>OY982950.1:3427365-4103339 GCA_963890685.1 Plagodis pulveraria
ATTCGATTGATACACTTGGTTTTAAGTTATTTTTTAGTAATAAGTTTATTGTTGTTATTATGGTATCTTCAATAAAGAGTTATCGATCTATCTATCTATCATACCCAATTTCATCAAAATCGATCCAGCCGTTTGAGCTTGAAGAAGTAATAAACATACAAACACACTCACATACGTTCGAATTTTTAGTTTGAAAAGGGTCGGAAATTTTTTACTACCGAATATGCATAAGAAATAAATATATTTTTTTAAGGTATTTATGGTTTACTATTTTGGCGATAATGGCTTACACATAAAAGATAGATATATGCTATTGCAGGTTTTTTGAAGGAAAATTTAAGATAAACATTTCCGTTATACATAATGTTCGTGTGACACTAAAGGTTTTTGCAGCGCACGCCAGAATAGGTCGCATATAGCTGTTTTTTTTCTTACTTACTTGACACTTATCGTTATATTTTCGATAATTCACACAATATCTTCATAAATTATAGCCTATGTGTTCTTCTGATGTATAAGCTATATTACTGTAAAGTTTCATTAAAATCCATTCAGTAGTTTTTGCGTGAAAGAGTAACAAACATCCATCCATACTTACAAACTTTCGCGTTTATAATATTAGTAGGATAGGATAACCTACCTAACATTGCCTAGGTTTAGGTACCTAGGTATGTAAGTAGGTACTAGATAGGTGTAAGTTCTTGAAACAGCTCACAAGTAGGTACCTTTACCTACCTACTACATTAGCTACGTCACGGTAATGTTATCTATACAGTATTCTAACTCGGCCCTATCCTTCAAATAATTACCTACATACAGCAGCGCGGTACCTACGTAAACATTAATAGGGCTGCCCACCTCCAGCACTTTAATTACATTTGCCTAATATACTTTGCAACGCGTTTATAGGTATACTTTATATAGGTACGGATGCGAACACATAAATGGAAAAATACACTAGTAGGTATAGAAATCAAACCACCTCATTACAGTTGAAGTGATAGGTATCTATTTGCGATGGATGGTCGATGAGCCAAAACAGATTGAACATAATTCACGTGCAAGGTGATATAAGACAAACATGATAGAAATACCTAAGTGACGGATAGACATAAACGGTTTTTACTTACCTACATTTATGATATTAATATTATGAAGTGATAGGTATTTGAGACGGATAATTTTGGTAAATTTATGGCTAGAGTTGTGATGAAAGTAAGAATAAGGTGCAGATGAAGTACCTACCCATGTACTTATTTGTATTAACTAGGTAGGTATTTATTAGCCCTGGATTTAATAACGAAATTCAATGCATTCGACCGAACCAATTTTATTTGTCATGAACCGTGTTGCTTGGTACGAAACTGCGGAAGTACTTTATACCTACCTACTTACTTAACCTGATAACTGGTTATGTAGGAACGTAGTCTATTTAGGTATCTGGGCGATAGCACCGTCGAGATCTAGGTAAGCCTAGGTATAATATCTGATAATTACTGGTTAGGTTCTAGGTGCGTACGTAGTATCTTAGGTATGCCTACCTACCCAGTTAACTCAGCAGAGATTTCAATTCAACACGTTTCTACCTGGCTTGTTAGGAAAATTTGTGGGTGATTATGTTTGGATGTAGTCAAAGATTACGAAAGATACGTTTATACGTATTAAAACAACGTTTGTAAACGACACCCGTGCCGTCAATTGATGTATGTACTTGTATAGATAGATTATGTTTCGGAGATGCGCCGGAGTGCGACATAAAATCGGACATTCTATGTGAGCAACAGGGATAGCGCGCAACGATGTCGGAACTAAGATTATTATTTTCAGATGCGATAGGACAAATTAAGTGATTCGGAGGATTCAGGGTGAACTGGCCGGCCCGTTCTCCATACAAACGCCGTAGGGTGATGGCATCATACAATCCTAGATAATGACGAGATCAATCGGTGTTATGCTTTATTTTGGACCTAAATCCTCAAATAAGGGAATGATCACCCAACGGCGTTTGTATGGAGAACGGGCCGGCCAGTTCACCCTTAATGCATACTTATAATTTTATATTATTGTGTAAAATTCATTTAAAATTATCTATTTTTACCATCACAAGCTACTTAATTATCGAATGTTAATAGTTTTTTAATCGGTTACTTAGTGAAAAGTTGATGCTTACATTTTTTTTGTGAAAAATACAGCGCTTTGAAATTGATTATTCATTTTGTGTTAAATTTTGATATAATAATATGGATAAATCATACGGAATTAATAAGTTGAAATCGGACTGACCCACTATGGCCAATTTATGAATGAAATTCTATTGTTATAATTATCGCCGATGCCAATGGGTTAATATCGATACTAAAAAAACACAACTTTCGTTTATAATCATTATTTATATGCTAATTTTTTTTCAAAAGAATATGCTCTATCATACTAAATATTCATTTAGTAAAGTAGGTACTCAATCTCAGATGCAATGTCACATCTACTCTATTCATCTATGACACGGAACATCGCGACCGATAACCGCGCTCTCCATCCTTGTCCTGCGCACTACTCCATACGTTTTACTATCCCTTTCTATGATTTCAAGCACTCGTTTTCAGAAATACATTAAAATATTTAAAATACTAAGAGAAGATGTCAATTTATACAGACTTATAGGTGATACATAATCCCTTTTGTTTTGTATACTGTCCTATAATTATTTCCACAGCTCTGTACAAGCAAAATGGCATTTTTTTTAAATTAAATGCGTCTGTAAGAGACGCGCGCACGTTGGACTGTCTCTCGCTGAATGAGTGCGGTCAGATAGGAGACTGTCCTGGGGGTCGTTTAGATGGGGCCATTTCAGTGCGCCATATAACATATCTTATATATAATATCATTGGATGTAGTACTAAAATCTCTTGGTTAGGCAGTCTAATAAATAGGTAAGTATCACATGTCATGTCAAATCATCTAAGTTTGTACGGCAATACAAAACTAATACATGAGATTTTAATAAAATGTACCTATATGGATAATAGGTAAATATACTCTACAATGCTCTATTAAACTAGGTACTAGAATATTTTTTTCAACACACTCGGTCGTAACGGGCCTTAAATGCACCGATTTTAGTGTCATAACATAATATAGTCAATTACGCACTCGTGATTTTTTTTACTTTACCGCACTAGTGTTTTATATAGAAAAAAAACACACGTCTCACAAAGGAGATTGTAGTTTGTTTCGTTCGTTTTTCATATAAAAACAAACCAAAGAGTTTTTTACCTACTGAAGTAGAACTTTAGAAGATTTTTCAACACCCTTGCTCGTAAAGTGAGATTTCATATTATCGTTCTTAGGGCCATAAACCGAACTATAACACCCTCGTGCATGCTTGCGTGCATGCTTGCAGTGCGTAATAGAATTATCCCTACAAAGTTAAGTTAGTACTTAACTGCAAATTATATGCGAGTAAACAGAGCATTTTCAATTTAACCGGGTAATACAGATTTGTACCATCAAAGAGGGTTATATGTAATCAACCAAAGTACCTACATTTGCCGCGGGCAAAAAAAAACTTGCGCGCTATTTTCCATAATTTTCGTATGTTGTTTGTATCGCATTTGTGCAATATACCTACATGGTTTTTCCTAGCAAGGGTGTTGAAAAATTGCGTATGAAACTCGTAAGCAACTTGCTCATTATACACTCGGCTGATTTACGCCCTCGCCTACAGTAGGTTCAGTAGCTATCTATCGAGATATGTTTTATTCCAAAACTCAATCCCTGTCATGGTCAAAATCACCTGTAAAACCCAGCAGCGAAACTGTTTTAGGAGTTACTTACGAATTGCGGCTTTTTGAAATATCGCGAGTAATTTATGAATATTATATTTTAAAGTTCATTCCTGTAGCTATATATCGAGGTATGTTTTATTCTAAAAAACAGTCTCTAGCATGGTGAAAACCGAAGATTTTTTTCATCGACATTATAATATGGTTTTATATGGCTGCTGAGTTTGGTCAACTTCACACCGGTCCGCAGACAGGGCTCTTCCTTCGGTGCGTGCGGTCTGTGTAGAAATATAGATCTTTAGATTTAGATGTATCTTCATTTCAAAATGCAAAGTTAAAGAGGACGTATCGTTGCAGCTGCTGCGGCTGTGGTATTAATTAGCAATTACCTACCATATTATACTATACATTAAAAGGAAAAAGAAACCTCGCCGCTGGTGGGTATCAGCATACAACAAAAGTCGTTTAAGGTGTATGCTGAACCCACCAGCAAGTGTACCTATATTTTCTGCTTTCACACCCCTAAGTAACAGTGGGATCACGGGAGAAAATATACAAATGACACATTCCATGTGGTTCTACCGGCAAACCGGTGGTTTTCATGTATTTTAGTAACTGACCTGCCGCCCTCTATGGTAACACGGACGCGCTCGGCTCGGACTGCTTCGCACGAGCTAGCATAGACATAGTTCTACATAAATAAAACTTTTTTTGCGCACCCAAGGGTACACTCCAACCGAATTAACTAGATACTTAAAATAATCGGTGATATAAAATCTACTTCATCATTTAAATCTAAAACTCACGTCCTCTGCCGAAGCTCACTACACATTCACAAAAACTACACTAGCTCACTACACATTCACAAAAACACTTATCTTCTATCACCCCCCAACGACTAAAATCTTGGCCGCCGGGGGACATTTCTTGGTTTGGCACCGCCTTTCCGGGACGAGGCGACGTTACTCGCTCCCCGACTCCGCACTACTTTTCTTATCAAAAACACTAAAAATCTGCACTTTGTTTTTTACACATTCGATACTGAGGACCAGTAACACAAAACATGATATTAGGTTATTTTCTCAGAACGCTGCGGGCGTGCATCCTCAACAATCACCGTCCACCGCTGCGCTCACGCAACTCGTTCCGCGCGATGGGACCCAACCTCGCTCGCTCAGCCGCGGGGCTCGACTGCGGCATACCGCATAGTAGAAAGAGAAGAGTGGGGTCACATGGGGAAAATCTACTGGAGAGAAGAAGGGTAGGTAGAAAAATTGTTAATAGGTATTAAGAAAACTATAGCTCCGAACGAGCGATCCAAACGTGTTTTGATGCGTGGAGCTATAGGAAAATTTGGAAAAGGGGAATTTAATAGGGAAAAAAACACAAAATTTTGAATGAAAATGCCGATAAAACCCCACTCATTCTACTATGACTGCGGACTGCCCTGTCAAGCACGGTTGCGCTCACGCCTCTTGTTCCCTACCTACTTTAACTCACCATGCAAATATACCTACTGTCACTACGAGCCCAGAATCGTAGTGCCGCGTGTGTGGTTTCAACGTTATATCGATTATTTCGGAGAACACGGTTTGAAATGATATTTAGGTACCTAGGTATTTACTTCTCATTTTTAGACCACATTCTCTCGTACGTTTTGAATATTTGAGCTAGTGAGAACTTAGCTCGAGCGAAGCGAAGCTTCAACTTCGATAAAAATGCTTACGTATGTCCGGTTGTTCTCCTCTACAGGTCGCATTTCTCAACCGATTCTTACGAAATTTATCTTATTATTTATATCTTATCAGGTTTGATAAGGCCATATTTTTTTTGTCGATTCAGTTCTATAGGAAATTTTTCAAAATGATGGAGATACACAGTCATGATAAGATGTTGTAATTATGGACACCTGCGCTTCATTTAAGGGTGAACTGGCCGGTCCGTTTTCCACAGAAACGTCGTAGGGTGATCACTCCCTTATTTGAGGATTTAGGTTCAAAATAAAGCATAATACCGATTGATCTCGTCATTATCTAGGCTTGTATGATGCCGTAATTTTAATGAAATAATTAACTTGAGAGTTATGAGCCTTGAAACATTTTCATATAAAATTTGCGACGCTCATAACTAACAACATAATTATCTTTTTAAAATGTAGGCATCATAAAAGCCAAGATAATGACGATATCAATCGGTATTATGCTTAAGTCTGGACTTAAAATCTCAAATAAGGGAATTATCACCCTACGACGTTTGTATGGAGAAGTGACCGGCCAGTTCAACCTTAATGGCAATGGTCAGCTCTCTCTCGTATAATCAATTATTTATTTTCCATGTTTTTGTAGCCGGTACATTAATACGAGATAAATATTATTATACTTTTATTACCAAATATGTAAAATTATTGTATATTTACTACTTACCTACCTATTTCTGATACAACTACCCTTCGCTGGGGCCCGCGTGTCATTGATTTTCTTAAACATAAGTCGAAGAAAATCATTTATTATTTACATTACCTACATATCTAGATTTTTGGATTTCTTGACCCATTCTCCCATTAGCATGCGCAGTGAACCTTTATTCAATTGTAAGCTAGGTAGGTATATAAGGGCAGACTCGCGAGGTCTACAGCTCGGAGAGCCACTAGTAATAATATTTCTCGAGGTATACTATTATGGATAGGTACATTATTCTAGAGTTACTCCGTGAAGAACGGACAACAAAGGCTAATTCGTCTTTTGTTTTAAAATTATTTACTTAGCTACCTACCTATAAAAGTATTACAATATTTGCTTGAATTACTTATATATGTACATAACAGGTGGACAGAAGCAATATTGTCCCATTGACCTATACGTATTATCTCAATGTATTGTCCAAACATTTTTGTAGTTTAGGTATATAGGTAAACAAAATGTATTTCACTAGGAACTTATTTTTTTCTTTTGTAAGCACTATAACATCTTTAGGTAGGTACTTTATTACAATACCGCACACAATTCCATAAGGAGGATTTTTTATTTGTCTTTGCTAAATAATTAGACAAACTCTTTGCAAATACCAGTAAATAAGTGCAAAAACAAAATCCTCTCAACTGATTAACAGAATGAGCTGCTGCCAAAATCGGCACCACCTTTCTTATCCTAATTCCCTTTACAAAATTAAGTTTACTTGAGTAATTTTTCGCCCAAGCCTTGTTATCTAATAAAGCTAATGTACTGAAAGACACGTTAACGACTGGCTGGGAAGCTACAGCTTCGTGTCTGGCATTTTTCCAATTAAAAAGAGGAAAGACCTTGGTAACAGCGTGAGAACATTAGGCTAGTTGGTTGTAGGAAAGACCATAAATGTTGTATTGAGAGCTTTGTTACGAATGCATTTTGTCGTTATTTAGTTGGTGTCAATATTTTACGTCTTTTTTTATGTTATTGTGACGTAACAAGTACGAGGCCCACCTGATGTTAAGCGGTAACCACTGCCTATAACAGATGCATTTCATCATATAGGATGAAATGCACTGCGCCCGTCACCCTTAGACTCTTCTTTCTGAGAATTTTACTGGCACTCAGCAGCAGTCCTTGCTGCCGGAACACACTGTTAGGTACTTGGCTACAGATTTTCTACTTGAGAGTGGTAGCTAGCCAGCAGGGCCTACGGTGAAGCTCAAGCCGGCGGCGGTGGGATTCGAACTGAAAACCTGCGGCACCGCAGTCCATAGCTATAACCGCTCAGCTATCATTGTCTAGTTTGTATGTATTTTGTGATACTTTTTCCTGAAATCAAGAATAAAGTGGTAAGTAGGTAAAATTATGAGCACATTATTTAATGAATCTATTTTTTGCGTGGCAATATATTACAATAATGAAATAAGTACCTTGTGAAAAGTCTGTACTTGTTAGGTGTAAGGATAATAACTTAAGGGCCTGTTTCAGAATGTTCGAACGTAAGTTCCGGTTATACTACCCAGAATATCTAACAATGACAAAATTATTTGCTATTTTGGGCAATTAATTACAGACAGAACACATTTTTAATTCGGGTGTGCAGATGTTTTAAACTTGTAATGTTCCTTAATATTTTGCTATGTTTTTAGTAGTCGTTCATTAACTTTGATCTTTTGTAAAACTAGTTGCTATAAGTGGAAATTTTTAATTAGCCTTCAGAAAATTATTTGTTATGTTTGTTATTCCTAGATAGCTGTTAATTTCCCTAAGATTGTTAAATAAATAAATAAATAGAACCAACATAAAATAACTGAATGATAAAAAAGACAGTTAACATGCAGCGCGTTTAAAGCTTTAAACGATGGATGGCTAAATCGATGACTGTGAAACGCAATGATAGTGTTTTATTTATTAAATATGTGCTGGGTAGTATAACCGGAACTTACTCGAATATTATGAAACAGGCTCTAATAATAGTGTAAAAGATCTTTCACTCTAAAAAATCACACCCCTCCAATATCTTTATTGCCTACCTACTAGCAAAATAGTGCACAGACGCAATACAGGCATTCTCATCAATATCATTGGTTATATCCTCATCAATATTTAGAAAATCTGTCGCCAAGCACCTAATAATGTGTTCCGGCAGCTGTCTTTGAGAGCCAGAAATTATAGAATAAGCCTGTTTACACCTTCGACCACATCACCACTTACCATCAGAGATTGTTGTCAAAGGATCACCTATCAACAATTAAAAAAAATGGTTTATAGTTATCGTTGTGGGTGTGCGGTGTGTGGATTTTACAGTAAAATTGCTGCATGCACACACGTTAAAATAATCACGTTGAGTGGATGAGCGTTAATTTTTGGGTTCCGTACCCAAAGGGTAAAAACGGGACCCCATTACTGAGACTTCGCTGCCCGTCCGTCTGTCACCAGGCTGTATCTCAAGAACGGTGATAGCTAGACAGTTGAAATTTTCACAGATGATGTATTTCTATTGCCGCTATAACAACAAATACTAAAAATAAAATAAAATAAATATTTAAGGGGGCTTCCATACAACAAACTTGATTTTTTTACCATTTCTTGCTCGATACTAATAACGGTGACGAGGTAGACGCTTTCACTATTCACAGAATATTTTGTTTTATGTTCTCTTTAAGAATAATTAATTTAAAATAAAATAAATAATAAATGGGGCTCCCATACAATAAAAGAGGTTTTCGCCGTACCTACCCAGCTCAATCGGACACTGTGAAAAGTGTCCGTAACTGTAATGGTACGGAACTCATCGTGCGCGAGCCCCACTTGCACTTGGCCGGTTTTAGATTTAAAGATGTCTACTAGCTAGATATGTAACTCACTTGCTCATAAAAGTGAATAATATTTAATTGATTAATTATTACTTTACTGTTTCAGCCGGATTGTCGGCTGCTGAACACAGTCCCCCCAATAAGAGGGGTTTTGCTATAATCCCCACACTTGGCAGACGTCTTGGGGATCGTAGTATAAGATAACAGTTTCTCCGAAGGCGCTGCTATTCTATGTCGACACCCAACGGGGACAAATTAATTATTAAGATTAGTATTATTCTCTTTTTTTCATTGTGACGCTAGTAAATCTACGATATATACAATACAATAATATAAATATTACGGCAAATAATTAGCACAAGAACAATCTATGTTATACTATCTATTTAGAATGCTTATTTTAAGGAAAAAATTACTTTGACATTGAGATGTTGTTATTATAAGAGTTTTGCAGGCAGTTACCGCGGTTATGATTGCAATATGTGATAAAATTATCAGGACTTGAGAAAATAACAGTTGTATTGGTACTTACAGCTGATATACTAAGGATCTCAAGAAAAAAATGGTTGTTACCGTTCTTATAATAACAAAAACACCTCTAAAACGACTTTTTAAAAATAAAAAGGGTCAAGATAAACCATAGATGCGAAGCGGCGATTCCGAATATGCAAGTAACTCATTTTCGAAAAAAAATTGGTTACTGCGGTTATAATTAGTACGGCAGTACAGACGTCGTACCCAGAAGTCTACTAACGTGTCTAGAGATACCTAACAAACATACATCCGCATATAAACTGCTTAAAAAGCAATAATTTTAAACATAATGTATAATTTTTTCCAAACTACAACGGAAGGATAATTTGAACAGCGGATTAGAACACGCAACCATCAGTCCCTATAATAGCTGGGACAAACTCTGCCAATTGAGTTATCTTAGTGAGTGAATCATACTTCAAATTTACATTTTCATTTCTATTGCTTAACCATCTTAATAATATTAATAATAAGCGCTGGGCAGTGCTTGTAGATATCACCATCCCACATGACGAGAACCTCGTGAAGGCCGAAAAGGATAAAGTCAGCAAGTAGGTACCTTAACTTGGCTCACGAGGTAACCGCCATGTGGGATGTTGACTCGACGATCATTGTCCCGATAGTCGTTTCGGCGAACGGCCTTATAGCGAAGAGCCTCGACCAACACCTCAAGAGGCTCTCGCTAGATGGTTGGATCAAGGGTCGGATGCAGAAGGCAGTGATACTGGACACAACACGCATTGTCCGGAGATTCCTCTCTCTGCAGCCATAAACACCGGTAGCTTTGGGTTCTGCCCCGCTACCATCTGCACCCTAGTTTTAAGTTATTTATAATAATGTTGTAAAAAAATATAATTATATTGGAAAATAAAATAAATTGAATACCTAATAATAATAATAATACATATTTATTTCAGATTACAAACACAATAAATACATTTATAATGTACGGACCCATAGAATATAAATATCTTAATCTATAATATGTATATATATATATATATACTAGCAGCCCATCCCGGCTTCGCACGGGTATTAAAAAAAATATTATAATAATTTTTACATTAATACATAAAACCTTCTATTTAAGTCAGGTTACTAAGAAAAGATAAAGAATGTTTAATGTAACTTTTATAAATGAACTTTCATAATATGATATTCGTTTTTTATTCTATTGTTTTTTTATCTGGCAAAATCATTAATCTCCTTTTGCGCAGTTGGATAAAAACTGTTCTATGTCCTTCCCCATGTCTCCAACCATGTCCATACCAAATTTCATCCTAATCGATCCAGTAGATCGGTTATCGCGCAAAACCATTAACCTCTTTTTGCGCCGTTGCTTGGCTAAAAACTATCCTATGTCCTTCCCCGTGTCTCAAACTATTTCGATACCAAATTTCATCCTAATCGGTTGAGTAGATCGGTAATCGCGCAAAATCATTAACCTCTTTTTGCGCAGTTGGATAGAAACTATCCTATGACCATCCCCGTGTCTCAAACTATTTCCACACTAAATTTTATCTTGATCGGTCCAGTAGATCGGTTATCGCGCAAAACCATTAACCTTTTTTTTTGCTCAGTTGGGTAAAAACTATCCTATGTTCATCCCCGTGTCTCAAACTATTTCCACACCAAATTTCATCCTAATCGGTTGAGTAGATCGGTTATCGCGCAAAACCATGAACCTCTTTTTTGCGCAGTTAGATAAAACTATCCTATGTCCTTCCCGTGTGTCAAACTATTTCCACACCAAATTTCATCCTAATCGGTCCAGTAGATCGGTTATCGCACATTAACCTCTTTTTTGCTCAGTTGGATAAAAACTACCCTATGTTTATCCCCGAGTCTCCAACTATTTCCACACCAAATTTCATACTAATCGGTTGAGTAGATCGGTTATCGCGCAAAGTCATTAACCTCTTTTTGCGCAGTTGGATAAAAATTATCCTATGACCATAATCGTGTTTCAAACTATTTCCACACCAAATTTCATCCTAATCGGTTGAGTAGATCGGTTATCGCGCGAAACCATTAACCTCTTTTTTGCGCAGTTGGATAAAACTATCCAAGTCCTTCCCCGTGTCTCAAACTATTTCCATACCAAATTTCATCCTAATCAGTCCAGTAGATCGGTTATCGCGCAAAACCATTAACCTCTTTATTTCGCAGTTGGATAAAAATTATCCTATATTCATCCCCGTGTCTCAAACTATTTCCATACCAAATTTCATCCTAATCGGTCCAGAAGATCGGTTATCGCGCAAAACCGTTAACCTCTTTTTTTGCAGTTGGATAAAAACTATCCTATGTTCATCCCCGTGTCTCGAACTATTTCCATACTAAATTTCATCCTAATCGGTCCAGTAGATCGGTTATCGCGCAAAACCATTAACCTCTTTTTTTCGTAGTTGGATAAAAACTATCCTATGTTCATCCCCGTGTCTCAAACTATTTCCATACCAAATTTCATCCTAATCGGTCCAGTAGTTTCAGAGCCTATTCAATGCAAACAAACAAACAAACAAACAAACAAACAAACAAACAATCAAATCTTTCCTCTTTATTATATTATTATTATTATTCACTTTATTTATTATACAACATAATTTTAAATTTTTTACAACATTATTACAAAAATAAATATTATAAAAAACTTAAAACTAGGGTGCCGCTGGTCGCGGGGCAGAGCCCAAGCGACCAGTGGTTAGGGCTGCAGAGAGAGGAACCTCCGGACAATGCGTGTTGTGTCCAGTATCACTGCCTTCTGCATCAGACCCTTGATCCAACCATCTAGCGAGAGCCTCTTAAGGTGTTGGTCGAGGCTCTTCGCTATAAGGCCGTTCGCCGAAACGACTATCGGGACAATGATCGTCGAGTCAACATCCCACATGGCGGTTACCTCGTGAGCCAAATCAAGGTACTTGCTGACTTTATCCTTTTCGGCCTTAACGAGATTCTCGTCATGTGGGATGGTGATATCTACGAGCACTGCCCGGCGCTGGGATCGGTCGACCACCACGATATCAGGTTTATTGCAAACAATAGTCCTGTCCGTGATGATAGAGCGGTCCCAGTAGAGCAATGCACGACCATTCTCGAGAACTGGCGCCGGTGCGTACTGGTAGTACGGCACCTCTGACTCAACAAGGCCGTATTGAAGGGCAAGTTGCTGGTGGATGATCTTGGCCACTTGGTTGTGCCTGTGCAAATACTCGCCGTTAGCAAGATGCGAACAACCGGAAATGATATGCCTGAGTGACTCTCCGGGTCGGCGGCATGCTCGACAAATGTCGACCGTACCGTCCTTCAAGATATATTTCCGATAGTTGTTCGTCATCATTACTTCGTCTGCAATTGCACAGGCAAAACCCTCGGTTTCCCCAAAGAGGTCTCCGAAGCGTAGCCAATTCACCGAAGCTGGTAAATCCACATCAGGCCCTGTTAGGGCCCGGAAAAACCTACCGTGCAGCTCCTTGCCTTTCCATACTGCCTTGCGGTCATCGGTGCTCAGCATCGTTGGTTTGCGCCAGTTATCGTTCGCCAAGGAGAGCGGTGTGAGGCCCTTGTCAACCGCCACGACATCGCGATGCATCCCGCACTCGTGGTTACGGAAATAATCCCTGAGATTGCACACTTCACGGTTGTGAAGGGTCTTGGCATTTAAAAAGCCGCGACCTCCCCATTTCCGTGGAATGTACAGTCTCATAACGGACGAGCGCGGGTGTAGCATGCGATGTGAAGTGAGCAGTTGTCGGACCTTTCTATCCAGGGCGTCCAGCTCAGTCTGTGTCCACTTCAGTATGCCAAAGGAGTATATCAGTAGAGGCATCACCCAACCGTTAAAGGCGCGCGCCCTGTTGCCTCCAGACAAAAGACTTTTAAGTACTTTTGTCAGGCGGAAAAAGAAGCGCTCCTTTACCGATTTTTTGATGTCCTCTACCGAAATACCCAACGACTCTGACATACCGAGGTACTTGTAGGTCTCGACTTCGGAGAGAGATCTGAAAGTCATTGTCTCAGAAAGCTGCAAATTCGGAGAATTTACAACGTTCCCCTGCTGTACATGCAAGACCGCACACTTATCTACACCAAACTCCATCCTAATGGCACTACTGAAAACCTGTGTAGTTTTTAGTAGCTCCATCAAGTCTTGGCGTTTCGGAGTAAACAGCTTGAGATCGTCCATGTACAGCAGATGACTAATGACCTCACCTCCTCTTCGAAGCCGAAAGCCTAGCCCTGAATCCTTCAGCAAAGTGCTGAGAGGATTTAACGCTAGGCAAAACCACAATGGACTTAGACTATCACCCTGGAAGATGCCCCGCTCAATCCTTATAAAGTCCTGCGGGTCAGAGGAAGTGTTGCTACCACCTGGTTGACGAAGGACTGTGGTCCACTGTCTCATACACGCAGCTAAAAAGGATTTTAGGGTTGCATCAATTTTATACAACTCTAATATCCTTTCCAGCCATGAATGAGGCACTGAATCATAGGCCTTCTTGTAGTCAATCCAGGCAACAGAGAGAGCCCCTCTGTTCCGCCGAACTTGTTGGCTAATGGTCATATCTATGAGGAGGAGCTCCTTAGTACCACGGGACCCAACCCTACATCCATTCTGAGCAGGGGCTAAAACATTGTTCGCAACAATGTGCGTGTTAATTTTTGTGGTCAGAATGGATGTAAGGAGCTTGTAGATGGTAGGCAAGCACGTGATAGGTCTATAGTTTTTCGGATCCGTGGTACTACCGGACTTGTGGAGCAGGAAGGTGATACCGGTAGTCATGAAACGGGGAAGAGAACCAAGCTCAAGGGCCTCTTGAAATTGAGTTGCCAATCGGTCATGTGAGCAACGAATCCATTTTATCCAGAAGTTGTGCAATCCGTCCGGGCCAGGACTTTTCCAGTTCTGGGTCGAACGAATTGCACAAGTAACGTCTACGGGGTCTATATTAACAGACCCCATGGATTCGATAGACTCACATTCCCGCTGGACAACACTAATCCAATCACCTTCTGTGTGCTCGACGGGTATCGACCAGATGCCACGCCAGAAATCATTCATGGTACAGGCATCAGGTAGTTGTCCGTCGATCACACTCTGATTGGTCCCTTCCCACTTCCGGTATACCTTCTTCTGATCACTTTGAAAGAGGCGATTAAGCCAGTATCTATTCACACGCTCTCTGTAGCGACGAATACGACTCGCCCACGCATAGATCTTCTGTTTCAGAAAGTCAATGCGATCCGTGACACAGGTCATGTAGTCTCGGGGCAGGACACCGGTTCCGGCAAAGGCCTGGGTCACGAAACGCATCACTCGGGGGCGGTTATTGCCCCGACTGAAGCAGAGTAGTTTAGCAATGAGAGTCCGGAATGAATTGATACGTCGCTCGATCCGTACTTGCCATGCGGGCGCACACCCGGCGGGACGCGGTGCTCGGTCAGTGTCCGGGAACTTGACACGAGCAACACGACACGCCGCAATGGCGCCACAGTACAATATCGAATGGGTATCAACTAAATCTTCGCTAGTTCGCAAATACGGGGCCAGCAAAGTATTCAAGGCCCCCATTAACGCTAGATTGCGTCTATGAGTAGGCAAACGTGGTAGTCGCGGCCTAGAGTCGGGTGTGTATCGATATTGGCTAATCGCGTCCTCCAAAGCCCTCCTCAATTGCTCACTCACCTGGTTAGTCACGCTCATACTCGCACAATCTCCCTCCCCAACATCAAGATCAACCATTGCCATTGGTGTCACCTCCGGTGACGGTATAACAGCCAGGGCCGGGGTCGACAACGCGGTAGGTAGATCCTGCATTAGGGGAGGAGCCGCGCGAGTAGTAAGCGCCTCCAGGCGGAGCCGATCAAGCACAGATTGGTCCAACAGCTTGCATCGGTGGATAGCTCGTACTTGATCCGACAGGCGTTGAGCGGATACGCCGACGGTCGGCTCAAGGGTCTGAAACAGAGGCAGCATACGATCACGGTACGCAGTCAAGATGGTTCCTCCCTCTGTAGCCTCATAGTAGGCACGCATGCAGTTTTCATTTATTGATGGGGTCCATCGCATGCGGCGCACTACACCACCGGTAGCGGGGGCCGGGCGCGGAGCAGATTGCCCCACAGGCTCCAAGCGTGCCGGTAGCGGGGGACGTCCCCGTCGCACAGGTCTCGGCGGCGGCGGCGGCGTCGGTGGCCCACCCCCATCACTCGATGCACTCGATTCGCGGGGAGTGTGGAATTCGTCTCCCGACGAGGAGCTCTTAGATGACGGGGTAGGCGATGATTGGACACGTGCGCAGGTGGTCTCCGCTGTAGTTTTCTCCCTCGCCTTTGATCTTGTAATCATTTAATCATTTAGTTTTCTGTTTTAACTCGTAATTTGTTGTTGTTTATATTTCTTTGACGTAAGGTGTCAATATTACTTTTTGGAGTCATTTTTGCTGTTTCTTTTGCAATATTCTCTTAGCTGTTTTGCTATTATGTTATAGCAGGTTTTAATAAATACTGGGAATTGTATAAAGTAATGAAATTTCTTACAAAAACTGTAAAAACACAATTTTAAAATTGTTTTGTGAAAAAAGGCGACTTCTGTCAGCGGTAGTTGTTTTTTTTTTTTTATTATTATTATTATAGTTTAGATAAGGGCACAATCAATCAATTTATATAATTGTATCACATAAACGGAATTGTCACTAGATATATTTTTGTATTTTTTAAGTGTTTTATTAAAATATTAATTGGATGTATTCATAAAATGTTTTAAAAATATTTGTTATTATTAAATATGGATTTCCGCAAGGTAACGCCTGAATCTACTTATTATCTTAAAGTTAAGCAACGTCCGCCGCGGTCATGAGCTGGATTGGTGACCGCTAGTGACATAACTACTGAGCGCTTTCGTTATTCAGAGGGCACGTTAAGCCGTTGGTCCCGGTTGTCGTCTTAGGATGGCAGTCAAAATAGCATGGTGGTCGGCCATTTTGCGAATACCCGCCTGGCTAGCTACCACCCTCGAGTAAAAAATCTTTCGCCAAGCACCTATTAGTGTGTTCCGGCAGCTGTCCTTGAGAGCCAGCAATTATAGGTTAGCCTGAACAACATCTTCAACCACATCATCAGTTACAACCAGGTGAGATAGTGGTCAAAGGCTAACCTATCAAGTATAAAAATAATAAAGTAGCTTCGTAAAAGCACTTGATTTTACGCATGCCAAAATTACCTCTGAAACCCGAAGAAAACACAAAAGTGTAACCAAAAATAATAATAATAATTGTGGGATGATACAAAGCCCTCAAGGTGAGAGACCGTCTCGCTCTCGGCAGGTTTTATTATCATAGTAAAACCGCGTTTGAACAACATAAATTCTGAACAAAAACTATATAAAATATTTCCACATAAACCTTTACCCTCAGAAAGCGACAGTTTGTGGTTGTAAATAAAAAACGCAAACAATTAACGCAAACACGAGCTCTTAATACATGGTTGTTACTAATATGAGGTCGCAAAGCTGGCGGGAGGCCAACGGCGAGTTTAGGCTTGTGATACAATGAACCGTGTATTGACTAATTAGTGTTTTTACAAGATATAATTAAGCAAACCTATAAATTAATGATTTATTACATATGCGAATAGGTTTGATTTAAGAGGGTAAATGCCCGAGTGGCTACAACCCTAAAGACGTAGAAAATCGGTTGCCTTGTACTTAGCGGTGTGTTCCGATCTGTCTTTGAATATATATAAACATATTAACATATTTTTATTCCTATTTCTATTATAATTATTATCGGATTTCTTTAGCACGGAATTTCTGATATTGATGATTATTCATCAATATCAGAAATTCAAATTTGTCAAAATTCCAAAGACCTTTACAAAAATCAGGGTTGGTGCAATAAGTTTTCTATGCCAACACTTGTACAGATAACTGTTATATCTGTTTTAGTAACAAATTTTAAAACGGCGGCGCATAGAGTCTCAGTACTGAACACACTACGAGCTTGTAGCACTGGCTGTTGAAAACGTGGGTCCGTATTCGTCTGATGTAAAACAGTTTTGCAATGACATCTCGACCAGATTTGGTCTTCGCCTTGGAAAATCTCAGAGCTGATGCTTTTTGATTTGTGGTTGCGATCAAACTAGATATTACTGCAAGTGCTCCGGGAACCATTCGGCAATGCGTTGATCTACACAATGTATTTAATTTATAGTTAGTTTAATAATTTATATATCTATTATATACGTGTAAAATCAAAGAACAACACAACATTTTAACGTTCCAAAAATTTTGGTTTCAATTTAAAAGGCAGCTAATATCTTGACGCCAACTCCCTTTGGGAATTCTCAAAGTCATCGGAAGTCGGCATTTAATAAGAAAGTAAGTGGAAACTCAATTATCCGGGGCAACCCTACCCAAATAAATTTTTAAAGTGAAATAAATAATAATGAGCTTATTAAAACACGATTCTAATTAAGCACTTTTAATAATTCCCGGTTAATAAAGACCCCTTTTAATAATAAAGGTCAAAAGTAAATCGACACCTTATTTGAAATTCCAACAATTTTGCACAAAGAAAATACCTCAGGAACTCAAATTTTGTGAGCAATCGCTTAAGGTTGTTTCTAATATAATTAGGTTTCGGTGGATGTACTAAGGAAGAAGAAAGATGTGGGCAAGAGACTAAATTGGTAACCGATTGTTTATACTAGTAAAAATAAATCTTAGATTCTTTATTGAACACAAACAGTAGAGACAAAAAAATAATTAGTTTATCCTTAAACCACCGTCTATATGTTGTGTAGTATGGGGTCAACGATCGTAGTTAAGAACCCAAATGGGGATGGACTCCAAAGGAAGGCTCCTCCGACTTAACTTTGGGTATTTTACGACAATTTTTTTAATAGAGTGTAGGATCTAGCTAGCCAGCTGATCGTGTGAAATTGCCATAAGATTATTATATATTTCCACTCAATTGAATAGATATTGAATATAATCGGCTTCTATATTGTATGAAAGTTAATAAAATAACTTGTTGAAATTCGTACGTAACATTTTGATATATGAACTCTATCCTGCCGTTTACTACTCCGAACAAAAATAATTTCTTTGTGTTAGTTACCTTGGTGTCACTAAAAAAATACTTGACCTAAATTGATTAAATTATAAATGAGACTATTTTGGAAGTTTATTTTAGTACTAATATTACATTAAGCTGATTTGTTCTCAACAAAGAAAACAAAATCGGGTCGAAACATTAAAACAATAAATGCCAGTATATGCGATAATAAAAGATATGAGAAATAACGTTTATAATAATTTTTTTAATTGCCTATATGCTTATGTATATTTCAATAATGTTTTAACATTAAGGGGAATATTTTCAATCCAACGCACATGTATATTACATTTTGAACAAATTAAACTATCTCAGAAACCTGTCATATTAAAAAAGTCTCTTTTTTTTTCAAATATAATATCCATTTTTGATCTGAAACATTTATCATCTTACTGATTCTAGATTAACGGTAGGAAAAAATTAGATGGATACATCAATTTAATCATCATAGATCGATGGTGCATTTGTTAAAACTTTTGCTTCCTTTTAAATTTTTTTTAATTTTTGTACATAAATTCATAGAACTATTATGTACCCATTGCACATTTATACAAGCTAGTAAGTTATATTCTATACTTATAATAAAAATGTAACAGTTAGCTATTTTTAAAATTAAGTTCCTTGAGTTTCACACATATTTAAATATTATAAATTAAACCGGCAAGAAAATACTCACGTTGGGGATCGAATACGTCGACCCGGGTTGGAGCATATCAGATGCTCATCATCATCAGAGCGAGTGCGCAGTTGCGTCTGCGAACTGCGTTTGCGAACTGCGTCTGACTGGTAAGACGCAATCCCAGGTCGACGTGTTCGATCCCCAACGTGAGCGTGTTTTTTTTGCCGGTCAAATTTATAATATTTTAAACTATAACAGATCCAATTATGTACATTGCAGATATTTTGTAAATATTTTTAGAGTACTCTGTAGCTGATACTGATGCCGAAACCCCACGGGCACCCGTGCACCACACGGGCAGCCGAGCACCCCACGAGCAGCTCGGCAACCCACGGGCAGCCTGGCACTCTTATTTAGTTTTGCAATCTTGCTAAGATATAACTCTAAAATCTGGCACACTAACCACAATCAGTTTTTTTTATCCATCTATGTTTTGCCGGATACATTTCGGAGACTGCGCAATGGAAGTGCACGATCTAATATATCTTCGTTCTACCGCCAAACAAGGAGCATCGGCAAAAAGACGCCGTTTTAAAATAAAAAAACCAAATAAACTCACTAAGTACTTTGCTTCTACATTTATTGTGCGAACCGCAAAGGAATTTTCTGAGTTACCTAATGTCTTCTGGAAAATACAACCGGGGAGTTTTCAAATCCAAAGTAAAACGCACCTTTCCGAGCTGTGCTTTACTAAGAGTGCTTCACCGCAGACTACAGCGCTGTTTAATATGATTTAAATATAGCTCAAATGTGAATAATTAGTATGCAGATACGGCAATCGCGAACGAAGTCGCAGTTACAGCTAGTAAATAATAAATTATAAACCTGCTACTTATATTAAATCACTTAATTTTTTTATTTTAGTTAAACGGAAGAGCCAAAGTCAGCCTTGAATAATTTATGCGCCACAAAACAAATTTGTACCTAGCAAAAACATTTATCTGCATTATAAGAAAAAAATATTTTATAATATAATTTCAAAAATAATGAAAGTTCTCTTACCTATTAAACTTACGTAAAACAAGTGCCAAAAAAATGGCAAATATTAAATAACGAACCATTCCGCTAACAATTCAAACAAGTTACGTACTGTGAGGATGCTTATCTTATCCACCCATGCTTCCAAACGCCATTATATAACACCATAAAATAAACCGTAAAAAATAATCGACGTGACAGGGATAAAAAGGTTTGGAATATTGAATGTAAATCGTCTTTCCCCCTTCAAATGTTCCCTTAGCTCCGCCCTGTTCGTCGGTAACTTGGGTAAACGAGACTGAGAAATTTTGAAGGACCGTCCCTTAGTCATTGTTTGAATTGAGTGTACTCAAGTAAACGTTTGTTTCAGGTTTTTAAATAAAGAGCGTTGGACTGGAAAACTATTTTTTATGTATAAGGTTTTATCTCGGATACGAAGTATTTTTTGCTTTACTTAAGAGTTCCGAAACAGTTGGTTTCTTTGAGCAATATATCAAAATCACCTATTAAATTCAAATACAAATATATTTAATTCATATAAATATATCGTGCGTTGAAAAAGCCTATATCGATATATAAGTTTTCAACACCCTTGCTCGTAAAGTGAGCTTTATTATATCGTTCTTAGGGCCATAAACCGCACTATAACACCCTCGTGCATAATAATATTATACACTAGTGCGTAATATAATTATCCCTACAAAGTAAAGTTAGTACCTAACTGCAAATTATATGCGAGTAAACAGAGCATTTTCAATTTCACCGGGTAATACAGATTTGTAACATCAAAGAGGTTTATATGTAATCAAACATGGTACATTTGTGGCGCGCAAAAAAAAAACGTGCGCGCCTTTTTCCATAATTTTCGTATGTTATTTGTATCGCATTTGTGCAATATATTTTTTTTTCCTAGCAAAGGTGTTGAAAAAGTGCGTATGAAACTCGTGTGCAACTTGCTCATTATACACTCGGCTGATATACGCCTTCACCTACGGCTCGGGCTGCAACACACAGCCTCGTGTATAATGAGCAACTTAGCTCACTTGTTTCATAATCTACTATTATGCAAGATCACTCTAGAGTAACCATGACGTGATATCTGTCCTCTGAACTAGTTCTCAGATGAATTTGCTAAGTAGTGAATAGTAACATTGTAGGCAATCATAATAACACAAAAGTATTGCTTCCTTTGACTCTAGTTAGATACTTTTCACAGCATTTAAAACCAAAACATAATTTTATAACTCGTTGTAGATAGTCTTGTAGAAGTGACTAAGGGCTTTATGCAGACGTAGAAATATATAAACCCGATTGACAATTATTATTGATCACGGTTTTTTTTAATAAATTAATAATACCTATATACCGCGTGAATTCGAATTTTAGTGGGTTAGAATTTTAAACCACTCGCTGTTTTTAAGTACAACGAAAGCAGAACGCACAATGCAAAACCATGAACTCAGAATTTAGACCGCTCTAGAGACGCATTCAGGATTGTTTTGTATAAAGAGTAATACTTACATGAAATCGTGTTTTCTAATTTATGATAGTATAGATCCTCAAAACATTACACAATAATCTATTTAAATATGTAAAGCACATGTTAAAAATTTGCTTTTTGAAATTCACTTCATCTCAAACTGCGAGTAAGCGAAAAGAAACTATTGAGCAATAAAAATAACATACATAAAATCACGCCTCTTTTCCTTAGGGGTAGGCAGAGACCACGGATTTCCACTTACTACGATCCTTACATATCGCTTTCGCTTCATCTACACTCATCAATCCTTTCATACATAGCGTCGGTTCAGGGTACTCTTGACCTGGCCTTTTTTCAGAACGTCTTCAATCTGATTTCGGAGCGTTCGCCTAGGTCTTCCCCTTCCAACACTTCCGTTCACTTGTCCTATGTATACCTGTTTAGTCATTCTCATTTCGTTCATTCTCTCCACATATCCAAACCATCTTATCATACCTTTCTCGATTTTTGTCACTACATCCTCATTCACACCACATCGTTGCCTTACCACTCCGTTTCACTCCAATCCTGCTCCTCAATGCTCTCATCTCCACTGCATTTATTCTACTTTTATGCTTTTTCTGCCACACCCAACTTTCACTACATTAGTGTCGGAACCAACACTCCCCGATGAACAGCCAGACGAACCTTTTTAGACACCTTCTGACTGTTCATAAACGCGTGCAAAATAACTATGCTTTAATTTCATATGAGCTGACAAGAACTAAGAACATTTGTTAGAGTCTGTCTGTGTGTCAACTTACATATTAGAATTAGAAGACTCTGACAAATTATGGCAAACAATGCTTCCTTTTGTAGGAGCGCAGCTTTATAATAAGATACCCTCATATATAAACAATGTAAACTCATTGAAAGCATTCAAAAGGGAAGTACTCGTAGCTCAGCATCTTATTGAGATGCAATAAGGATACGAATGCGTTAAATAAGTCATTGGTGACTGAAGTGGTTTGTGCTCATTTTGAATAACTATTTCATTATATTGTTTTATTAGACTGTTAATTGTGACGACGAAAGTCTATTGAATATTTTAAGTCTAACCATGTTCTCGTGTAAGTGACTTTATGTCTTATTTGAGAATAAACTTCTTTGAACCTAAACCTACATAATGTGTGCTGACATAACAGCAACATACAAATTATCTAATACCTAAAATTTAAGTTATATTTATTTTTATCTACTCAGTACATTTCTACCCTTATTCGCTAACAAATTGATGTCTCGGCTCCGGATTGTCCTGCTGCTTCGCGGCATTTAAAGCTTTGCCACATTACTTAGTAATACAATGTTTTATATACTTTTTATAGTAAACTGTGTCTGCCTCGATGTGTGTGTGTGTGTGTGTGTGTGAAAGCGCCGTTTTGGAATCTTGACGTTTATTTATTCATGTGCTTGATGTACTTGGTTAAGACCCCGGGTCAGCTAAATTATTAGACATTTTTGGCAATTTATATTTCAGTACTTGTTATGAGTCGGAAACTGTGACCGTTAAATTCCTTTAAGCTCCCCTAATTTCAATCCACTGTTGAATAAATCCTCCTCAATAAAACGCCACCAATGGCTATTAGCCATTGGCTCATTGGCTCTCCGTGGGTGCTGGGTTCGACTTTCACATCTTCCATTGGGGATCGTAAAATGTGACGTAAGATAAACACCAGAAGATCACAGAGCCATTTAAGAAATGCTTCCTTACACTGCGATTCCCAAGACGGCAGTTCCGTATCAGCCGTCTTGGGGATCGCAGTGTGAGTTATCAATTCCACAGAAAGCACTGCTGCCCACCTTCTGGTGTGATACCCATTAGTCGCCACTTACGGCACCCACGGTTACGGATGGCGAGGTAACATTCTAGCCCGGCACCCCACGGGCAGACGTCAGCAAATGTGCACTCTGGCGAACCCTACCTAATGGTGGAAAAAATGTTTTATTTTGTACAGTTCCGAATTATGGGCTTAAGTTTGACTCACAGCTATTTGTCAATTTTTTATTATTTTGTTTGAGTTTTTAGGGTTCCGTACCCAAAGGGTAAAGACGGGACCCTATTACTGAGACTTCGTTGTCCGTCCGTCCGTCCGCCTGTCACCAGGCAAGAACGGTGATAGCTAGATAGTTGAAATTTTCACAGTTGATGTATTTCTATTGCCGCTATAACAACAAATACTAAAAATAAAATAAATAAATATTTAAGGAAGCTCCCATTACAATAAAAGAGGTTTTCGCCGTTTATTTCCAAAAAATACTTCGTGCGCGAGTCCCACTCGCACTTGGCCGGTTTTTTTACTTTCATTGCATAAATTTTCCTCTATGAATGTAATACTTCGTGTAATCATGATGTTGGCTTAGCTGGAAAATTAGGTGTTATTGTCGCTAGATATATTTAAAAAAAAATATATATTCAAATTGGTAAACCAGCTTTTATGTTCTAAAATAATTTCTGTTATAGCATGGAACTCAACGATGTTAGCAAAATATATGGGTACAGACTTAACTAGAAATTTTACATTTCAAAAAGTATTTTATACAATATTCTTTTGATTAACTTTACAGCTCTTTGAAGATAAAAGAAACAAAATTTAACGTAAACATAAAAATGTCCCCAGCGCAGAAAATGTTTTTCAAGTCAAATTTAAACACAACATTCAAACTTAGACTTCAAAAGCTCACAAAACTTGTTCGAACGAATTAAGAAAAGAGCCAAGGGCATAACATCTGCGACTTTAATCGAATCACGTTTCACAGCATCTGATCCCGTCCTAAATAATGTATTTGTTTATTTATACGCCCTGCTAGACTTTGAAAGAATTGGATATCGCGAAAGAGTTCAATGTTATCTTTGTTCGGAATAGAAATGTATCTGACCATTGAAGATCGATACTTGGCATGATATGATAAATATGTTTGTTTGTGGGGTGTCAAGACTAGAATCAGTAATGTAGCAGCTCTCCGCTTCCTTATTCAAAGACGGGGAAGGTTCTCAATTAGAAATTTTTTTTGTATGTTTCTAATATTATTGCTGTACTACCATTGTGAATTGATTTAAATATTTTTTTTCCTATAATAGTTATACTTCAAAGTTGAACTCTATTCTATTTGGTTTTTAAATTACACTCAATTAAGCGGAAAAATTATTTGTCGATATGCCTGTACCTCTAGGTAAATCATTTATTTTTTTATATGCCTATTTCTAATATAATTTATTTCTAAGACATGGTAATTGTAAGTCTTATCGATGATTTTGAAGCAGTGATAGCTCAGTGGCATTGGCTATGGACTACCGCGCAGCAGGACAAGCCAAATGCGAAGGTTTTTTTTAATATGATTGTGATGGAGCCGCACGAGGCCCAACTGATGTTAAGTGCAGTAACCTCTGCCTATAACATACGCATTTCATATTTCATCATGTGACGAATTGCACTGCGCCCGTCACACTGAGACATACAGTTGTTAAGTCTCATGTGCCTCACTGGTTCTCAAGGACTGCTGCCAGAACATACTGTTAGGTGCTCGGCGACAGATTAAAAAACCCCTTTTAATGAGGATGTGTGTGTAGTGACGATTCTGCTGAAGCAGTTTACAGCTTTAAACTACCTTGTTTTTTTTTTATGTCTGACAGGTTATACTTTGACCACTATCTTACCTGATGGTAAGAGATGTTGTTGAAGATGTTGTTCACGCTAACCTGGAAGTACTGGCTCTCAAGGACAGCTGCCAGAATACACCGTTAGGTGCTTGGCGACAGATTTTCTACTTGAGGGTGGTAGCTGGCCAGACGGGCATTCGCAAATTGCCCTACCACCATGCTATAACGACTGCCATCCTAAGTCAACAACCGGGACCGACGGCTTAGAAGCGCTCAGTAGTAATGTCACTAGCGGTCACCCATCCAACTCATGGCCGCGGTGGACGTTGCTGATCGGTTAGGAACAGCTTAGCAAAGTTCGCTACGAGCGCTTCAGAATTATGGGATAATTGCAATACACCACTGAACAATGTACGCTAAATTTGACAGACGTCACTTATAAAACGGCTGCTATGACGTGTTGAATTTCGAGCGTAACTATAAGAGATCTTTTACTTAGTTGAAGCAATAATGGTTCAATGGAAATAATAATGGAAACTGCGCGGAGGCTAACGGAATGTTCCGCCAGGTGACCTTAAAAGCCATTTATCATTCTAAGTTTAATCAGACCAACTTATGCGATCACAACTCCTTACAGTAACAGGTGCTATCGTGATTAAAGGCAGCTTATCAGCTTCAAAAAAGAACATCATGCCTGTATGTTCTTGAATCATTAACGGGTCTATCCATAACGCACGAATTACCATAAAAATAAAATTTTGAGCAACTCAGTCTACTCGTGACCACGGTCAATGCAATGATCAAAACGTCGAGGTTAGTCAAAATATAATTTTGATGGTAATTCGCGCGTGAATAGACACGCCTATCATGAGTTTAGTTTACGAAAGTTTTAAGAAAAGTATTACCCCTGTTTATTCCTGTATGAAATATCCGGGTTTCGCACGATAGGATAAAACGTATCGGTTGAATTTAATAATTATCTATAAAATTTAATTGACTGGCCTTTTTATTTACTTAATTAAATATGCCTTTTGTCCTTTCCTTGTTTTTTTTTGTTTAATTTTTTGTTTTTTCCTCTTTTTATATGAGGTAATGGTTAACCACTCTCTATAACAGATGCATATACTTACTGCACATAAAGAGGCATACGGCCCTAAAACATACAGTTAAGTCTCATGTGCCTGTAATTTTACTGGCTATCAAAGACTGCTACTGGAACACACTGTTAAGTGTTTGGTGACAGATTTCATACTTGAGGGTGGTAGGCAAGGGGTTGCAAAATGCGGTGAACCGCATGGAGGAAGGGCATTTGAAAAAGTGGCTGTACACGCGTATTGGTTAGGTTGTCGACCAAGGTTTCAGACACCGAGCATGCAGATACATCCGAGATATATATTCCCTACCCGCCGCGCCGTTATTCCGCAACTAAGTTGTTTTTTCGCAATCAACGTGCAGCACCACAGCACAATGCATGCTACTCGCTAATTAGGTGCATTTGTCCCTTTTTTGGCACTTAAGAATCCAACCAATAACTATAAGGGAATTAAAATTCATGTGATGTTGTTAATGGTACTGTTTATAATGAAAGCTTGGTTTGCCAGTTGCTAAAGGTTGACGAATAAATATTTATTCGTAGCTATATAGGTCAATTATGCGGTTTATCTCAATTATCAGTAAAACCGCATAACGCAATGCACACTAGCATAAGGACTATAATTCGCCATTTTTTTTTTATAGCTGAATGGCTAGCCTTTGACCACTGTCTCACCTGATGGTAAGTGATGATGTGATCGAAGATGTTGTTCAGGCTAACCTAGAATTACATGCTCTCAAGGACAGCTGCCAGAACAGACCGTTAGGTGCTTGGCGACAGATTTTCTACTTGAGAGTAGCTAGCCATACATCGATCAATAGGTACATAAAGCAATCTGTACTGTACAGCCGGAGCTGTATCAACCGGATTGTCTGCTGAACACAGCCTCCCCCATTATGGGGGGGTTCGCCATAATCCCCACGCTTGGCAGGTGTCTTGGGGATTGCAGTGTGAGATATCAGTTCATCAGAAAGCGCTGCTGCCCACCTTCTGGTGTGTTATAAAGCAATCTACTAAGGAACTAATCGTATTTCTAACACTTGTGATAGCGCTTGGTAGATGCGAGATGTAATTACAATCTATTTTTCTCTTACTTTAGGGATGGTTATATCTATTGTACCTATTTTAAAGTCAAGTCTGCCAGGTTCAACAAACCCTTTCCAATTTACAGTTCAAACTTGTAAAAAAGCGCGGAAATTTGCCCACTTCTGTATAGTTTCATTATTCTGGCTGCATTCCTTTACATCTGAAGCCTCAGTACCATTCAAGTCCAGTAAGGTTGTAAGCAGTACTAGAAGATCTACGCAAACAACGGTCCACCATCGGTCTGAATTTTTTTAAATACACACAGTATGAGCATATAGTTGCACACTTTTCTAGTCGTAGCTACTCCGATGGAGGTTCTGGAAGCGAAATACTATGTAGGGTACTGCACCAGAAAACATGACCATTTTTTATGCCTAAGTTTGTTTGTGAATTCAACCTTAAAATAGCCTTATCGTTTGATGGTCTATCAAATGCTGAGGCATTAAAATAGCCCATTACCATTTTAATGCTAATAAATACATGGCTCGTATTAAATATCAGAAGTGGACAAAACGAGTGACATCATGGAAAGGCCTAACAGTGAAATGAAAATAACGAAGACCATACGTTAGAGGACGAAATCGTAAAGATAACCGGCTTAGACTGGGTTCACAACGCTCAGTGTAAAAAAAAATTAAACTTGGAGTTTTTGCATATATGTAATTACATATATTGTCACCAATATTAATAAAATAACGGTATTTTTTTTAATTTTAAGATTCATGTAGCTCGTTAAAATGTTAAGTTGATAGCGTCATTATAGCGGCTCGTTGGTAAAAAATAATTAATAGAAAAATTATGACCCATCTAACAATAACTGTTTCTTTTCGTACCTACTGTTCTATAGTTAAAATGCTAATATATACCTATGAGTGCTTCACTTGAATGGTCAATATGCCAACTTTTTAGTAATAGCAAAAAGAGAGATACCGACTTATCAACATTTTGCATTGAAGACTGTCTGATCCGTAATCACAATAAGAAATGACATCAGAGTAGCAAAGACAGAAACGTGGTTATAAAATATTTACATGACTGCGTAGACAAAACTTCACCAACCAATAAGTATGTTAAAAATTTGTCAAATATATGTAGTAGTCTTTGTACAAAGTATGAAAACACAGAAAGTTTTATTTCTCATACTGTTTAAACTGTGCATCTTGTTCAAGTGGAAGATACCTGTGGACTGAAGTATAGGATGTAGCGACACCAACGATGAAACCATAATATTGTGAAAGGACTTGACATTTGGCACCACTTAAATTAAAATTACGAACCCGTGAAGGACTTCAAGTTAAATGGATCAATAACCGCTATTATAATTAATAGAATATCTAGACATTTTATTATACGTCTACGCATAAGTAAATAAACACTACCATTATCACGGTCCAACTTCCACAAATTACTTTTTTCCTCTTGAGTGATGCATACTGTTTACAACATTATTTACTCGCTATAATACTGTTCAGCCACAAGAGTTGTCATAACTATTAAATAAAACTAATAAAACATCGTGTTGCATTCTTTTTATATAAGCAGTGCTATAATAAGAAATCAAAATATGTTGAAAATAAAATTACTACATGTGTAAAATTGCCCGTGGGGTGCCCGGCTAGAATGTCACCCTCCCATCTCTACCCGTGGGTGTCGTAAGAGGCGACTAAGGGTAACCACCAGAAGGTGGGCAGCAGCGCTTTCTGAGGAACTGAGATATCACACTGCGATCCCAAAGACGCATGCAAAGCGAGTCAATACATATCAAAAACTTACAACAAAATCCATACCTTCCAACAATGAACCTTAACTTCCAACTAGACCACACAATCATAAACTTCAATATATATAACATACATTATTCCCACCAATATCTATACCCTCAGCAACTCAAAACCGTTTACCGTCAAAAAGGCAACCCCAGTCCCACTATTTCAATGTGAAAATATTGTAATGGTGCACCATTTGAGTGTGGTCTTCGCTCGCGAATTTAAGGTTGAACTGGCCGGTAACTTTTCCATACAAACGCCGTAGGATGATCACTCCCTTATTTGAGGTTTTAGGTCCACAACTAAGCATGATATCGATTTATCTCTTCATTATCTAGGCTTGTCTTGGCACCGATTTGTAAAAAAAATCTTCACATGATAGTTATAAGCCTCGAAACATCCCTGTAATATCACGAATTTTAGCGCATGTTTAGTCGTAAATAAACGACTTATACAGCATGAAATCCCTAAAATTATTTACATAGAAGCATAGCTCAGTTCATGATCATTTAAGATAACATTTTGGAAAACAAATACATCCAGTAGTATAATCATAAACATCCTAGAGCCGAAGGTCGGCACACATAGTTTTGCGCGCTAGTTTTTCGTTCAAAATATTGGGCATCTCATGTCAATACTTCCATTCCGCGGTGAGGGAAGCGGGCGGGCGGGTCTCATGCGCAGCACACTAATATATAATTAACAAAACGCACACTACCAAAAGTCACGTGCACCGCGCCGCGATCTTAGAACATAATATTATATTGTAGGAATGCCCTGTTGCTTTTTGGTGTGCACGTATGTATACACTACCAATATGTAGTGCCTATGCCTACTTACGTACTTATATATATATATATTTACATATATATATATTTACATATGTTGGGAGTTGGGGACCGGATTTTCTTTCGCATTTGATTAGTTTGTTCGTGATAGTAAGTGTCGGACGCCATAATCCATATAGATAGGTACTTGGGTAATATAAATACGTAACTATGTCTAGGTACTCACCTACTCTCACCTAAGTTAGTACGATGATTGTAGGCACTTACCTAATCAAAAATAACCTATGATTAGTTATTGATTTTTATTGGAAATAATTTAAATCAGTTACGGGTAGGTAGAGAATTTTTATTCCAAATGTGTTCTACCAGGATTGGTAGATCCATGATGCCATCGTACATTACCGCTTAGAGACAGATTTTGAAATCGGTACGACACACTCTCATCTCAAAGCTCGCTAGCCGGGCGAGCATTCGCAAAACAACCTTCCACCATGCGGTGAAGTTCATGCCCGCGGCGGGATTCGACCCATAGACCTGTTGCGCGGCAGTCCATTGCTAAGAGCCATCACTGCTTCCCGTTAAGTGTTTAGTGACAGAATTTCTACTTGAGGGTGGTAACTAGCCAAGCGAGCATTCGCAAAATGCCCTTCTACCAAGCGGTGAATTTCAAGCCCGCGGCGGGATTCGAACCATAGACCTGCTGCGTGGCAGTCCAAAGCTAATGCCACTGAGCCATCACTGCTTCCCGTTAGGTGCTTTCTGACAGATTTTCTACTTGAGGGTGGTAGCTATCCAGGCGAGCATTCGCAAAATGCTCTTCACCAACGCGGGGAAGCTCAATATCGCGGCTGGATTCGAACCATGGACCTGCTGCGCGGCAGTCACTAGCTAATGCCACTGGCCCATCACTGCTTCCCGTTAGGCGCTTACTGACAGATTTTCTGCTTGAGGATGGTGGCTAGCCAGGCGAACATTCGCAAAATGCGCTATGACCTTCCACCAAGCGGTGAAGCTCGAGCCCGCAGCGGGATTCGAACCATAAACATGCTGCGAGGCAGTCCATAGCTAATGCCACTGAGTTCACGTTAGTTGCATGGTGACAGATTTTCTACTTGGGTAGCTATCCCGGCGAGCATTCGCAAAATGCTCTTTTTTTATGCCTGATAGGTTAGCCTTTGACCACTATCTCACCTGATGGTAAGTGATGATGTGGTCGAAGATGTTGTTCAGGCTAACCTAGAAGTACTGGCTCTCAAGGACAGCTGCCGGAACACACCGTTAGGTGCTTGGCGACAGATTTTCTACTTGAGGGTGGTAGCTATACAGGCGGGCATTCGCAAAATGCCCTTCTACCAAGCGGTGAATTTCAAGCCCGCGGCGGGATTCGAACCATAGACCTGCTGCGTGGCAGTCCAAAGCTAATGCCACTGAGCCATCACTGCTTCCCGTTAGGTGCTTTCTGACAGATTTTCTACTTGAGGGTGGTAGCTATCCAGGCGAGCATTTGCAAAATGCTCTTCACCAACGCGGGGAAGCTCAATATCGCGGCTGGATTCGAACCATGGACCTGCTGCGCGGCAGTCACTAGCTAATGCCACTGGCCCATCACTGCTTCCCGTTAGGCGCTTACTGACAGATTTTCTGCTTGAGGATGGTGGCTAGCCAGGCGAACATTCGCAAAATGCGCTATGACCTTCCACCAAGCGGTGAAGCTCGAGCCCGCAGCGGGATTCGAACCATAAACATGCTGCGAGGCAGTCCATAGCTAATGCCACTGAGTTCACGTTAGTTGCATGGTGACAGATTTTCTACTTGGGTAGCTATCCCGGCGAGCATTCGCAAAATGCTCTTTTTTTATGCCTGATAGGTTAGCCTTTGACCACTATCTCACCTGATGGTAAGTGATGATGTGGTCGAAGATGTTGTTCAGGCTAACCTAGAAGTACTGGCTCTCAAGGACAGCTGCCGGAACACACCGTTAGGTGCTTGGCGACAGATTTTCTACTTGAGGGTGGTAGCTATACAGGCGGGCATTCGCAAAATGCCCTACCACCATGCTATAACGACTGCCATCCTAAGACCACAACCGGGACCAACGGCTTAACGTGCCCTCCGAAGCACGGAAGCGCTCAGTAGTATTGTCCTAGCGGTCACCCATCCAACTCATGACCGCGCGCGACGGTGCTAAACTTTGCTGATCGGTTGAGAACAGCTAAGTAAACTTCGCTACGAACTCTCCACCACGCGGTGAAGCTCAATATCGCGGCGGGATTCAAACTATGGACCTGATGCGCAGCCATTCCATAACCAATGCCACTGAGCCATCACTGCTTCCCTTTAGGTGCTTGGCGACCGATTTTTTACTTGAGGGTAGTAGCTATCCAGGCTGGCATTCGTATAATGCTCTTCTACCACGCGGTGAAGATTAAGCCCGCGACGGGATTCGAACCATGGACCTGCTGCGCGGAAGTCCATAACCTATGCCACTGAGCCGTTACTGCTTTACAAAATATGTTGTAGTAAAAGCAGTAACTTGCTAATTATGTAATAACTAATAAATAATTATTGTAGGTAAATATTTACTACATCAATATGAAAAGAACAAACTAATACATTTACTATGTACCTACAAATCATTGTACCTACTTACTAAATATTTACCTACTATAGGTGAAATAACATCAGTATGTTATTATAAAACGAACGAAAATTATAACAACAGGTACCTACTGTCCGAACCAAAATGTATTCCTCTGTGAATATATAATATTATTTTATAAGAAATACCTACACACGTCGTGACGTAGCTTGAGACACTATCTCCGTCCGTCGTCAAACATCGTAATTCGTTCGGCATGGTTCGGCTTTCATTGATATATCGCAAACAAGTGTGCGTAATTAGCGTAGATGCAATACGGGTGTGTGATGCGCGATCACTATCTTCGTACTACTCATCACGGAGTCTTACCCTTTCCCACAAAGGTATAGGTGAAATAGCATGCTTTGTTCCCTCGCCCGCTGATAAGTTCGAGCCGTCGGCAAGTGCATCCTTAAGAGTCGTATGTGTGTAATATTTTATTCATAGATAGGGCTTAGGGACTCGAAGGACAAAATATAACAAAGAATTTTTTTATGTTATTGTGACGGACTAAAGCCGAGGCCACCTGATGTTAACTGGAATAACCGCAGACATAACAGATGCATTTTGTCAACCACGAATTGCAGTGTGCCCGTCGCACTGAGATGTACAGTTGTCATCATTATTCTCTCTAGGATATAGCTATCAAGGACAGCTGCCGGAACACACCGTTAGGTGCTTGGCGACAGATTTTCTAATTGAGGGTGGTAGCTAGCCAGGCGGGCATTCGCAAAATGCCCTACCACCATGCTATAACGACTGCCATCCTAAGACGACAACCGGGACCAACGGCTTAACGTGCCCTCCGAAGCACGGGAACGCTCAGTAGTAATGTCACTAGCGGTCACCCATCCAACTCATGACCGCGTGCGACGTTGCTTAACTTTGCTGATCGGTTGAGAACAGCTAAGTAAACTTCGCTACGAGCGCTTCAAAAATGTAATCAATTCAAAAGAATGTTTTCATTTAATGAAGTGTTTTTCTTTACACACTCATATGTTTTATGTATATCTACTGTTTTTGGGGTTGTAAATAACTAACAATCCAATGCTTTTTCCCTGATAACATAACAATCTAGCTTATCTATAAGTTTCTGATATAGGATAACCAAAGTTTTTTTTAAACCAAGAAATAATGGAGTTTTTTTTTATGTTATTGTGACGGAACAAGCTCGAGGCCCACCTGATGTTAAGTGGACTAACCTCTGCCTATAACAGTTGCAATTCATGACAACTCACGAATTGCACTGCGCCCATCACATTGAGACATAGTTGTTAAGTCTCATTGTGCCTGTAAATTCACTGGCTCTCAAGGACTGCTGCCGGAACACACCTTTCGATACTTGGCGACAGATTTTCTACTTGATAGCTAGTTAGCCAGGCGGGCAATCGCAAAATGCCCTTCCACCATGCGGTGAAGCTCAAGCCGGCGGTGGGAATCGAACCAGGGTACTGCGGCATGGCAGTTCATAGCTATTACCGCTCGGCCATCATTGCTTCATGATATGTCGATGAATAGTTACTCATCCCCCTCTGTTTATAAACTCATTCACACAAAGAAATATAATGTTGGGTGTTTTAATATGGTAAAACCAAATAATCTTTGTGAAAGCCAAACTGCTGATTTTTATATATTATTGTCTTTGGTTATAAATATCATATAAACATAGCTTTTTCAATATATTAGGTCCTTACATATGAAATTGGCGTTTTGTATGGGAGGAACAAAAAGTCGAATATTTTTTAATATAATATATTTAATTAATCAAAGTATGAACCATTATTTTCTATGCACTTTTGCCATCTCATAGGTAGTTCATTGATCCCTTTACTAAAAAAACCAGTCGGACGGGAATCAATAAAATCTTTGAAGGCGATTTGGACTGCCCCATCGGAGTTGAATTTTTTCCCTTGCAAGAAGTTATCCAAATTTCGAAAAAAATGGTAATCTGTTGGAGCAAGGTCCGGGGAGTACGGAGGATGTCTTAGACTTTCCAATTGAAGCTCTTCTAATTTAGTAGCCGTCTGTAGCGCAGTGTGTGGTCTAGCGTTGTCGTGAAGCAGCAGTGGCGTGGAGCGATTGACCAGCCTAGGTTGTTTAGCCGCTAGCTTTTCCATCATGGTTTGCAATTCCTGACAATAGACATCAGCCGTAATAGTCTGGCCAGATTTGAAAAAACTGTAATGAACAATACCGGCACTAGTCCACCAAACGCTTACAAGTAACTTTTTTGGGGTTAATTTTCGCTTGGGGCAGGATTTGGCTGGCTGGCCAGGATCTAACCATTGCGCTGAGCGCTTCCGATTATCGTAAAGAACCCATTTTTCATCACAGGTAATGATTCGGTTTAAATTACCTTCATTATTGTGCCGGTTTAGTAATGTAACGCAGCAGTCGACGCGCGTTTGCCGGTTTGTTTCAGTCAATTCGTGGGGTACCCACCTTTCAAGCTTTTTAATCTTCCCAATTTGCTTCAAGTGAATTAAAACAGTTTTATCACTAACATCGCAGCCTGCAGCTAACTCGGACGTGGTTTGCGATGGATCCGCTTCCACAATAGCCTTCAACTCTTCATTATCAACTTGAGTCTCAGGCCGTCCACGGGGCTTGTTCTGCAGGTCGAAATTTCCAGAACGAAAACGTTGGAACCAAAAACGAACTGTGTTTTCTTTTGCAACACGACCGCCATACACATCATTCACCCTTCGAGTTGTTTCCGCAGCACTAGTGCCACGGCGGAACTCGTACTCGTAAATAATGCGATATTTAAGGTTTTCCATTTTGTAAAATGAGTGACGCAAACAGAAAAAAACAGAAGAAAAAAAACAAATGAATGACGATCATCGAAGCACAAATACATGAGTCTATAGCTGTACAAATTTGAATTTGGAATTCCTTACCAAAGAGGAGAAATTCGTGATTAAAGTGGCCAGTACGAAAAACGCCAATTTCATATGTAAGGACCTAATATTTGATTATTAATGCTACTATCGTATTTGGTTGGTAATTATTTGGATCTGCCTCATCACTGCTCTTAAAAAGTGGTTTAATTACTTGTTAGTGTTGTTAATAGAGTTGTCTCATGTGCCTGTAATATTACTAGCTCTCAAGGACTGCTGACGTAACACATTGTTGTTTGAGGGTGGTTGCTAGCTAGGCGGGCATACGCAAAATGCCCTTCTACCATGAACCTCAAGCCAGAGTCGGAATTCGAACCATGGACCTGCTGCACGGCAGTCCATAGCCAATGCCACTGAGCCATCATAGATTCAAAAACTTTTCAAGAGTAGTAGTGTCATACGACCACACCTGGTAGTAGTGCCGCGTGCGCGGACAAATCTCCTCAAAAAAGCGCCTCTGACGCGCGCACTCCGCACTCTCAATATTATAGCGGAAGAGACAGACTTATTTTGTTGCTCTATGAGTGAATTTTCGAAGATATGTCTATATGTTTTATGTTACATTGTTAAATTATAACACTGTTTTAAGTAATTGTTAGTACATACTGTAATGTTAACCAGTAGATGTTAGCACTAAGATTGTTTAAGAAATTTACGTAAATTAATTTTTAGTTACTTCCTACTAACTACACTATCGCATTAGGTATAACCTGTAATGGTAGATGTAAGTGTTTTTGAATAAATAAATAAATAAATATAAATACTAGAGTATTTTTAACCGATTCAGGCGTTACTTTGCGATAATTCTTATTAAATAATAATAATTTGACCAAATTTTCCTGCTAGAAACGCACTGCACTCGAAGAGTGAAGACCTCCTGTCTGATGCATCGTGTAGAATCGAGACATCCTAATAAATTCTTCCGGTTAAGCTACGTGGCATTTATGACGTAACGTAATCTTAGCAGAAAAGTTTTTTTTTTTTTTCTATAAAACAATGTTCTACAGACTCATGGTCCGTACTCTTTTTAGACTATATTTATTTTTATCCGATTACAGTTCATTACTTATATCATACTCCATGCATCACATTATGACTTACAACTATTATGTTATGCGTTGTTATAGTATTTTGCCTAAAAATCTAAAGTGAGTCCATATTTTTTTTTTATTCTTTTTTTTTATTCCGCCTTCTTTTATTTGTTATAAACTTAATTTTAACTTACTGCTTAAATTCTATATAACTGTGGTACTACAATAAATTTCCTTTTTATTTAATATATCATGCCGTTTTTTATTTGTTACAAACTTACTTTTAACTTACTATGTTAATCCTATATAAATATGTTACTACAATGAAATATGGTGCTACAATTAAATACATTTATATTTGTGTGCTGTTTTGTCATTTCATTATGTTAGGTCCCTGATGGACCCGCCACTGCAGAAAAGTTAAATGAAGTTTTCTCTAGATATATTCTTATGGTAATTATTGCTAATTTTTCACGCGAATTCAGACTATGATATGCAAAGTTCTCCTGCATGTGACATAACCATGGGATACCCTACGAGTATTTATATAACCTACGTAAATAATTTTACTGGTAATACAAATAAACATAAAACAATGTTTGTTTACTCGAATTACCATCAAATCTCTCTAGTGCCAAATGAAGTGTCATGGAACCAAAAATATTGCCATTTATAAAGGATCACTGGACATGTACTCAGGTAATATACTCTTGAAACAACAGTCGTAGAGAAGAATTATAGGTGGTAAGCAGTCCCGATAAAGGAACGTGTTGGTTTGTCGATATTGCAGGTGGATACGAGATTTTTTGATCGTGTTGTTTCCCGTGTACCATTAAAATGGACTAAACTATACTACGCGAACACGCAAAGCAATTTCAATGTAATCGTAAAGTAGTAGAGTTGATATTAAGAAAATGATTCCTGCTTTTAAACCTGGTAGTTTCTAGTTTTGCTGTTTCTAGTCTTTGCTTAAGCATTGAAACTTTGAAAAATATACCAAATTATTGGATGATTCTGCCCAGCAATTTAATAAAAATATAGTCAACAATGCATAAACTAATCGAATTTATTTCCTATCGTCTATTTATTATGATGAGAGTAAATGGAACATGAAAGGTTTTTACAGCACGTACGTAGTGGTTTACTACAGCTTAGCGTACGTACAGCTTAGCTTAACTTTAGTGTTTGCGTCGGCCTGATTTGTCTAGACAAACATAATGCAGATGGTGGACATAAACCTGTATAATAATGTTAAAAATCCCAATATTACGTTGACTAATTATCTCAGTCATTTTACAAACCTAATTTGAGAGCAGCAAATAGCTTAAAATATCATAGTCAGCGAAAGATGTCCATTGTCCAATATTGAACACAGGCCCATAGAAGGTCACAGTGAAGGACTATTATCCACTTGTGACCTTTGGTTACCCGCCACTTTTACGATGTCGTCAGTATACCTAGTGGGGGCCTGTCAACTCTACGTCTTCCGGTGTTATATAGTAATCACTCGAGAACCTTTCTTCCTAATCGGTTATTGGTTCGTCGAGCAATGTGACTTGCCCATCATCACTTTAAATTGCCAATTCTGAAAGCTATATCGATGACTTTGGTCCTGCAGCGAATATATAGCATAGCTTTCTCAATAGATTAAAATATAATTAATAGTATTTAATTCTCAAATCAAGAGCAACGACAGCAACACAACTCAAGCGTTGCAAATTCGAATGTATGAACTTATGAGCCGTTTGTTCAAACATTGGTCCAAGGAATCTGAACGCTTATTTCATTGAGAAGACTGCTACAACTATATATTTAAAAATATATATAAGTCTTCACAACATTACTCAATAACAAATTGGTACGCAATCGATAAGAAGCGCAGGTCAGATAGACCACAAAAGCGATGAACTTTGGTCAGATAGACCACAAAAGCAATGGAGTAATGGCATAGCTCTCACAGCAGGCAAGATATATAAATTATAAGTAGTAAATATAAGGTAGAGCGGCAAAAGACAAAAAAATATGGGAATCTATAAAGGAGACTTCTCCTCTACGAATAAATATGTATTGTCCATAGAATCCATCGTCAAAAGTGGCTCTTGTATGGACCATTTTATGTTATATTATTAATACAGATTTATTATATTTATGAAAATGAAAGAATTTATCAACCTGTTTACTGTTTAACCCGTGAGGTGCCGGTATAGAATGTCACCCACTCATCTTTGCCCTTGGGTGTCGTAAGAAGCGACTAAGGGGTTACCCTCAGCTGCTGCCCACCTTCTAGTGTTAAATCCCCAAGACGCCTACCAAGTGTGGGAATTATGGCAACCCCCCATAATCGGGAATGCTGTGTTCAGCAGTGAACAATCTGGCTGATACAGTATACTTACTGTAATACTGTACATACCTACACATCACATCTATTTACTAAAACAAACTTCAATCTAAAGTACAAAGTTACTAAATAGATATAGATGTAACCCTTCTGATACTCTGAGCTTTACCCTTACATGTCGGTATTATAACGATAGACATTTATTTTTACCTTGTATATACCTTTTATTATATACCTATATTACCTTGCAAAGCCGATCCTCAACGGTTAATTTGTAATAACTTACTGTACAAGGAAAAAAAATACTACTATTTATATCTCACCTGGAGTCTCTTTGGAATTATCTTATTGGTAATACACTCTCTACCTTTTAAGTAATTAGGATCATATGAAGAGGGTAAGGAGCAGTGCTGTGATCGTAATGTGCAGCAATAACCCACTCGTTTATACACCAGTGAAATGCTGCTCATTAAGCACATATTTTCCCTTAGTTATCTATACAACATTCAAGGCGATAAGTAGTAGCGGTTATTTTTTTAAAAATGTAAGGGAAGTTCAAAATATTCTCAATATGGATGTTTTGTCCAGGAATTGTTTCAGCTGGAAATATAAGTGTAAACCCTAATAAAATAAACCCTCATCTGATGGAACAGCCCTTTTCGACGGACGGATATTTGTCCGCGATTCGCGGAGCTTATAAATAACTAGATAGTACCTAACAAATGATAATTCAGGCACTTACAATAATCCTTCGGCGATGCATCCTTCGGGGTCCGAGCCACGAGGACAGTGGAGTCAATATCGGGGAATGGGGAAGGAATTAAATCAAGCGCCAAGTTTCACTCTGAGCCCAGCATCTGTTCAAAACTTCACCAAATTCAAGTGTCCCATTCGAATACAAAAACCAACAAAATACAACAATCCAATATCCCAATACGGTCAAAAAAATTAACCCTTAACAAGAAAAAGTGCAAGATTTCTAAAACAATTTGTCAACTTCACAAAGAAGACAGGTGAGTTCCAATTTATTTTGACGTGTGAATAAGCGAAAGCTAGACGCGCAATTGGTTCGGAACAATGGATATCACAGAAAAGGCAGAAAAAAATCTGAAATCATTTTATTTTTCCACATAGTCCCATGCAATCTCGTAGTAACCAAAATGGAATAAAACCATGACCCAGATACCATAGCCGAACTCGACTCATTCAATGTAACGGGGAGAGGTAACCCGAAAAATCCTGTTGAGACAAGTAGAGATCCCCATACGAGCGGCGCGCGGATTAAGCCGTAATAACATGTAAATTAGTCCAGCCATTTCTTGTGGTGCGTCCAAGTCAAAGGAAGTAGCAGATATATTATTTACGTGAATACAAATATATGAAAAGACATGAAGGGCTTCGCTAAACTAATTGGGCCTTTATACCAGAACCTAGTAAAATTTGATTGTAGGCTGAAAGTAAGAAGTAATATTGTATCCAAGAAACATAAAGGATGGCCAGTAGCATATTATTATCTTTATAAGATTTCGCGTTCATTTATTTGACTTAGGTTGAATTTAATAAATGTCAAACACAGAGATAACTTTATACCATAACTAATAATGTGATATACCTACCTTTATGCTGTTATAGAATGTCAAACTTAGTAGTAGATATTTTGTGTGTTGTATTTCTTGCGTTGAAAAATTAAAACTCGTTGATTTGAATTTTATAACACGTGACAGCAGTTGTTGGCATAGAAATAGTATGTATTAACATATATAGCATATGTGACTATATTTAATTGTAGTTTAACTAGCTATACCGCTACATTAAAAGGTATAAATGTTAAGAATTGAATTAATTACTTTCCTTAGGTAAAGCTGATTGTCTGACGTCACGTTTCGTAAAATTCATTACCAAGGTAAATTTAAAATACTAGAACCTTATTTGAAACCTGTTTTTATATTATTTGATTGTGACGGAACAAGTACGTTACCCACCGATGTTAATTTGTAATCTCTGCCCATAACAGATGCATTTCGTCACATGACGAACTGCACTGCGCCCGTCACACTTGTTGTTGAATCTCCTCATGCGCCTATAATTTTACTGGCTCTCAAGGACTGCTGCCGGAACACACCATAAGGTGCTTGGCGACAGATTTTCTACTTGAGTGTGTCAGCTAGCCTAACGGGCAATCGCAGTATGCCCGTTTGGCTATGCTATACATAGCCTAAGTAAAAATTATTTCAAGGTACCTACATTATTTTTAACTTTGTGTCTTCCTTAACTTTACACCAAGCCCCTGTTCATACATTATTCAGGGGTTGTAAGTTTCAGTTTTACAGGTACAGATACAAAGCAACCTGTGGGCTCTTCGTGCGTTGTTAACCGTTTAATCTATGCCTGCCGAATCGCGCAGTGTTTATTCATGGAACGATTATACCCTTATTATTGCCAAGCAATATTAGACTCAACTGCTTGAGGTTAAGGTGAAAAATCGGCAAGGCCAAGAGCACGTAAGGATATGTAAATTTTTGTGTGCGTCGGACAGACCGTCTTCTAAGGTGGCTTTGTATGCAAGATCTTGTGAAGGAAGACAGGAATATTGAACAGATTTTATGGGAGAGTTAAACTTTAATGGCTGTATGAATTATTTTATTTTGTTGAAATGAAAATGATAATTTATTTGCAAGAAATATGCTACAATAAAGGTCTTAGTAATAAAATTGTCCTAGCATACTTCATCAATCTGACATGCAAATATTTTTTGTTCTTTATTAATTTATTTTTCCATATTCCAATATCATTTATAATCGTAGTAAAAATTGTATTCCATTTTAAATTTATTTTTGAAAATTGATAGTATGGCTCTGTACGCCTGATTTTAATTTACGCCGTAGGAAATTGGTGTTTTTGTTTCATGCATACGAAATCATACACAAAATTATGTTGTTAAAATTTGGTATAAAAGGAATTAAGGTTGCGGTAGTGTGTGTTACTTCTCTTTCATTAACATTTTCGGGTAAACGGGTCAATTACGTACGCATGATAAAAGCAGTAGTATATACTTTCTGCGTATACTTTTTATCCCTAATTTTAAACCACTTTTCCCAGTGAACAAAGTCTAATACCAGGTAGAAGTCGTGCGTCAAGCTTCGGGGGGCGCCAAGGTATTTCCAGTAGTTATGGGGAGCCGTCCGATATCTACTAAACATCTCCTTACCTTAACTTTGCTGCATTAATCATAATACATTATCATTGCTATTTAGCTACCTACCTAGCATAATATACCTACCTATAGCTGTGTACCTATGTCATACATCCCATAATATAATACAGTCCACTATATCTATTGAAGTTAATTGCGGTTACACGGTCACTGCCGACAAAAGTTCGTTTTACTTACAACCCTTCCCAACCTAACAGAACCTTAAAGCGCCCATGATTAATCATAGAATCAATCAACTCATATCAATAACACAATCAATAATATTTTTCACTATCAATATATTGATAGATCAATCAACTTATCATAGGTATTGGTGAGGAAACAGGGCATTTGAGTATTGGAACTGAATTGACACCAGTTTCACAAAAAAAAGGATGTGTCAACTTTATAATTCAATTGCAATTCAATGTAGTTTATTTTTGTATAGAACGATCGTGAAGTATTACAATTCAATGTAGTTTATTTTTGTATAGAATGATCGTGAAGTCCTAACAACAGTATGAAGAATACAGCAGTGGTTTTATTTGGTGAAATAAAAATTGCTCAAGTGTGAATGGAGTGACAATATATTATATTTATACGAGTGTACAGAAAGAAAGTTAGCAACTGCACTCAAAATATTTAAACGCTGTAGCCAATAAGAACATTAATAAATTTTTGAAGATGTTCTTAAGATTAAACATACTAAAAGAGTTTATTATAAGATTATTAAGCTATAGACATTTTTATCTATCAGCTATCCTTGGGAACCAGCAATTCTATGTTAAGATTTAGCTAGGTAATATAGTTGGTACCGGCACACCATAAGCTTATTGGCGTCAGATTTTCCACTTAATAAGTTGAAATCGGACTGGACCACTATGGCCAATTTATGAATGAAATTCTATTGTTATAATTATCGCCGATGCCAATTTAAAGATGGTAGCAATCTAAGCGGTGGGCATTCGCAAAATATCCTATCACCATGCAGGTATTTCCCTGCTGGTTTCCGGGCTAGAACTGGGCCCCCAATAAGCACCTAACGCTGTGTTCCGGCAGCAGTCCTTGAGAGCCAGTGAAATTACAGGCACATGAAACTTAACAACTATGTTTCAAAGTGACGGGCGCAGTGCAATTCGTGACTTGTGATAAAATGCAACTATTATACGTTGAGGTTAGACCGCTTAACATCAGGTGATCCTCCAGCTTATTTCGTCACAATAACATAAATAAAAACTTCCTAAATAGGGGAGGCATTTGCTCTATGGTGGAGGTTATGGCAGTTGATGATGATCATGATTCAGGTAAGTATCTAATATTTTTGTAATTGGCACTACTGTGTCTAATACGAAATTGCCTTATTTTAAAGGGTAACTATTGAAAGGAATAATTTATTTCGTGATTTTGAATTGCTTCGTGCTTAGTCTTCAGCTTAAGAAATTAATATGTTTTTGTAAAGGTAGGCAAATTCCAGAACGTGGTATGTAAGTGTAACTATATTATTTCCTGTAAACTACGTGATTGTAGGTTATCCCTATATTTTGTTTATAAACGAACCAAGGCGTTGGTAATAGCGAGTATATATAAGGTCACTGTTTCCATATATATATATATATATATTGAATGGCGTTCAATCCAACTGTAAATGCAGCAAAGTGCTTTACTGCGGGACGGGCAGCTGACTCATACCAAACCCCACTTCACAGTTCAATGAATCTATTCATAGGTCGAAATTGACCAAATACCTAGGCGTGGCCTTTGATCGGTTACGCACCTAATCCAAACACATTGAATATGTACGCAACAGGGTGGCCTTTGCAGGCTGTTTTGATCACTAAAAATAAGCATTTTGAGGCGTTTGGTCTAGTTAGCTAAACCCTACTCTATAAGTTACAAGTGTTTCTAAATCTCTTCCCTTAAGCAAATGTGGCAGGCGCTCCGTAGGATGTACGGAAATAGTAAATTATGATACAAGTGAGCTAAGTTGCTCTTTAAACATGAGGCTGTGTGTTGCAGCCCGAGCCGCAGGCGAGGGCGTAAATCAACCGAGTGTATAATGAGCATGTTGCTTACGAGTTCCATACGCACTTTTTCAACACCCTCGCGAGGAAAAAAATATATAATACACAAATTAATGCGATATTAACAACAAAAATTATGGAAAATAACGAGCAAGTTTTTTTTTTTTGCATGTGGCAAATGAATCTTCGTTGATTACATATAAACCTCTTTGATGTAACAAATCTGTTTACCCGATTAAATTGGAAACGCTCTGTTTACTCGCATATAAATTGCAATTAGGTACTAACTTATCTTGTAGGGATAATTCTATTGCGCACTAGTGTATAATATTAATATGCACGAGGGTGTTACAGCTTGGTTTATGGCCCTAAGAACGATATAATAAAGCTCACTTTACGAGCAAGGGTGTTGAAAACTGAATTTATTTAGCAACAAAAATAAATAGACCCATAGAAATTAGTCATAACTATGTACAAGACTTACATTTTACCTATCATGAGCTACGCTTCTGTGGCGTTTGGTCATGTTAGTTTATTTTTATTGCTGGTAGGTAAGCCTTTGAACACAATCTCACCTGATGGTAAATGATGATGTGGTCGAATGAACACATTCGACCACAGCCATACAGCCGGTTAACAAACCGGCTTAACCTAGAATTACTGGCTGTCAAAAACAGCTGCTGGAACACACCGTTAGGTGCTTGGCGACAGATTTTCTACTTGAGGGAGGTAGCTAGCCAGGCGGGTATTCGCAAAATGCACTTCCACCATGCGTTGAAGCTTGAGCTTCGCAACTGCAGCGGAACTGCCTACGGCGGGATTTGAACCATGGACCTGCGCGGCAGTGCATAGCCAATTCCACTGAGCCATCACTGCTTCAAAAAGCTTTAGTGACGCCGGATTCTTGGATGATGAATGTAGATTGTTTTTTTTATATATTGGTACAAATATTATTTTTTGTAAATATCGGATCAGCTTGCACAAAAGTCTTAAAAAGAGTAGAAAAAAAGACCTTCAACTCAAACAATTTAATAAGGGCTATTAAGAAGAAATGTTATTCGAATAATAAAATCTCATAAGTCGTTTTATATTGCAACAAACTATAACATTATACAACGAAATACCATTATACAACCAAATAACGATTCTGCAGATCACGCTCTTCAATAACATTAAATCATACCACTTATAATACCTCCATCAATTCCAAAGCAAGGACGCACAAAGGAACGAAATAACCTTTCCTTCCCAAATGCTATCCCAGGTCGTTATTCTACAAGCCCTAAGAAATATGCCTAACATAATTCCTACATACATCATCCAGGAATCCGGCGTCACTAAAGGCCGTTTCACACGACCCGTCTATCGAGACGACTTATTTCAGGCCTCCTTTAGACCGGTTCTGTCCTTTCGGAAATAATTTACGACTTCTGCGAAATGTAGGACATTTGTGGGGAAAAATGAGAGGTGAGGGAAATATTTTAGGGCAATGCTTTGTAGATATTAAAGCTGTTTTTTTGGTTTTTATTATTCAGGAAACTGCGAACAGTTTAGATACTCCGAATAACTCAGAACAAAAAAGAAGATCACGCGAGGATCAGAGCTCGATAGAAGTTAGGCAAAACATAACCATACTCCTCTCAATATACCCCTTTTATGTTCATAATAGAGTGCGGTCTGAATTGTGCTAACAGATACTAACGATGTTTACTATACTAACGCGGTCACTGCCGCTTGCATTATTTTATCGTAAAATTCAAGAAAATGGAAAGACCAAGCAAAAGCACGTAAGCGTGACACATATTATGACGTCATCCACCCCTCTAACCTCCTTAGCTTCATCAAAATATTAACTGATTTTAGCTGTTATGGGGTACTTGAGAGAGAGAAAAGCGAGCTGTAAAACAATTGTAAAAGGTTCAATTGTTGTGAATGCTTAGCTACAGGTTCGGAATACAGCATCAGACAGAGGTGATAAAGAAGCTTATTGTTAGCTTCAATTCTGTCATGTGTAGCGTATCGTTTGAATTTCTTTAGTGGTCTGAAGTGTGATTAAATAGTCAATTCTATTTTTTAACGACTTCTTCAAGGGACTTTTTCCGTTATGCGTTCTGCGTGTATGATAATAACAGTTGCACTCAATACATGCAATAATCAGGTCATTGAGACATACTGGCCTACACTTATTTAGATAATTAGGATAACTGAAAAACTACTTGACAGTCGTTATTGATATATAAAAGTAGCATTGTTTGAAACAATACTCTACGAAACAAAAAAAAAAACATCATGATCGAATAATCCAATAAAAATATATACAAATTACATGTTCTTGGAACAATTCTAAACATGTTTTCTCCAAAACGTATGTTTAATCTTTAAGAAAACGTGAACAAAACCAAAAAATCTGCAATATATCTGGCAAAAGTCTCTTGCCTCGCAAAAAAATAAAACTTCCATCAAATTCCATAAATGATGAAATAACTCAAGTACAGTTTGAGTCCTCTCTCTTAATTCGTAAGCCCGATCGAAATTTCTATAGATTTCAATTGCTTGGATCAAGGCATCGACGACTTAGGTTATAATATAAATAATTTTGCCAAAAGTGTTCCGCATAGTTTACATAGTTATTTATAATTCTTTCATTAATATTCTACACAATTATTAGCATATTAAGTTGCCAAGAAAGAAAACTGTCACGTCGCAGATAGAGAAAATATTACTATCGGCCCTTCCCGGGAATTAAACTCAAGGCGTAACAAAGTAATGCTTCCGCTACCTTCTCATCAAGGCAGTCAGCAAAAATAAATGAAGCATAACAAATACAATTCTAATATTAAAGAAATAAAAAAAAATACCACATAAATTGTTGACGAAATGCTAAAATTTCGGTTGCAAGAAGTTCACGCCTTGATTTGCTAGAAGGCACCGTCTGTTCTCATGATTATTATACTCATTGCAGTGGGGATTATTATACGTCTCAGAAATTTACTCTCTGTCTGAGTAACTTGTAAATTCTGTCACAAATCACATATATGTGACTTTATGTATACCAAGTCGTAAGTTTCTTTAGCAAGAGTAGGTACCTCCGCAGTGTCAGATATATTCCTCAAAGCAGTAGTTTGCAAATACTACTGTGTTTAGGTGTAAAATCAGTGTAACAAGTGAAATCCAAGGCAAACGAGACATAATGAACTAACGTCTCGTAGTAATGAGCTTTATGCAGTGTCATATGATTGAGGTAGGAAATGACACCTGTTTTTTAAGTGAACAAAATCGGTCCAAATGAAGAATATGACATTAGAATTTCAAATCGCATAACTGACCGATCACTGATGAAATGGTGACTTCAAGTTGTTATTTAGGATCTCTATTGCTTAAGTTTTCTATGGCCTGTAACCAGATGGCCTCTCGATCTTTCCCGGTTTAATATTCAATTCGTCAACGGTTGGAAAATCCAATTATTTCTAATTATAATTTCAATGAGCTCACCTTCTTTGAATAAAAGAGGTTGGTTGGAATTTGAGTTCGTCTAAATCAATAATCTGTACAGTTTTATTTTTAGGAAGAAAATTTTAACCCCCATACCAAATAGAGGTGTTCTATTAGTTGGATGGGTCTGTGTCTGTCCGTGGCATTGTAGCACCTAAACGATTGGATCAATGATTCAGTTTTTATTTTGTTTGAAATCTGCCGTGCTTGAAATGGTTCGTAGCTACAATTTATGAAGATTTTTTTTATCGGGGGTTACATAAATATTGATTTTGGTAATTCTTCATTGTTATTATAATTTCGAGAGAGAACCGTTATTACAAACTATTGGAGCACATTTATTTTTGTTCTGGACGGGAGCGAACCCGTGTTTTCTGATTTCGCGCCGGATGCCTAAACCACTCGGTCATCGGAACTGTATTATAACACCTACCCTATGGCGGACAAAATAATACTAGTAGGAGCACAAAGTTGCGACTCGAAAGAGTATGGTTTTGGTGGCCGAGTAGTTTAGGCATCCGGCATATGCAATGACAACGAGAGTAGAAAGAATGTATACTGGTTTGGCATCTGGAATTAGATCAGCCAAAAGAGTGAAACCAATCACATGAAAAGCCGGAGACGTAAAGATTACGCCGTGTGCCATAATCTTTACGCTTGGCATGCGTTGAGGATAGCAGCGTAAGGTGGCAGTTCGTTAAAGGTGCTGGTGCTCTCTCTGATATTTTTCCCTTTGTTGCTTCATACGACTCCCACAGGAAGATAAGGATTGATGGCGGGGTGCAAATCTATCCCGGTGTCTTATGTGTTGTTATCAAAAACATATTTTTCAACTGTTTGTTACATAAAACCTTTCTGTTCTCGGAGAAGACATATTATGATAATATACCTACAGTAAATAGATTAGCAACTGTCTAGTGTGGCATAACCAGCATTTTTGCTACTGTACACAGTACTCACAAATTGTAGAACAATTCTTGCAGCATCTTTAGGCTCTTTTGATGTTAGTAGTATATCTACCTGAGACCAAAACCACAAGGAGACTGGCTTGTCCAAATACTGAATTCACATTTTTTTTACATCTTTCTATCCTACGGCTACGTTAGCGGAGTAACTCAAGCGGCACAAGTAAGCTAACCTAGGTATTAGTTACATATTTGAGCCGTTTGGTGTAGAGACGTTGGGTCCGTGGGGACCGGGAGTATTTTCCCGTTTTTCATCGTATTTTCCAAAACTTATCAGAGGGATTGGACGATGTGTGTCATCAAAATGCTGGCTTGTCTGTGATTTGTCTCAACGAATAAGCATTACAATTCAATGGAACAATGCTGCCAGCATGCTGGGCACGCTGCAAACTGGTGGTGGCAAGTGGGCTGGAGCATTTGGACTGCCTGTGAGTCTGTAGGTAATGACTTCTAGGTTATCTAATGTTTTTTTGTTGCGTCGTAGCTGTAGTATCGTATATAGCTCGTAGCATTTTGTTAATAAAAGCATACCACCGGTAAAAACTCTAAATAGGTGGGATATGTAAAAGTAGGGAAATGAAATCACATTCAGTTACCAAACAATGAAACAAAGTGTTAACAATATAATATGGGGATGAAATTTTAGCGCGTCAACAATGCAAAAACACTGAATATTTTTGTACCATAAACTATTCGAACACACGAATATTCCGTACAATGTTTTCATTGGAAAGTTTTTTCCGGTGCTCAGTTTCATCGTGTTACTAATTGGATTCTGTGCGCTTTGGGGACGTTAGATATTTTAATTCGTGTTGCAAAAATGACTCATTTGTTTGATGAATTCCAGGAATATTCTCTCACTATTGTATACTACTACTTTGTGATAACTGTTTAGCCTCCCCCATCGAGGTGGGGTTTTGCCATAATCCTCACGTTTGGCAGGCGTCTTGGGGTTCGCGGTATAATATAGCAGTTCCTCTGAAGGTGCTGCTGCTCACCTTCAGGTATTTTATTCTTAGTTAGCTCTTACGACATCCACAGGTAGCAATGGGGGGAGGTGACATTCTAGCCTGGTACTTCACAGCACCGCACCTCACCTTGTGATGTTATATATTAATAATGAATGTGTTAAAATTTTAACAAAAAAAACAACACAATAACAAAATATGTAAAACAAAAACTACACAAAAAAGTAAATAAACCAAACCATCGTACATAGTTTTTATATTCATTTTACATCAACAACATCATCAATGTAGTCGAAGACAGTTAAATACGCATTATTAGAAATAACTCGAACCCTACTCGTCAGATCTCACTTAAATTTAAATTGAATCACAAGACAAGCAGCGGCTTTCTAATATAAACAAAATACAAAAACAGGTACGCCCTAAATAAGGTATGAGGTAACACAATCGAATTCTCCTTTTTTGAGTGGCACTACTGAGCAGGCGATGACACTAATCAGGAGACATCGCCTGCTTTTACAGTCCCACCAACTTATCTGTTCAGGTGGTAGAAACAAGAACTACAAAATACCCTGAAATTGTGACAGTTTGTAGTTGATTTCCTTGACCAGTAGCGCCTCGAGATCTGCACAGTTAGGTTGGTGGTACTATACATTGATATGTTCGAGGCACGGGTGCCGTCCGTGTGACAAAGTTCTGACATTTTTGAACCGCTCATAACTGAGTTTATCTACTATCTGATTATCTAGGTTACGCAACGGCAGATGCAGTCATGACTTAAATGGATGACTAACGGACGCAGTGATGGCTCAGTGGCTTTGGCTATGGACTGCCATGCAGCTGGTCCATGGTTCGAATATGTAAATAAATATATAATAATAATAATAATAGCAAAAACAAACACGTATATTAAAATAATAGTAGTTAGATTGATTTAACTATTGATTTTACAAGACAAACTGCATGAAAAAACTACTTTTGTTGAATATTTAAGCTACTAAATCTCATCGCAAAAAGAGGGTGTTATATAAAAGGAGGCCTGAGTAGATAAGTAGGTCATTCAAACTACAAACGGTCAGGGCTTGTTTCCCAAGTTGCCAAATGCAGATTGCCTTTCGGCTGATCCCAACGGCAGCACCGTTGCGGTCCCTATGAATCGATTAAAAAGTGTATGTAGGTAGATATTTGTTCCATTAAATGTTATCTCATGGTATACCTACCCAGATATTTAAAAACTATTGTGTTATTTTTCAGAATCAGAATCAGAAAATATTTATTGGTAACAGGTAAAATTGTACAGGTCTGCCAGATCTTACGGCAATATAGTAATAATCAGTTTGCCCACATCGAGCATTCAATATTAATTATAATTGTATGAATACATTAATAATCTTATTGTTATATGACTATTAATGTTGTAATTATGTATATCAAAGAACATTCTAATTTTACATATGTTATCAATCATTATAAATTGACATAAAATAAAATATATATATTTTACAATATATATAATATATATATATATAATAAAATGAACATGTCAGTAAATAAAAAAATAAATAAAAAATTTCAAGATAAATAACGTAATTACAAATCAATTAATTGGCTCATCTCACATTTACACACATAATATTATTGTCATAAACTTATCAATATAATTATTATTCTCTCATTGTTATTATAAAAATCATGATAAATTAGCCACCGTTTTATGCTATATTTTTTTTTAATATGTTATTGTGTCTGATCAAGCTCGAGGCCCACCTGATGTAAAGCGGGCTAACGTCTGCCTATAACAGATGCATTTCGTCACATGTCACGAATTGCACTGCGCTCGTCACCATGAGACATAGTTGTTACGTGCCTGTAATTTCACTGGCTCTCAAGGACTGCTGCCGGAACACACCGTTAGGTGCTTGGCGATTAATTTTCTGCTTGAGGGTGGCTAGCCAGGCGGGCATTCCCAAAATGCCCTTGCACCATGCGGTGAAGCTCAAGCCCGCGGCGGGATTCGAACCATGAACCTGCTGCACGGCAGTCCATAGCCAATGCCACTGAGCCATCACTGCTTCAAACTGCTTTCTTATTAAACGATAAAACCGAAAGGTAAGGTCATTTATTTAGCAAGAAGTGGATGAGTTCAAATCAATAGACGGCACGCTGCCTGATATACTTATTGCCTGATCATATTTGCGAGCAAATGAAGTTGGTTTTCAACTCAACTAGTAGATTAAGTTATTTTAATGCTTGATAGGTTAGCCTTTGACCACTATCTCACCTAACGGTAAGTGATGATGTGATCGAAGATGTTATTCAGGCTAACCTAGAATTACTCGCTCTCAAGGACAGCTGCCGGAACACACCGCTAGGTGCTTTGCGATAAATGTTTTACTTGAGAGTGGTAGCTAGCCAGGCGGGCATTTGCAAAATGCCCTACCACCATGCAAAAGTAGGTGCAAATAGCTTTTACTTTTAAAATCCTTATTTTTTACTAGTTACTGCTCGAAGATATGGACCATGAAAACATTCGTACGAATTTAAAGAATAACTGACCATGTTTGGGACCAACCGAATTTGAATCATCTCTTAAAAAAGGTCTGACATCACAGTACTTCATCATTTTCAAATTATTCTGGGAGCTAATTCTATCCTACTTTAACTTACAAAATGTCTTGAAACCTGGATAGCAAACTTCAAGAAACGTTAATACAGGATACAGGATATATTTATTTCAAAGCTTAACCTGCTATACTTTTGACGGGCAACGTGCCTAAATAGTTAAAATCATCTAGTTTTTGTAATTTATCCGTACCCTTACACCATGATAGATAACATCTTTATAACATGTTTGATTTTAGTTTTAACAATAAATTATGATACGTTGCCAGTTGTAGGGTTGAAGTAAATATTGTTTGACAAGCAAAATTGCGTTTTAATACGATGTGATGCGATTTATAAACATAAATATGTAGTGCTTAGTGCAAATACTGCCTTGTAATTTGAATAAAATTGGCAGCAGGTCGATATGCCACAAATATTTTATGCCATTTACAAACCATTCGAGTCCAATTACAACTGCAAACATTAACAAAATATTTCGTTCACCAAAAATCTAAGTCTACTGTCCAATCTTTGAGCTTCTTTTACCAAGAAGAGTTCACTAACTAAATACTTTTTCTATTGTTAAGAAAGCATTACCCGGAATTCTACGTATCATTATTCCATTTCACTCACATACGCACTTTGAGGTATCCATTCTCTGTTTACTCAGAAAGTCGTAAGTGGACTGTGCTTAACCGAAGTTTTCTTTCTCAGCCCATTGAGAGGCCCTTCTAGTAGCTGTTTCGAGGAAAATGTTCGGTTAAGCGTAGCTGAGATTTTTCCTGGGTTCTGTAGAGTTTCTTTCTACTCAGAGCACAACCTAAACTAAATAAAAATAAAAACCGGCCAAGTGCGAGTGGGACTCGCGCACGAAGGGTTCCGTACCATTATCTGTAACTTAATCTTGCAAGTTACAGACACTTTCGCAGTGTCCGATTGCGCCGGGTAGGTACGGCGAAAACCTCTTTTATTGTATGGGAGCCCCCTTATTTAATTATTGTACTTTAATTAGTTATATTTAAAGAAAATATAAAACTAAATATTCTGTTAAAGCGTCTACCAGTCAGCGTTATAAGTATCGAGCAAGAAGCGGTAAAAAATTCAAGTTTTTTGTATGGGAGCCCCCCTTAAATATTTATTTTATTTTAAGTGTTTGTTAGCGGCAATAGAAATACATCATATGTGAAAATTTCAACTGTTTAGCTATCGCCGTTCTTAAGATACAGCCTGGTGACAGATGGACGGACGGACTGACATCGTAGTCCCAGTAATAGGGTCCCGTTTTTACCCTTTGGGTACGGAACCCTAAAAACATTAACAGTGGCGGCAGTTTTTTGTCATGGTAGATTATTTTGGGATTGCTCACCTAACCACCATTAAGTAGAAAGACAGTCGTTGTCCAGAACAGTCTGTCTTACCCAGATTTATTCGGGCTCAAAAACACAGCGTTCTGTGCTTGGCAACAAATTTTCTACGTAAAAATAGTAGCTAGGCAGGCGGGAATTCACGAAAAAAAAACACAATACATATACAAAGTTTAAAATAAATAAATTTCATAATAGGTCGTTCCATTTTTGTAGGTGAAACTCATTACTTTCGATTCGTCATCAATTTATTCGGTGTCAAGAACACAGCGTTATAGGCTTGGCGACAAATTTTCTACTTGAGAGTGGTAGCTAGGCAGGCGAGCATTCGCGAAACAAGATAGGATTTCGATTCGTCATTGTTCTGTGGGATCCCTAAAAAAAGGGTCGGTTTGCTAAGATCCGCTGAGTGTATCAACGCGTTATAGTTATCTAAGAAAAGGAGAAGTTAATTCTATGCTAGTATAGTACATATTAAACGAAACGCAAAAAGGTTATTTGATCCTTTTACTAATATGGATGAAAATAATTAATTCAAGACAATGTAATTATTTTTTCCGTTAAAAGCTCGGAAAAGTTTTGTTTATCATTCGAAATCTGCGTACAAAAGTTCTCTATATTCTAAACTAGCGTAGAAACGTTTTAAAAAATTAGAACGATTATTTCCAGGTACCCAAGGAACAAGTAAACTTTCAATACAACCGATTCATTCATTTTAATTGTAACTAACACAGCAGACAGGGGAAAAATGATGTGCTTTTCTAGGCCGTTAAATTATTTTGCATCTCATACCTTTGAAACTCTAGGTACGCTCAGTAGACTATTTTAGAACCGCTCGCTTTGCGAGTGGGTTAATCTTGTACTCCTTTGCTTCCTCAAGGTTCAATACAAACATTCGCGCCATATAACAACTCAATAGTCTTGCATAATGCATAATGGATAATTATTTTGAAATATATTATTATTATATTGTTGACACAAAAACAGGAAATTACAACGAAACAATAACAATAGTTGGGTACAATGGTGGTCTTATCGCTGAAAAGCGATCTCTTCCAGACAAAATTTGGATGACCAGATTTTTATTTTGGCCTGGTAGGGTGGTACATGTCTCTTATAATATACACATGTACGTGCTATAAATACATACCTAATATTTTATGACATATAGTATGATATAAATAAATATAGGTACTTACATCATATTATTACATATTAATGTACAAATATGATGTATATGAAAAATAGCATAATACATATAAACATTTAAAAAAAGAGAAAAACCAACTGAACAAATTGAATAAAATAATCGGCAAACAGTATTAATTAAGAGTGGAAAGGTAGAAATTGGTGAACTGCGATCTAAAACATTGAGTGATTGGGTACGTCTGGTTGTGATAGAATATTGACATATTTTTCATAAACGATTGAAGCGTGTAAACGTATGGTAGTTTCTCTCTTTTTTTTATGCCTGATAGGTTAGCCTTTGACCACTATCTCACCTGATGGTAAGTGATGATGTGGTCGAAGATGTTGTTCAGGCTAACCTAGAAGTACTGGCTCTCAAGGACAGCTGCCGGAACACACCGTTAGGTGAGCTGCTTGGCGATAGATTTTCTACTTGAGGGACCACCCTCAAGTAGAAAATCTGTAGGTGCATACCAAGCTAGCCAGGCGGGCATTCGCAAAATGCCCTACCACCATGCTTAACGACTGCCATCCTAAGACGACAACAGGGACCGACGGCTTAACGTGCCCTCCGAAGCACGTGCACGCTCCGTAGTAATGTCACTAGCGGTCACCCATCCAACTCATGACCGCGCGCGACATTGCTTAACTTTGCTGATCGGTTGAGAACAGCTAAGTAAACTTCGCTACGAGCGCTTCGAAAAAACTCTCTATTAATTATTTATTCTTCTCTAAAACTTGATGGTAGTATGAACATGGTAGTTTCAGAGAAACTACCATACCAGGGTCTGTGACAAACAAATACGCAAGTGATTCTTCAAGGGATACTTTTTGGGATTGGATATACAAACCCTTCCAAATAAATTAATGGATATGTATACACGTACATATTTTTTATTTCAAAGACGCTTCCGTTTGTTCCTGTCTCAAGTAGTGTAACAATGGCACGTGTAGCTGGATATCTGAACCCAATAAACTCAGTACAAAGGACACTTCTTTTACGGGTCCTTTCCGTTCAAAAACCTTCATCAAAAAACTATTTGTGGAATGGAAACTGCGTCCTAACTTGTCGAGTAGGGAAAAAAGGGGTCCTTTCATTCAACAAACAAGACCCTTGTTGTTTCGCAGGTTATTTTAAGTGTATCATGTTTTTTAAGGTAGGGGTAAAGTAAGGTAATATGTAAATACTGCCAATAACAAATGCATTTGGTCACAAATGATGGACTGCACTGCGCTTATCTCCTTGAGATAATTATAAAGTTGTGAAGTTTCATGTACCCCGTGGGGTTAGAATTGAACCTCCTCATATCTCTTCTCCTGGGTATCGTAAGATGCGACTAAGGGAGATAGGAAAGATTCGAGTTTCCTTATACTTATACTGGAACTTGGCCTTCTAAAGTACTTCCTACTTACATTGCGATCCCCAAGCCGCCTGCCAAGCGTGGGGATTATGGCAAATACCCCCTAAATAGGCCTTTGTTGTGTTCAGCAGTGGACGATCCGGCTGATACAGTACAGTATACTGAAGTCTAATGTGCCTGTAATTTTCTACTGGCTCTCAAAGACTGCTGCCGAAACACACTGTAAGGTGTTTGGTGACAGATTTTCTACTGTAGGGTGGTAGCTAGGTGAGCAGTCACAAAATGCCCGTTCACCATCCGGTAAAGTTTAAACCGGTGGTGGGGATCGAACCATGTTGTTTCCATGTGTTGTGGCACGGCAATCTCAAAACTGTTGGTCAAGAAGATTTTATATTTATTATCAATTTAAAGAAAATTATGAACATGTAGTTTTAACTAGCAGGTGTTATGAAACATTGGAAAATTTATGGTAACCACGGAAAACGCATACCGTGGGAATCTTTATAAAGTCAAAATCAAATTGTTTTATTAAATTTGGGCGTCTACGACGCTCTTATGAAGGTCGATTACAAATTTTAGTATTGAAATATACTTTTATGTACTGCCACGTTCGGCAAAAAAATTGTATAGAGCCACTGCGACAAGAACGGGCAAGAAACTCGGGGCCATTCTTTTAAACGTCCCTTTACAATGTGTTACATACTTACTATATAATGAAGTTATTATAATATTTGTTAAAATTATGTAGGTGATAGGCAATAGCTTGGCAGAGGCGGAATTGTCCAGGCATTTTTCTCGTTTAAGTAATCACAAACTGTGTAGTAGGATTTCTTAATCAATATGTTTTTCACGTGCAACTTGAATTTTCCTTCTGTGAGCGTTGTAATATCTTTGGGAACTTTATTATAAAACCGTACACAATTACCTAAGATGGACCTTTTATTTGTCTTTTCTAATCTGAAACCTGGCACCGATATTTTATATTCTTCTTAATATATATATATATCACGCGCGATACTTGAAAGAAAGCCATATTGAACGGCTTTTAGCCACATGTAACTATTGGCGAAGAAACGTGCTCGTGAGATTGCTTGTATGGAGGAAGATAGGCATTTCATGTTGAGGATAGACACTAATAGATGAAGGTCGTGCCCAATATTTTACAGAACTAATATTCAATCTGGAGTAAGTATTTAGTATTTAAAAGAAAATATTTAAAGTTAATTAGATTATAAACATAGTCTGAATTAGTTATTACATACATAATATATTCACGCCTGTATTCCCCATTTAATTTGAGATTTCTAGGATCCCACTAGCGTTCCGAGACTAGAAATCCTAGTGGTATCCTAGTGGATACCAGATACTTAAACTACCTAAATAGACAATATACATATATTCAAACTGTACCTAATACTAAATAAAACTCAATGATCAAGGGTGTTAGATCAGACCAAGAGAATCTTGCGATAAATAATTGGAGAAAACAAAGGAACATTATGAAATTTTGTATAGTCTGTTATTAACAGGAGGCTCGAAATAAGCTGTACAAGATTTACGCATATTGATTATGATATTTATAATGAAATATAAATAAAATGTATATTTATTAATGAAAAAGCTTATTTTTACTAGTATTTACCAGAGAAAATAAGCTATGAATTTTATTGAAAAACTTTAACTTTGGCTACCCGAGACTATTTTTATACATTCAAGAAGATCAGTCTCAATTACCTTACGGTATTTTAATATTTATAGTTTTGCAATAATGCATGCTCTGCGGATATATGACACACATTACATTTAATTAAAATAATAGTCATGTGCGAGATTTGAACAAGCGGCATTCCTCCCTAAAGCCGGGGTATACTCTAACCGCTAAGGCAACATGACTTATGACGTATGACTCTAATTTGTCATTTTGTTCTTAATCATCGTATGGGGTGGTGTACCTTACGGTGAGTTTATAGCTGTCGTTGAAACCAGTTATAACAGGTTAGCACCAGTACATGCACATCAGCACATCACCTGGTAAGGTTGTGCTCAAAGCCTATGCAGTAAAAAAATAGATAGAACTCTTAAATATCTAACGTCATAATATGTGCGTAATTTTAAATTCGAAGCGTAATAACCGAATGTCATTTGCTAACATTAATTTTTAATATTATTTATACCCGTGAGTGCCGTAAGAGGCAACTAAGGGAAAAGTGCGTCAAATAAGCAGCATGCCACTTCTCACGTGGATGTGAGTAGGGTGTTGTATGCATTAGATGCACTATAGGGACAACCCTATAGTGCATCTAATATAGGGGAAACCCGGGCAGGGCCTTAGTGCCCTGTCCGGGTTTCATACAATATGTTCTTGTGTGCCTATCTTATATCATTATGTTGCTAGCGCATATTATTCGTAATAATTATGTTTTGTGTTAGGTCCAGTGTATTAAAGAAAACATTTTGTAAAACCCTGTAACTGTGCCCGATGGATGGTAACAGGATCGCCCTCTATTACATGGGACCAAAACCGAATTGGCGAAACGCGGGTGTTTACACATCTCTGCCTACCCCTTCGGGGAATACAGGCGTTATTATTTGTATGTATTATTGTTGAAATCTACGTTTAACTCACGTCCATAACTGATCCTACGGCTGTATTCCGTCCCTACAGGGTGATAAACATCTTTAGTATCGCAACATAAGCCATAAAACCTCTACTTTACGATCTTCACCTTCCTACATAATACATGTTGGAATATAGGATATATCGATTCTCTAAGCCAACTCACTGCCAATATAATCTCAATGCTGGAGACAGTGATAAATGTTCCTATAACCGTTTTCTTTATGTACGTGGAATTAAAATTTTCTTGAGGCTAACTTCGAGTTTGCTAACTAAGAATTAATAATCCAAAAATAAAAACATTTATTTACAAGTGATTGTTACGGAACAAGCACAAGGCCCATCTGATTTTAAGCGGACTAACCTCTGCCTACAACATCTGTTGTGCATCTACATTTCGTCCGAACGAATTGCACTGCGCCCGTCACTTTGAGGCATAGTTGTTAAGTCTCATGTGCCTGTAATTTTTCTGGCTCTCAAGAACTGCTGCCGTAACACACTGTTAGGTGCTTGGCGACAGATTTTCAACTTGGAAGTGACCAGGCCAGCATTCGCAAAATGCTCTTCCACCATGCGGTAAAGCTAAAACTGGCGGTCGTAATCGAACCATGGACCTGCGGTACGGCAGTCCATAGCTATTACCGCTCGGCCATCGTTGCTTCAAATTATTTATATACGTACGTACTTTTTGTTGAACATGGGAGTTGTAGTAATATTAAGGCCTTACATACCTCAAATTTTAATCAGTCCTGACTTACAAAGCAAACCAGTTTCACAAAATCTATTTATTCCATGTGAAAAAAATATTAGAAATGTCAGATTCTTGACTTTATTTTGTAACTTGTGCATTGTGTTCAACACCAAAACTTCTAGCGTTAGAAATTCATATATAAAATAAGTTTTGTTAATAAGCGGAACAAAATTAGATATCACTAGACTACCGATTGATTATAAAAGTAAAACAAGATAGAACTATTTTGTCTGATGATTTTGTAGCGCTTACCTTAGAATTCTTTTAGTGGCTCTTGAATTTAACCTCGGAAGTGGTTACATATTTGAGCCGTTCGGTGTAGAGACGTTGTGTCTGTGAGTACCGAAAGCTCATTGTATTTCCCAAAACAGAGAGATTGGGCGATGTGACGCGTGATATATTATTGCTGACATCTATTTGGCTAAATGAATAAGCATTTTAATTCAACGGGGCAATGCTGCCAGTATGCTGGGTATGCTGGCAACTGGTAGTGGGATGGAACATTTGGACTGCCTGTGAGTCTGCAATGACTTGTGGATTGTCTGAATGCTTTCATTGTAGTTCACTGTAGTGTTGTACATAGTTCGTAGAATTTTTCAACCGAATAACTATGTAAAGTTGATGTACGGAGTTCAATATCTGTACTGTAACTAAGTCAAGCAATGTTTACTATCCCAAAAGGATGGTTAAAGACTGTAGTTTTATCATACCAATCGAAATTTCATCACAAGGATTATTTCTTGCTAAATAACAAAGTGTCAGAAATAAAAGGAAGACCATGAGTTTTAACATTTCATGGGAAATTTTGTTCAGAAAAATGAAAAGCTGACATTGCCGTAAGGACACACAACTGACATTATCATAAGTAATACATAATACAACTAACTAGCATAATACATTATATAACATATGAGTATACTATTACATACATACAATGTTGATCATGTACAGTTTTTTATCTTACTTTTTTGTATCGGCGCGCGGCGGTATGATGTTGAGAAGATGAAAAGTTACTACGATTAAATTTTTGAAGCGCTCGTAGCGAAGTTTGCTTATAACCGATCAGCAAAGCTAATCAACGTCCGCCGCGGTCATGACTTGGATGGGTGATCGATAGTGACATTACTACTGAGCGCTTCCGTGCTTCGGAGGCGTTAAGCCGTCGGTCCCAGTTGTCTTAGGATGGCAGTCGTTATAGCATGGTAGTAGGGTGCGAATACCCCCCTGTCTAGATACCACCCTCAAGTAGAAAATCTGTCGCCAAGCACGTAACGGTGTGTTCAGCAGCTTTTTTTTTTTTTTATGCCTGATAGGTTAGCCTTTGACCACTATCTCACCTGATGGTAAGTGATGATGTGGGCGAAGATGTTGTTCAGGCTAACCTAGAAGTACTGGCTCTCAAGGACAGCTGCCCGAACACACCGTTAGGTGCTTGGCGACAGATTTTCTACTTGAGGGTGGTAGCTAGCCAGGCGGGCATTCGCAAAATGCCCTACCACCATGCAGCTGTCTTTGAGAGCCAATAACTCTTGGTTAGCTTGAACAACATCTTCGACCACATCATTACTTACCATCAGCTGAGATAGTAGTCAAAGGCTAACCTATCAAGCATAAAAATAAATAAATAAAACATTTGGACATCCCTCAAGTCATGCAATGCTTATTCGTTAAGTCTAAACAAGTGTCAGCACTTTGATCACGAGTCGCATTGACCAAGCGCTCTGCATGATAGGTTTGATAAATACAATGAGCTCCCGGTCTCCACGTACCCAACGTCTTCACACCAAACGGCTCAAATTTTTGCATGGTAGGACGGCATTTTGCGATTGCCCGCCTGGCTAGCTACCACCCTCAAGTAGAAAGTCTTTCGCCAAGCACCGAAAGGTGTGTTCCGGCAGTAGTCCTTGAGAGCCAGCACAATGAGACTTAACAACTATGTCTCAATATGACGGGCGCAGTGCAATTCGTGACTTGTGAGGAAATGCATCTGTTATAGGCAGGGGTTAGTCCGCTTAGCATCAGGTGGGCCTCGAGCTTGTTCCGTCACAATAACACAAAAAACAAAAAAAAATTATATATATAATATATATATACATACATATATACATACATATAACCACTACCGAAATTAGCATACTGCCGTTTCTTGAGTTGATATACTATTTTATTTTATAAACTGGTATACTACAATATAAAATATACTATTACATAGTAATATAACCAAATGCATACTGTGTTGATTATGTAGAGATTTTTATCCTCCTAAGAATATGTTAGATATGAACATCATCAGGTAGTAGGTCTCTTCAGAGAAGAACTCATCTTACTACCGCCGTGTCAGACATGATGCAGAAAAGCAGTGTGCGATATACTACCGTGTGTGAGAGGCACTATAACAATTTAAACTATTGGGAAAACGAGACAAAAACTAAGGTCTCAAAGTGATGAGCGCAGTGCAAGGATAGTGACACTGCATCTAAAATAGACAGGCGTGACTGTTGACCTTCCAGCGAGTGACTGGTTTGTCTCATCACTTCACACACCGTTAGGTGCTTGGCGACAGATTTTCTACTTGAGGGTGGTAGTCAGGCGGGCAATCGCTAAATACCCTTTCACCATGCGGCGCTGGGGATCAAACTAGGGACCTGCGGCATGGCAGTCCATAGCTATTACCGCTCGGCCATCATTACTTTGACTAAAGTAAAAAACTAACAACAAAAGCTTACCAGAACAGTAGAGTTTTTGTAGTAGTATGGGCGCAGTGCAGTTCTCCACTTGAGACGAACTTCATGTTATAGGAATAGATTACCGCTTAACACCAGGTAGGCCTCGTGTTTTTCATCTTCTTCTTAGTCGATACGCTTTTGGCAGAGCGGTCGTGGTCGTCATGTAGTAGTGGTGGAGGGGGCAGACAGTACCTCACGATGCCGGCCATTTCTCTCTCCTCTAGCAGACCACTCCTAGGTCATCCTGGCGCAAACATTTAGAGGTTACCCACAACTTTTTTTATCTGGTCGGTCCATCAAGTCGGTTAGTTTTCATCACAATATCATTAAAAAGAACTAGAATAAAAATATTCCATTTCTGTCGAATCTAATCAACAAACATGTGTGAATATATGATGACTTCAGCACATTTATATGAAGATTGGTCACTGCTTACCATGCTCAATGTCTTTCTATTGTTAACATCTTGGCAAGGAAACCGGGCCAGCTTTCCAGATATGCAAATGATGAACTCATTGGATGGAATTACATCCGGAGACGCGGTCACGCGGGCAGAGTGTATCAAAGCGATTAAACTGTCATTTTTTATTTAAGAGCCAACCCATTCCAATTGGTTGGTTTGAAACAATTATTTTTACAGCTGATATACGTGACAGGCGCCTTTGACTACAATCTACATGCTGGTGTGATCAAGCATGGTATAACTGGCTCTCAAGGACAGCTGCCAGAACTCACCATTAGATGATTGGTGACATTTTTCTACTTGAGAGTTCTTTGCTAGCTGACTGAACAGGCATTATAAAATACAAGCAATGAGAGCAATGCGGAAATAGCTATGGAGTGCCGTGCCGGTAGTCCATGTTTAAATTCCCAGCGCCAGTTTGAGATTCACCGCATAGTCGTAGGATATTTTGCGAATGCTCGACTCACTAGCTACCACCCTCAAGTAGGTAAGGGCGGCGGGGATCAAACCATGGACCTGGGCTTGGCAGTCCATAGCTATTACCGCCCATCTATCATTGCTTCAAAGCATAAATTCATTGGCATATGCAAGCAAGAAGCAGTGACGGCTCAGTGGCATTGGCTATGGACTGCCGCGCAGCAGGTCCATGGTTCGAATCCCGCTGCGGGCTTGAGCTTCACCGCATGGTGAAAGGGCATTTTGCGAACGCCCGCCTGGCTAGCGACCACCCTCAAGTAGAAAATCTGTCGCCAAGCACCTAACGGTGTGTTCCGGCAGCAGTCCTTGAGAGCCAGTGAAATTACAGCCACATGAGACTTATCAACTATGTCTCAAGGTGACGGGCGCAGTGCAATTCGTGACTTGTGACGAAATGCATCTGTTATAGGCAGAGGTTAGTCCGCTTAACATCAGGTGGGCCTCGAGCTTTTTCCGTCACAATAACATAAAAAAAACAAATACGAAGAAAAATATACGTTTGATAAAAATGGCTTTCATTTTTAACATGTCAAATTATGAAAAAAGGCTCAAAAAATAGAAGTTAGTAAAGGCCCGCACCGCTCTTACATGACCTTGCTTTGTAACCATATTTTTTTCTCACTAAATACGACCTTTGATGATGAAGTATACAGCAAAGCGGGTTTTGGGTCGAGTAAGAAAGTTGAGGATAAAGACGTTGTAAAATCTTTTCTACAACAAGACGAAAATGATAGCTATAAAGTGCATGCAATGAGCTTGGAAATGCAAAGTGAGTGGCTAACCATAGGTGAATTTTGTATCCCTCTGGCATTAAAGTGGCGCACCTTGATATACGATTGGTCACCTGCCTTATTAAAATTCTATCTTAACGCCTTTCAGATGACCCTCCCAGACCAAAGTAATTTAGTAAGATGGGGGAAAGCCACCGAAAAGTCTTGCAGTATTTTTATTTTATTTTTTATTTTTATTTTATATTTGTCGGGAGGCCATAGGTACAGCACGGCACTTATTGGTAGGTTGCAAGGTGCTCCTCGATAGGGGTCATTATTCCCGTCGCCACGATAGAGTCCTCGAAATCATACGTGAAGCGGCGAGTCTCGCGGTAGCTAGAGCAAAAAAAGGTTTGACCACGAACAAGCGACACGTTGCTTTTGTAAAAGAAGGGTCATCTACAAAAACTAAATCCAAGCCTTACTCCATCTTAGGCGCAGCTCCCGATTGGACTCTTTTGATGGACACGTATGAAAAACATTACAAAATCCCTGAGGATGTTGATGTGTCGTCATCCAGACCAGACATATTTCTATACTCAAAGAATCTAAAACGCATAGTACTTATAGAACTTACTGTGCCGTGGGAAACAAACATACCTAAAGACCACACAATAAAAACTAACAAATATTATGACCTAACAAATGAATTAATCAAAAACGGTTATGTGGTTAATTTATATGCTGTAGAAGTCGGAGCAAGGGGTATACCAGCAAAATCCCTATACAACCTACTAAAAGACCTTGGCCTGTCAAGAACAACCGTAACTTCCATCTTAGAACGTGTATCCAAGGCGGCATTAGTAGGATCTTACCAAATTTGGTTAGGCAGGGGAGGAGGCTCGAGCGGTGAAAGGGAGCATTGATGCATCATAAAGGGGCCCCTTAACCTTACTCACTGGGTTGCAAGTCCCAGGCACCTTGACTGGAGCCTCTTCCTCTGCAACGCGATGGACCCGGCACCCACACGGTGAATCCATGGAATGCTAAGTAAATTCGTCTCTACCTCTCCTTTAGGTATGGGTCAATGGTGGCATCGTTCAGCTAAGTAAAAAGAATGTAAAGTGTGAAAGCAGAGTTATTTGATGCCTTCAATTGTCGGATTTCAGAATCACTATGAAAAACAAATTTGAATCTTAAATAGAATTAAAACAAGACAAGTATATCATCTATATCTATATAATTTTTTTTACCGGCGGTATGCCTTTATTAAACAAATACTACAAACTATATACAACACTACAGCTACTACAATAAAAGTATTTTGACTCATAGGCAGTCCAAATGCTCTAGGCCACTACCAGTTGGCAGCCAGCCTGTTATATCTATACTAGTATTATAACAAGGATATATTTTTGTATGCAAAGAATAAACTTAAAAACTACTAAACTGATTTAGATGAAATTCGGTATGGAAATAGTTTGAGACCCAGTGAAGCACATGGGATAGTCCAACTGCGCAAAAAGCGGTTAATGGTTTTGCGCGATAACCGAAATACGCACAGGCAAAGTGTATAAATCTGTTATCATATTAGATTTTCTACCAGAATTTGATATTCACTATCCAGGCAACTATCTAATTATGTACCTACCACGATATTTTTAAGCTTAAGACTGCGGTGAAATTCAATTTGTGATGTTGGTGTTTCGAGGGGTTTGACAGATGCGCGTACGATATAGTGAAACGTGCAATTCGTATAGTATGTTCTTTATTACTGTCACACATCGCATGCACACAATAAATTAAAGCAACTGCAGCTACATACTTATTATTTCATTGCTTATGTACTAACAACTTACGCAACACATACATTAAGCCATCAAGATAGCATCCGGATACAGTAACTTATATACTAATTTACTTACATAACTACGACACTCACTATTAAATAACCTATGATTATAACAAAACACATCGACATCTCTGTTCTGAGCAATCAAGGCATTGAGCAAGTTGATAGCTTGTGACGTAGGCGCGTGCTGGGAGGTTTGCGACGGGGATATAACTATACCTACATAGTTTACGTCTACACACTACAAATTCCACAACGGTAATTAGCACTTAGGGCCCAAACACATCTCTAAGGTGCAGCGCCGCGACGTTCAGCGGCAGGACGACGCGCCAGTGGTTTTTGTGGCACAGCGCCGTGCCGGCTTATTCCAGAAATCCCCTTAGCAAATCCCCTGCGAAGGGGATTTCTGGACTTTTTGTCCAGAAATCCCCTGCGCGTCGTCTTTGAGTGTTGGAAGGGGATAATTGGACAATAAGTCCAAAAATCCCCTTAGCCATTTAACTGGACAAAAAGGCCAGCCATCCCCTTAAGTATAATTAGCATTAATATTAAATAAAAACAATTGATTAGGTAATCAGTCTTTTTTTTTATTTATATGAATCTAAACCAACAGTTCACTAGCATTATTTTGCACCTCCATAAAATCTCTCATATATTTACAATAGTATAACAAATGTTGAAATATCACATTTTACAGTAATTTTTATACAAAGAAGGTCTTTAATCACAGATTATTTGTACAATATTGCTTTTATTGCTTATATAATATATAAGCTATATTAGTAACGTCTAAAATACTATAGTATACAAGTTGTATTATTGAACAATCACAATAACTATTATGTATATATACTTAAAAAACACTACGTCTAAAAAAAAGTATCTGACAAAAGGTGGTATATAAACAAAATTGCAAACCTATCAAAAATTAACTTCATTTTACTAAAATTAAATTTTAGTAAAATGAAGTATTATCTGTCTTATACTCTAGTGGTATCACATAAAAATCACTTCCTTACAATAATTAACACGAGCGCAGACATACAACTTACTAATATAGGGTGCGTACCATTAGCGTGAGATTCGCTAAAAACGCTAAAAACGATCACACTCCCAAAAAGTTTTCCACGAGGGTCTTGGCGTTATTTTCGCCTTAAACGCTACAGCTAATGTCAAAAGTGACAGAAGTGGCAAATTTTAGTGGTATTTTTAGCGTTCTTATCCAAAAATGGAACGGGGAAGACAGTTACAAACGATCACGTGATCACAACCATAGACGCAGAATGTGATCAAAATTATCGAAAATAACGTTCTCAGCGCCTAATGGAACATACCCATATTCTCAAAAAATCACCAGAGAGTAGTACCATTTTATTTTTTGTTTTTATACAATGTTGATATCCACCATGTAGAAGTATCGTAGATTTAAGTGTCTCAATGTACTGAAGTTCATCACTAACACTACTTGAACTAACGGCCATGTTAGTTATATAATATTTAGAGTCGCATAAAAGTGCACGTCACTCCTAGACTTCTAACAGCGAACTGATAAGAGATGCAAATTCCAGAGCAGAGCCAATTCAAAGAATTTGGGCTAAGCATTAGACAGCCCATACAGAAAGAAAAACAATGGACAATCAACAGGACTATGGATCTTATCTGTTAGTAATAAGGTTGATATTTAAAAAAAAGATACAAATTATTATATTGGTATTACTCTTCTGATTTTAATCTAGATAAGTACTGCTAAATAAACAACATAGTTGTATCGCAAAAAATCCCCTTAACCATTTAACTGAACAAAAAGACCAGCCATCCTCTTAATCATTTATTTGCATTAATAATAAATAAAAATTATTGATTAGACAATCAGTTTTTAAGAAAGTCTACAATAATAACAGTTTATTTGTACAATATTATTAGTCTCTCTATTATAAGTCTAAAACCAATACTAGCAACATCAAAAATACTGTATTTAAAAATATTTTACCTTCTAGATGTATCACAGAAATATAGTGGATATCAACATTGTTGAAAACAAACAATAAAATGGTACTACTCTCTGGTGATTTTTTGAGAATATATTAGTAAGTTGTATGTCTGCGCTCGTGTTAATTATTGTAAGGAAGTGATTTTTATGTAATACCACTAGAGTATAAGACAGATAATACTTCATTTTACTAAATTACATACTATTTCTACAAAGATTGTAGTGAAAATAATGTCTGGTTTTATGTTCTAGTAGGAGAACTGTAAAATTGTATTTTAATTTGGTGATACCTAGTTTAATTATTTATAGGTTTGCAATTTTGTTTATATACCACCTTTTGTCAGATACTTTTTTTTAGACTTAGTGTTTTTTAAGTATATATACATAATAATTATTGTGATTGTTCAATAATACAACTTGTATACTATAGTATGTTAGACGTTACTAATATAGCTTATATATTATATAAGCAATAAAAGCAATATTGTACAAATAATCTGTGATTATAGACCTTCTTTGTATAAGAATTACTGTAAAATGTGATATTTCAACATTTGTTATACTATTGTAAATATATGAGAGATTTTATGGAGCTGCAAAATATATGCTAGTGAACTGTTGGTTTAGATTTATATAAATAAAAAATAAAGACGATGATGATGATTACCTAATCAATTGTTTTTATTTAATATTAATGCAAATAATTACTTAAGGGGATAGCTGGCCTTTTTGTCCAGTTAAATGGTTAAGGGGATTTTTGGACTTATTGTCCAATTATCCCCTTCCAACACTCAAAGACGACGCGCAGGGGATTTTTGGACAAAAAGTCCAGAAATCCCCTTCGCAGGGGATTTGCTAAGGGGATTTCTGGAATAAGCCCGCCGTGCCAAGGAAATTTACGGTGCGGCACCGTGCCGTTGAATTCCACGGTGCGTCGTTAAAATAACCGCGCCACACCACTGCCGGCCACACGGTGCTGACTAAAGGTACAACTGCGATGTCCAACTGGTTGTACTACGGAGAAGTAAAGTTACCCATGGTTCAACTCTTTTTTTATATGGTTCAACTGGTTGTTCTATGGGGAAATATCTTTACCAATGATTCAACTCGAGTGAGTTATTCTTTCCTTGGTTCAACTAGTTGTACTATTGGGAATTGAATTTAACTATGGACAACTAGTTATTTATTTATCTATAGTCTAGGGCAAAGTCATATTTAGGAGCAACGACAAGCGAAGCGAGGAGGAGCGTTAGGTTACTTGTGACTACAACATCGCCACATAAATTTAATTTCATATACTACTTTTGGTGATCATTTACTACTTTATCCCCTTAGTCCAACCAGTTGGACATAATTCCACCGTTGTACCATGGATCATAATCATAAATAATATAAAAAAAGAGTTGAACCATGCGTAACTTTACTTCTCCGTAGTACAACCAGTTGGACATCGCAGTTGTACCACGGGTCGGTAATGGGCCACACACACGAATCTCATCACGGGCGTGCCGTGAGTATGTGCGAAATACACGTGCGCGGTGGGTCGCACCGTATATTTTTGTGGCACGGCGACGCACTGTATAATTCCACGGCAAGGCAAACAAAATGTCCGGTTCAGTAAAAATGTTGGGCGCGTCGCTGTGGCGTTTTACGGTGCGGCACGTGGAGATGTTTCCAGGGCCTTACTATCACAGAAATATCATTGAAAGAATGAAAGACTCCACCAAGGAAGGAAATGCAATTTTTTTATTTATATGTGATATGCCAGCCTTTGACCACTATATCATCTGATGGTAATTGATGATGTGGTCGAAAATGTTGTTTAGGCTAAATTGGAATTATTAAGTGTCAAGGGCAGCTATCGAGACACATCATTAGAAGCTTGATGATTTTGATGTAAACGTTGTCAGTGGGATTCGAAACATATTAAGAACCCAGCCTGAAGCAATATCCATTATCAGGCAATATCCTTTTTCTTCTGAAAGTTGTGTGTAACGACAAATTAGGTTCTCAGTTTCCCCTATTCCAAGCTCAGGTACAGAACCAGCTCAAACCCCTCTTCATATTCTTTGAATTCGACCAATTACTGAAAATAGTCCTCGAAACTAGACCTAACTTCTCTCTTGAGTACACTAGCTGCAGATGTTGTTATTTTTTATTGTAATTGAAAACACGCCTAGAAAATAACCAGTTCTGTGCAAGGACTGCTCTAACTTTAGTAATATATTCAAATGTTTTGGGGTGGGCGTACCGCAACGGATATTGGTTTAAATTTAAAAGCTTACCTAGAATTAGAAAGATTCGTCTCGTGGATAACTGCTGAAAGCTGTTAGGTGTGGCGACAGATTTTCTACTTGAAAAAATCTGTCGCCAAGCACATATATAAAATGCCATATTTTGCCATCTTTGGACAACAATTGGCACCGATGGCTTAACGTACCTTCACAAAACCAGCAACAGCTACAACCACTTGTGCTAAGTGCACTTCGTGCAGGTAGAACAAATATGTCTTTGAATATAAAACTGTCAACTTTTATTTGAACTTGTTAGGCTTTAATTTTTTTATAATCACGTCTACCTGAACATCCGTCGTCCACTCTTGAAGAAAGTCTTCTCCGTTGGTATTGGGCATAACGCTTAGCAGGCGTCTTGGAGATCACAGTAAAAGTAGTCAGTTCATCGGAAACCGCTGCTTTCTACTTTCTGGTATTTGTCGCTTAGTCTTACGACAATCATGGGACTAAATGAGTACCTTGGTGAAGTTAATTATCTTAATATTTTAATAATGGTGAGAAACTATAGGTAAATGAACAATATTCAATAAGTTCAAGAAGCCCCAACCTACTCCACTATTTAGGGGGTGATGCAGATCAATTGCTTGTAACGGAAAATAAAACGAAAGGTCACCAAAATAAAATTCAATATCATTATGCGCAACTTGGTGCCTACGACGTTTTGTTTGTCTGAGCGAAAATGTGTGAGGTATTGATAGCCGAGCGGTTACAGCTATGGGCTAAACTTCATGGTTCCATCCCCACCGCTAGCTTGAGCTTCAACGCATGATCGTTTGGCGTATGCTTACCTGCTTCTCTTAAGTAAAAAATCTTTCGTCAAGCACCTTACAGTATATTCCGGCTCATGTTTATAATACTAATCATCCAAATCATTTCAACTGTTTCAGCACAAAGGAGTAACTAACGCACTCACTCAAATCTTCACTCAGGTACTTTTATAATTATAATATTTTTAGTCATCTAAAATAAGGTAAACCGTTTGACCGTGCCGATATATTTAAAACTAATACTCGAGCCCACATTCAGTTACTCACTCACAAACTTTCGCGCTGATAATAATATTCACTCAATACAGTTAAGCCCTTTCAACGTTTAAAAAGAAAGAAAGAAAAACCATTTATTTTACAAAAGGATTACAAACAAAACGTACTCAATAAACGTATAGGAATAACTAACACAAACACTCACATTATCACTAACTCACACACTTTCGCATTTTTAATATCATTGTTATAGCCACACTTCAGAAATTCGCGTCACCGGCATTCCTCTATATCTTTGTCATCTTTATTAATATTCTCATCTTACCAAAACTCAATATCCTTACCAAACTGCAACACTGACATAAATCCGTGAAAAATATGATGTTCCTTACAGAATAAATCATGAGAAGGGTTCTGCGACATAATTTATTAAGAGAAACCCCTCAGATGTCACTAATCTTGCTAGGTTTTCCTCTGAGATATGAAAAGGCAATACGTTTAGAGGTTTAGTGACGTCCTTTAAACTTTTGAAGTTATGAATAAGCAGATAATTTGCACATTTGATATTCTTTTTAAATGGATATATTAAAAGTGTTGATTGTTTGTGTGTAAAAGTGTAATGGTGTATTTTAAAGTGCTCTTAACAGAGTTTGTGTTGTTGTTCTCGATGGTTCTATTCGGATCAATTAGGATAAGCGACATCTATTCGCTGCGCCCTTGAATTATATGGGTGACTGCTAGTGGCATTTAATACTTTTGTTGCTTTTTACTGTGCTTTTGTGCTTTTCCACCAATACTAGTTGATGTTTTAGAATGGTAATGATTATAATGTGGTGGTGTATTTTGCTATTGTTCACCTGGCTAGCTACTCCTTTAAAATAGAAAATCTGTAGACAAGCATCTAAAGGTTGTCACCACGCAGCAGTCCTTGAGATCCAGTAACTAGGTTAGTCTGAACTACATCTACGACCGCATCATCACTTGTCATCAGGTGAGTTAAAAGTCACGGAACAGCCTATAATCTTAATACTCCAAGGAACATTATTAACGAAGCCCAAAACGCAGCACTTTTAAAAGTAGGGATTCACATCCAAGTCAAAAGGTTTGATAACGGTAATTTTATTTTTTATTATTCCTTCCATTTTTTTTTTACTCCAATCTGACCTGGTGGTAAGTGATGTTGTGGTCGAAGATGTTATTCAGGCTAACCTAGAATTACTGGCTTCCAAAGACAGCTGCCGAAAAACACCATTAGGTACTTTGAGCCAGATTTCCTACTTAAGGGTGATTCTCCAGCATCTCATCACCCTTCCAACCTTTTCCAACTCATGACCACGGCGGACGTCGGTTAAGAATAGCTAAGCAAACTTCACTAGGAGCGCTTCCAAAAAGTGGACACTTACTACAATATCATAATTACTGCAATAGCTAAATATTAATGGTCATTAGGAGACTATTAGCACTACAAGTATGAACTAACTGATCTCACTAAGCACTCAACGATTGCCCTAATTACTAAAGCAAATGCTAACGGGCTTTTAGAAAAGTGTGAAAAGAGTAAAAGATAAAATAGAAAAAAAGAAGGTTTGAAATAAGATAAAATAGCGGTGCTAGCTAGGTTTAATATTAGCAAAGACAATTAAAAAGTCCTTCTTAGGTAATTGTGTACGGTTTTATATTAAAGTTCCCAAACATATTACAACGCTCACAGAAGGGAAATTCAAGTTGCATGTGAAAAACATATTGATTAAAAAATCCTACTACACAGTTTCTGATTACTTACACGACAAAAATGCCTGGACAATTCCGCCTCCGCCAAGCTATTGCCTGTCACCTACATAATTTAAACAAATATTGTCATAACTCTATTATATAGTAAGTATGTAACACATTGTTAAAAGATGTTTAAAAGAATGGCCCCGAGTTTCATGTCCGTTGTTCTCGCAGTGGCTCTATACAATTTATTTGCTGAACGTGGCAGTACAATGTAGAATATTTCAATACTAAAATTTGTAATTGACCTTCATAAAAGCGTCGTAGACGCCTAAATTGAATAAATGATTTTGACTTCTTTTTTTGACTTTTTGAAGTGTTTGTGTTTTCAGTAAAAGAGAATCAGAAAATTTTACATAAATATACTTACAGTATACTTACAGAGAAAACAATTATGATGGAAGAACCGAGTGTGGGTGCACTCTCTCAGCAGTAGCACGACTAGTTCGCGGTTGCGATGATGAAGGTTTGGAAGCAATGATGGCCGAGCGGTAATAGCAATAGACGGCCGTGCCGCATTTGCATGGCTTGAGCTTCACCGCATTGTGGAAGGGCATTTTGCGAATGCTTGCCTGGCTAACATCACTTTCAAGCAGAAAATCTGTCGCCAAGCACCTAACTTGACGTGTTTCGGTGGCATTCCTTGAGAGCCAGTAAAATTACTGTATGTCTCAGGAGACATACAGTTGTTAAGTTTCGTGTGCCTGTCATCCTGATGACGGGCGAAGTGCAATTTGTCTTGTGAAGAAATGTATCTGTTATTGGCCAAGGTTAGCCCGCTTAACATTAGGTGGTGCTTAATCAGTAACAATTACAAAAAAAAATGCGTTGTTATTGCCTGTAATGTGCTGGGCTAGATAATGTCACCTCCATCTGTCATACCTTTCTTTGGCAGTTGCTTGAGACGACGAAGGGAAAAAATATAGCAGAAGGTGGGCTTCAGCAAATTTTGAAGACTACCTAGATGGTAGTCTACTGCGATACCAAGCGAGGCCGCAAATCGTCAAAATATTCTTGGCATAATATCTGATACAGCATTGGTACCCGCCAAGATGAATATATTTTACGATTCCTGGACTTTGTTGTCTAACAATAATGGTAATGGAGATGAAATTCCTTCTACCATTTAAACTGTTATCATTATTAGCTGGAAGACGCCCACTGCTAAACAAAAGCCTCTCCCATTTGAACTTTATCACAGCATTTTTTTTAAATTATGCTTTGATATTTTTTCCTTTGCTTATATTCGTTCATTTTTCAAGTCCATTACCACCACTTTCTAACACAGTTCCTCCGAAAACGATGCCTATAGTGATAACAGTTGTATGTATTGCATACAACATGATATTTTTTTTGTTAGTAACACCATAATAGAGATATTTTAGTACTTAATAGCTGAAAGTGAGTTTGTCCTCTTGATGAGTTTAAATACCCGAGGAGAATTATACTTTCCGACTTGAGCATTCTATTCAGCAGCGACGATGTATTTTTTTACGCCAAACCGCATCGCATGTGCAGTGGAGACTGCGTGAACACTTGTGAAGTGCTGCAGCATCGCGGAAACCGCAACAGCGTCCTAAACGTATTATTAAATTTGGTTCGCAGACCGTTGCAATGTAAGCCCTTAGATTTTTCAACTTTTTTCCCATTTAGTTTAGTTGAACTGCAGACTCGCCGAGTACAGAGACTATTATGCAGGTCAAATATTAAAATGAAAACAAATCTATTCCCATTTTATTAAGACCAAAACGCCCCTGTGTAAGACATATTTGAAATGCCTTGTTTGTGTGCGTGTATAAGCGCCGTTTTGTTATCTCGAGGAACTGGGTTCAAGCCTCGAGTCGTAAGTTTGAAGCAGTGATAGCTCAGTGGCATTGGCTATGGACTGCCGTGCAGCAGGTCCATGGTTCGAATCCCGCCCAGAGCTTGAGCTTCATCGCATGGTGGAAGAGCATTTTGTGAATGCCCGCCTGGCTAGCGACCACCCTCAAGTAGAAAATCTGTCGCCAAGCACCTAACAGTGTGTTCCGGCAGCAGTCCTTGAGAGCCAGAAAAATTACAGGCTAATGAGACCTAACAACTGGACGTCTCAGTGTGACGGGCACAGTGCAATTCGTCGCTGACGAAATGCGTCTGTTATAGGCAGAGGCTAGTCCACTTAACATCAGGTGGGCCTCGGGCTTGTTCCGTCACAATAACATAAATACAAAAAAAAAAAAAACATATCGGGATTTTCTAACATAGTTAAACTTTCAGCCCGGAGTCTAACACTGTGCACGGTAGATGGTAATAGACGCGCCCCATATTAAAGCCAAAACATGTCAAAAGTGATTGCATAGAAATCTCAGCTACCCCTTTGATGAATATAGGAGTGACTTTTTTATATTATAATGCATCAAAATAAAACTAAATATACTTCCTCCGGTCCAGAACCCAAATTTAAATGACAGATAATTCGAAGGTGGTATATCAATTACTAGCTGCATTGATACATTAAAATATTGAAGCAATTGTGGCGCAATGACGTTCAGTGACAAACACTGGACTGCTGGAGGAACATAGTTCAAATCCTGGCACTGACTCAAGCTTCTTCCCATGGGTATTCTTTAATACTTGCTTGGCTAGCTACCACCATAGATAAGACAATCGGTCGTTACGCCTCTAGCTTGTGTCCAGTGATACTGAAAGCCAGATCCCTAGTATTAGTTTAGTTCAGTAGATATACTCGTATATTATTGTTAGTTAAAAGTTATGGTTGCCGCAAAATTTGTGTTGATTACTCCATAACGTTTTTGAATTCGTATACTGGCATTGCGACATTGAAATGTAAGTGCTTCGTACAATAGAAGCTATTCTAAACAAAAAAAACCAGGATTGGTCCGATGGAAATTAAATCACGTTTTTTTCACATTTTATCCCGTAATCTGTGTACAATTGTACTTACCTAATGAAATTGTGTCGAACCTGTGTACGTACCTAATGAATTTTAATTTTAAACAATCATTCGGAGAGAAATATGACGTTTCAGAAGCGAAGCTAGCTTTGTCGTTCTAATTGCATGAACTAAGTTATGCAATGTCGGTTGATGGCATGTATAGGCATAACATGGATGGGTGACCGCTAGTGGTATTACTTACCATCCTTGCTTCGGAGGGCACTTTTAGCTGTCGGTCCCGGTCGTTGTCTCAGGATAGCAATATAGATACTCACTTGGCTTGGTACCACCCTTAACACATTTGGACCATCGATAATGATAACAATAGAATTTCATTCATAAGTAGACCCAAGTGGTCCTGATGATGTCAATGGGGAAATCTGTCTCCAAGCACCTAATGATGATTTTGGGCAGCTCTCCTTAATAGCCAGTATTTCTAGTTTAGCCTGCATAACGCCTTTGAGGACAACATCGCTTACCACCCGGTGAGGTAGTGGTCAAAGACTAGTCTATTAACAATAAAAAATATATTATAAAAAAGATGAATAATTTCTAAACTTGTCAGGTTTTTAATTACAATTTTCAGAATCAATCTCAAATTTTTCAATAGACAGGGTATTAGTTTAGAACTAATTTCAAATGTTCAGAAGTACTTTATTTAAATATATTATCAGTTTCAGGCTGAAATGTTTACTTTCGCCTTGCGCATGAAAAACATCGTACATTTTTATTGTTAATCAACCCGACCGTTTTATACCCAGTCGTTGACCCGTATCAAGCTATCGGACGATATATTTTATAGATACTTACACAAAGCAGTACATCACTAGTGGCCTCATATTACGTATGCGGCTCGGAACCAAACAAAGACCCTTTACGGCCTTGTTTATCGTCGACCGCAAAGCATTCCTAACAAAATGTTCGTTTTAGCCACTTGCAAAACTTTCTTTTAACAGAACCCGTTTGATATTCCCCCATCGACTTTTCGTACGATAAAATACATAAAATATCGACACGACTTACTGAACTTCTGAAGTTTTGACGTCCCTATTTAAGATGGGCTTTTAAATAAAATCGCCGTGAAGATACAATTGATTTTTTATTCGATAATCATATTCCGTTCGGAGAAAATCGATAACACTTCACTTAGAAAAACTGACGCTTTCATACATCTATTTACACACACATTAATATTACATTTGAAACACATTTTAATCCTGTAATGCATAGTCAGATGGAATTAACTGTCACACCCTCATTTCGTCGATAGCGGCTTGTGGGAGGTTGGAATGAAGGGTGCCTTTCCCTCTGCGGAGAGTAGCGTGGGGGGCTCTCCCTTCCCCTTCCCTAGGCGAGATTTGCGCCGTCGAACCGTTCGGCGGCTGGTATTTCTGTTGCTTCAACTCCTGAAGCGGAGGCGAGTTATTAAAGTGACTAACATTCTTCGGCATTGTCGCGTAACTCCCCACCTGTGGGTAGCTTACGTTAGGTATCCTAAAACTGCTGTTCCTACTCCCCAATTTGCTAGGTAACATCATGTTATCCATGCTTAGAGTCGGACTGGGTGGCGATTTCGGTACATCCAACGGCCCTTTAAAGTTTAGAGTCGCTAAGTGCGCGTCGCTTCCCATCATGTGCTTCTTACGGTTATGCCTTTCCACGTCGACGACTAAACTCGGAGCGTGAGTCGGGTCCATATGATAATGCGAGTGTTTCCCCGATATAGTCTCGAAATGTTTCTCGTTGAATCGTTGCTGTTTTCCGCGTGACCTGGATTTATCCCGTTGATAGTATACGCCGGCAAATATTAGCACGTTGAGTATGAGTAGCGAGCAGCCTATGGCTATAGTAACGCTGAGAGCAGTGGAATACGCGGCGTAGCCGGCCGCTTCTAAATTAGCCAAAGTGTTTTCGGTAGTGTTTAATGTTTGCAAGTCTCTTCCTGGTATCATTGTGGCGCAGGTAGCGAGGATTGTGTCGACTGTGGTTAGCGCAGTGTCGGGATACATTGATCCGTTCCCGCGCCGGATCTGATCGTTATCGCTTCCGTTCCGGGCGAGCGGATCGGGTCGGACTATTCCTTCGTATAAGTCTTGTTCGTTGTGGTTTTTGAAAAGGTTGTGACGAGCCGCTACGTCTTCCATCCCGGCACGGTGTAGTTCAGGAACTAGGCGAAGCCATACAGATAGTTGATGGGCCCGGTAGTGGTTTTTGAGGCGTGGTTTCATACCTGTTGACAATATTGATACATTTATTTGAGTTTATCTGTTATATTTTTAATGTTGATTTGAAGTTGAGATAATGTTTGGGATATAGAAAACTTAATATACATATAGACAAATTACTTAACGAAAGGTAACTCGGATAATGATATTTATTCATAAGTATTAATGGTTAAAAATATTAAGATATTTTTTAGACATAATAATACCATTAAACTTGTCTATTACCCGCTGGTTTTGACTAATAAAAGACTCAAGTAGATAGCTTTTAGATCCAGCGGCTAAAATTGAAAAGAAATAAGGCTAAGTAATTAAAACGGATACAAGATTAAATAGGGCAAAATTTTAATATCTAGACTTTTTCAATTAGTTGCCGTCCTCAATGTAGTTTTCTTTGATTCTAGATTAATCGGATTTGTTTTTCTAGAAGCCTAAATTAATAGAAAATGTAGATAGAAAAGTTTCGTACATTTTTTTTTATTACAGACAATATACACATAGTAAAGAACTATTTTAGTTAACTGTATCAGTCAGATTGTCCACTGCTGAACACAGCCTTCCCATAATGGGGGGTTTGCCATAATCCACACGCTTGGCATGCGTCTTGGGGATCGCAAATAAGATATCAGTTCCTCAGAAGGCGCTGGTCTATCCTGTAGTCGCCTCTTACGAAATTCTCAGGTGGCAACGAGGGGATGACATTCTTGCCCAGCATCCCATGGTATAATGTATATACCTATTAGTAAATTTACCCTAAACATTCAGCTATGACATATATACAGAATGCGTAGAGTAGCATGCCACTACTAACGCCAACGTGATTAATAGAATGCATGTTCGCTGTGTGCTGTGTACATTAAACGTACAATAGAGCTCTTTACCATCTTAACGCCCATCCCCAAAAGAGTAGGCGTTAGAAAAACGGCTGGCCATAGAAACAAATCCAAAACTTTTTACAATGTCGTCCTCGATGTAGTACGGATGTATTACGGTGTGTTCCGGTAGCTGTCCTTGAGAGCCAGTACTTCTAGGTTAGCCTGAACATCTTCGACCACATCATCACTTACCATCAGGTTAGATAGTGGTCAAGGGCTAACCTATAAAAAATATGTTTCTATGTACATTCGTAGTTTGAAGCTCTCGTAGTAAAGTTTGCTTAGCCGTTCTGAATCGATCACCTAAGTTAAGCAACGTCGGCCGCGGTCAGGTGTTGGATGGGTGGCCGCTAGTGACATTACTACTGAGCGCTTCCGTGCTTCGCGGGTCACGTTAAGCCGCCGGTCCCGGTTGTCTTGCAGTCATGGTGGTAGGGCGTTTTGCGAATGCCCTTGCTAGCTACCACCCTCAAGTAGAAAATCTGTCGCCACGCACCTAAACGGTGTGTTCTGCAGCTGAACCTGAGAGCCAGTAATATTAGGCTAGCCTGAACAACATGTTCGACTACATCATCACTTACCATCAGGTGAGATAGTGGTGTGGGGCCTATCATATCAACTATTTAGAAAAAAATCTTACTTGATACTAGAGAAAGCATGTTATTGAAAAAAAAAATATCGCCCCTAATGTGGTCTAATAACTTATAGCACAGATAAGAATAGGAAAATCACCTTTATTTTTTCTGACGAGTCTTAGAACTATCTTTCTTTCCATAATAAAAATGTGTAATAACAACCTGCTTATAATTTTTCAAATATATTCATAACATTTTTGCTTTCTAGAATATTTTCCTTATATGTTTCGTAGAACGCTCGCGACGAAGTGAGCATTTCTCTTTAATTAAAAAGCTGAACCGTAAGCATGTAAGCACAAAGCATGTTTAAAAGAGCGCCCGATACCGAGGACTTGTTTTCCGGAATTTGGCTTATCGTAACACGTCACAGTGTAATCACGGTCAGTAGGATAACAACAAAATTGTGTTTATTAATGTATCACAATAAGGCATGCACAAAAAAGTGGAAAAAACACAGTTTTTCTTAAATTTCCCCTTTCACTCGTAACTTTTTGCCTATGTCATTATTTGTTACGACACGAACACATATTCTGTGAAATGTTTATTATGCTACCTTTTATGGTTTCAAAGATACAGCTCGTTAAATATCGAACGGATGGATGTTTTCAGTAGCAGTCCATAAATGAGAACTATGCCTGGGGGGCAACTCCCATCTTTTAATTCAGTCATATTTTAACCTTACATTAACAATTTTAAGTTGCACTACCACATGTCACTATAGTAAACTTACATTAGAACTTCAACGTGAGAACGGGCTGCATGCATTGAATCAAGACATTTGTGCGATAGAGATAGCGCTATATGAAAATTGTTTCGTGACGGCCGTGGTACGAATCTTAGTATCAATATTTTAAGTTTGAAATAATGATGTTGGTTCTCCATAATAGTTTTTAAAAGGTGGGAGTTGGGCCCCTGGTAGAAGGCATGGACCAAAACCATATTTGGTGAAATATATACACAGTAGTAGTAAACAATAAACAGATAAACACATACATGGTGTAATATGAATATTTATAATTCCTTTACATTGGAAGCACAATTGCATAATGAATATAAAATATAAACAGTGACTGGTTGAGCGCCTAGCTTGAGAAATCGTCTCCGTTTCAGCATGGGCAAGAATGGTTTCGTATGTCGGTCTGGATTTCCCGTCAATCTCTTCCACAGTTCGCATTTATCAATTAAGAGCCCTTTTACATTTTGCAGCCTTCTCACTCGCACTTTTAGAGATAATTTCAAATAGCAACAATATGGTTTATATTTTTTAAAATGTGGTCAATCATTATTTTGCTGCATGCAACTATAGATGTTCTCTACTAATTTTTATTTTGATATCTGTTATGGGGGATCCAAAACGCGTGATTTAAATTTTGGGCCTCTAATTCTAATTGGACTCAACATGTAACAAAGTAAAAATATGTTGAGAACATCTATAGTTGCACGCAGCGAAATAATGATTGACTACATTTTAAAAAATATAAACCATATTGTTGCTATTTGAAATAATCTTTAAAAGTGCAAGTGAGAGGGCTGCAAAATGTAAAAGGCCTCTTAATTCTCGTGAAATTTTGTGAAAGGCTCGGTAAATATATTTTGCTATTTGATATTATAAGATATTTGAATTATTTTGCCTACTCAGTTTTTGGAATTTTATCACATCGGCGGAGATATGTGGTTTGAAAATGTAAAAAAATACATGTTTCAGGCCACTAGTTAATACAATAATTGATTTATTTTTGAGACGTAATATCACCGTTATTAATTCATAATTCAAATCCAAATTAAATTTATTTCTATATTAATAAATAAGTTCTATTTTTAAAATTACTTTACTGTTACAACGCTGTGGTATAATACCACAAAAAATATAGCAGTGCGTGGTACGTGAGATGTGTTTCCTTAATCCAAGAGATACAATATACGGAATAGAGATACACAAAGCTACGGAACGTGTACTCGGCTATAGAAAGTTTATGAGAATGGGTGGTTTAATTTCCGGGAATGCCGTCTTTTTCGTAAAGGCATTGCTAAATACGAGGAGGTCGGTAACTTGAGGTTAATTATGTTTAGCGTCGACTTGCTTGAGAATTAGTTGCAAGGGATTTTTTCAAGGCCCAATCTGAAGAGGTATATTGAGAATGTGTCATTCCTTCAGTGAGCAAAGCAGTTTAGCTCATACCTACATTATACAGAGTAAAAACATCTATGAATATATTATGTAATATTAATATGTATTAGTAAAATGATATATATATATTGTAGGTATTACTTGATTTTAAATTATGCTGTTTTAGATTATAACGTAGACTAATTTTCTTTAGCTCGATGACTGTTTAGTTATATTTCTTATGTACACCCCCGACATTGTTCCTGTATTTCCTCTCCATACAAAGGTTGCCTGGAAGAGATCGCTATTAGTGATAAGGCCGCGCATTGTGACACTTTAGTCAAAGTTTTATTTAACATTTAATTTGTATTTTAATGGTGTTACAATAAAGAATTATCTATCTATCTATGTATCCTTCGTTGAGTAGACGGAACGGATTATTATTAAAAATATATTTATCTTTTTTAATTAATTTGTTGTATGGTTCCATAAAAAGAAGCCTTATAATAAGACTCCGCTATCTGGCTGTTTGTCAGTCCGTCCGTGTGTGTTTAACGGGTCTCTAGCTCGTAAACAAAATTAGTTTGGTACAATCCTGAAATTATGTCTAGTACAGAACTGTACTGTAATGTACCAGCCGGATTGTTCAGTGGTTACAGCTTCCTCCACTATCGGGGGTTAGCCATAATCCCAAAGCTTGGCAGGCGTCTGAGGGATCGCAGTGTAAGATAGCAGTTCCTCAGAAAGCGCTGCAGCTGACCTTCCGGTGATTAACACTTAGAAACCTCTTTCTACACCCACGGGAAGAGATCGAGGGATGACATTCTAACCCGGCTCGCCACGGGCATGTAAAGAATGTTTGCGCCATTTTATAAATTATATTGTTAAAAATCAGATATAAGAAAAAAAAAAATTTATATAAAATCGCATATGCAGGTATATCACGAGTGTATACACTGGACCGCAAAGAAAGGCAACGCGGAAGTATCAATACAATATGGTGTCAATAATGTTGAAACCGCTTTGAAATAGCAGTTGAAATTAAAATTTTACTTTCGTTTTTCTGGAGGGAGCTATTGAAGCACGTGTACAATGAGGTGGCGTCTTGCTGAAGCAAACTTGGAGCCATTCAAATGGTCAATCAAACTGGAAAGGTAACGTCAAAATTCAAGGCTGATTTTGGCTAAAGAAAATATGATTAGAAAAAAAAATCTGGATTATTGGTCAAAATTGCATAATGTGGAAGGTCAATGATTATGGTACACATATAATTGTTGACATTATTTATCCAAAAATTTAATAAATTTTTCAACTTCAGACCAATTTTGTAGTATACCTAGAAATCTCAAATTTCGGAAAACTATGAAAATTCCGTTTACTAAAATATATTATTATAACGAATAGATTCAGGTGTTACTTTGCCGAAATCCATATAATTTAATAATAACTAATATTTCAAAAATATTTTAACATAACATTAAATTAATATTTTAGAAAACCACAACACTATTGAAGCGCTCGTAGCGAAATTTGTTTAGCCGTTCTTAAGCGATCAGATAAGTTAAACAACGTCCGTTGCGGTCATGACTTGGGTGACCGCTTGTGACATTATCACTGAGCGCTTTCGTGCTTCGGAGGGCACGTTAAGCCGTTGGTTCGGGTTGTTGCCTTAGAATGGAAGTCGTTATAGCATGGTGGTAGAACATTTTGTGAATGGTTACCTGTCTAGCTACCAACCTGAAGTAGAAAATCTGTCGCCAAGCACCTAACGGTGTGTTCCGGCAGCTGTCTTTGAGAGCCAGTAATATTACGCTAGCCTGAACAACATGTTCGACTACATCATCACTTACCATCAGGTGAGATAGTAGTCAAAGGCTTGCGTATTAAAAAAAAACCTACGTGTAATTAGAGTAAGCATGTTAATGAAAAAAAATATATCGCCCCTAATGTGGTCTAATAACTTATAGCACAGATAAGAATAGGAAAATCAGCTTCATTTTTTTCTGACGAGTCTAAGAACTATCTTTCTTTCCATAATAAAAATGTGTAATAACAACCTGCTTATAATTTTTCAAATATATTCATAACATTTTTGCTTTCTAGAATATTTTCCTTATATGTTTCATAGAACGCTCGCGACGACGTGAGCATTTCTCTTTAATTAAAAAGCTGAACCGTAAGCATGTAAGCACAAAGCATGTTTAAAAGAGCGCCCGATACCGAGGACTTGTTTTCCGGAATTTGGCTTATCGTAACACGTCACAGTGTAATCATGGTCAGTAGGATAACAACAAAATTGTGTTTATTAATGTATCATGCACAAAAAAGTGGAAAAAATACAGTGTTTCTTAAATTTCCCCTTTCACTCGTAACTTTTTGCCTGTCATTATTTGTTACGACACGAACACATATTCGGTGAAATGTTTATTATGAGACCTTTTATGTTTTCAAAGATACAGCTCGTTAAATATCGAACGGATGGATGTTTTCAGTAGCAGTCCATAAATGAGAACTATGCCTGGGGGGCAACTCCCATCTCTTAATTCAGTCTTCTTTTAACCTTACATTAGAACTTCAACGTAAGAACGGGGTGCATGCATTGAATCAAGATATTTGTGCGATAGAGATAGCGCTATATGAACATTGTTTCGTGACGGCCGTGGTACGAATCTTAGTATCAATATTTTAAGTTTAAACTAATGATGTTGGTTTTCCATAATAGTTTTTAAAAGGTGGGAGTTGGGCCCCTGGTAGAAAGCATGGACCAAAACCATATTTGGTGAAATATATGCACAGTAGTAGTAAATAATAAACAGATAAACACATGTATGGTGTAATATGAATATTTATAATTCCTTTAAGCACAATTGCATAGTGAATATAAAAAAAAAAAACAGTGACTGGTTGCGCGCCTAGCGTGAGAAATCGTCTCCGTTTCAGCATGGGCATGAATGCTTTCGTATTTCGGTCTGGATTTCCCGTCAATCTCCTCCACAGTTCGCATTTATCAATCAATATGGGGTTTGAAAATGTAAAAAAAATACATGTTTCAGGCCACTAGTTAATACAATAATGATTTATTTTTGAGACGTAATATAACCATTATTAATTCATAATTCCTATATAAATTAAATTAATTATTTTATTGATAAATGAAGTATTGAAGCTCTATTTTTTAAAATTGCTTTACTGTTACAACGCTGTGGTATAATACCACAAAAAATATAGCAGTGCGTGGTACGTGAGATGTGTTTCCTTAATCCAAGAGATACAATATACGGAATAGAGATACACAAAGCTACGGAACGTGTACTCGGCTATAGAAAGTTTATGAGAATGGGTGGTTTAATTTCCGGGAATGCCGTCTTTTTCGTAAAGGCATTGCTAAATACGAGGAGGTCGGTAACTTGAGGTTAATTATGTTTAGCGTCGGCTTGCTTGGGAATTAGTTGCAAGGGATTTTTTCGAGACCCAATCCGAAGGAAATATTTTGAATGTGTCATTCATTCAGTGAGCAAAGCAGTTTAGCACATATATTATACAGAGTGAAAACATCTACGAGTATGTATCCTTCGTTGAGTAAACGGACCGGATTATTATTAGAAATATATTTATCTTTTTTAATTAATTTGTAGTAGGGTTTCATAAAAGGAAGTCTTATAATGAAACTCCGCTATCTGGCTGTTTGTCAGTCCGTCCATGTGTGTGTGGTCTCTGGCTCGTAAACAAAATTAGTTTGGTACAATCCTGAAATTATGTCTAGTACAGAACTGCACCAGCCGAATTGTTCAGTGGTGAACACAGCCTGCCCCACTATGGGGGGTTAGCCATACTCCCAAAGCTTGGCAGGCGTCTGATGGCTCGGAGTGTAAGATAGCAGGCCATCAGAAGGCGCTGCAGCTGACCTTCCGGTGATTAACCCTTAGAAACCTCATTCTAAACCCACGGGAAGAGATCGGGGTATATCATTCTATCCCGGCACGCCACGGGCATGTAAAGAATGTTTGCACCATTTTATAAATTATGCGCCCATATGGTGTGTGTACTTATAGTATATTATAATTATATAACATAGCAGATATTAGAAAATATTTCATTTTTATTACTAAACAGTGCTCAAATGTGATTAATTAGTCTGTGTAGTGAGAATTTTGAGTTTAGGGTTTAGAGACAAAAATAAATGATAAAACGAAAACTGAGGTTTCTTCATACTTATATACAGTTTTTCTAATTGTCGTCATCGTTTTTTGAGGAATCAGTTCTACTTGCATTTCACTGGCTTGGTTCAGAACAGTACCTTCCTATCATCAAGGGGTCATGGGTAGCTACTTCATATACAAGAGCACGTGATTTTTTTGTGTACCAACTGTAGTGTACTGTATCAGGCGGATTGTCCACTGCTGAACACAGCCTCCCCCATTAAGGGGGGTTTGGCTATAATCCCCACACTTGACAGGCGTCTTGGGGATCATAGTTTAAGATATCAGTTCCTCAGAAGGCTCTCCTGCACACTTTCCGGTATTTTACCTTTAACTGCCTCTTACGACACTCACAGGTAGCATTGGGTGGGACATTCTAACCCGTCATCCCACAGGGAACAAAAACTCTTAGCAAAACCTGTTTTATAACATTAGAGAAGCGAATGAATAAGCGTCACCCCACTCTCTATTCCAGAGTTCGTAACTCATCGACACAATTTCATTTCCCATTAAATCATAACAATACAAACGGAACCTCCCAACATGCCAAGACGTACATCTCAAACCAACATTAATTTTACGCAGAAGACAATCCCTTCCGAAACAACAATAAATCTTCGCGCAGGTCTGCGTTCAAGGCAGATTCATGAGCTCGCCTGTATAAATTGTGTTGAGACGTCATCATTTTCATAAGCCGCTAGCTTTTAGTAATTCAATATATTCCAACAACCATGATTTTTTTCGATACAAAATATAGTCAGTGTACGCTGACGTTTACATCTATATTTAACTTAGTAATAAAATATAATTAATAAAACAATTTATATTACAAAAACATATAAATCAATCCGCCATACTCAGGTTGTGATGGATAATGTACGAGTCTAAAAGGAAATAAAAGTACTTTCGTAGTTATTTACTATATAAGCCGGATTGTCCACAGCTGAACACAGCCTCCTTCATTATGGGTTTGCCATAATCTCCACGCTTGGCAGGCATCTGGAGAACGCAGTGTCAGATACCAGAAACCGCTGCTACCCACCTTCTGGTGGGTTAGATGGGGCGAAGAGTATAGAGGGGTGGAATTCTAGCCCAGCCCCTATTTAATTTATTATTTTTATTTATTTAGGCTTTGTTATTCATTTACAGTTTTAGGCTAACGTATGACCAATCTCTCACCTAACGGTAAGTGATTATGTGGTCGTAGGTGTTGTTCGAGGTAACGTAGAATTTACTGACTCTCAAAGACAGCTGCTCGAACACACCGTTAGGTGCTTGGTGACAAGATTGTAGCTAGCTAGGCGGGCATTCGCAAAATACCCCCCACCCACCATGCCATAAGACAACAATCGGCCTTAGCATGCCCTTCGAAGCACGTCAAGGCTTTGTAGCTATGTCTCTAGCGATCACTCATTCAAGTCATGATCGCAGCGCATTTTGCTAACTTATTATATTTTTTTTATGTTATTGTGACGGAACACGCACGAGGTAGGCCTCATGTTATGTGGGAACCTCTGCCTATAACAGATGCACTTTGTCACAAGTGACGAACTGCACTGCACCCCTCACCCAGAGACATACAGTTGTTGAGTCTCATGTGCCTGTAATTTAACTGGCTCTAAAGGATTGCTGCCGGAACACACTGTTAGATGATTGGGAACAGATTTTCTTCTTGAGCGTGATAGCTAGCCAGGCTAGCATTCGCAAAATGCCCCTTCATGCGGTGAAGGTCAAGCTGGCGGTGGTGGGGATCAAACCATGGATCTGCGGCACCGCAGTCCTTAGCTATAGCCGCTCAGCTATCATTGTTTCTAAACTTAGTTGATCGGTTAAGACAGACTAAGCAAGCAACGCTACAAGTGCTTCCAAATAATGTATAGATAAGTCAGCTTCTCAATTTATCCATTTTGTGACCAGATACGAAATGGAAGATAAATTACGATTCAGAGTATTACATTGTCGCGTCGCGCCATTTTGAGGGTGGTTAGTGCTTCTAAATGTTTTTTTGTCTAGATAGCGAAGTGAAATACGTGCTTGAATCTATATCATATATTATTCAAGTAACGTTATTTATGTGTTATCACACAAAATCAAAAGTCTTTATAGCAGAGGTCTCTTGAGTAGGTCTTGATTTGTACAACCGCAGTGGCAGATATTCTGTTTAACATTATTCCAGCGAAGCTGTGCTACGTGTCTGACACTACGTCGCGTCAGTTTAGTGAGAAACTTAGTTTTAATATTGTTATGTTTGGAATAACCCCTGCTATGCGGATTACATAACAAAATTACAAATACACGATAGGAAAAATTTATCCCACACATGACTTAAATTTTTCCTATCGTATATTTGTAATTTTGTAATAGAAACTTAGTCATAATAAAAAATCTACCTAGGGAAAATTGTCCGTAGATAGATAGAGTTTTTTGGTTACCATAATATTTTTAATTTTTTTTTTTATGTTATTGTGACCGTTCAAGCTCGAGGCCAACCTTTTTTTTTATACTCGATAGGTTAGCCTTTGACCACTATTTCACCTGATGGTAAGTGATGATGTGGTTGAAGATGTTGTTCAGGCTAACCTAGAAGTACTGGCTCTCAAGGACAGCTGCCGGAACACACCGTTAGGTGCTTGGCGACAGATTTTCTACTTGAGGGTGGTAGCTAGCCAGGCGGGCATTCGCAAAATGCCCTACCACCATGCTATAACGACTGCCGTCCTAAGACAACAACCGGGACCGACGGCTTAACGTGGCATCCGAAGCACGGAAACGCTCAGTAGTAATGTCACTAGCGGTCACCCATGCAACTCATGACCGCGCGCGACGTTGCTTAACTTTGCTGATCGGTTGAGAGCTAAACTAAGTAAACTTCGCTACGAGCGCTTCAAAACCTGATGTTAAGTGGACTAACCTCTGCCTATAACAGATGCATTTCATCACAAGTCACGAATTGTACTGCACCCGTCACATTGAGACATAGTTGTTAATTCTCATTGTGCCTGTAATTTCACTGGCTCTCAAGGACTACTGCTAGAACACACCGTTAGGTGCTTGGCTTCAAGACAACAGACTTTCAAGTCGAAACTTTTATGTTTTATAGGTGGATTCGTAGATTCCGTACATGTTTAATTGTATTTAATATGCATGTTACCTGCATGGGTTTAGGAAGGGTAAATCCGTGGTTATCTGTTTTTTTGTCATTTTCGATTAAAGGTATACATTTTTTTTATTACGTAAGGATTTTAGAAAAGTAACCGTAAGTAGTACCGAAAGCTAGTAATCAATTTATTATTTTAACTTAGGGAATTATTTTTAGTGTCAGTCCATACTGAGGTTGAGTCACCCTTGCCATGCCTACCCCTTCAAGGAGTACAGGCATCACCAATTGTTTGTTTATCTATAAAAAAACCACCCACAATTCTAGAAAATCTACCTCTTGGTTATAATTTAAGAAACTTAAAGTTGAGGTTGCGCGAATAAATTTTCCATCGCGTCATCATTTTAGGTGGTCTCACGTTTAGTACACGTCAGCCATCTTGACGACCTACATTAGTGCTTGTAAAATATTCTCCACTTTGCAAGATAGCGATGTGAGATTGAAAAGAGGTGGAGCGTGAAACTCATGAATATGTTACGAATATTATGAAAGTTTATGTGCTACATACGTAATAACTTTTATATAATCTTTGAAACAGTTTATTTTTCAGAGCTTATTTTGTAGCGCTCGTTTTTTTGCTTAATCGTTCCTGATCGATCACCAAAGTTAAGCGACGTCCGCTGCGATCATGACTTGGATGGGTGACCGCTAGTGGTATTCATATTAATAGCTTGCGTGCTTCGGAGGGCACGTTAAGCCGTTGGTCCCGGTTGTTCTCTTAGGAAGACAGTCATTAAATCATGATGGTAGGGCATTTTACGGATACCCGCCTGGCTAGCTACTACCATTAAGTAGAAAAGCTGTTGACAAGCATGTTAGGGTGTGTTCAGGTCTGGTCTCAAGCTGTCTTTGATAGCTAGTAATTCTATGTAGTCTCAACATCGACCACATCATCAATCACTAAAAGATAGATAGATGTTAAATACAAGCCTATAAGCTATAAATAAATAATATTTAATTTAAAAGAATTGTCAAAACAAAAGAGTTTAATCACATATAATCCCAATCAATGTCTCATTTTTTTTTAAACCAACTTGAGTGATTCTAGGTTTTGCCTATTAATTACCTTCGACCACATCATCACTTACTTATTATCAAATTATTACTAATTGGCTACAATCTTAGCTGTCAAATCTGATATTGAAAATGGTGTAACCTAAAGATGAACTGTGGATCATGAAGAAAGATATTAAATTGTAATTTTTCAGGATACATTTTCGTCGTCGTCTAATGCTCATCGATTATAGGATTGGTCCATTTTTAAATAAAGGGCCGTTAAAGGTGCCAAATTTAGAATTTTTTGTTTTGGGATTGATTTCAAGAACTAAACTATTAGGTCATGAATTTGTTAATATATATTTCACTTATACCAATAAATACTGATAATGTCGAATTGTAATTATTTATTGTCATCAAAACTAAGGAACATTTATAACTTTACGCTGTTACAACGCAGTCGCCTACCGTAAAATAGCGGGTCCAAATTGTACAAGGCTAGTTTTCATTTTATAAAGTACATGACATACTTTAATCTTAATATACGGAGAAGTATCCTTGCAAGCGCAATATAATAGATTTCTACGATATAAAAGCCGCAGCAAGAAGCTAGTAAAAATAAAACATATACTAATTGACCATCTTGTATTGTTATATGGTGCCGGGCTAGGATGTCACACCCCATCTCTACCCGTGGGTGTCGTAAAAGGCGACTAAGGGTAATACGCCAGAAGGTGGGCAGCAGCGCTTTCTAAAGTAGTGATATCTTACACAAGCGTGGGGATTATGGCAAACCCCCAAAATAATGGGGGAGGCTGTGTTCAGCAGTGAACAATGCGGCTAATACAGTTACATTATTGTTTTTGAGATACATCACTACATAGTATAAAACAAAGTCATTTCCCTCTGTCTGTCTGTCCCTATATATGCTTCGATTTTTAAAACTAAGCTTCGAAATTTAACGCGATTCTCTTCAATAGATAGAGTAATTCAAGAGGAAGGTTTATATGTATAATACACACATAATATAATAGAGAAACACTTAACATTTTAAAGGTTACAAATATGACGTCGTAAATAAACACATTTTTCTGCGCTTACATTGCAAATGCTGGCTGTACCCTGCTAGATAGATTAAAATAATTTACAACAGTATTGTACACCTTAAAAAAATCTACAAAAAATCCGCAATGGTATATGTATATCTCGTAGGGATAATCAATAATAGCCATTTGTATCCTATACTTTTGCCGAGAAATAATGTCTTATTTACGAAGACATTTTAACAATACAGCATCTTTATCCAATTAAGTACCTTAAATACATTGAGCATTTAATAATAGATCAAAATTGCCCTTTACAGCAAGTAATTTCAATGAAAACTTTTGAAGATATTGCAGATTATTTGGTATTAGCATTGCACCCGTGCGATGCCGGGGCGGGTTGATAGTTTTACATACACAAATTGAAATTAAGTATATAAGCCATGGTATACTAAATAATAGTTCTCAGAAAGCGTTAGTGCCTCTAAATGATTGATCCCAAAAGATATACACCATAATTATTTGTGTTCTTTTATTGTATTCAATGTTTACTGAATAAGTCGTTGGTGCGTCAAGTAACAAATAAATACGTACGTTTATAATTATTTCCTTTAAAAACATCTCAACATTATAAAAAGCTGTAATAATTGAGCTGTATTTCCCGAAGTAGAACAAGACAAGTCCAATTACCAAGTATTGTGTACACGTGTCCAGTCCTGACCCAAGTTTACTTACCGTGTAACAAATAAATTTGACATATTTGGTACAAGGTAATTTGAACCTTGTGAAGGCATTTCTTTTTCATATTTACATTTAATCTTATTGAGATAGCTTCGTTGGTGAATTAGCCACACGTTACCTGTGAAAATCCAATAAAACTTAAGTAAAAATATCATAGATTGATAAGCATGCAGGAAAGAGACGATATATAATAGTTATAAATTAGTGCAGTATTTCCGAACGGATACGAATTAGGGGCCTTCAAGAAGAGAGCATATTCCCTCCTCAAAGGCCGGCAACGCATCCTCGAGACATCTGGTGTTGCTGATGTTCGTGGGCGACGGTGATCACTTACCAGCAGGTGAGCCGCCTACTAGTTTGCCCTCCTATCCCATAAAAAAAATAATAAGAACCGACACATAAAATAGTTAGTACTAAAATAGTTCCAGTGCCTAAACAGTTCATTTACCAGGGGTAAACAATGCTCTTGGGCTGCCGGGCTACGGGTAGAATGTTACCCCCCCGTCTTTACCCTTGGGTGTCGTAAGAATCGAGTAAGGATAAGGTAACACACCGGTGGTCGGCAGCAACACTTTCTGAGGAACTGATATCTCACACTGCGATCCCCAAGCTGCCTTCCAAGCGTGGGGATTATGGCAAACCACGGAAATACAGCAAAATACGGGGGTATTGGCTGAGGCTGTGGAATCTTCAGCTGATACAGTAAACAATCGGCTTTTCATTGAGAATACGAGGTAAGGCAATTTTATCATTGATTAATTCTGAATATGTAGCTCAAATCGGAGTTAATTATAAAATTATATATGAAAAGTAAATCATAAGTATTTAAAGTCATGTTTCAAAATTGATGATTGTATTTTAACTTAATTTAACAAAGTGGCTGTACAAAAGTTGGGATTAAAACATATTAAAATTTTAACACAACAAGTAAAACTTTATCTTAGAGAAACCGCCTACAAATATAAAATACGCATTATAAGGATTAACTCAAATACTACTCGTCACATATTACTTAATTTTAAATAGGACCACATGACAAGCACCAGCTTTCAAAAGTAAAAAATAAACATCAAAATCAGTACACCATGTAAAGAGTTATGAGGTAACAAACGCAAAAAAATATAGTCAAATTGAAAACCTCCTCCTTTTGTTAAAGTCGATTAATAAACACTGCAATGTGCCTATTACTACACGTACTATTACCATCATATAGGAATTTTAAGTTGCAACGACTAAAGATTATTAATTGGCCAAATAATTTTTCCTATAAGGTTTTTTATGTTATTGTGACAGGACAAGCTCAAGGTCCGCCTGATGTTAAGCGGACTAACCTCTGCCTATGACAGATGCATTTTGCCGTAAGTCACGAATTGCACTGCGCCCGTCACCTTGAGACATAGTTGTTAAGTCTCATGTGCCTGTAATTTCTTAAACCATATGATTGTCTATGATTACTTAGACAATCATATGATAGTCTATATTTAAGTAATTAAAACGAATACTGGACATAATTACGCAACGAAAGTATAATATTAATCTGTCTTAAAAATACTCTGATTCGAAATTAAAAAAAAATACGTTTATAAAACTGACTTAAAACTTATATGTTGTTGAATATTTTTAATATCAGGATATTTTTTCTACTTGGGATATTATTAAAAACATGTTTTCACTTACACACAAGGACATTATTGTAAAAGTTTAAACTTCATTATGGGCGGCTGCCTTTCCGACTACTCTTTATATATACCCCTTAGGGTGACAGGATGTGGAGAATGTCACAGATTTCTACATATAGGTGTCTTAAGAGGTGACTAAAGGTAAAATACCGGAAGGTGAGCGGCAGCTCATACTGAGGAACTATTATAATGCGATCTCCAAGATGCCTGCCAAGCGTAGGGATTATGGCAAACCCGCCTTAATGTGGGAGGCTGTTTCAGCAGTGGACAATCCGGGTGGGTGGCTAAGTATATAAAATACACGCACAATGAGTAGTATCAACCCACTAAAACGAACGTTAGTAACGACTGCTGTTTATAAGTACGTTTTCTTTCTTTCAGTTGCGTTTTACGGAATCTAACAGAAGGACATAGAACAATACTCATATAAATCCTTTAAAGCGGGAAACTGACGGGTGTTTATCTTCAATTAAAACAACATCAAGAATTCTATCAAGCAATACAAATAAGAATCCTAACCCTAAGTTCACTGACCTATTTCCAAATATTTTTGATGCGTGGAATCGTATTCTTCCCAGACGACGCCTCTGAATTTGTTCCTTTCTCGGGACGCTGGCAGGAGAGCTTCTTGACGCGTGTTTTCGTTAGGATTTCTGTTGACAATGTATATTTGATGTTGATCAATATAGCTGTTTTGGGAAATTGTGTGAAGAAAATTTTCTTTCGTGGAACATAAATTATTTTATCTACGTGAACTTATTATAATAAGTTCTAAAAGATATTCTAGTCGTTTAGGTAACCAGTTTCATACTTATTTATGTAAAATATTAAAGATTAATCCAATAACCCCTCTGATATAAACCTTTTATCGTACAAAAACATTAGCATAAATGTAATTTTCATCAAATATGTCTAAGAACCATTATAAATTAGGATTTGTAACCATCTTAAGGCGCTGATTCTATTAAAGCATTATTTCAACAGGTTCAGCAAAATATGTATTTAGACTGTAACAAAATAATATAATATATTTTAACATATTATTTAATGCAAAGTTGATTCCAAAACATGTTCTTGTAGAAAACTCTCAATAGAATAAAATTTTAAATCATATAACAAAAAAAAATAGCAGCAAAAACATTCAGCATATAACAAAAAAACTTAATTATTTGTGCATGTATATACATAAAAGTTTCACAATAAAATAACAACATCTTATCAATTGGAAAAATTAACTAACATTTTCGATATAAGTCACTAGTAGGCATTGTGTTAAACTCTCTTTCGTTTTTCACTAACCCACCCAAACTGGATTCGATTTGAAGATCGCTGCCTCTTTTTTATTCTTACGCAGTCCGAAAGTGATAGAATTTTACAATTGGTCAGCGCAAAAAAAACAATCGAAATCTTTAATTCTAATTTTTTTAGGCGTGGCTGCCTTACAAAATATGAAATAAATATATTCTTAATAAAATAAAAATTACTTATACCTGATCCAAAAACACGCTTTCATATATTTTTCTCCATAGAAAAAATACCTTGCCTAAAGAGTAAATCTTTTCAAAGAAAATTTTACTTGCCGTTTCTATGTAGCAACCATGTAATAAAATACCTGAAGTACCTTCCCTCTCTAAAAAGTTAATTTTATATGAATTTATTTTCTATATTTATTTTAAAACATTTACTCACGCTATTTTAATATTGTGTTGTTCTTTTTAAATCACTCGTATGCGAAATGATCTCTCTATGCTCGGTCTGACATTTTTCAAAGACGAATCCACCGTAAAGCAGAACGACTTGTATACAGACAAAGGCTTCACAATGTAGGTACTGTTCCGCAAAATTTTATTTTATGAAAATCACAAACAGAATTTCTCATTAAAACCCCCTTCAATTTGCAATGTACCACGTTTCCCTCACGACTTTCTAATCAAAATGAACCTACATCATTCAGAGACCAATTAACGAGTTTGATTGTACAAAACAGTTATTTGTCGGAACCGGCAACGTGACGCAGTCGTGGAACTCTACACGGGGGAAACATTTCCAGTTCCAATTAATTATTAATTAATTATTTGAGGAGACTTTCAACCAAGGAATTAGGTACTCGTCAGTATACTAATAATAGAATTGACTCAAACTCGTTACATTTTAGGACTCCGTAATAGAAACGAAAGCATATTGCTAAGCTTCGTCTGTCCATTCATCCGTCCGACCTATAGAGAGTTGTTTCTTTGGAATTGTTATAGCTATAGCTTAGTTACTTCACAAAATATCGGTTGGAATAGCGGATTACTTAACAAATTATAATAATATTTATATTATACATGGGATCAAACATATTCTTTTTATTTTTGCTTTTACGTTAAATGACAAAATTTTACACGTGTAAATGAAAAGTTTTGTAAGATTATTAAATAGGGCAAAGCCATATACAACGACTACTAATTTCATCGCGTGTTACAAATGTGCAAAAAATTTGCCAAATTTAATATATTTCCCGTTATGGAGAAGACATTAAGACACAACAATTATCCTTTGTCATTTTGTGTGACCTAACGAAGTGATTTCAAATGTTTAGCAAACACTGTACCTTTGTATCTATATTGTGAACCTTCCGAATTTCAAATATTTGTTTAGGTTTATTTAAATTATGTCTGAAACGGTGAATTTAAAATTCAAATGATCGTGCTTTGTGCTATATTCATAACTACTCATGATCATGTGACTTTATTTTAATATATTTTTTTTTTTTTTTTTTTTTTATGTTATTGTGACGGAACAAGCACGAGGCCCACCTGTTGTTAAGTGGACTAACCTCTGCCTATAACAGACGCATTTCGTCAACGACGAATTGCTATGTGCCCGTCACACTGAGACGTCCAGTTGTTAGGTCTCATTAGCCTGTAATTTTTCTGGCTCTCAAGGACTGCTGCCGGAACATATTGCTTGTATTATTAAACTCTCTCGAACTCCGTTAAACTCTAATGAACATGATTCATTGTTAGTTTTGATTCATTGATGATCAATATCATGATATTATCCCTAAAAACATAGTGTATTAATATATAATAAAAAATTATTTACAAAATTTAATAAACACATTAAGTACCTATTCAAAAATAAATAGTTATTTTGAAAAATATTCCCGAAATATTTCGTATAACGTAATAAAATACGGTACTCAGCCGTTCCAACATAGTTTTTTATTCAATTCGAACATACTAATTACAAGTAATAAATAAGTAAAATGTAAACATTGTGTTGATAAATCAGATGTATGCAATAAGGTTATAAAACAAATAAAAGCAAACCAATATTTTGAGTGCTCTGACAAAACGGTTAATTGCTGTAATTTATATTTTAAATGATATCGTTCAATTAGGTTAAATTATGTTAATTGAAATAAAACACTTTATTTGTAAAGGTCTTTAGTAAATATTAATTTATTTTGTGTTTCGTATGCAAATTAGTAATTAACTCCAATCTGCTGTTTATGTGTCCGTTCTTAAGTCACATTTACTTTTTCTATTTGTTTTATTTTATTTAAAAAAATATCAGTCGATTAGCTTTTTATGGACTAGAATTATTTCCATACAAATGTAGTTTCGTTATATTTTAAATAAAAAGTGTTCAAACTCGGTTAAACTTTGCATGTATATCCTTGAGCCGAATATAGTACGAGTATATGCTTCTGATTTGCCAGATTTCCTTAAAATTAACTATTTTAAAAAAAAATATTTCGTACTTTATTTTTCATTTTGTCATTTAGGGGTATAATAAATCGAAAAACTGGCAAAGCACAAGCATAGATACATATTAGGCTCAGTAATCGGAATACAATATTTCACCGAGTTTGAACCCTGGGTGTATTTAAAATATGTTGAAACTACGTTGTATGGCCTTCCATGCACTCTACTCTTAACAAATATTTTCCCACTCTACCTACCCAATTTCCTCAATACGTAAGGTTTATTGAACTTTATCAAAATGCCTATACCTACATTTGTTGATTTCAGCAATTTTCTGCTGTTTGTAAGCGAGAAAGGCGAAATCAATCATTGTAGGTATCCTTGGACGAAAATAGGGTCTAATGTAATTCTGAGTCATATATTTTTGGAACAAGCTTTCGATTATGTATTGACAGGTTGAAGATTGAATCAGTTATGTTTAGTTACAAGAACCACATATTATTTTTGATCTTTTTTTGTTGCTTAACTTTCGCAATTTCAACATAAATGTGTCACAATGTTTCATTAAAACTTCTCAAGAAGTTGTGGAAGTCTACAAACTTGGTAAAGTTAATCATGATTTTATCGGTATTCCTTTGCCAATAATATTATATACGATCTATATAACAATTGATTCTATCATCTCTATTAGATCCTTATTACACAATATGTAAGGCAATGGAAAACTTGTCAAAAATAATAATCGTAAAACATGTAACAAGAAACACTTGTGTTTTGTGTCTTTTTGCCTTGCGCGTTATCACATTGGAGTACAAAATCTATCGCCAAGCCTGCAACGGCAATTAAGATAGTTATATAATTTTGAAAGACTAACATAGTAGCAGATATATTGCCTTGTTATTCAATACTTCACTATGTTAATTGCAAACGATAGCATATTTAAAAAAAAACTGAATGGGATAAAAATATAGACGAATGAAAATAATCTTGAGCAAGCGAAACGGCAAATAAACTAAAAAACGTACCCAGTCTTAGCGAAGTTTGAAACGAAGAGCATTAATGACTCTGCCAGTGCGACTTCTGTTTTTGTGTAGTTCTTCGGAAAATGGCCGAATCCGTCGACTAGTGGCGCTCCGAAAATGTACGGCAACTCTTCTCCATGGACAGCTCCGGTTCTCTACAAAAATTAAAAGCATTTTAATTTTAAAATAAGATTATAACTGTGCTACTTAACTGACTATGCGCGGGAGAGGTGCGCATAAATCAATGCACATTCAAAACGAAGCTTTCTGTATAGGCCTGTCTCTTCAACATGAAACAAAATTCAATGTTTCGCTAAAAAAAATTATGAAACCCAAAATTAACGCGCAAAATTGAAGATGACATACATTCTATTTCATGATCTTTCCATGAAGATAACAAGGATACAGAAAATAAGGGTCGTGATCATTGACGATATATTTTATATCATAAAAAACGCTATATATTTCTGAACGTAATATGTTCTTGCATGGACCATTTACTTGTCTTATAAGCTTTTGAAAATTAAACAGCACTGTAAACAATAATCCGGTCAAATATGGGTTGTACTATTACACCAAAGGACAAGGTAAAGGTAGAACATTAATTTAGTAACACGAATGCGGTAGGGACTACCAAATTTTTTGTGTCGTGGTAAAAGATTCTGAACAGCATATGGATTACAATCCGTGGTAAGACACTCTGAATAGTATATGGATGACAAAATAACGTATTTTTTTTTAAGTTTATGACGTAAACCGACACAAAAACGCGTCATTATAATGTGAAAATTTGAGGCAGTTAATCCTGTTAAAGGTGAGACGGGCGGTCGGATAACGTAAGCTTTCTAATATCGTCTCGTTTTCTTACGGAACTCTAAAATAACGCGAGTTATTTCCTTGCCAAAATACTAGACAATTATTCACTTTATATTCATGGCATGACACTTAATTTAAATAACAGCGCACAGATCGCCACAAAACGAACTACAGTAATACCAAAAAAATGCACAAAGCAGACAATTAAAACTGCTAAAGAACAATATAACATGTTTTTTTTAGTTTGTAAGAAGAAGCAAAATGAAAACAAGTTATTATATTATGTGAATATTTGAAGCAGTAAATTAAAGTTCAAAGATACATCCCGGTAAAGGTGAGACGGGCGGTCGGATAACGTAAGCATTCTAATAGCGTCTCGTTTTCTTACGGAACTCTAAAATTGCGCAAGTTATTTCCTTGCAAGAATACTTGACAATTATTCACTTTATATTCATGGCATGACACTTAATTTAAATAACAGCGCACAGATCGCCACAAAAGGAACTACAATTATACCCAAAAAATGCACAAAGCAGACAATTAAAACTGCTTAAGGACAATATAACATGTGTTTTTTTTTAGTTTGTTAGGAGAACCAAAATGAAACACGTTATTATATGTGAACATTTGAAGCAGCCAATTAAAGTTCAAAAGATGCATCCCGGTACAGGTGAGACGGGCGGTCGGATAACGTAAGCTATCTAATATCGTCTCGACTTTTTATGGAACTCTAAAATTACGCAAGTTATTTTTTTGCCAAAATACTCGACAATTATTCACTTTATATTCACGGCATGACACTTAATTTAAATAACAGTGCATGGATCGCCACAAAACGAACTACAGTAATACCCAGAAAATGCAAAAAGCAGACGATTAAAACTGCTTAAGGACAATATAACATGTTTTTTTTTTTAGTTTGTAAGAAGAAGCAAAATGAAAACAAGTTATTATATGTGAATATTTGAAGCAGTAAATTAAAGTTCAAAGATACATCCCGGTAAAGGTGAGACGGGCGGTCGGATAACGTAAGCATTCTAATAGCGTCTCGTTTTCTTACGGCACTCTAAAATTGCGCAAGTTATTTCCTTGCAAGAATACTTGACAATTATTCACTTTATATTCATGGCATGACACTTAATTTAAATAACAGCGCACAGATCGCCACAAAAGGAACTACAATTATACCCAAAAAATGCACAAAGCAGACAATTAAAACTGCTTAAGGACAATATAACATGTGTTTTTTTTAGTTTGTTAGGAGAACCAAAATGAAAACACGTTATTATATGTGAACATTTGAAGCAGCCAATTAAAGTTCAAAAGATGCATCCCGGTACAGGTGAGACGGGCGGTCGGATAACGTAAGCTATCTAATATCGTCTCGACTTTTTATGGAACTCTAAAATTACGCAAGTTATTTTTTTGCCAAAATACTCGACAATTATTCACTTTATATTCACGGCATGACACTTAATTTAAATAACAGTGCAAAGATCGCCACAAAAGGTATACAGTAATACCCAAAAAATGCACAAAGCAGACAATTAAAACTGCTTTAGGGATTCAAAATTCGTGCAAACCAGAGATAAGGTTGCATCATGCACGGATATAAGTCCTTGACGTTAACTAGGATTTACTCGTGACCTAGCAAAAACTGGGGACGACACAATAATTAAAAATGTTGCAGAATGTAATTTATATTCTTCGCCTCACACTGAGATTAATGATGACGGAAAATTAAAGTAGGTTGCTTGATTATTTTGTTCGATTGTTTTGTATGAAATTCCATCGGAGTTTAATATTAAAATGATTGAGGTTGAATCAATTTTTTGTTATTTTTGACCAACTTCACAAAAAGAGGTATTCAATTCCACTGTATTTGAGTGTTTTTTTATATTTGTTACCTCAGAACTTTTGTCTGGGTGAACCGATTTTGATGATTTCTTTTATTTAATTTGGGCATTTTGTGAAGGCCCTACCATCACTATGATAATATTTATATGACCTTTTAATTTATTTATGATTTGAACACACCATTAGGTTGTAAATTAATCAGCAGTCAAAGCCAAAAGTCAAACTTTAATGTATTACACCTTTACGGAAAAGGAGAGGTATTTTATGTATAAGGTGAATTCTGAAATGCGATCCTTGAGATTGCGTAGCAACCTTCAAAGCGACTTGCCCTACAACGCAATCAATTATATTTGTTTATATATCAAAATAAATAACAATATACATCGTGTGTAGTCTCTATTATATCTTTAAATTACTCTGGCGTCATGAAACCTTCAAATTACTACAAACTACCGTCTTTTCTCAGTGATATTCTATTCGAAGGGCTCGTAGCGAAGTTAACTTAGCTGTTCTTAACCGATCAGCAAAGTTAATCAACGTCGCCCGCGGTCATGAGTTGGATGGGTGACCGCTAGTGACATTACTACTGAGCGCTTCGTTAAGCCGTCGGTCCCGGTTGTTGTCTAAGGATGGCAGTCGTTATAGGCATGGTGGTAGGGCATTTTGCCCACCTGGCTAGCTACCACCCTGAAGTAGAAAATGATATATGATCACTATCGCCCAAATCTGTCGTCACTATCGTCAAAAGCTGGAATCAAGGATGGGTTGCTGGCCTTTGTTGGTGTTCCTCACTATTTATATTTTTTTATTCCTGATAGTTTAGCTTTTGACCACTATCTCACCTGATGGTAAGTGATGATGCGGTCGAAGATGTTGTTCAGGCTAACCTAGAAGTACTGGCTCTCAGGGACACCTGCCGGAACACATCGTTTGGTGCTTGGCGACAGATTTTCTACTTGAGGGTGGTCGCTAGCCAGGCGGGCATTCGCAAAATGCCCTTCCACCATGCGGTGATGATCAAGCCCGCGGCGGGATTCGAACCATGGACCTGCTGCACGGCAGTCAAGCCAATGCCACTGAGCCATCATTGCTTCAAATTACATAACATAATTACAAATTTACAATAGGAAAAATTATAGTCTGGGATTCGAACTCACCGTCATCCACCCTTACAGCCTATCCCCATACGACGAGAGGAAAAAATAGAGTTATGAGTCATATGTTATGTTAGCTCAGTCGGTCAGAGCATACCCCGAGCACATGACTATAATCATTCCTCTCATAAATTTGTGATTTTGTAATACCAGTTATATTTTTAGGTTAGTATTTTAAAAGTGAACCTTTACTTTAATATTCACTAGATATAAAATTGTACCAGAAATCTTCATAAATTATGAATCGTGAAGATTAACATAATGTGTGGCGGGTCCGACTGCAATATTCAAAAGCTTAACGTAAGCCTGTCCGCAGACGGTCTTTGTTCTTTTTGGGTTCTCGGCTTGATATTTGAACAATAATAATGAAAAACCGAGTTAATGTAGATAAGTTTTCAGTTTCATACTGAATCATAGGGGTTTTAAATAATGATTTTCAGTGGTTTAACCCATTGGCATCGGCGATATTGATAACAATACAATTTCATTCTAACTAGGACATAGTGGTCCTGACGATGCCAACTTATTAATCCGTGTGGTGCTGGATTGATGTACTATTTCTTTTGAAAAATAAAAATATTGGGCATATCATAGCTTTAGGTAATTTCTGTTCAACTTTAAAATGTCCTTTATCAACACTGACGGACGCGTATTTTTTATTACTGATAGGTAAGTGAGTCTTTGACCACAATCTCACCTGATGGTAAGTGATGATGGTCGAAGGTGTTAACAGGTTTAACCTGGAATTACTGGCTCTCATGGAGCTAACGGTGTATTCCGGCAGCTGTTCTGAAAACCTTCAAGTTACTTTAGATTTTAGTAATTTCTTGTCAAACTTAAATATCCTTTATCAACACTATACTGACGGACGTACTCGTATATAAGTAATGACACAATTAGAGTACACTTTTTGAAGCAGTGATGGTTCACTGCTATTGGCGTGGACTGGCGCGTAGCAGGCCCATGGTTCAAATCCCGCCGCGGGTTTTAGCATCACCGCATGGTGGAAGGGCTTTTTGGGAATGCCCGCCTGGTTAGCGACCACCCTCAAGTAGAAAATCTGTCACCAAGCACATAACGGTGTGTTCAGAACACACCGTTATGTGCTTGGTGACGCTGTTTTGAGAACCCAGTAATTATATGTTAGGCTGAATAAAATCTTTGACCACATCATCATTTACAATCAAGTGAGATAGTGGTCAAAGGCTAGCTTATCAGCTACAAATATGTAGCTGATAAGCTATATATATTATGGAGTGTGACCTGAAAATTAGAGTGTGCTTTTCAACTGTTTACGTGAACAATATGCTTACAGTTTGAAAAAATTGTCGAGCTTTAGTAATGTTCCAATGCGGATGTTTCTCCTAAAGTATCGATAAAAGTAATATTTCATCTGACTCCCAAAATCAATGACCTCTTACATTAGTTTAAACGTATGATCTAAGGTCATCTCCACGATTCCGGCCAACTTCGGCTTTATCATTTATTGTCATCATAAACCTCCCTTGCTTAGTGAACCGAACTTCATATGATAAAGAAATTCAGCAGCATATCCACAAACTTACTGGTTTTGTAAAACTGAACATTCATTTATACGTGTAACAATTCCGATTATAGAAGCTATATCGATATTTTATTATGCGATGTTTTAGATTAACAGGACACCAAATATATGACATAATATTTTATGGGTGACCGCTAGTGACATTACTACTAAGCGCTTCCGTGCTTCGGAGGGCACGTTAAGCCGTCGGTCCCGGTTGTTGTCTAAGGATGGCAGTCGTTATAGCATGGTGGTAGGGCATTTTGCGAATGCCCCCCTGGCTAGCTACCACCCTCAAGTAGAAAACCTGTCGCCAAGCACTTAACGGTGTGTTCCGGCAAAATGTTCTTAAGAGCCAGTACTTCTAGGTTAGCCTGAACAACATCTTAGATCACATCATCACTTACCATAAGGCGAGATAGTGGTCAAAGTTAACTTGCCTGGAATAAAAAAAAAGACGATATTTTTTTTATGATAGTGTTTTTTATACCCGATCTTATTCATAATTTGATGAAAAGATTATCAAACGTCATTCGTACTGCAAAAACAGTTTTTCTTTGCGGAATACGAATGACTTGTAATAAACCAATTATGAACTAGCGACTCACCCCGGCTTTGCACGGGTATTTAACAAAAACTATAAATTGAAACACATAAAAATTAGTTATTGTGACATAACTGTAATAGTTAGACATATAGTAGTTATTCCAGACTCTTAGTATAATGATGTCTTCGATAAAATTGTAGTTCTTTGCTCTATTGTCAACACTTCCGCAGCGAACGCGATATAACGATTTTTTTGGTATGTTTTCACACGTTGGGTGATTATTGAGGTATTCATACGGATACCCAAGTTTTTAAAAATATTCTTAAGCCTTTGTTCATCAAGGACAGTGTAGGATTCTAATAGTGAAATAATTTTTCAAATTGGTTCAGTAGTTTTTAAACGTTACATACTAAAATACAAATATTTTTTTCCAATATAATATTAGTATGGATATAGAAGTATAGATTATAAGGTGATTATGAATGATGGGGTTTGAATGGAAACTACGACTAAGATAATTGAAAAAATGCATATGGTAACCTACCTGGGGATAAACTGATTCTTTTGATTGATAGTCAAAAACGTAGAAGAACGTTTTAGTTGGTCTTCCAGGCCCATCTTCTTCCGTTACAGCTGGTTTAGGGCCGCCACTAAGCAAATCCCCGCTCTGCACCAACGGAGCCACGTATTGTGCATCGGACAGCGCGGCTATTGTTGCATCCCTAGTGTTTATCGGGTTCTGTAACAATGGTCAGTATAATTTATGATAATGAACGTGCGAGAGCAAAATATATTGGTTTAGAATAACAAAATAAGTTTGGGCTTGTGGTGTTGTTTACACAGATACCACGGTATTACATTTGGATTGTGAATCTGTGCAGATACTGTTTATTCATAGCATTTATTTTGTATATTTTAAATTAATTACATCGGTGTGTTGGTATAAGAGGAACATTTTAAGCATTTAAATGCATTTCGAATAATATACGTTAAAATGCGAACTATATTGCATTAAATATGTATTCCAGCGTATGTTATTATCTGCCTTAGTGTGTTGTAATTGTTATTCGGTAGAGGTGTCGGTAATAAACATTAATGATGGTGATATTTTATAAGATATCTGGGTGATAAAGTCTATATAGGGTTGCCAGTTATTCTATTCGAAAATACCTTATATGCAACACAAACTTTGGCTTTTTTAATCAAAGTGCGTAAAGCACCCGCCTGAAGGCAAGCGTTACACTTTTTACAGTTGCAAATATCCTCATTCTGAACGATATTGCACTGCTCTCATAACTCTAATACGTTAGTTCTTGTCTGGTTTGCAAATATATTGCATGCGACAATGCCTTTTACGTCTAAACACTGTACTGTATGCACACTACTACTTCTAGGAAGAATATCTGATATTGCGGTGCTACCCACCAAGACAATCCCTTACTAAAAAGACCACCTGGTGATAAAGGGTTTTTAAATATACATACGAATAAAACCTGAGTTTTCAAAGATACAATAACAAAATATCAGACCGATAAGATATTAACCGACTTAATTTAAAACAAACGAACTTTTATTTTCAACAACCAACATATTTTTATATTAACTAACATACGAGTATATTAATATATTGTATTAATAACCTGAATATATTGTAATACATTTATTAGATTATTGATATGTATGTCATCAATAATGTATCAAGTTTTGGTAATTGCAAATGGGTAACTTGAATGTTACCAAAAGCTTTTGTATACTGCCTAAATAAAATTAAAACCAACTTTTGCCTAACTTGTGGCGCATTATCTTGAAAATCGTAGTAACAATGGTATGCAGACCATCCTGGCTCAAAACTCACTCGCACAATTCAACATTAAATATCTACAGGTGTAGGTAAATAGTTACGTGAACGTAATCGATCCATCAAAGGTCACAGCTGTGTCATGAAGCTAGTAGCAACGCGGTGGCGGGCGTCGTGTCGCTACGCGTTCCCAGACAGTGAACTGACGAATGATAATTTCTATATAATTATTGAAAAAGTAAGTACATAATCTGATTCTGTCTGTGCTGGTTTTGAATACCCTTTTTGTATTGAAGATTCTGGCAACCCTACCTATGTTTTATGATAACAACAAACCTCTACCGTTCTTTCCCAGTCCGTGTATTCATTGACTATGGTGTAGAAGATCTCGCTCAAGTGATACGTGTACGAGTTTCTGACGTAAGTTCTGAAATCAAAAATAAAAGTTTTATTGTGTGTTTGAAGCAGTGATGGCTCAGTGGCACTGGCTATGGACTGCCGCGCAGCAGGTCCATGGTTCGAATCCCGCCCAGAGCTTGAGCTTCACCGCATGGTGGAAGAGCATTTTGCTAATGCCCGCCTGGCTAGCGACCACCCTCAAGTAGAAAATCTGTCGCCAAGCACCTAACGGTGTGTTCCGGCAGCAGTCCTTGAGAGCCAGTGAAATAACAGGCAAAATGAGACTTAACAGGTATGTCTCAAGGCGATGGGCGCAGTGCAGTTCTTCACTTGTGATGAAATGCATCTGTTATAGGCAGAGGATACCGCTTAACATCAGGTGGGCCTCGCGCTTGTTCCATCACAATAACATAAAAAAAAAAAAAAAAAATATTCTCCACAAAATTTCAATTCCATAAAATATTTTATTTGTTCTCTTCTAGAATTTTCCTTTTATTCCAATTTTCTTACAACATAATATGAAATTATTACACATTTTGTTCATTTAACTATAAACGTTGATTTGCTGGATCATGGATTTCCTGGACAGAAAGTAAGTACTGTGGGGATTCTACGAAACTTTTACCACGCTAAATGTAGAAATGCTTGTACGACAGGTCTAAGTAATAAAGTAATAAATAATGATATACAAAAAGGTTTACCTCAACATTCTATCTCTTTTATCAGGCTCAATGCCATTCTGAACGTCATGCGCCGAAAACTTCCACAAGGCTTCGTTAGTAACCACCCCAAACAATAGATCATACTTGTTCTGGAACAATCTTCTTCCACTATCACTCCTCTTTTTATGCGTATTCAAATTAAAATTCATATTGTTCAAAGGCCCAAAACTGGGGAAGTCTCCAGTAGAATACATAGTTAAAAAATCTTTCGCAAAATCGGTCTTGATGACCACACCGTCCACAGAAGGTCCAAATGCAGTCAGAAAATTTGGTGGTGATATGTCTAATGATAGTAACTCTTCTATACTGGCTTCTCGAAGGCAATCTACTATAACTTCGTGGTCTTTTGGCAAGTCTTCTGGAATGGTGCAGTTTATGTGCTTTGCTAGTTTAAGTGAGTAGTATACAGGATCGTCTACTATTGCCCAGGAACTTAATGCTGATCCTGATAAGAGGATTGCTCTGTGAAATAAACCTGAAAAACACATTGTTTTATTAAAAATATGTATATTTTCAGTGCATTCAAATCATCTCTTTTGTCTGTATGTCAATAACGTGATAATTGAGTAAACTCTTTTTTGGAGCAGTAATGGCTCAGTGGCATTGGCTATGGACTGCCGTGCAGCAGGTCCATGGTTCAAATCCCGCCGCGGGCTTGAGCTTCACCGCATGGTGGAAGGGCATTTTGCGAATGCCCGCCTGGCTAGCGACCACCCATAAGTAGAAAATCTGTCGCCAAGCACCTAACAGTGTGTTCCGGCAGCAGTCCTTGAGAGCCAGTAAAATTACAGGCACATGAGAACTTACAACTGTACGTCTCAGTGTGACGGGCACAGTGCAATTCATCGTTGACGAAATGCGTCTGTAATAGAGGTTAGTCCACTTAACATCAGGTGGGCCTCGGGCTTGTTCCGTCACAATAACATGCTAGAGATTCATTGCATGGTGGAAGGGTATTATGCAGAGGAATGTAATGGATACGAATGTTATGCAGAGGTTACAGATTAACATCAGATGAGGCTCGTGCATGTTCTGTCACAATCCCATTAAAAAGTTAGATATAATTACTTTATATGGCTTTTTTATAATAAGGTTTAATAATACCTGGCATGACAGTTGGTGATATCATAAGAAAGTTGATGCACGCGGCTCCTGACCCATGTCCCATTAAAGTGATATTTGAAGGGTCTCCACCAAACAGTGCGATGTTCTGTTGAACCCAGTGCAATGCTGCTATCTGATCCATGAGGCCATAGTTTGCCACTCTGGCTTTGAGATGTGGTGCTGGATTGGCGTTGAGAAACCCTGAAAAGAATGCAAGGTAAGTACAATTTTGTTTTAGTTGACCTCCATTAATAAAAATTAGAACCATATTTTAAAACATAACTTAATATGGTGTTACCCAGACTCATAATTTTGCATATAATCACCTACTTAAAAATAGCATATAACATAACAGGTGTTTATGTCAGTCGATAAGGTATTTTAATATTGTTTTGTTTGCAATAACGCCTGCTATGCGGATTACATTACAAAAACACAAATATACGATAGGATTTTTTTTTCTCTATATGATCACATGACTTACATTTTTCCTATCGTATATTTGTGTTTTTGTAACGATAAGGAATTTGTTTTTCGGGCCGATAACTTACTAGTTATGAAAAATATATTTGATGTGTGTTTTAATTTTTTGAGTCATAAAATCCTGTATCGTCCTTTTGCCCGTTTGTTTTATTTTTATAACCTAATATTAAAGTAACATCGGCCTATATTAATTAATAAGTATCATACTGAAGAAATTTTAAAATGATTAACACATAAATAAACATTCTTGGATGGATAGTTTTCAATTTAGACGCCGAACCCACAGCGAGCGATTGTTCTTCAGCTTAATCAGTTTCATCTATATTGGCATATAACATTCTCATCGACGACGTCCTCACCAACCCACACGTTACTGGAACAGCTATACCAACGATCTAAAATCCTCCTACGCAAACAGTTGGCTTGGGTAGAAACAAGCAGGGCAAATGAACAAAACACCTAACATCGTCATTACAGGCCATATCGCCTCCAAAAAGAGCGTGAACGTGAACGGAGGAGAAGGAGAAGCAGGGATAGTAGTGAAAGTCACGTCTTTCCAATATTTTTAAGTATTAATTAATATGCATGCAGGTGTATGCATATTTATAAACATCGTGATGTCGAAAAGTATCTTAATTTGAATATCATTTATGACTGTTAATGAAACATTAAGTTTTTAGGAATTGAAAAATTCATTGTTCCTTACGGCTCTCGTATTGAATGTTTCTAGCCAGCGACCAATTTAACTTAGGATTCCACAGAGGCGGTCAGTTGGCAAAGTGACACTTTACAAAGTGTCTGTCCCAGACTAGTGCTCACAAACTGTCCAACTGTTTACAGTTTCCAGGAAACATCGTGTTGCGACAGCGCTGTATGTATCAAGATGATTTTTCTTCTAAATATTAAACAAAGAGTTTAATATTTAGAAGAAAAATCATCTTGATACCCTTATATCCCTTCTTTTAAGCCGCGTCAAAACGATCAGAGTATACTTGACTAGGGACTACTCTTACTAAGGTTCAAACGAACGGCTAAGGTAAAGTATTAGATGTTGACATATCCATAATAAACTCGTATTAAAACTTTCGCCTCCTGAATGTACAAAATGGAACTCTTGCTGCAAGGTAGTGAGTTGAGATTGCAGTATATTGAGATGAATTTCTTAGCATTTCGTGCGGGTGCCGGGTCCATAGCGTTGCAGAGGAAGAGGCTAGAGGGGCCTGGGACTTGCAACCCAGGTTTAGGGGGCCCCTTTATGATATATCAATGCTCTCCTTCACCGCTCGAGCCTCCTCCCCTACCTTACCAAATTGGGTAGGATCCTACTAATGCCGCCTTAGATACACGTTCTAGGATGGACGTTACGGTTGTCTTGACAGGCTAAGATCTTTAAGTAGGCTATACAAGGATTTCGCAGGTATACCCCTTGTTCCAACTTCTACAGCATAGAGATTAACCACATAACCGTTTTTCATATGCATTTTGTAAGGCAAAAATATTACATCCAGCGGGACTTGAACCCGCAACTTGAGAATACCGTTCTCACTCATTATTAATTATGTGCTAGAGGGTGCTGGGCAGTAACATTTTCAAATAGGATAAGATGACTCATATCGGGACTTGAACCTGTAACCCTCGAATATCGTTTACGCTATGCAGATCATTTCCCATTTATGTTGGAAAGAGCACTAGACAATTGAATTCTACAAAAAAAACAAACCTGTAGTGTTTACGAACTCGACTTTAGTTTGCGAAAATTTAAAAAGCTCTATAAAGCGTGGTATGCTTTGCTCAGTATTCAAATTTAGATGTACCACACAATGCGCGAAAGTATTGTTTGCAATAAGTTCAGCCAAACCAATTCCACGTTTTCAATTCTCGCTTTTCCCGTCCCCATGCCCCAGGGGTATGCGAGGTCAAAGAGTGCATCCGAATGAATCGAAACAGAAATGTTTATAGCGTGTAAATATACGGATGTATTTGTAAAGAGGGACTTTGTACGCGTTGGCATTTTGGAAGCGTGTATTGTGTGACAGCAAGCATGGCGACGTGAGAGTAAAAAGTAGAATAGGGGTACCCTGGGTTAGAATTGCACCTCCCCATATCATCCCGTGGGTGTCGTAAGAGGCGACTAAGGGAATTATACTGGAAGGTGGGCAGCAGCGCTTTCTAAAGAACTATCTTACACTGCGATCCCCAAGCCACCTGCCAAGCGTGGGGATTATGGCAAATACCCCCTTAATAGGGGAGACTGTGTTCAGCAGTGGATGACCCCCGCTGATACAGTACAGTACAGTACTGTAGCCCGTGGGGCGCAGGGCTAGAATGTCACCCCCATCTCCACCCGTGGGTGTCGTAAGAGGCGAATAAGGGCAACACACTAAATGGTGGGCATCAGCACTTTCTGAGGAACTGATATCTCACACTGCGATCCCCAAGTCGCCTGCCAAGCGTGAGGATTATGGCTAATCCCCCAATATTGGAGGATGCTATGTTCTGCAGAGGACTATCCGACTGGTACAGTACAGTACTTTAGTATCGTCAAGCTTTTTTAACTCTTCGCATGATGGTTGGGTATTTTGATGCTCGCCTTCCACCTTAAGTAGAAAATCTGTCGCCAAGCTCTTAAAATTGTGTTTTGCAGCTGTCCTTGAAATCTAGTTCTTGTGTTTAGACAGTTTACCATCCACGACCACTTCATTACTTACCGACACGTAAGGTGGAAGGTCCAGGACTAACCTCTTAACTTTAATTTTATAGACAAAACGGAATCGTCTTGTACCAATGAAATGTTGAAGTCAGTACAATACTGAATCAAGAATCTCTGAGCTCCTATTTTCAAGGTCTGATTTCCACGAGTTATTAAATACTCGTTTTCAGTGATAGTTGTCGGTTTCATTATTATTTCACCATTTAAATTGACGTACTACTTAAAAGATCAATTCTCACTTGCTTTCAACGCTCAAAAGGGAATGCCTATTATCTTCTACTGGGCACAGTTCCTGACTCTTAAATGCTACTAAGAAATTATTTACCAGTAAATAACAGCAAACTATTATATATAGATCTACGGCGATGCTTTTGCCACTAACCAACGAGACATATATCTATATCTTATACATCATCGACAGATATTCTGTCCAGCATGAAAAAAAAAAACTCTCAAGGGTTAGCCATAATTCCACTACCATTTTTTGAAGGCGCTGCTGCACACGAGCGTTTTACTCTCCGGTTTAGTTTAATAAACTGCCAGTAGATTCACTCCAAAGAGGTTATTGTGGTTTATTCATTAAAACAAACCAAAGAGTTTCTACTTTCTTGCCTTTGGAGTTACATACAAATCAAATAACTACCGTATAACTGATGCCTGCGGTATATTCAATGTTACCAATTGCCAATTTTTTTCCGTTTTAATAATATTGACCGCACGTAAACTCAAATCGTGATGTATTGATAATTTTACAAACAAGTGTACTGAGAACTCTCTAATGCTCGTGTGATTTTAATTATTCCAATCTTAGTTTTCTGTTTATAGGCCTCGCCTACGGATCGGGGTTACAATACCTATCGCAGCCTCGATTGGAACAATAAACTTTTCGCATTCATCTTGTAACTATAAAATGTCTATGTGGCTCAGTGGTATTGGCTATGGACTGCCGTAGTAGGTCCATGGTTCGAATCCCGCTGCGAGCTTGAGCTTCATCGCATGGTGCATGGAAGGGCATTTTGCGAGTGCCCGCTTGGCAAGCGACCACCCTCATATAGAAAATCTGTCGCCAACAATATTAAAAATAGTTTTTAATATTGTTATGTTTGCAATAACGTCTGCTATGCGGATTACATTATAAAATTACAAATATACGAGGTAATTTTTTTATGTATGCAATAACGCCTGCTATGCGGATTACATTACAATATTACAAATATACAAGAAGAAATTTTTTTTTGAATCATGTGCGGGATTCGAACACGAGTCCATTTCACCCCTTTAGCCAGGGTATGCTCTAACCAACAGAGCTAACATGACAATGAGTCATAACACAATTTTTTCCTATCGTTCTTTAACCGCCGTATTGGGATGGAGCGACATCTATAGTAAAACTACTTTTTCCTCTCGTATATTTGTATTTTTGTATAAAAAAAACGGAAGTAATTATTATCAACATTACTTCTCGAACCACGTGTATATATGTAGCAGGGTACATAAGGAACTCGGTGTTCATACCGTGAATGAAGTAGGGATGTGCATTCATTAACAAATGGTTGCGTATTCTATTCAGAGAGGGTGTTGACAGCTGGAATGAAATTCCTAAGGGACGTTTTCAATGTAAAACTCTGAATGTTTCTTCTGCACGAGTGAGAACAGTATTGTAAAGCGTGTTTTAACGACGGGATTTCTTAGTATTGCAGTTTTATTTTACCATTCCACGTACCAGATTTTCCATAATTATACTTCATTTCGAATTCTGAATGAATTTCGAAACAGTTTTCGTTGAATTCCCGGAACTATTTTACGGAAATTGAAACTTTACAGATACGTGTTCTACGCCTGATTTATTTTTTATTTATGCATGATAGGTTAGCCTTTGACCACTATCTTACCTGATGGTAAGTGATGATGTGATCGAAGATGTTGTTCAGGCTAACCTAGAAGTACTGGCTCTCAAGGACAGCTGCCGGAACACACCGTTAGGTGCTTGGCGACAGATTTTCTACTAGAGGGTGGTAGCTAGCCAGGCGGGAATTCGCAAAATGCCCTACCACCATGCTATAACGACTGCCATCCTAAGACGACAACCGGGACCGACGGCTTAACGTGCCCTACGAAGCACGGAAGCGCTAGTAGTAATGTCACTAGCGGTCACCCATCCAACTCATGACCGCGCGCGATGTCGCTTAACTTTGGTGATCGGTTGAGAACAGCTCAGTAAACTTCGCTACAAGCGCTTCAGAAAATTAATGTAAGCGTATAGGTAGTATGATGATTTAAAAATAGTCTATGAAATTTAGGTGCTGTATTTTGCGTACGGAATATAGCTTGTATTTTGCCATAAATAATACTTGATCTGCAATAATCTGATTTATAAGCATTTTGCTATCTTCTGAAATGCCTAAATCATATAACCTAAATGGATTGAAAATTTCACTGGATCATTCTATTTCGATTGCAATATCGTTGGGCATAGTAGAACGCGGTAGACACCTAATTCAGTTTATTCAGTTCAGAATAACAGACAAAAATTTCTGAACTAAAATAGACTGAATATAATTTGGACCAATTGTGAGGTATGACATTCTAAATTTGATAACGTATGTTAATTCTTTTAATAATCTCCTCCATTTTGCAAGTCAGTTAATGATGCACATCAAGAGATAGCTTAAAAAAAAAGAAATGTACATTTACAAGTATAAAACCAATTGCAAAATTGGTCTTGTTTGTAGTACAACGCAAGTGGTACTATAGATGTCGCTCCATCCCAATACGATGGTTAAAGAACGATAGGAAAGATTTGAGTTATGACGTCAAGTCATGTTAGCTTAATTGGTTAGAGCATACCCCGCCTCAAGGGGTAGATGGACGCGGGTTCGAATCCTGCACATGACTTAAATTTTTCCCTATCGTATATTTGTGATTTTGTAATGTAATCCGCATAGCAGGCGTTATTGCAAACCTAACAATATAAAAAAATTAATTGTGTTATTTGAATATTTGTGACATACATACGGATAAAAATATATTGACAGACTAGGCAAAATTATAAGCGTCCTTAAATATGTAAATAAAGAACCAACTATATAGTATTTTACCAGTCCTAAAATTATTTCTTAAGCGATTACCAAATGTATCTATTTTTTATAATATTGAACGGAATTGAATTATATATTATATTAACACACAAAAAACTCCCTTCGGATCCTTAAATCTTAATATTTTCCAAGTGGAATTTCCTATACAAATACATATAAGTATAATTCATCGAAACTCGTGATCCGTGAAACTTGACGTTCCCTTCAAATTCGATCAACCGTTTGGAGCGACAGGGTTGTTCAAGTGAAGTGTTTTCGAGGAAATACGGATTCTTGTGAAGCATATAATTGTGACAGTAGCCAATCTTATCTGCTCGTATTGATAATAAAATTTATATGTCAGAGATCACGTAAGGTCTCGATATCATCAGGTTACTAAAATTACTAGAACACTTTTGGTTTATTCCTCATCCAGTGTGTGTGGGTTAACCCCCGAAATTGCCTCCGTCCTCCCCCGATAGCCATTCCGATCCTCGCCTTGCAGAACACTTTCTTCACAATATCACTCTGTCCATTACTCATCATCACTACGGTTTATCTGCCATTACGTATCACGTATGTCGTCTTCAAAGTATACTCCTCCCTGAAGTCCTGTCATCTTCCATCACTGATGTGCACTGATTACGGTCATCATTATCAATGCCAACTGTCACTAGTTTAATTCCTTAGTTAGGTGTTGCCTCTTCGGCTGCTAGTACAAGACTGACGAGTCAACTGTAATGTCTTGTGACGTAAGCTTCGAAGTCACAGTCACAGTCTCTGAAACGACTATAGACTAGTAGCGACCACAGACTAGGATAACGTCGCTAATAATATAGTGGTGAAATGAAAAGGAGTATGTAACAATTAGTGATGTTAATTATGAAGGTGTATGTATAATTGTATATAAGGAGGAGCAAACTATTCATGCGTTATGATGCTAATACTTTTCTGAATCTTGAATATGGTTATAAGCGATATCGTAAGGTAAAACCAGTATTATATTAAATTTTTAGAGCAAATTTTTCTTGCTGTGTTTAAAAAATAATTATCTTTTCCTGTCTACTCATACGTTACAAATTAATACACCATTCTAAATATTATAGGGCTTACAAACAGATCTAGTAGATACCTTTTTGCCTTTGAAATACAGCAAATATTTTCATTTTTTGACTGTATATTATACCCATTTGTTACGAAAAAAGCCTTTTGACATATTTTTTTGTAGTTGATAGGTTAGCTTTTGACCATTATTTCATCTGATGGTCAGTAATGACGCGGTCGAAGATGTTATTCAGGCTAGAGAATTATTTATTGAATTTTCTACTTGAGGAAGCTACCACCCTCCAAATAAAATAAAACCCAATTATTTGAAAATAAAATCATTTTTTGAATGCAATGTTGAGTAGTGTGGTTGATGACCGCATCGGTTAAAAAGTATTCGATTTAATTAAATGATTTTGACAAATAGGAAACTATTTATATAATAAGACATTATTGTCACAGATCTGACAAAGACAGTTTATGAAGCACTTGTAGCCATGGAAGTAATAAGTACTACCGTAGTACTTATTATTACTTCCATGCTTGTAGCATAGCTTGCTTGGTTGTTCTTAAACGATAATCTAAGTTATGTAATTGAAAATATTTTCTTGATCTTTTTAATAGCAATAATAATCTGATTGAGAAGGTTTATAATTAAATCTTCTAAAGTTCTACTTCAGTAGGTAAAAAACTTTTTGGTTTGTTTTTATATGAAAAACGAACAAAACTACAATCTCCTTGGTGACAAATGTGGAAACGTTGTTTTTCTTTTTCTATTTAAAACACTAGTGCGGTAAAGAAAAAAAGCACGAGTGCGTAATAGACTATATTATGATACTAAAATCGGTGTATTTTAAATACACCGATTTTAGTATGACGACTAATGCCTGTTATATGTAACGACACTATTTGACTGATGGCTGAGAGTCAACTGACTTTTCAATTAATTTAAAGTAAGAAACCCGACTGCAAATTATTTATTTTCGGTAATCGTTTTATCTTTCCATTGAAATAAAAACTGCAACTTATTATATTTAAGGAATTGTTTTTTAAAGCCCGACATTATAATGCCACATTCGAAGGGTTTGAAAGAAAAATTCATTGTCTTTTTGGTGTTTTGAAAAGACGATAAAACCCGGTCATAATTATATGTTTTCGCTAATAGGGTATAAGATAAGTTCAAATGTTCTTTACATCCAATACGCCGACGTTACGTTATACGTTTTGTAAGCCTTAATGTATAATTTCTTTTAAAACGATAAGTTTATGTCTTTGGCTATATTTTGATTAGGCTTTCTATGGAACATTTTGGTATTTCAAACTCTAAATAATTCATAAACATTTATTTTTGGATCGCTATGTTAAGACACATTAAATCTGCAAAATCCTAAACTCAGAAAAGAAACAATGTTCTAAAGTCATATAACACAACTCTATATTTCTTAGTAATTAAACAACTTTAAACGGTTTAAATCGCGTAAGTTTATCATTATTTTTGTCCCGACGTTTTAAACACTTTGCAGTGATCGTGGTCACGGGGTGACTGGTGACTGACTCTATATTTCTTTTCAACACAAAATCGCTTTGCCTTATTCTCATTATCTATTCGTTTTATTTGCGCAAGTACACCACTATTAGTTAGGCTGTTGACGAATCAGTTTTATAAAAATACTAAATTTAATTCGATTGTATTTGTTAAAATTCTCGACGACAGGCGCGTGGCGTATTTTTGACGCCTGCGCCATAACTAAAACAAATATAATCTGTTTTAGACACCGCGCTTCTCCTTTACGCTTCTGGGGAGCCACTGAAGGAATATAAACTGTTTACCTCATGCATAGTAAATCATCAAATGCATGCAACAATAATTAACGATATTAAGAATAAACATGTACCGGGTGTGGTCGATTCGACGCCGCGCGAATGCTTTAAAATTAATGTGAGTTATGAGATTATTACTATTTTTTCATTACTATATAAACATAGTGAGCATTAATATGAATGTTTGGACCATAAATCTGTAATTGGCCTCGAAGGATTTCAATCATAAAGGCCCGTTACGAGTGAGTGTGTTGAAATTGTACATTATAATACAAGTGAGCTAAGTTGCTCATTATACACGAGGCTGTGTGTTGCAGTCCGAGCCGTAGGCGAGGGCCTAAATCAGCCGAGTGAATAGTGAGCAAGTTGCTCACGATTTTCATACGCACTTTTTCAACACCCTTGTATCATAATCTACTATTATGAAACGTTTCAATTTTCTCCAACTTTTCAACTTAACTTACTGGTTGTATCTGTATTAAAATAAGACTATAAGACTAGTCCTCTACGACGGCTTCGAAAGTCCGCCTCTAATTTGGTTATTCAAATGAACCAGGGTTTTAGAGCAGAGAGGTGAGAGAAGTGAAGTGACGTAGTTAATTCGAGTGATTTTGATATTGTATGTACTCTAATTAGGATATTATTTTATAAATTTCATAAAATTTATGCTATCGTTTAAGTTCCTAATAAATAATTAGAATTAGAATTTTGAAATTTGAATTATTGGGCAAAGTGTTTGAATATTGCAGTTTAATTTTGACATTCTTTCCACAAATTCACAAGTTATTTTCAGTGATATAAGATTAAATATAGAGGGTACAACGTGGCTTGGATAACGATAAAATTAAGTACTTAAAAATAATAAAAATAAGCTCATGTTATCGTACATCATCAAGTATGTGAATTAAGGATTTAATATATAGAAATATAATTTTGGAAGAACACAGTGTGATATAATGTAACAAAAGAACTATATAGGAAATATAATTTTCGTCTATATGTGAAAGTCAACAATCGTTGACCACATAAATTCTGAAAGATCCTAGGAACTGATCCCTGACCTGAAGCTTATATATTTTACCTAAGACACTTTTAATTTATATTCTGAAACAAATAAATGAGTAGTAGTAGAAACAATTGAATATCTATGAAAAACAGGCTATAGCTTCGATTCATTATCAGTTTGAAGATACTGTAGAACTCATCGGATATACATGTTCTTATTAAATCACAACTAAGCAGACCATTGGAAATTGTTCAAAGATTAATTTCGAAACTAGCACCATACAAATAAATTTTTATGTCGTGAAGCGTAATAAAAGCTAATTATAATGATAGAAAATGTGTGGTCAACACCACAATCATTCAAACTATGAGAATATACCATACTGCTTACAATTATTTTTACATTGAAATTTGAAGCAATGATGGCTCAGTGGCATTGACTATGGACTACCGCGTAGGAGGTCCATGGTTCAAATCTCGCCGCGGGCTTGAGCTTGACTGCATAATGGAAGGGTATTTTGCGAATGCCACTTGGCTAGCAACCACCCTCAGGTAGAAAATCTTTGGCCAAGCACCTCACAGTGTGTTCGGACAGCTGTCCTTGAGAGCTAGTAATCCTAGGTTAAGCCTGTTAAAGACTTCAACCACATGACCATCAGGTGAGATTGTGGTGAAAGGCTAACCTATGAGCAATAAAAAAATAAATAAATAAAAACATTCTGTATGTAGAATAGGATAAAATAAACTATGTAAAGCAACCGGTAAGATAATTACAAGTAGGTCGATAGTTATCAGCAATACCTAACCAAATACACAAAACAGTGGTAAGAAACGGACTAAAGCTATTCAACAGTGTAGGCACAGCAGATGGGTATGTGTACTGTGATGTAGGTGGTGTAGCCTTTAGCTCAAATGTGTACTGTGGCTACACTGTTTACTGAGTCGAATCTTATTTGAATTTAGAAGCGTCAATATATCGACGAAACCCTATTTCTACTTGCTTGTGTTCAGTATAAACAACTGATACGGTTGAGTAGCTTAGCAAGTGAAATCAAACGTTTGAAAGTCGTTTGCCCTTAAATGTATTTGCTGATTCATACAATACAGTGAAGTTAACAAAATACTAGGAACCTATTTTATCTCACACAAAATCTTTTTGAATAATGTTGTAGGTATATAAGTGATGTTATACTATTACTACTAACTTTGTTTTTCACTTTTCATGCTCGTAAAGTTCTTGTTTATGCCCGGTGTGACCGGATTAAAACGGTTTTAATGGCCTAGTGCACAAAAACATGTTCTTTAAGCAAAAGTGTATATTTTTTTATACATTACATTAGTTAATATTTTTTTGAGAATTTCATTTTATAATATATTTCATGTAAAAGTTTGCCTGGGCGTTTAACATTGCCCATAGATTAAGGGTAATTGACCTAGATATACATTTTGTCGAAACTGTGACTCTCATATTAGCTCATTGTTTTAAATAACAGGTTAGTATTTTAAAATATTTATTACTTTTGTTTAATTTTCTCGCAATTGAAGCCGAGTGTATATAAAACCTATAGTTCGTACATAAAACCCATTTTAGCCTTGACTTAAATACCAACCCTTGTCTCAGCCTTGTCTTTGGCTCGAGCTGACTTTTCGGCTAAAACGACTCCTTGTACAATTTACTATTTGTGTTTATAGGTGAAATAAATATTTTAATATAAAAAAAAATAATTAAGTTCATAACTTTAATACTACGATATGAGAGATTTAGATCCAAAAATTTACAGTGATGTGGATAGACAAAATATGTAATTAATAATACTGCTATTACAGCCAATACAGCCCTCTCCTTTCGCTCGAGCTGTTTAACGTTTAGGCTAAAATGACTCCTTGAACAATTTACTATTTGTGTTTAAAGTTAAAATAAATATGTACATATAAAAAAAATGTTGTATCGAAGTTCATAATTGAAATTCTACGATATGAGAGATTTAAATCCAAATGTCTTCTGTGATCGAAATATACAAAATATATAATAAAATATATAATGATACTGCAATTATACTATTTATTGTACCTGAGAACATAACTTGGTAGAACGGCTTCATTGATTCTACACGCAATGACTTCTTTGCCCATCCTTTGCATTATGTAACGTATAGTAAACACACGAGTTAAAAAGAACTTACCCAACACTCCGAGCCTGAAGTTCAGCGTCACGACTATAAGGTCCGTATAGCTCGCTAGAACGGCGCCGTCATAAGGGTGACTCGAGCTCCATGAATAGCTTTCTCCGTGTATGTACACAAGTACTGGTAGTGTTAGCTTTGTTTCATCCACTGAAATAGAAACTCAGAGTTAGTTCAAAGAGAAACATAACAACGTTTATTTGATCGTGACTTCAATGACAATTTAGGGAAGTTTATGATGTGATAAAATACATTAAAAGTTACAAACTTAAGTTTAAAGAGTTCTGGTAAATATGACGTTTTGTTTTCTTTTTTATTTGTACCAAAATATGGATCAGACTTCAACACTCAAATGTGTGAAATAACTTGTTGAAGTCGGTACCATGATGGTTCAAAAGTACATATTATCACAATATTGTGCGCATGGTACCGACTTCGACAAGTAATTGAATGGAACCGTTTTTATCACTCAAATGTGATAAAAACGACACTGACTTTGCTTGACTTCAGCAACGCATTTAACACCGTTGACTTTGATGTCCTTCTCGCTCTACTTCGCTCCATTAACATATCTCCAACGGCGATTGACTGGTTTCGCAGTTATCTGTCTGGTCGCCGACAGCGGATTCGCCTTGATGAGTCTGTGTCCTCTTGGTGTGACATCACTGTCGGTGTGCCTCAAGGCGGCGTATTATCTCCTCTTCTTTTCGCAATTTTTATAAACTCTATATCTCAACGTCTTTCTTCGTCCTACCACCTCTATGCAGACGATCTTCAAATTTACTCCCAAGCCCCAATTAGCCGTTTAGTTGAAGCAGTTAATATGGTAAATAATGATTTATGTTACATTTCGGACTGGAGCAAATCATACGGCTTACGAGTAAATCCACTCAAAACCCAAGTTATAATTTTGGGCAGTTCGCGGACTATTTGTAATATAGATTGGGACAGTTTACCAAATATTTTCTTTGAGGGTGTGAAAATTCCATACAGCAAAACAGTAAAAAATCTTGGGATTATTTTTGATGAATGCCTAACCTGGATCCCACAATTGGAAACCGTTAGCCGTAAAACGTTTGCTGCCGCAGGTTCACTCCGAAGACTGAGAAACTTTTTGCCAACAGCCACTAAAGTTGCACTTGCACAATCTCTTCTGTTACCGATTCTAGATTACGCAGTCGCCTGCTATTTAGACCTTACGGAGGACCAGCTTAACAAACTTGAGCGTCTTCAAAACTTTTCAATAAGGTTCATATTTGGCTTGCGCAAATACGACCACGTTTCTGAATTTCGCACTAAGCTCAAGTGGCTTCCTATACGACATCGCCGGAATGCTCACATCCTATCTCTTCTCTACAATATTTTATTCAACCCTTCTTCACCCCAGTACCTTAAAGAGCGTTTCGAATATCTTAATGCCTCTAATTCTCTTTGTTTACGGTCATCAGAGAATCTTATGCTTAAATTCCCTCCACACACTACCTCGTTTTATGACCGATCGTTTTCGGTCGAAGCCGTCAGACTCTGGAATGCATTGCCACTTGATACTAAGCGAGCTCCGTCCTTAAATGTTTTTAAAGACAAAGTTAAGGATCATTACCTGTCGTGCTAGTATAAGCTCCATACGTGTAAACATCGTATTTATATGTTTATATATTTATATATATATAAGTATATATGTATGTATTTTTGTATGTATATATTGTGTAAGAACATATTTATTATATATATTGAATATAATATTGTAGATATTTATAAATATAATTACTATGAACTATATTGTACACCGCCATCCCTTGTCAAAACTTGCTCCTCTCCATCCAAAGGTTGTCTGGAAGAGATCGCTTTGAGCGATACTATTGTTCACTAATATAAGCTAAATATTTTAAATTTTGTTTTAGTTTAAGGTGTTCAATAAAGAGTTAATCTATCTATCTATGTGTGAACACATTTGAGTGCACATTTGAAAGCAAATATTTTGGGCTCAAAAACACCTGGTATTTCAGATATGGCGGAACTACGTTTGTATAGGAAGAGCTACAAGGACAGGCGTTAAATATCTGTGCATAAGATTTTTTTGAACTATGTTCATATCAAATTGAAAGCCGACCTTCACGTGGAGAGAAAGAGGGCTACGATCAAATGATGCGTACCAACGTATAACGGTGCTCAAATGAAGTGCTCCTATCCCAAAAGCATTTTGCAGACGAGCAGCACAGTCTTGAGGACAGAGTAAACTATTAAAACTGTAAAAAAACATCGTACCTATTTAAAACATTTTGCATCATTACTAAGGAAGATAAACTTCAACTTGTGATAAAAATAATTGCCATGAGACTTGCAGCTTAAAAAAATATTTGATTTGGTACAGGATCTTAGGAACTTCAGCTTTCAATGCGTTTTACGAAGTATGAAACACCGTTCAGCTCTCAAACTACGTAAAGGATGAAAAAATATCTTTTAATACCTCTGGTAGTATTTACAATCAGTTGTACAATTAGTATGTACAATCTCTTCCAATCAAATCCGAATCGCATAAATCCGTAATGGGGACCTATAGATCACAGCTTCATTATAAATTTACCTTTTCAAAACTTGCTTTAAAAGAGTATGGTACCATGTTGTATCAGCTGGATTGTTCACTGCTTAATACAACCTTCCCCATTAAAGGGGGGTTTGCCATAATCCCCATGTTTGGCAGGCGTCTTGGGGATCAGAGTTAAAGATAACAGTCCCTCAGTAGTAGCTGCTTCCCACCTTCCGGTATTATACATTTAGTCACCTCTTAGGACGCCCACGAGTAGCAATAGAGCAGCAATAGGGTAGACATTCTTGCGCGGCACCCCCCCGGTGTTTTGGTACCATAATAGTTCATAATAAACTAGTTTTCTATTTTTTTTTATTTTGATGTGGAATTTGTAACAAAAAGGGTTTGAACAAATATTAAAAGAAATAGGAAGAGCAGTAGAACGTATCAAAAATGCAACATGATGGATTTATGATGGCCACAGAACATAATTCTTAAGCTAAGCCTAAGTTAAGCCAACTGAGATGTTTGATTTCCCTCTGTTTTTTTATTATTATTATTATAAAAGACACGATGACTCCACTGTACGAACGAGTAACTTATATTGGCTGTCTTTTAAATTCGCCTCCTAAAAAATAATCAAATTTCGCATTCAATTTATTTGTAACTCTTTCCATTTACTTTTACGAGCTAGAGATCCATGATATTTGAATGTATAGACACAGTCTATAGACTGACATTGTCTATAGTCTATAGACAAAATTGTATCTATATATTATTTTTTCCTATGTATCACCCACCACAAAATGCCTGTTTAAAATATATATATATATAAAAAAAGTATAACATGCTATGTGAGAAGACACCATTAAACATTAACAGTTTATTATGTATAGTTTATTGTTGCTCAACAACGAACGCAAAACATTAAAGTCAACCAAAAACCATCAAAACAAAATTTATATCTCGTATACGCGAACGCCGAGCCAACGGGTAATCTAAAATAAAATTACTCACATAAATGCAAGCCACTATGGGCTTAAAAGGCACTGAAAATGCACTAAAAAGGCTTTGAAATAACGATGCCAGATTAAGTTCACGTCAAAAAAGCATCCCACTTACTCTACGCCGACATGCAAGTATGCATGCTTAGCTGAACATTTAACAGTATACTCAACTAGCAGTACACTGAGTTTTGATATGTGGTAATGATATTATTATTATTATTATTTTTAATCATCATCATCAGCCGGAAGACGTCCACTGTTGAACAAAGGCCTCCCCCATAGAGCGCCACAAAGAATGGCTATTAGCCGCTTGTTTGGCTACCCGCGACTTTCACGATGTCGTCAGTCCATCTAGTGAGTGGCCTACCAACTCTACGTCTTCCGGTGTAGTGTGGTATTATTTTTAATACAAACACACAAATACAGTCATATATATATACTTTTCAATATCTATTTTTGAAGCAGTGATGGCGTAGTGGCATTTACTATAGACTTCCGCGCAGCAGGTCCATGGTTTGAATCCAGCCGCGGGCTTGAGCTTTCACCGCATGGTGGAAGGGCATGTTTTGCACAGATTTGAGGAGACATTGAGATAAATGGTAAATTATTACATTACAAGGAAATGCAAAAACATGCAGCATACGCACAACTGGAGCAATTTCGCCAGTGAGGTATACACGCCGCATGCTTATGCCATTCTGAAACCTATCATGTTTAGAGCAACCAGACTGACCCCAGAGGTTGAGGCTGATTGATCTGGTGAACAATTGAAATCAGTCTCTACGTTGTCACTAATATTAGGTCCTTACATATGAAATTGGCGTTTTTCGTACTGGCCCCTTTAATCACGTATTTCTCCTCTTTGGTAAGGAATTCCAAATTCAAATTTGTACAGCTATAGACTCATGTATTTGTGCTTCGATGATCGTCATTCATTTGTTTTTTTTCTTCTGTTTTTTTCTGTTTGCGTCACTCATTTTACAAAATGGAAAACCTTAAATATCGCATTATTTACGAGTACGAGTTCCGCCGTGGCACTAGTGCTGCGGAAACAACTCGAAGGGTGAATGATGTGTATGGCGGTCGTGTTGCAAAAGAAAACACAGTTCGTTTTTGGTTCCAACGTTTTCGTTCTGGAAATTTCGACCTGCAGAACAAGCCCCGTGGACGGCCTGAGACTCAAGTTGATAATGAAGAGTTGAAGGCTATTGTGGAAGCGGATCCATCGCAAACCACGTCCGAGTTAGCTGCAGGCTGCGATGTTAGTGATAAAACTGTTTTAATTCACTTGAAGCAAATTGGGAAGATTAAAAAGCTTGAAAGGTGGGTACCTCACGAATTGACTGAAACAAACCGGCAAACGCGCGTCGACTGCTGCGTTACATTACTAAACCGGCACAATAATGAAGGTATTTTAAACCGAATCATTACCTGTGATGAAAAATGGGTTCTTTACGATAATCGGAAGCGCTCAGCGCAATGGTTAGATCCTGGCCAGCCAGCCAAATCCTGCCCCAAGCGAAAATTAACCCCAAACAAGTTACTTGTAAGCGTTTGGTGGACTAGTGCCGGTATTGTTCATTACAGTTTTTTCAAATCTGGCCAGACTATTACGGCTGATGTCTATTGTCAGGAATTGCAAACCATGATGGAAAAGCTAGCGGCTAAACAACCTAGGCTGGTCAATCGCTCCACGCCACTGCTGCTTCACGACAACGCTAGACCACACACTGCGCTACAGACGGCTACTAAATTAGAAGAGCTTCAATTGGAAAGTCTAAGACATCCTCCGTACTCCCCGGACCTTGTTCCAACAGATTACCATTTTTTTCGAAATTTGGATAACTTCTTGCAAGGGAAAAAATTCAACTCCGATGGGGCAGTCCAAATCGCCTTCAAAGATTTTATTGATTCCCGTCCGACTGGTTTTTTTAGTAAAGGGATCAATGAACTACCTATGAGATGGCAAAAGTGCATAGAAAATAATGGTTCATACTTTGATTAATTAAATATATTATATTAAAAAATATTCGACTTTTTGTTCCTCCCATACAAAACGCCAATTTCATATGTAAGGACCTAATACATTTATTATTCTGACAAGCCATTTTACTATCAGATTGTAAAAGGAAGTGTTATTTTAGTAACTCTGTAGAGCAAAGAGATTTGTTTGATTGGTCCTACGTCCTCTATATTTATTATATATCTCTGTCTCTCTTTTCTCAAATAAAATCAAATTAAAAAATGTCAGGTAAGTTATATATAATTACAAAATCACAAATATTAAAAAAAAGTTATATATAACTAAAAAAGAAACTTTCTTCCTGTAACCCTGTATACCCCGACCATATATGAACCCTTAATATATGGGCGTACGTAGAAGACAGCCTTAAAAAAACTCGAACGCGTCAGATTCAGACAAAGTAAGTTAATTATCTGTACTTACCAATAACCGTGTTTATTTTATTCAAAATATTTTATTTATTTCATACATAAAGCCAATATTTTGTGTTTTGTGCTTAGTGTGATAGCTAAAAGAACTTACGGTACAGCCTTGCCTAACTAACATAGGAATACTAATAACCGTGTATATCGGTGTAAATTAAACTACAAAATGAAATCTTAGGTACTGCTTTTCACTTAAATATTGCACAGGCAAAGGTAGTAGGAAGTCAAGGATCAAATAATAATACGAGAAGGGAGGCAAAGGGATAATAGATTGAACTAATCTCTAGCTAAGGATATTGGAAATAGATTGACATTATAACGATTCGGCGATGTGTTCGATTAAATTGGTCAAATTTGAATAACTTCAACGCATGTTACATTCTAGAACTGAATTTGACTGTTGACGGAATTCGTACGTAGGTAAAGATTTTGCCACAAATAGCGTAATATTAACTAAAGAAGTTCTACGAGTCTCTCGCTCCGGGTAGCGCAAAATAGTAAGATGCACATTTTACGCCTAATTATAAACAAGCGTAAATTTTAAGTTATAAACTGTACTAACCAGCGCAGTGCCGGAAAAATTATTCATATTGCCATTACAACAGAAACATACATAAGAGTGTTAAGTGGTACTTTTTTTGGGTCAAGGTATTTGAAAGTATAAAAAGGAAGTCATTATTATTAGTTTCATATTTGAGATTTACAAACCACAGCAAAAGAAAACACTACATTTACTTAAATTCAATACAGAAAAGAGACGCAACTTCTACGCAAATGGTATCGCATAATGAATGGGGATTAATCCTTAATAGTTCAATAAATAATCATGTTTATGTCACATATTAAAAATAGCCTTAAAACATCACACGGTATAGTACATGGTCATAGTAACATCAATTAAAAAAAATGCACCCAATATAATATTTTGGAATGAAGTTTACATCCGGACTGACATAATAATGGCCAGAAACGTCTTATTAACCATAGACATAATTCAACAAAATAAATTATTATAAAGTTTTAATAGCACTTGATGAACAGATCATAGTTTAGCAAAAAAAAATAGTGCTAAAGAATAGCTTCAAGTAGATAGTTGAAAATGTTGATAAATTCAAGTTCCATATAAAATCTTATATAACTATGTACGAAGAACACCTACCGAAATAAGATACCTTTAATCTACCACTATATCTGGCAACTACCTCAAAATTATATTTCATGATAATTCCACTAAAACTGCCTAAGTAGATTGACCGACTATTATTATATTATTAAATTTAAATATATACTCACTTTGCAAAGGAGCAAATATGTTTAAATATAAACAATCTTCACTCTGGTTCTTAAGATAAGGCATCAGTCTTTTTAAATATTCTAATCTGCCTTTAGGCATTTTCTCTAAAATGGTCCTTTCGTCGTCCAGATTTGGTAGCTTTTGAGGGCATGCTGCACCAGGTCTGTCGGAGACTCGGACCCCGTCCCACGGAGATGGAGTCCGCGTAGGACTGAACCTGAAAATATAGAAAAGTTACACAAGTAGAAAATATTTCACCCAGTACTTAACGGTACTGGCATCTGTCCTTAAGAGCTAAACGAGTCGTTAAAGACCGTTTAAGGTTAACCGTCATTATCTTTGAACTAAATGATGGTGCGTTAAGACGCACGCGTTCAACGTGGCAATCAATGGGCACGGGCCTGTGTACGAGCTTGAGAATAGTCTGTTTGCCAGGCTGCGTGGCATGCGTGAAAACGTATTGAATAGCTCGCTTGACCTGCAGACGCGCCCCGGGCTGCCTGCCAGGCTGCGAGGCGTGCGTCGGAACGCAAAATTATGAGATTGTGGTTCAAGGCCAACAATAATAATGGGGAAATTTATACAGCGAATAAATACAGCATTAAGCCTGTTTATCTTCGGTATGGAAGCATTGTACAACTATTTACATTTTGCTATATGTTTTGGTTTCCTTTGTCATAGGGTACGCGTGTCTATTGACATTTAATAATGTATGTACTATACTACGATACGAACTGCTTACGCAAACTAGTTAAAAATACTATATTGAATTGCTCATAGCGTAGCTTATCTAGTCGTTTTTAACCAATCAATTAGGTAAAGCCCATCAAAATCATGGCCGTAGCAGAACGTCTGCTGCGGCCATGATTTTGATGGGTGACCGCTAATAGCATTTACTACTGAGCGCTGAAGATAAGTTCGATTCCAGTTATTGTCTAAGAATTGGCAGACTTTATACTATGCTGGCGGGATATTTTGGGAATACCCGTCTGGATAGCTACTACTTTCAAGAGAAAATCTGCCGCCAAGCACTTAACGTCTCCAATTCTTAGAAGCCAGTAGATAGGATTGTTTTCAAATTTTTTTTTTTAAATTATTTTATTACCCGAGACCTCAATCACTACAATCACATTGGGCAGTATTAATGTTACGATATATTATGTATATTGGCATAACTTACCTATTTGATCCAACAGGCGGGGTAGCATAAGGTACACCTAAAAAAACTTCGAGAGGACTAAGATATCTGTGTTCATCCATCGCCAAAATGATCCCCTGTAACTTCCCATACTTAGTCTGAACTATCCTACTACTAATTTTAAACTTTACACTACTCTTCGGAAGAGGATCCGAAGGACTTAAATAATATTTTTTGTAATCTTCGTAATTACTGTACGCGTTGTTTTCAGTACTGTAAAATTTGCTGTTCAAATGTAAGAAGTCTTCGCTATGGTAATACGGGTTATTTTCGAAATTGACTTTAGTATATTCTACGTTATCGTGTTCGTGGTCTTCATAATTATCTTCGTTAGGACTGTCACTTTGTTTTTGATTGTGGTCTTTATGGATATTGATTTTAGGGTCACTTTTATCACTGAAATGTCGCATGTTTGTAGTGTCAGAATTAACTGACTGTAAAGATAGACACGTCACGACTAGTATGCAATAGAAATTAAAACACGCGATCGGTTGGATTTTGAATTTTTTTTCATAGCATTTTACGTCACAATAATAACACATGCTCGGATCACAGTCAGTACACTTTTTATGGTGCTGTTCGTTTTGTAACATATTTCGTCATGTTACCATTTTTGTGTTGTCAATTTTTTGTCGCGATCGTTCTTCCGTTTTGGTGTTTGGTGCAGCATCTGAAACAAAAGAGAATCATGTTATATATTGGTTCGCTAAAATTAATCGATCTACTATGCCAAAATTTAGCATATTCTATACATTACTAGTATTTCTTTTTCATTTTATATATAGGGTGTATCTTTATTTTTGGAACCCATCATAATAAATATATTTGTACTTTTTTATCAGAAATAGTCTCGAAATGAGTTCACAAATAGACAATATGCACATGTCGGTAATACGGAAGACCTTGCAGGTGGGACAAGGGTAAGATGGTGATGAGCATCCCTACCGTAGTGTCCAAGATTTCATTAAATCCAAAGACCTCCGACTTGATCTTGCGCGTCCCTCATTCTACTATAGGGACCAATTTAAAAGGGTCGTGGGCTCCGAAGTACAGAAAGTGCTAGGTTAAAAATACATTTTACGGACCTTTCTTAGTGGGTGCTGATCTCAACATTTTTCAATCAATTTTTCCGTTGTTACATTGTAATTTTAACTTAAGATCCGAAGGATTCAATATATTTTTCACTTCCCAAGCTCGGAGAGGTTTTGTTTATCATCAAAATCTGCGTGCAAGAGTGCTTTTTATACCATAGCGTGGATGAGGTATTTTAAAAATATAACCTTCATAACCGTGCCGGTTAGCTATATTTGTTTGAAAGTTCGAGTCGTCGGTCGCCGCGATCGTCGACGCGTGAACTCACCTGATGAAGGGCATCGGACATGCCCGAACACCTAGCTCGACAATCTCGACCAATACGCGTGAGTACAGCCGGTTATTGAAAACATTAACCTTCATAACAGTTTCAATAAATAATTTTACTTGCAATTTTGTCGATTATTATTTTATTTTTAATTCTTAAAGTAAATTAACACTTATTTACTATAAAACTAAGTAACTAGATGAAAAATTGTGTGATTCGCTCGGTAACCTGAAGCAATTATAAACCTTCGCTTATTATTTAATCCTAGTCTACTTCGCTTCCTCTCTTAAATAGAAATACTCGCGCAAAATAATAATTTTGCAGCCTTGCATAACAAAATACACACATAACATGACGTCTCTTTCCCCTAGGGTTAAGCAGATAGCACATATTTCCACTTGCTATACGATCCTTGCATATATATTTCGTTTCATCTACACTCATCTATCCTTTCATGCATGAGCGTCGGTTTAGTCTGTACTAGGTAGTACTGACCTGGCCTCTTTTCAGAACGTCTTCTTTTTGATTTTGGAACGTTCGCCTAGGTCTCCCCCTTCCAACACTTCCTTTCACTTGTCCTATGTATATTTGTTTAATCAGTCTCATTTCATTTATTCTCTCTACCATGTTCAAACCATCTTAACATACTTTTCTCGATTTTGTCAGACATCCTCATTCACACCGCATCGTTCCCTTATCACACTATTCCTTATTTTGTCATTCTGTTTGACTCCAATCATGCATGGTGGTAGGGCATTTTGCGAATGCCCGCCTGGCTAGCTACCACCCACAAGTAGAAAATCTGTCGCCAAGCACGTAACGGTGTGTTCCGGCAGCTGTCCTTGAGAGCCAGTACTTCTAAGTTAGCCTGAACAACATCTTCGACCACATCATCACTTACCATCAGGTGAGATAGTGGTCAAAGGCTAATCTATCAGACATAAAAAAACATGCCTCTTAATGGTCTCATCTCCACTCCATTTATTCTACTTTCATACTTTTTCTGCCATACCCAACTTTCAATACCATACTTTAGGGTCGGACCCAACACTCCTCCATTAACAGCCAGATTAGCCTAAGACATAACAAATAACATTTACATCAGAAAAACAGTTTATTCTTGTCCTACCATATTTTTAAAAATTAAAATGAGGAGTATGTTATTTATTTAATTAATCGTAAGTGACAGACTGCACTGCGTTCGTCACCTTGAGACATACATGAAAGTGAGATGGATGGTCTTACATGAAGAAAAAATATATTTAAATAGTCTAAGAACACTCTTGATGAAGACACCTTCCAAATAATAACAAAAATCTAAATCAAAATTGGTTGATCCGTTCCGGAGATATGATTCCACACACATTATATAACTTGTTTTTTATTAACGCTGCCTATGAATAAAATTTGTCATAAAAATAACTGTTACAATAATTCAAAACTACGTGATTCATTCGTATGATTTTCCGCGGAAACGGTACGGGTTATACAAACCGGGACATCTTTTTATTCGTGACGACAAAACTGGGACATTCTTTTATAACGTACCATATAATAGGGGAGACTGGGGAAACTGTTTCAGCAATTTCAATAAAAGATGGAAATGTGTGGAATGATTTTTGTGCATTGCTCGCGATATTGCCGTGATGTTTATAGTATCAATGTTCCGCACATTCATGGGATACGCTCCGTAAAAAATCTGATATTTTCGTAAAAACATTCTCGTTGATCGTTTCGGTTTTATTACTTCCGCTTACCGGAAATTTATACATGACAATTTTATATCCGTATGAGACCTCAACTAGGTTGTGCATTTTTTAAAACATTGCGTTGTTATTATGTTTTCCATTAAACATCGTAATGCAAATAAACAACCTAAAATGGCTGATAAACAAAACTTTTTCATGTTTGTGGACGCAAAAATGTATACTATCGTAATAGGTGATAAAATCTATATTGTGAACACATTCATTTATGAACTCAACAAACATTTAAATTTAAAATATATATATTTTTGAGAGCCAGTACTTCTAGGTTAACCTGAACAACATCTAAGACCACATCATCACTTACCATCAGGTGAGATAGTGGTCAAAGGCTAAACTATCAGGCATAACAAAAAAAAAAAATCCTAAAATTGTGTCACCGTGGGGTTAGAATATCACCCCTATTTCTTCCCGTGGGTTACGACACCCAGGTTTACTCACTTGGCGGCTAAGGGAAAAATACCGAAAGGTATGAAGCAGCATCTTCTGAAGTACTGATAATTTCTACCGCGAACCCCAAGGCGCCTGTCAAGTGTGGGGTGGCAAGAAATTCAAAATTTTAAATATTTTTAGCTAATTTATGTAACCATTCTACATGATTATGGTATTCGCGAGTTTAAAATAATAATACTCGTATTGTCTTGAGAGGTAATTGAACACCAATGAACATGATTAAACTTAAAACTTGTAAAAATGTTGTTGACCCGAAACCAACAAATGTTATAAATTCACCCATTCCACCCTCAAGTAGAAAATCTGTCGCCAAGCACCTAACGGTGTGTTCCGGCAGCTGTCCTTGTACTGTAACAGCTGACTCGTCCACTGCTGAACACAGCCTCCCCTGTTAAGGGGGTATTTGCCATAATCCCTAAGCTTGGCAGGATGCTTGGGGATCGCAGTGTATGATGGCAGTTCAATAGAAGGCGCTGCTGTCCACCTTTCAGTATTTTTCCCTTAATCGCCTCTTACGACACCCACGGGGTGATATGGGGAGGTGCAATTCTACCCCGGCACCCCACGGGGTCGGTCCTTGCGAGCCAGTAAAATTACAGGCACATGAGACTTAATAACTATGTATCAAGGTGACGGGGGCATTGCAATTCGTGACTTATGACGAAATGCATCTGTTATAGGCAGAGGTTATTGGGCCACGCCTCAATAACAATATAAAAAAAAATAAAAAAATAGTCGTGTATTGCGTGATTAAATACAATAGTTAGACTACCTAGGAACAAAATCATAAAAAAATATAATAGAATTTCACGACATAGATGTCAGTTTCAACCATAATATATCTTAATCTAAGGTAAATAATAAAATAAAAATAAATAAAATATTGGTCAATATTGGTCAGGGTCTCGCTCTTCCGTATTAAGGTAATTGTGATTAAGTATTACATTACATAGGTATTCAAATTAGTATGTAGGTATTAGTATGTATTATAAGGTAGGTAGTACTTTGTTTGTAAAACGTACTTTTCAAACTAATTTAATAGATACCTATACACAATTGGTTCCAGGAAACTAATAATCATTATTAATTTCAGGAGCATAAACGGAGTTTCATAAGAACGAGAACATTACAGAGTGTTCAATAATGTTTATGAAAATTAAAAAAACCGTTAAAAATAAACTTTATGTATAAAATTGTGTACCTTAACATATACTGTGATAAATATAAACAAACAAGCTGAGCTGTCCATCAACTGTTTAATCCTCTCTCCGGAAAGCATAATGTAGCCAAACAAAGTCTCGTTGTACCTACGAGTACAAGGAATTGGATCAATGGGATGACAAAAAAACCTCATCACAACCAGACCCAAAGAATAGACAATCATTTAGCGTAAATATACGCTGACATGGATCCCATCCTAGAAAAAACAATTTACGGAATCGCTTTCCATTGCCCCATCTGTTTATGCTTAAAGCTCATGCGAGGATACAAACGTTCAATGTATGTCTTTCAAAGCAATTGTCTCAGATTGAATGAGGGACGGCGAGCTAACCCGAGGTTAGGGGGTAATGGTACCCGACCTTTAGGGCTTGGTGCTAATGTTAGTGGAGAGGCACAACAGCGATATATTTATACCTAATAACTTTAGTATACTTTAGTTTCCTTTTGACCTGTACGCTTAGGTGTAAGCTATTTTTCTTATTAATTTCTTTACTAATTAACTATTTACTATTGAAATAAAGTTAATTGGGGCAGGCTTTTGTATGGAAGAGTCCTATGTTCAGCACTGAACGTCTTCCAGCTGATGATGAAAGTTATTTGAGAATTCCAATAAAGAAAAGACTTGTTTATGAAATGTGTACAAAACTACCTTTAGATAATATATTCGTAATTTGTATACAAAATTCGTTCATGTTAATGCACGAATTAATTATATTAACCACCATGGTCACATTAATTACGCGAATATTGATTTGGAATGGGATAATTCTCCATGGAAATGATTTAATGACAGCTTTGGTTGTCGAGTTGTTTAACGCATATCAATATCATTGCTTCGAGGATAGAATTGGATAATTATAAGATTATTCTCACATAGAAATGTTCAAAGTTGTTAAAACTCCGGCACTGTGCTTACTATTTGGCAATCTATTTTTCTAACCAACCCCTATCATGGGAGCATCAAATATCTGGCAAAACTTGATAATAAAACACCTCTGCGTATCTTTAAGGAGATATAAAGGCATATTGATTATAAGGACACTGACAAAAATTACAACAAAATATTTTTTATTATTACAAGCGGGATTTGAACCTAGTGTTATTGAATTCGCCTAGCAGGCGTTAATGCAAGAATTACACTGTTAGAGTAACTACACAGTCTATTTTTCATTCCGTTCTTTTATTCCACGGGTGTCTAGTTCATAAGCGGAATAATTTGAAATTTTTATATTATGTGCGTTTAAATAATTTTTAGGCCCCCCTAACACATAATATGGTAGCTGAAAAAAATTTCTCTTACACCCTAGCATGTCAACCATTATTTATATCTACCATGTCTACCACTTACTGCGTAAAGCACAAATGTTTTCTATTTTTATATCATAAAGAATCGGAGTCCGCCAATTTCGGCTCCCAGGTCTCGCTATGTTTCTGTTAACAGTGTAAATTCTCTTTTGTTTGCTGTTGCAATGTGAGGTCCATATTACATTTGGCCATTTTATAATGCCAAGCCATGAACAGAATATTTCACTATTCTAAAATGCTGATGACTATCCCGAAAGTATTCCATAACCGCACTCAAGCCGACCATACCTCATTCTCCCCTCCGCTCTTAACAGCAAGCTCTCGAATAGGGTCAGAGCCCTCTACCAACGCAATGAGGTACTACAGTAACGTATTGTGCTAGGAATGTGATGCGTGTACTGATTGTTTTGATAACGTAATTGTGTGTTCACGTAATGTCTCAGTAGCCTGTTGGATATTGTCATACGATTTCTTTTCAATGTTATTTTTGCGGAAGAAAAAGGGGAAATGTATTATTCTACTGTCTTCTAATAACTCAGATGAGATTCGCTGATAGGGTATATCCATGGTAGGTATATACATGGTAGGTATACCTCTAGAATTCGTTGTGAATGTGCTGTTAGATATCCAATGTTTTGCCAATTTGATTTTTTAGACGGTGTTGATTTGTGTTTTAAAAACTAAATTTTATATTACAACTGAAATATGTTGATACGTCTATCACAAACTAAAATACGTAGGATAACTTGAACATCATCAAAAATTAAAAATATAAAATAGAGTGCGAAATCATACAGTATAAAGTTTATTATTAATTATGATTCCAACATGATGCAAGATATTTTTTTCTTTCGTTCCATATGCTTTTTAATGGTTTTGGGTATCAAAATCGGCTTCAAGATCCTTTTCCGTCGATTAGGCGATTTAAAGCGTCACTTTGCAATTTCGACATTACCGCTTCAATCGGTGGTTTGTGCGGTTAATCTGTATTGGAGTTTTATGCCACATAAAATTTCATTTCAATTCTGAAGTCTGGGGCTGAGTCTAGTGCACGTCACCCCCTACAACCGTATCTAGTGAAAAGTAGTTGAGCAGAGTACTTCTGCTCAACTACTTGATCTGGGGATATTTTTCTAAGTATGATTTCAAGCACTATCGTATGCCAAGCAAACATAAAACCTTTAAATTTTTGGAGCACTTCCCTCCTCCCTATCGAGATGAAAATTTTATGCTCTAAAAAGTTTTAGGGTTTGACCATATTTTATAGGCTCACTCAAAGTTCAACCTGCACAATTTTATTATTTTGGTTCAAACGCAATATACATACAGGATCATATGACAAGGTGCAAGTTATCTAATGTTTTGTTTGGTAAATGTTATGTTAATATGTTTTAAACGTTTACTGTTATTAAAGATCATATGAGTTTTGATGTTCCGATTGAAATCAGTAGTACCTTACACTTTGATATATTTTATGTATATGTTGAGTCAGGCCACATTTCTGATTTCACGCAGCATCGCACTTATTTCGTATTTATTACTAATTTGTGTGTTTGTAATATTTTATTTTTGGTATATTGACAAAACACGCACAAAGCCTACCTGATGTTGAGTAGTAACCTCTGTTAGAACCGATGAACTTCGTTACAAATGACAAACTGAATTGCGCCCATTATCCTGACAAAAACAGTGGTCGTCTATAAATGAATGCTACCAGAATAAATTGTTAGGTGCATGGTACAGTTTTTTTTTGTGGTAGCTAGCCAGACGCCAGGCGGCAGCCGGCAATGGGGATCAAACCAAGGACCTGAGGCACACCAGTCCATAGCCATTACCGTTAGGCTGTCATTGCTTCAGATTGTTTTATATTCGTTTATCTTGTTGTGACGTTAACTAAAATAAAAGTATATTCTTTCCTTTCAATATAATACCGATGAGAACAGTTATGAGCTGTGATCTCTGAGATGTTTTGTTCTGGCATAGCTTTCCTGGAATTATTATCCAATGCTAATGGGGTCATTGCTTTAGTAATACCAAGTAAAGTGAATTTAGACACTACAGATTCATGAGTTGTAACAATCCACGAAATCCGTTAGTAGCGAAAGTTATTATGATGGACAGACGAAAAACATACCCGAGGTTATAAGAGCATTTCTCCAAACAGTTTCATGATAAAAAAATATGTCGTAAGAAATCATATCAGCTCTATTTACCAAGTTTAACCTTTATTTCCTTATGTTATTGTTCCGGTGATTATACACAGGGAGTCTCACTCCCAACATTTGTTATAAGCAATTCAACCAAAGAGAAAATTTGAAAATATTTTGGTGGGTGGCGCCATCACTGGCAGTACAGAACCCCCAACAGAGGACCACGGCTTTAAATAATTCACTTGCTTACTCCCTATTCATTTTGTGACCTTTTAAGGGGTTACCTTATCTTCTTCATAAAAACATTCCATTACCGTCAACTTGTTAGGGGTGCGGAATTACCTTCAATTTACTCAGCTTTGGGTGACAGCCCTTATTTTGCTCGTTTGAACTAAGTAGTAAAGTTCCGAGGACTGCCGTTTTGGGTTAGTAATGTTGTTACGTAGTCTGATAGGGGTTTAACTATGGATGTTAATGTTTTGACGGTGCCACTTTAATGTATATCATTAAATTATAAATAAAGTATATAGGTACCTGCCGAAGTTTTTGTTTGCTAGCTTCTGCCTGCGGTAATATTCTCTGCCTGGAAATTCTTTAACCGTGTTTCTACGGAAAATATAGAGTATACTAGAATACAACATTTCTATCATCTTAAGCTTGTGACGTGGGTGACCCTTTCAGCTAGCTGGCCTGGGTCCCTCGTCCAGGTGGATGTTCGTGCTCTTTGCCTCACGGGAAGAGATGGATCATCCGATTAGGATTGTCTATTAAGGGTGATGGTCCAAGGAAACGCACAATAATAGGTTTATAGTACATAGGTATGTATTTCGGGTGTCTACAGGGGTTGCTTAGAGCGTCTAGATAAACCTTAACTTATCTTGAGTTTACAATAGATTACTATCTGCGGGGTGACGGACTTCGGGACGTCGCGGTCGCGGCGGAACCTCTAGCACAAACTTTAACTATTTTTAAGTTAATTACTTGCTGTATTGTGTTCTAATTTTACTAACTTTACCATTTCTAGCAAAATTAATAACAAAATAAACGTATTAAGCTCTAATTTTTTTTTTATATCATCATTCTTTGTTGAGCCATTCTCCAAATAACATTGTTTTGATGTCGGTTTGTTGAACATATTATTTTAAACCAATCTTAAGGCTGGTCATGATAGTTTTACATTTGGGATGACTGACTACATTTGTTTATCACAATTCAAGTAGACCGTGTCCCAAAAGTCAATTTTGGCTTTACGTCCAGCAACTTATCAGATAAATTTCATGACTACCAAATTAGTAAGCAAATAACATTGCAAAATTGTAGAATTCATGATAATAACAAGTCTCTTCCCCATTATTTCGCTAACAAAGCCCAAAAGCCTTCAGGAAATAAATAAACCGTGGAAGAAATCACTCTCACATAAGCAGAACCACATACACTGACATATGAATTCTAGATTGGAAACGCCAAATTTTAAGATATCAGTCTTAAATCTAAGAAGGCGCTGCTTCTTTTTCTTTTACTTTAAGTCACCTCTTACGACACCCGCAGGCAGCAATGGGGGATGACAGTCTAACCAAGCACCCCACGGTTTGTAACTTTAATAAAAAATAAATAAACGTGGTAACTATGTCATTTTAACAAAATGCTGTTTCTAATTTTTATTATATTCCGTTAGCAAATCTAACAGTACTCTGCATACACATCAGAGAATCAATATTGAACAGGAAACGAAGTTTGAAGAAAAAACATGCATAGCTAATATTTTGAGAGCGTTCCTTCTTTTTGTTCTTTGTTTTTTGTTATGGTTTCTGAAGTTAATATTTGCAAATGTCTGTAATTATAATTATTATACTTATACTGTACTGTATCAGCTGGATTGTCCACTGCTGAACATAGCCTCCCCCACTATGGCGGGGGTTGGCCATAATCCTTACGCTTGGCAGGCGTCTTGGGGATCGCAGTGTGAGTGTGAGATATCAGTAGCCCGGCAGCCAACGGCCAACTACATATATTACGCATTACCAATATACACAAAGCAACATCAGAAGTTCTCCGACTCTTCAAGCGCTATTTACGATCGTATAAATAGTTTTAATGCTCTTCTTAAATAGTAAATGTGTCTTTTCTTACACCATATTTTATTTATGGGAAAATAATATATATTTGTTAATTTTTATTTTATTTTAGTTCTGTTTCCGTATCGGTTTTAGTCATGTATTCCGCCGTAAATCCCACATTTACCAAGTAAGTTAACCAATTATTTATTCCGCAATAGTAAAGCTCCTTGTCAATGTATCGCGGGCGTGCGCATTACGTCCCATTAGTGGGCTTGTAGAAATACAAAGAAGTCTTAGATTGGAGCTCATGCCTTATACATGTATCAAATAACCTGGCCCGAAGTTGGGAGTAATTTTTCTCTTACGCTTGTATTTTATGTTTGTTTTCGCTGAGGGACATTTGATTTCCATTATTAGTACGAGTTTCGAAGCGCTCGTAGCGAAGTGTGCTTAGCCGTTCTTAGTCGACCAGCTAAGTTAAGCAACGTCCGCCGCGGTCAGGAGTTGGATGGGTGACCGCTAGTGACATTACTACTGAGCACTTACGTGCTTCGGAGGGCACGTTAAGCCGTCGGTCTTGGTTGTTGTCTTAGGATGGCAGTCGTTATAGCATGGTGGTAGGGCATTTTGCGAATGCCCGCCTGGCTAGCTACCACCCTCAAGTAGAAAATCTGTCGCCAAGCATCTAACGGTGTGTTCCGGGAGCTGTCCTTGAGAGCCAGTAATTCTAGGCTAGCCTGAACAACATCTTCGACCACATCATCACTTACCATCAGGTCAGATAGTGGTCAAACACTAGCCCATCAACAATAAAAAAACTTGTTAGTATAGCTATTAATTATTCTTAATGACATAGATGCGACTCGCATGATATTTACCGGAAGTTCATAACAAAGTTGACAGATCTGAAAGTGATTTGGCACGTGTGACTACAAACGAAACGCTTTACTTTTCCGCAATTGGAACTCACAATAAAACAATGTAAACATATAATTTATGCTTCCCAATAGTAACTCAAAAAGTGATATTGAACATACATACATATAATCATGCCTGTATTCCCCGAAGGGTTTGGGATAGGTGTGTAAACACCCTTGTTTCGCCAATTGAGTTTTGGTGATATATTACAATTAATATGAGAAACTAAAATCAAATCACACACGCAGTTTGTTTCGGTACGCGATTATTTAATGCTTTTTGGGGTCCCTACCCAAAGGGTAAAAACGGGACCCTATTACTGAGACTTCGCTGTCCGTCCGTCCGTCTGTCACCAGGCTATACAGCCTTAAGAACGGTGATAGCTAGACATTTCAAATTTTCACAGACGATGTATTTCTATTGCCACTATAATAACAAATACTAAAAATAAAATAAATATTTAAGGGGCTCCCATACAACAAACTTGATTTTTTTAACGTTTCTTGCTCGATACAAGATCGAGACAGATAGACGCTTTAACTATTCACAGAATATTTAGTTTTATGTTCTCTTTAAATATATTTAATTAAAATAAAATTAATAATTAAGGGGGCTCCCATACAATAAAAGAGGTTTTCGCCGTTTATTTGCTAAAATTACGGAACCCTTCGTGCTCAAATCCCACTCGCACTTGGCCGATTTTTTATCAACATGCAACTCCTAGCAATTTATAATGCGGGACATGCAAATTGCACAACCACTTTAAAATTACTAGAGGAGCTTATGTCTTTGTATATAAAGTGAAAATTACCAAGAAAAATATCACCGCATGGTGGAAGGGCACTTTGCGAATGCCCGCCTGGCTAGCGACCACCCTCAAGTAGAAAATCTGTCGCCAAGCACCTAACGGTGTGTTTCGGCAGCAGTCCTTGAGAGCCAGTGAAAAAACAGGCAAAAATGAGACTTAACAAGTATGTCTCAGGTGATGGGCGCAGTGCATTTCGTCACTTGTGATGAAATGCATCTGTTATAGGCAGAGGATACCGCTTAACATCAGATGGGCCTCGTGCTTGTTCCGTAACAATACCTTAAAAAAAATATGAATTCTAGTGGCAGTGCCATTCTAAGATGGAAAGTTTGATTTTTTTCAGTTTCGTCCCAGTGAATACTTTAAACTAATACAATTTTATACTCACATTAAAAATATAAAAAGAAAAATCAGTTGTCATAAATGAAAGTTATTAATAATAATTTAATTAACCTAATCCACCATGTTATCTGTTTCCTGATAAAACGAGATACATTTTTAGAGATAACAAAACTAAACTGCAAAGATCATAAAATTATAAGATTGTTGGCATAACCACAAGCGTTCGTTAGGGGCTAACACGATCAAAGTTGAGAGCCACTGCCTTCGAGAAATGCTGAAGCAAGCGAAAACTGCTGTCGATGCAACTTAAAACTTTGCAACACTAACGGAAAAAGCTTAATTACGATTTTATGGTGAAGAAATATACACTGCTCGCTTAAAATTATAGACGAAATAATTAAAATTATTGATTAACAGATTCTCATCGATCGATCAAACGATAAGGCCGCTCTCTTATTGGTTAGTGATCAACGTTGCTCACAGGTATTAGCAACACCCAGGTCTGGAGCATTCGTTGCCGGCCTTAACCAATTGGCATCGGCGATGATGATAACAATAGAATTTCATTCATAACTAGGGCATAGTGGTCCTGCCGATGCCAAATTATTAATGATTGTTAAACAATGGAGCCACTTAGTTCGTAATCATTTACACCATTTACACGCCTTTTAAATGCATGAGTAAGCGTAAAAGCGAAGGTAATTATAGTTTGAGGGCATAATTGATAACTTAACCCGAGTTAAGCATGTCAAGTGCTCTTTAAAATGTAAGAAATAACCAAACAACCAGGGACTGCAAAATTATTTCAATACAGAGTTAAACTCGAATTCTCTTTGCTTGTTAGTTCATGGATTATTGTAGGGCTTGTACAAAGATGAAGTTTGAAGAAATGGTATTGATAAATCACAGTTCAGTCCAAATGTTGTTTCAAAATGGTGCTAGATATACAAACAAAATCGTCGTCGTTTTTGTGAATTTATTAAAGCAGAATACACTTTTTTATAGCCACGTTTCTTGTTATTGTATTATTTAGTTTTAATGTTCACGTTTTCGTTCACTAAATTTGTTCATATTCTTAATCTGTTCATAACAAAATCCACATTCGTGTAATTCTTTTATGAAACTACCAAAAATGTGATTATTTTAATCAATTTTCGATTCGATAGAATTAACAACTATTTTATGTAAAAGCATTTTCTGTATGGGGCCAGTAGTAGTTTAAAACAAAAGAACTAGTTTCGTTCTATTCTAAATACAAAATTACACAAAGTTTGAACCATTAATATTAAAATATGACGTGTGTTTGGAAAGAACTACGAAGTCACTAGCCTTAATTATTACTATTTCTTAGGCATACATGCATATTGTAACTATGTTGCATTTCATAAGTTATAAATATTTTCATTATATTTTTCTTTCATCAATGTGCGTGAGCTCGCTATCTCACTGCATCTACATATATCTACGCTTACGCAGACATGAAACCGTTTTAGAATTAAGACCTACATGCATATCTTTGATGATTGTACACATGTTTTACAAATAAATCTTTATATAAGTAAGTATATTTTTTTCTTCTGCACTCATTTATTGGGGCACTATGAAAAATAAATTAAAGTCAATTTAATTTAAATATCAAATCTTAGGTTTGTGATTCATTCTTTACCCGAGCTAGAGATCCTTGAAGAATTTGAATCGCTGGATTTGAAATACGGACGAACTAATAGACAGACAGACAGCAGCGACTCATAAATAGTTCTATGTTTGCCGTTTTTAAAAGTTGGGAAAAGCTTCTTATGTAGGTATACTTAGCAAATAAGAAAATATTGTAAAGAACATTGAAGAAATATATTTTATTCACCATCGCATCGCTAATTCAAAAAATCTTTATTAACTTCCTTAGAAACTCAAGACCGAGAGAAACCCGTTTACAGAAACGTCTTTAAAAGTAAGCAACTCGATTTCTCGTTAGCGAAAGTTTTCAATCTAGATGAATAGTTATGCAGCAAATTGGATTTGCATTTCTGTTCAGTTGAAAAAAGTCTCAAGTAATTACTATTACAGTTTTTATGTCAACTGATGAAAAAAATGCCACAAATTTGCATTAATTTGGTCTACTGCCTCGAATGATTATGAAACAAATATTACTGACTTTATAAATAATACTTGGATACTAATATAATTTAATGTTTAATAATACCTAGGAAGCGATTCTGTATAACTTGGAGCTTATGAAGATGGGGTGCACAAGCATGATCAGGTTCGAAACTACTGAAGCGGGGGTCGGTATGAGATGGGTGTACATAGTGTTGGGTTTTCTTAACATTGTGCACAAAGGGACAAAAACGGCTTGGGTGTGGTTGTCAAAGGTGAGATTCCTATCTCCGATCAATTATCACTCAAAGGTTGATTGCACCCAGGGAATGGGTTCATTGAACTGAAGGATAGGTGTCGGATAGTGGAGATCTTTCTTTGTAAAGTACATAGCTTATGTCAGCTGGATTGGCCGCGTAAATTTTTGTCCTCTATATTTATATTTTGACAAACTGGAGCGTCTTTCTTACAAATTTTAAACAAGACTTGAAAGAAAATGCGTGCCACTGCGGACAGTCACATTGCTGCACCTGCACCACCGCGTTGTCAGCCTGGCCTAAGCATAGTTATTACGACCACATTATGGCAAAATACGCACTTAATATATTATTATAAATAAATAATGATAAGTTTTACGTTACATAGTATTGACATGTAAAAAAACAAATCACAGATATATATGTACATCTAATTAGCTGCAACGAGAGGAATTACTCTAATCTTGACAAAATACAAGTTCGATTTACTTAGGTATATGTATGTTGCATTAGTGATAAGACTGCCGATTGTGTTGCCATTACTATATTTTAAGTTAAGCGCACTTTTTTGTCTTTATCTGTACTTTTATTTGTATGCAATTAAGAGTTATGGTATAGAATTGTATAAGTTAAAGGAATTATAATATTGCTTTATTACGTATTATATCCTTTATTACGTAGGTTGTGCGACAAAATCATAAAAAAGCGTATTGGATTTGGCAGTGTAAGATGGTACTTATTTAGAAGGCGCTGCTGCCCACCTCCTAGTATTATTTATTTCGTCGTCTATTCATCCCAGGGGAAGATAATATACATTAAAAGAATGTCACAGTTGTGTTTGATAATGAATATCTATGTTATATTTGCAAATGCGTGCCACGCGCATAGTAGATAATTATAACAATGGTAATAATAATAGAAATGGACGATATCGTCCACTGTGAAAGCTAAGAGGTCAGGATTTTTAAATGTATAAGAAAATACAAGGCACAAAAATAAACGGATCCCAAACTAAAAATAATGTTTTATGACAAAACTTGCCCCGTGGGGTGCCGGGTTAGAATTGCATCTCCCCATATCATCCCGTGGGTGTCGTAAAAGGCGACTAAGGGAATTATACTGAAAGGTGGGCAGCAGCGCCTTCTAAAGAACTACTATCTTACACTGCGATCCCCAAGCCGCCTGCCAAGCGTGGGGATTATTGCAAATACCCCCTTAATAGGGGAGGCTGTGTTTAGCAGTGGACGATCCGGCTGATACAGTACAGTACAGTATGACAAAACTATTAAGCGAACATCTGTCCCAAGAGCTAGAACTTACTGGTTAATAAAACAATTGGAATAAAATGATAAATTTGAGCAACTACTAACACACAACGATAATTCAATTGTCAGAGCATGTCCTGACTCTGGGGACGGATGGTACGCGGGTTCGAATCCCACTCGTGGTGGTAATTTTTCCGTTCTTAGTAACTTTGTAACCTTGTTTACTTACTGTCTCAGCCGGATTGTCCACTGCTGACCACAGCCCATTTAAGGGGGGTTTTGCCATAATCCCCACACTTGGCAGGCGTCTTGAAGATCGCAGTTTGAGATATCAGTTCTTTAGAAGGTGGTCTTTATTCCGGTATTTTTCCTTTATTCGCCTCTTACGAAATCCACAGGTAGCAATGGGGGACATTCTAGCCCGGCACCCCACAGGGGAGTTGTTTACGTAGCAGGCGCTTATGCATAAATTACAATATATTAATTACATTTTGTAAGAATAAAGAAAAATTATCTTTCGTAGTATGTCAACAGTGTGATCCTCTTGGTCTATTTTGAGCCTTGCTATCCACCCAAGAATTCAACGTATCCAATCAAATCAATCACAATTTTCATGTGCCGACTTTAAAAAATGTAAAAACCCTACCTACCTAGAAGCTGTTTTTTTTTAATGGAATAAAATTATGTACTCAATGATGCATGCTGCATATAAAGGGTGGTTAAATTTCAAGGGCCGATGTTGATTTTGAATAAAACACAAACTATTTAGGAAATTATTGTAATTTTATTTTATTATGATATATTGGTATTACTCAATTATGTATGGAATAAAATATCGGTCAAATGGGCGCCGCGACCACGGCGGCACACCTCCATCCGATGGTCCAAATTTTCGATGACCCTGAGGCATAATGTAGGTTCTATGCCGTTAATGTGCCGAATTATCTCATCCTTTAGCTCTTGAATTGTTGCTGGCTAATCGACGTACACCTTTTCTTTCAAATAACCCCAAAGAAAAAAGTCCAACGGTGTCAAATCACATGATCTTGGCGGCCAATTGACATCGCCATTACGTGAGATAACACGGCCATTGAATTTGTTGCGCAAAAGAGCCATTGTTTCGTTAGCTGTGTGGCAAGTGGCACCGTCCTGCTGAAACCACATATTGTCCACATTCATATCTTCCAATTCGGGCCATAAAAAGTTCGTTATCATCTCACGATAGCGAACACCATTCACAGTAACTGCCTGACCGGCCTCATTTTGGAAAAAATATGGCCCGATGATGCCGCCAGCCCATAAACCGCACCAAACAGTCACTCTTTGTGGATGCATTGGTTTTTCGACAGTCACTCTTGGATTCTCATTCGCCCAAATGCGGCAATTCTGTTTATTGACGAATCCACTGAGGTGAAAATGTGCCTCATCACTGAAGATGATTTTTTTCGAAAATTGATTTTCTTGCCATTTCTTGCCATTTCTTGCCACCATTCTGCCCATTCACGACGTTTGGAATGGTCAAGAGGCTTTAGTTCTTGAGCCAATTGCACCTTGTAAGCGTGTAAATGCAAGTCTTTATGCATAATGTTCATCAACGACGAGCGTGAGAGGTGCAATTGTTGGGCACGACGACGAGTTGAGGTGGACGGCTCTTCAGCCACACTATCGCGAACAGCAGCAATATTTTCTGCAGTACGAGCTGTACGAGCATGCACTGGTGTTCTCACATCTTCTACAGACCCGGTTTGCTCGAATTTTTCCACGATTTTTGCGATTGTACGCACATTTGGACGATCAAATTGACCAAAAAAATCACGAAGTGCACGATATGCATTTTGATTAGAACGCCCATTTTCATAATAAGTCTGGATAACTTTAACACGTTGTTGGATTGTGTATCTCTCCATGGTTCAAATTGAGTAAGTCTGAAATAGAGAAATGTCAAATAAAATTCGAAAAAAAACTTGGCGTTTAGGTGTGGTTCATATTCAACATCGGCCCTTACAATTTAACCACCCGTTAGGATCGATCTGATCTGAGATTTTTATTTCTAAATATATTTTACAATAACAGAGTACGTCTTATAATTAAATTAAAATAGACCTACGTACCTACTTCGTTTTGTCAATTCAAGAATAATTTCCTCAAACAAATCTGTTATTCAAATGACATAATTAGAATTCGGGAGAATTGAAATGTCATTAGGTATACGAAACACAGTTGTGTAGCCAAAGAATTGCTGGTTACATAATTTACTTGCTTGATAAAAACTCCATAAATCTCGACAAGTAAAAGATAAAGGTTATTGTATTATAACTTTTCTTTTTTATGCTGTTTAGAAATTCAAATAATTTGATACATATTGACCTGAACAGGCCGTATGCCTATATTAAGAAAATACTACGTACTGGATACAACAATACAATGAAAGCATTTAGACAACCCACATGTCATTGCAGACTAAGGTAGTTCAAATGCTCTACCCCACTACCAGTTGGCAGCGTGACCGTCATGCTGGCAGTATTGCCGTGTTGTATTACAATGCTTATTCGTTGAGCCAAAATAGGTGCCAGCATTTTCGTCGCATCGACGGCGATAAGTTCTGGAAAATATGGTGAGTCCCTACGGACCCATTTTCTCTATACCAAAATGCTCAAATATGTAACCTATACCGAAGCGCCTTTACAACTTATTAGAAAATTGTTTGAGTTTTTAAACGTCCGTTTATTTTTAATATAAGTAGACGTAGGGAACAATCCTAAGAAATTTAAAAGACAAAAGCAGTCCCTCGTTCTGAATTCTTTGCATTATACTGCGTATAGTACATGTTTTATGGAGCAAGCGTTTTGACCGATGAAATAATCCGAACATCCGCTAACGCTTGAACGTTTAACTTTGTCTAAACGAACCCCAAGAAATCTGACAATTTAGTAAGAACACCTGTACATATAGCTGTAGCTACCGTATTATCAGATTAAAATACCTTTTGATATACGAGCGTTAGCTTTGTACACGACGCGTTATGTTTTTGCGTGTTGGTTCAAAACATAATACCTGATACAGTTTGCGCTGTGCTTAGGCATGAACTAGGGCATGAAAGACACTGTAGCTAGTGAACATGATTTTTAAAAGTTCTGTAAGCTAAATAACAAGAACATATAACTCGCGTATACAGACAAACAACATATAAATAGTGGTCAGAACTTGTTGCAATATAATGAATTACACAGGTTTTGGTGTAGCCATGTTACAAACTGGCTTCCGTCCAATGTGTCAGCGGTCATGTACATTTCCGGTTTAATTGATGCTCGGCGGTTTGTGGGTCTGGGGTTAATTAAGGAAGTCGGGATATGAACCATATATTAAGTAGTATATTTTATAAAATACAAATCGTTATTGAGATGGTATGTTTTTATTTCCCGCCGGACTGGAATGCACGCCTCTCATCTCTTCCCGTGGGTGTCTTAGTAGCTTTCGTGTTTATTTTTTGGCCGTGGCCAATCACCAGATTAAATCGCAAGAAACTTAACATCATACCAATGATGTTTAGTTTCTTGTGGTCTTCTCCCTTTCAACTCAAAGCAGTGATGGCTCAATGGCATTGGATATGGACTGCCGCGCAGCAGGTCCATGGTTCGAATCCCGCCACGGGCTTGAGCTTCACCGCATGGTGGAAGGGCATTTTGAGAATGTCCGCAAATGTAGCTAGCGACCACCCTCAAGTAGAAAATCTGTCGCCAAGCACCTAACGGTGTATTCCGGTAGCAGTCCTTGAGAGCCAGTGAAATAACAGGCAAAATGAGACTTAACAGGTATGTCTCAAGGTGATGGGCGCTGTGCAGTTCGTCACTTGTGATGAAATGCATCTGTTATAGGCAGAGGATACCGCTTAACATCAGGTGGGCCTCGCGCTTGTTCCTTCACAATAACATAAAAAACTGTGTAATCATAGACTGCCTATGAGCAGTTATATAAGAGCCATTATATGTATACTTTACTAACAGAGAATCGACAAAAACTTTTATTTCAAAAGGATGTGATAAAGGTCAAGGCCTTGATTATTGTATATAAGAAAATAAATATATGAGATTATCTTTAGCTTGAATTGCTTAGTCGGCTTTCAATTGACTACTCGGCTATTAATTGTAAGTGATGATGAAAATCACTCTCAAGTACAGCTACCGTGAATGATCTCTATATGATTTAAAAGACACCTGATAAAATATTTACTCAGCAATTGTTCTTAGAAAACCTACGGAGGTGCTTCGAGGTTAATACTTCGAAGCACCTCTGTTTTTTATTAGTTTAAATACCAAGTGTTCAAACTCAGTGAAATTATGCCTTGAGCTTTGGGTTTGCCAAAGACGTTTGCAGTTTTCCGTTTCTGGACACAGATTTTCTACTATGAGGGGGTAGCTAGCCAGGCGGAAATTCGAAATAATCACTTAAACCAAACGGTCAAGTTTAAAGCCGCAGCGGGGTTCGAACCACGGACCTTCTGAGCGGCATCCATAGACAATATAGACATTGCCACTGAGCATTCACTTCCATACAAAAACAATTAATTGAAAACACACATAACAAAGCTCAAATTAAAATTAATTACACGAGACTTGGGATTGTAAAAGTAATCAATTGGCTTACTGCCAGAATGTCAACGTTCATAGTACTTTTCCGATAATTGATGTTCGGTGGTTTATTAGTATCGAAGTTGATCGCAGCAAATTGGCTGGTACTGTTTTATTCGGTTGTAAACGAAGTTCGAAAACAGAACCTAATTGGAAACTATCGCGAGTTTTATCCATATTAACTTATTAGGAACCGGCTAGGACCCGCGTTAACCAGTTACGCGCTGAGGCCCCTGCTCGTCGCTTCGCGCAATCGTGACTCCCAGACGAAGGACTTCAAAACAGTCCGAACCTGGACGGAATCTTCCCGGTAAATATAACGCGGGTGCTAGCCGGTTCCTAATAAGTTAGAACCTAATTGGTCAAGTTCTGAGCCTCGTTCCTCACGATAGTGTAATGAACAGAACAGTACTTCGGCTCCGATGTTTCCAGTCTGGTGGTCGTCTCAAGAATGCCCCACTCCTCCGCTCTTTACTTCGTGTCAACACTCGTTTTAGCGGGAAATCACTCGGCCAATCATAGAGCGTGTCGTATGTTTTAAACCATCAAATGGTGGCGCTACTGTCGCTTTGGTGTTGCCATTACCAACATCCGCCAACTGATCAGTATTAAATATTTATTTCCGTACAATGACACCATAATATCGAATGAAAACATAACATTCGGCCATCGGACATCGTGCAGACTCCGGCGCACGAAAAAAGGGCACCTCAGCTAGATTGTTAAAAAGAAGAAAATAATATACAATAAAGGGAGACTAACAAGGACGAAGGTTGTTGATGGATGAGCCAAAAACATAATGATGTCCAATGACATTAAACTGATTTTTATTTATCATTACCTTAATTTTGTCATTGAATTTTATTTTAATCATGGATTTTTGCCATTTCATATTCATTGATTATGTGTTTGGTGTACTAATCCATCTATGCAAAAAAAACAACAACTGAACATAACAATAGGCCTTTTCTGAACCCGTATGAAAACAATGATTAAGTAACTTTATAAGTTGATTTGACGTTTCATTTGATTCTTTGTGTAAAATTGAAGCATATTGAGGTCATAAAATCCAACACAAGCGCGTAAAGTATAAACAAAGAAATGCATCTTTTCATTTAGTGAACACTATATTATATTCACTTATATATAGAAAACTTAGATAGAAATCTTGTAACGACAGTTTTATTTTATACTTACATGACAAAGTTATTTGATTGTATATCTCATGAACTTCATAAACTACATCACTATGGCATATAAGGAACCGTTATCAATTGGATTAAATCATATATTGCAAATAGAAAATGGCACGTAAAGATGTCGACAATAGATGAGAAGAAATCCAAACAAAATTCAAGATCAGAATGGAAAATAAACAAATTCGGTGTCTCTAGGTTGTCGATTTTAACTCAATCAAAAATAGTCAAAGATTACGAGCGTATATAAGTACGCTCCCAAAACGGCACGCTACCGGAATAGGAGTTACTTCACGTTGATTCAATTATTAAATAAATGACCAGTAGACATTAAACAATAGCCATTTTACATAAATAAGTATAAATTAAATGTGTTAAATCATGCCTTTACTCGCTCCATGAATATTTCACTGATAAATAACATACTTTCATGTTTTGTATTAGGTTTCAGACATTACTTTGCACTTTCATAAGAATTATTATTGTAATTAAATACTTTATTTACACAAATTAATAATTAAAAAAAATGTGTTAGTTCGTTTTATTTATAACATCTAATTTACTCGAATTTGAGGCAAATAAATTGTATTTTATTATATTTAATAAATTGTTGGGTTCTGATGAAGAAGCTTTATTTGGTATTACACTTTTTTCGGAATCACTCATAACACTGAAAGCTTCAACATTAATGCGTTGTCGTATTCTGTTGGCAGACATTTCAAAACAGCACTTCTTTGCCTATGAAAATCCAAACACATTTGCGATTTGATATCTATGATTATCAAATTTATATCTTATTTTGAAGCTGCTAAAACCGATCTACTTCTTAAAATACGCCCTGTAATGGTAAAAGCCTCCAATTCATCATCTGCCCATTGCCCTCAAACGTCTTTAGTGCTTTTGTATATGGTCATGCACTTTATCTAAATCTTTTGACGAACTTTCTAGAATAGCTTGGTTAGATCAAGAGACTGCTATATTGACAAGGATATTTTTAGTAATTGTGTTTGATCCCATTTACCAATACTTCCACACCAAACTTATGCAATTAAATAACCTATCAGGCTCCTCCGTTAGATATAAATATTTTTCTAAATGGACAAACAGTGGAAGAAGTTAATACCTGTGTTTTCTTAGAATTGACACTAGATCAACACTTCATGGAAACAACCCGTAGCATCAGTTTGCTCTAAAGTAACTAAATTCGTGTATGCTCTCAAACGCATCCGACAGATAGTTTCGCAAAAGGCAGCCCTCTCAGCTTATCACGGTTATGATGGTTCTACTCGAAGATACGGATTGATTTTATGGGAAAACTCGGTAGAAATTAAAAGACCTATCAAGAATAAAAAAAAAAGTGTATTCAAACTTTATGATCGACTTTAAGACACGTGTAGGCCTTTATTTAAACAATTAAACATGCTACCTCTTCCTTGTCTCTATATAGAAGAAATGAGCCTTTTAGTGAAACAAAACCCAATTTTTTTTGTCGATGTAAAACGTGATATGCACCGATCAACTCGCTATCGGAAAAATCTGGTAATGCCTATGTCTAGTTTAGGACTATTAAATTAATATTGTATGGCAATAAAAATCTATAACAAAATCCCAATTGACATTAGAAACTTACCCTTTTATATTTTTTTAAATTTAAACTGAATAAATTGATTGCAGAATTATTTTTATTGCCTTGACGACCTTTTCAAGTCTAAGACTAAAGTAATTAGTAATTAACGTTCTGACATCTAATGACATACTTTTAGCTATTAATAATATCATTTAATATAATATTGTTTATTGTGACGTAATAATTTTTGACATTGTAGTAAAATATATACTTTGCGTTATCCAGGTATGTCTTTTATTTGTACCTTGACCTAGACATAATCAATATATATGACTACTATTAACAATTGAATATCTCTTGCTTAATTTTCTTCGATATTAACTATTTGTACAACCAATACTTCTGATACAGGCAAAATAGCCTTAATCGTAAAATAGTTATTTCACTTTTAGTTATTAGCATACTAATATTAGGCTATTAGGTAAAGTTTTGTTATACCTTATATCATAGATTGATGTAGGTACATAATATTCGTCAATGGAAATGGTAATCCGAGACATGACTAATGGTCGTATGTAGAAGTATAGTAAATTTTAGTACGGTAGAACTTCGGTACCAAATAACCTTATCAAAAGTAATTCAGAATCAAATTTATCTATATTCAGATTTTGGGCTACAGTGAATTCAATAAGAGAGCAATCACTACTAAAGTTAATGTAAGCTCTCAATATTGATAACTTCAGCATCCTTGAGAATACGTTATCATTGTTAGAATTTGAAGAATATATATTTAGTACTTTATCAGTTTTCAAAGAGGTTTTGTGATTGAATAAGAATTTCGATTACTATGCTAATCTAGATGACCAATATTTTTCTAAATTGCGGTCACGTATCATTTGGATAACGAGGATATCGATGCTCTTCATCAAAATTAAATCATTTAATAGTTAACTGAACTAAAGTAACTTCTTTATTCTTCTTGATTTTGAAGAACCAATTTGACTAATGTCCCTCTATGCCACAGGCAAAACAGCGAACTCTAGGTCGAGACATGCCCTTTCATATTCCTTCAAAATATCCTCTTTTTTGCTTTGAGAGAAGATTTTGACTGACAGCTCAAAACAAAGTAATGCAATAAAATACTATATCTTTAATACCATAGATCAATGTACTACTTTTTTCAATTTATTCCGTACATGTTAATAGAAAGAAGCTTTTCTGAGAACAAGATTCATAGACTTTCATAGGCTTTAAAATTTCTACCAAACATTCTTAAGCTATTCCGTCCAAGTACAATCTAGGCTGGTGAAATGTGACAACCAGTTGCTAGAGTGCCTAAAGGAAAAATTCGTTCTCTGTATGCAACCATATTTCAATGTTTTATCTTTTATCCTCTGGATCAAATATGAATTTTGGCCAAACGTCCATCCAAGAACGTTGAAGCATCCAGTAAAAACTAATTAACGTTTAATTTGACGTTCAATACATTAATTGATTCAATAACATCAACAGAAGGATACTGCTGCTTACACCATTTCGACGTAAACTTATTGCTTTCTTCGTGATATTTTCCTCGACTAAGTTTTCGTTTCAAAATTTGTACATCTTCTAGAAACTGTTCACTAGAATCACAAATCAGGCGGTATCGCACTAAACGTAGGCCATTACTACCACAAAAATAAGTATTTTATGAACAATGCAACAAGACTATGCACATATCTAGTAAATAAGAATGTGGTGTAGCTTTATTCGCAGAATCATGTTTTAAAAACTACGAAAAGAAATTATTATTAATGAATCAAGGTGTATTGTCGAGTATCTCTATTATATAACTGCTATATGTTATTTCATCTAAACTACATAAGTTTCAAGACACAAAATTATAAAAAAAAACACGTGTTTCCCTTAACTTAATAAACCAGTCTATTCAGATACATTCGTTTCTAATGGTAGTCATTCAAATAATTATTTCTTACTTCACTCCATATATCACTGTCTACCCACTCTTATAAAACTTGAACCATTATTTGAAACTATACTTTATTCACATCAATACCAAAGTAGGACTAATATTGTGTCTGTATAATCAGACGTTAATTTCGGTCATCATGTATGATCCGATCACGTCGTCCTCTAAAGTATCATGTGAAAAACGCATGAATTCTAATGAATCTAAGTGACGCTGACGCATTCGTGCGTTTTTGTAATCTTGTATTTCTTTCTAAAGCGACCGCACGCTAACGTCCAACAAAATAACTTGTAATGCCTCAAAATGGCACAAAGATAATATACATAATCATGTTCACTTAACATAATATATGATCTGTTTTCTTATAACGTACGCTCACGTCCTCTTATAAGTAACGCAAACTTACTTTCACTTATTATCGACGCCCTCTCACGTCTGCTAATAAATAACGCCAGCTCACGTTATCTAACAAACAACGCACTCTCACGTTCTCTTATAAATTACGCCCGCTCACTTACTTTAACCAATAACGCACTCTCACGTTCTCTTATAAATGACGCCCGCTCACGTACTTTAACAAACAACGCACTCTCACGTTCTCTTAATAATGACGCCCGCTCACGTACTCTAAAAACAACAACGCACTCTCACGTTCTCTTATAAATTACGCCCGCTCACGTACTCAAACAAATTAACGCACTCTCACGTTCTCATAAGTGACGCACGCTCACGTCTTCAAACAAATTAACGCACTCTCACGTTCTCATAAATGACGCACGCTCACGTCTTCATAAAAATGATGCACGCTCACATCATAAAATCAACACAAACTGGTTTATACATTATAATTCATAATCATATCATGATAATGTTTTTTAACGTAAACAAATGCCTTTTAATAACTTTATCGGCAAAAATCAATAAAACAACTTATTGAATATAAACTCCAAAATCATTATCTTCAAAGAAATGCTGTAGTTAGAGATCTAGGGGTCGTACTTGACGAGGACTTTACCTTTAGAGACCGCTAAGGTCATATTATAAACAGAAGTACTCAAATATTAGGCTTCATTAATCTTATTACAAAAAAATAAAAACCATTTAGTTTGTTGACTATTTACTTTTCATTACTCCGTAGTTTCCTAGAATATAACTGTCATCTGGTCTCCGTATTATGACGTACATGTAAAACGTATTGAACACGTCCAGAGAAAGCGTTTAAACATATTGTGCTAAATCGTAAACTGCGATAATATCCTGAAAGACTAAGCACATTTAAATTACAAACCCTTTAAAATCGACGCGTGTGTTCAGACTGTCTAATTATTCAAGATTATACATTCATAAATTTATTCTCCATCACATCTTTCAAGCATTGGTATTAATATCAAACCACGAGCCCGTGATAGTCACTCTAATATCTTACTCTGCAGGTGTACAAGAATAATACATCTTTTTACAATCCAATAGTTCGAATATGTCGCCAATACAATGAAATCTTAAGAACACCATACCTCACTTGACATTTTTGACTTCCTGCTCAGTCTGTGGTATAACTAATTATGATTTGCCTAGGGTAAATAACTAAATGTGTTTTAATCTATGTTTCTTTTTACTCAATCTTAGTTATCAGACGGCGGCCTTTTGCCGCTCTAAAACAGTTTTAGAACTCGATATGTACAAAACAATGCTTATAAGTATTTTATCTCATTAAATCTATTATTACGTGAAATACAAAGCGTATGTTATTACATAGCTATATTACAAACTCATGTCTTAATAGTTACATAGTGTTGAAAGGCCATCATCTGCATTATTGTTAAATGCGGGTAGATTATATACAGTTACGATACAAAAGAAAATGTGATATTCAAGGTTAATCAATCATCTGCATTATAGTTCATTGCGGGTAGATTATGCGTACTCACGAAAGATAATTTAATATATAAGAATGGAACACAGATATTGAACTAAAGAGTTTGACGTAATTATATGCTTAAATGTGTCACAAAATTCTCTGGAGGGACTATACATAATAAGTAGGTACTCACAATCGCTTGGGCCGCAGCAAGACTTCACTTTGTGAGGGGTTTTTGAACACTTCTGAATTGTAATGAACAGAACAGTACTTCGGCTCCGATGTTTCCAGTCTGGTGGTCGTCTCAAGAATGCCCCACTCCTCCGCTCTTTACTTCGTGTCAACACTCGTTTTAGCGGGAAATCACTCGGCCAATCATAGAGCGTGTCGTATGTTTTAAACCATCAAATGGTGGCGCTACTGTCGCTTTGGTGTTGCCATTACCAACATCCGCCAACTGATCAGTATTAAATATTTATTTCCGTACAATGACACCATAATATCGAATGAAAACATAACAATAGTATAGAGGTATTTATTTTGTTGGAGAGCAAGGCATATATCACAGTTACTATAATTTGTGTCTTACACAAAAAAACAGAACCAAACCATCCTGATAAAAGAAAAAATGTTTTGTATTGATGATGTATTGCTACAAATGAAATTTTCCCACCGTGTGAATTTATAGTTTGTGGTGAAATTCAATTAAATTAAGACTTATCAACCTTCACTGAGTGATGAGGCATCGAGAAAAGAAGAAAAACCTTGTGATGACATTAATTTTCGTCATCATTATCATCAACTAAAAGTAGTTTTTTTTTGTCACACAAGTAGGAGAGGCCACTTATGGCAAACTTAATACATTAACGATTAAAATGACAAGATTAAGTAACTATATCAAACGGATTGTCCACTGCTTCACCAGCTTCTCCTATTATAGAAAGGTTTGCCATAATCCCCATGTTTGGCAGGCGTCTTTGGGATCGCAGTATAAGATAACAGTTCCTCAGAAGACGCTACTGCCAACAATCTGGTATTTTACCATTAGTCGTATTTTACTACACCAACAGCAAAAGGAAGACGAGGGAGGGATACCATTCTAGCCCGACACACCGACAAATTCAAAAAGAATAATTTTTTTTTCCACTACCATAATAATATCATTAGCAATCGGTTTGCTATAAATAACTTATGAGTGATAATGAAAAAATAATAGATGGTTAAGACATTGAAGCGTCTTTATAGCAATATAAATTGCGGATCCGATCATTGAACCAGAAAACACTGTTGACGTTGACGTCAATTGCGAGAAATTCACTATTTAATTCTTCTTTTTATTTGCTGCTCGTTCATCTAACTATTGTACCATCTCGTTATAGGCGAGATTCAAGAAATATTGTTACGATAAATATAAAAAAACGGAACCCTTATAATCACTTTGTTGTAGAATCATTTTGTTGGGAACGAGTGGATGTACCAAGCCATCTTTCTTTTTTTTAGCAGCTCTCTGAGTCAACGCAGTCAAATGAAACAGCTGTTTATGCCGCAAATTTTCGACACTTGCAATGTACTCAAAACCTATAGGGTACTTCTTGTGAACTCAGAATCTTGTTATTTGGTACGAAGCCACGTCTTGTAGCACAGATAAAGGTAAAATTACGAAAAGCATACGTTATTAGTAACATCATATTTTAAAATATTTTTAATTATTTTAAAATGTTTTATGGATGTCATTTAGCAATAAAAATATACCATAATTTTTACTTATATATCTAAAGGTATGTGCGGAACCTTCGGTGCCCGAGCGCGACTCGCATTTGGCCGTTTTTTTTAATTCTTATTAATTTAATACCATACATTTATCTCTAAAAGCGGTAATGAAACCGTTTTAAAATTAATTTTCCCACCACAGACAAGAGTTTCCATCTAAAAGCATTTATTTTTGAAGCCTGATATGTTAGCCTTTGACTACTATCTCACCTGATGGTGAGTGATGATGTAGTCTCGAAGATGTTGTTCAGAATAACCTAGAATTACTGGCTCTTAAGGACAGCTGCCGGAACACTGTTAGGGGCTTGGCGACAGACTTTCTACTTGAGGGCTAGTAGCCAGGCGGGCATTCGCAAAATTCCCTACCACCATGCTATAACGACTGTCATACTAAGACTACAACCAAACCGACGGCTTAACGTGTCCTCCGAAGCACGGAAGCGCTCAGTAGTAATGTCACTAGCGGTCACCCATCCAACTCCTGACCGCGGCGGACGTTGCTTAACTTTACTGATCGGTTAAGAACAGCTTATCAAACTTCGCTACGAGCGCTTAAAAAATGGTTTACTTACTCATTGGCAAAAATATCTTACGTTATACATTTACCCATAAATTAACAATATTGAATACATCAAACAATTGTATAATTAGACGAGCGGATATTTGGCTTCCACGTGTTTCAAAGCTAAGACCGCAATTTAGTAAACATAATGTTATATAGGACGCCGTCGGCTAGGCAGAAGGTTAGGAATACCCAAAAGTTCGACTCTGTAGGCGTTTTGTGTTTGGTCTACATCACGAAGGAAGGAAGCCTTTGTGATCTACCTCCATTTTTAATATTGAAAATTATGTTTTGCTGTTTTATGCCTACTGATCCAGAAGTTAAGGTTGAACTGGCCGGCCCGTTCTCCATACAAACGCCGTAGGGTGATCACTCCCTTATTTGAGATTTTAGGTCCAGAATTAATGCCGTTATGAGCTTCGAAACATTTTCATATAACATTTCCGAGGCTCATAACTTTAAAGTGAATTATCTTTTTAAAATTTCGGCATCATACATGCCTAGATAATGACGAGTTCAATCGTTATTATGCTATGTTTTGGACCTAAATCCTCAAATAAGGGAGTGATCACCCTACCACGTTTGTATGGAGAACGGGCCGGCCAGTTCACCCTTAAGCCTGTAACGAACGATATAATCACTTCGAAACACATTGGTAATTTAATAGTACATAGAGACTGTTTACAGCTAATAAGCTAACCTTTGAGCACTATCTCACCTGATTGTATTTAAGCGATGATGTGGTCGAAGATGTTGTTCAAGCTAACTTAGAAGTATTGTATTGAGAATGTAAACTTGTCGCACCGTTACAAACTCGACATCCATGTACAAAAGTGTCGTGGGATATAAGATTGGCTTTTTAATGATTACTTTATGCACTGCTATTTGAGCCCGTTTTAATTGCAACAATATAGTAGCGCAGGCACTTCCCCATGTAGTGGAGGAATAAGAAAGTACCGATAGATTGTGAAAGCGAATTGTAAACAACCTTTAAGGATTCAATATAGACTGCAGCTCTGAGATTTTAAAAAACGAGATTAATTTACGCGTCCTCAATGAGAACATGTTAATTTGAGTTTTCCAGTTTATTAGCTTGTCTTCCTTCACCTTCAAAAATGTTACTGTTTCAGTTCTTACAGATAGACGAAGCAGAAAGAGACGATTGACAATCGTTGTGAGCCACTATAGAAAATAATTACTATAGCTAACGACTGCCATCCTCAGACAACAAGGACCGACGGTCGTGCCCTCCGAAGCACTAGCACGCTCAATAGTAATGCCACTAGCGGTGACCAGTCCACATCGTCACCGCATCGGATGGTTTAATTAAATTCCCAGACTGCTATATGGCTTGTGAAGAGAAAGATTTTTAGATTGAAATGTTAAGAAATAGTTCAAAAGTAAAATTCTGAGCAGACTGACGAAAGTTTCAAAGGTGCATGCCAAAAAATAACTTTGCTGCAGAACGAATCATAATTTTTCACCTCTCATCAGCGAGTAAAAAGCTATGTGCAAGAAAACCAGCGCAAACTTCAACAAGTTATTTCATACTTTCGAGTTTTGGAAGTCAATTCCGTTGTTTTAAATATTTTTCATCGATTCTTTTATGCTATTTTATTTATTCATGAATGGGTGTTGGAACACACAGAGTAGTTCTACATTGTCAAAAAATCAGAGATAACAATAATTTTGTTTACATTTATGTTCAAAAAAAATATTTTACAAATTTTTTATGTGATGATGTGACAAGATGGACAAGACGCAAGCCTAATTAATGGTAAGCGTCACGCCTGTCTATTATCGTTGCAATGACACCATCGCCATCGTTCTGCATGACACTCCACTGCACTCATCATTCCGAGACATCATTACTTATGTCTCGTGTGGTCAATAATTTCACTTGATACAAGTGTCCTTCACGTCTAAGCACAGTAGTGTTTGCAATATTGCTTTAAGGGAGAATATGGCGTAGTAACCACCAAAACAGACTTTGGTAAATATATCTATGTATGACGTAGAATATTTTAATAACTAAAAGAACACTTATTAAAAAAAGTTACTTAATAGGTTTTTCATGCCTACAAGCGCTATAGTATCAACAATAAAAAAAACAACCCTAAGAAAGAAAAGAAAAGTATTCAATCAACGACATCAAAAACAATAAAACCAAAATAAAGGACCAAATTACCAAATAGACCGTGAAAGGGATACAAGAAACCGCTGGTTTGTCTGAACAAATAGTCGGAAGCATTCGTTCAAACTGAGAAATAGGAATGAGAAAAATCCCCACAGACTTACCTACTTGAGGATTGAATAACCTTAAAATCTTAAAATTAAAAATTAAACGTGGTTACACGTGATAATACATCGATCGTAATCGTCTTGACCATTATCTCCGTGGTCTGCCGGACTATCCTTTCACCACCCTTATATTCCTGTAGGAATCATAAGAAGCGCGAAAGGAAAGTACCAGAAGCTGAACAACAATACCTTATGAATAAATACAATCATACAGTGTGATACTCAAGAGAGCGTGCCAAGCATAGGGAGTATGGCAACTCCCCCGCCCCCTCTTTCTAATGATCGTGAAACCTTTGAGACAAGGTAGACGTTTCATTTGATGTGGTGACTTTAACACCATTATTGACTTGTCTTGTTAAAAACGCTATTTAGACATTTTGTTATAAAATGTATACTAAATATACATTCCTACTGAAATAGTTCATTACTGTTCATATTTTAATTACCTACTATTTTATTTGTAATTTATTAAAACTTTCGTAAGTAGTATACGTATTTAAAAAAAATGAATTCCATTTCACTTACGTAATACGTTAAATCAGTCAAGAAGCTCGATCTCGACCGCCGCCGCCACCGCGGTAAACAACAATTCATGCGTAAAAGCGGTTGGCAGCACACATACTCGCGCAACTGGTCGAGAGCGAGTTACTCAAATGATTTTACGTAAGTGAAACCAGTTTCAATTTTTTTATATTTTTCATATATATATCAAGGAATCAAACTAACTTTATAAATGCGAGTGACCAGGCATTTGATTTTGTAGAAGTTCAGAATTTTAGCAATTTTATTACTTAATATGTAAAGACGAAATATAATATTTTATTTTGAAAGATAATTAAAAGAACTTTGCTTTATGCCGTACGGCTTACTGCTTCACATAAAAGGCCTGTTCCATAATAGGTATTCCTGAAGATTGTCATCGTAAAAATACAACATTACAGAAAGCGCTGAAGAAACTAAGATTATTTTTGTTGAATTTCTTTCAATCCTACTTGATATTTCTGATCAATTGCTTTACATGTAATAAAGAATTAAAAAATATTTTTTGAAATCTTGATCTAATACCGCCACATACTTCGATACCGTTATTTTCTTACACAATACGGTCCTTTTTTCACAAGATTTTTAGATAAAATTGACGCACCACGTGTTTACTCAGGAGCTTTTGATACAAGGCTGTTAAGATTGGAACTGATACCTTGAGGATAAAATATGTTTACTTATTTGATAGAGAAAATATTAGAAAAGGAATTTGTGCAAGTACCAAGTGAAAATAAGTATAAATTAATTAAAAATTTAAAAAACCGACTGCAATTTTTTTATGCTTGATAGGTTAGCCTTTTTCTACTATTTCACGTGATGATGTGGTCGAAGATGTTGTTCGGGCTAACATAGAATTTTATTTCCGTAAAGCGTTTTATTGTTCGATTAAATTTAAACTCCAAGTTATATATATATATATATGTGTATAAAATCGTTACTTAAAGCCCTTCATTTTGATATCCCATTCTTAAAATATGGCATCTAAAATCCGCTAGTTTGTTGTTTCTACTTTTTTATGTACTTTGTCACCTGCGCCATCAAGACAAATTAAATGATATATTATCCGTTGAGCCGTTTAGAAGTTATGGTGGAATAAAAAAACTCACAAACATACATACATACATGGACTCTGGAAACATAACACTTCTTTTTTTGGGCAGTCGTGTAATAAAATGGAATGTTTCAAAATGTTGTGATATAATTATTGTTATAAACGGTCTTGGCATAGCAGCATCAAACATTTCTTGTGGCTTGTTGCCCTTTTGATATTAACACTCCGTTACAAGTGCTGGACACAGTTTTCCTCATCTCTACATAGTATAAAACAAAGTCATAACACGCTGTCTGTCTCTCCCTATATATATTTAGATCTTTAATATCGATTTAAGAAGTAGGATAAAATGTCTAATAAATGCTTAATATAGAAGATAAACACTGATAATTTAAGAGGTATCTAATGTGACGTCCTAAATAAACACATTTTGTTTTGCGCTTACACGGCAAAGGCTGGCTTAATTCTACGAGCATGGCATCATCAGGACCACTTAGGCCTATTTATGAATGAAATTCTATTGTTATCATTATCGATGATCCTAATGAGTGAAATACATTGTGCGTATAATATAGCCTTAGATATATATTACAGTATTAGATTTTTCGTTGCGCGTTGATTATTTTTCACATGACCAATAATTATATTATGTCGCTCTTTCAAGAGTAACTTCTAAAGGAAACACGTTTGTATTGTCTTATAACATAAAAATGTGAACGTTGTGTATAATTAATACATAGTATCAGCGTTGCAACAGTGCGAAGCCGGGTCGGGTAGCTACTGTATGAATATTTGCTTGTTATTTTAAAACTCATGGGTCCAGAATGTTATCTTCTTCAACAGCTGTCCCCTGCATCCTGATGTATTTGTCAGCAACTCGGCAACAACGAAAATGCACGGGTTTGTTTTTTATTAACGTATTAGTCATACCAGACTTCCCTTACGTCTAACGTTTCAAATAAGAGATGCTTCGTTTAGAAGCGAAACGCGTCGAATACTCTTCCGGTTTGGCTGCGTGGCGTTTGTGACGTCACGTCGGCTTAATAGGAAAATAGGCGGAATTGTCACTAGATATATATCATTTTTATAAAGATTTTTTAAGTGTTTTATTAAATAATTAATTAAATGTTTTCTTAAAATACTTTTAAAATATTTTTTATTATTAGTTATTTTGACATTAATAAGTTGGCATCGGACTGGACCACTATGGCCAATTTATGAATGAAATTCTATGCCGATGCCAATGGGACAAAATAATTAGTACAAAATTTTGAATACAGGTACTTAAAAATGACAAAACACGTTTATATGGAAAGTGCTCCGTGCACTCTATAAGAAATTATAAAATTTATTTAGAAATTATTAGATCTTAATAATAAATTATCCTTTGTTATTGGAACTTGGTTTTACCAGAACCACCAGACATGTTATACGAGGTTTTTATATAAACCAATTGCCACACATTTTTTTTACCTATCATAAAAACTCAATTAGAAAGAACATAGACATGTCATATTCCACAGCGCCTCCTTGCACAATGCTTCAATCGACACATACAATTTATACAACATTGTTACAAACATCTTTTGTCAGCCATTATCTTAACAGCTGTTAGAACCACACAAACTCTACCCTTCGAATGAAATTTCAACTTATCACCATAATTACCAACGAAACTCTCATCTAAATTATGAATTGATTCAATCCCGACCACACGAGTGAAGCGCTAACTTTTACCGACTTCGTAACAAATTACAGGGAACGGTAAAGTTCTGCGAACTAAAGATTTATCATTTTGGAAGGAAACGGTTTCAAACGAATCTATTATTAGATTTTGAGTCGGAATTTCCGTTTCGGTTTTGAATAACAATATTTGCTATCTGTTAAGTTTTTGCTTTGATGTTGGCTTTTGTGTTTCGTAGGCTAGAATTGATTGATAACAAAATGAAAGTTTTGAAATCAAACCTGAACGAATTTCTTGAATTTATTCAACTGTTTTTCTTGAGATCTATTTTAGGTTTATCAAATTCTAAACAAATGTATAGTAGCAATAATAAGAAAGAAAGTTTATCGAATGTGATGAAAAAAATTCAAAGAAACGGTCATAATGGTTATAAGTTTTTTATGTATATAATGAATTATTCGTTTAAATATGGTATGTGTAAGGTAGTCATAATAATGTCAAGTTCTTTTTTAAGTTTTTTATGTAAATATCTTGCATGCAATGACAGCAGAGATAGCGGACAAATAACTTTTTTAAGATCATTACTTGTAATATACCTATTCTCGCAAGACTAGAAATGAATAAATAAATAAAAAAAATACTTGTTTATTCGATTTCTGATTCTCTAATTAAGTTTTAATACATTTTCCCAGTACAACAACAAGGCAATACCTGCTGAAATGATTTAATAGAATTATATTAATCAACTCATAAACAATCTAGCGATTTTACTTCCCGTTGAGCAAATACCGCTAACAAATAAACAAAACATCAACATCCAAACAATTGGTAGGTAATAGGCGAGACGTGAAACGAACGCAAAAGTAGAGTAAATATAAAGTCGTATGTGGTCTAAGTTTTCTTACTTTTCCCCATTACTAAACTAGCAAGAGTGTGAAATGAAATTACATTACGACTTTTCTGACGATATCTGATGAAGAATCATAGTAAGACATTCGTAGTTACATAATGCAGACTGGCTTATTTATAAAAGAACTTGCTCATTTATACACACCGTTGTGCAATAATAGTTATTTTAAAGGTTCAGGTAGAGACCCAACTCTACTTACCATACCAAAATGCTGTACGGCACTTCGTGGCATAGTAGATTGTTATACAAGGGTCGAAAGGAATCAATTCCCATACGAGGTATTTAGACGCCCGAGCGTAGCGAGGGCGGCTATAGTCCGAGTAGGAATTGATGACTTTCACCCGTGTTAAGCACTCTACTTTTCATTTCGAACGTAAGGAAAGAAATAAATAGTAGTTTGGTAAAGGCGTTGGAATGACGTTCATTTTTAGAGTAAAAGACCTCTTGCTAGTAGAGTAAAGAGCTCACCTTCACTGCCAAATATCTCGTCAGGGGCTTTATTTATAAATTTTTCTATTTCGTATGAGGTGAAAACTTTAGATTTTTTGCTCTTGAACTCCTGAGCCTGTCTTTTCAAAAACGATGTTAGGTTATGGATTTTTTTCAAATCTACATTGTGTTTTGCACTAAGTGTACTCTTGAGCATTGAATACCTGCTCCATAGCGTAGAAGGCTGTATTTTGTTAGATAGTCCATTGAAATATGTATGAAGCACACTTTCGGAAAATGATTTAATTTTCTTGTCTACTCGCCACTTCATAAAATCGTTGTATGTATTTAAGTATCAGCCCTTTGAAATTTCTGGCAGAAGATTTTCAATAACTGTATCTGTCTCATCTTTAACCGAATCTGGGGTTAACATTACAGAATCGCTTGAACTCATTTTTATCAAATATTAGTCCATAAAACCAAGATATTGTATTTCGGTACAGTTTACAGAGGTACTTAGTATCCCGCCAAATTATAATCTATTTTAAATTTCACATATGGAACACACCTGGTCACCGCCGCGCGCCATCCCGCTTAAAAGTTTTTTTTTTTTAATTCACACGGCCTTTATTTTTATAGACTTTTTTCATATATTTTTTTGTATACCTTAATAAATTTGGTTCTGTTTTTAAAATTCATTCCCACCCTTAAGAAGGAAGCAATTACTATGAGTTTTTCCCGCCCTTAGGTGGGAAGCAGCGCCTCCCACCCGCTACTCAGATCAAATAAACACTACTTTCCGAGTATGAGAAATGAAAAAATTGTGAGGTAATGATGTTAATCAAAAAGTTAAAGTTTTCAATAAAATACCAAAAAGGATACGCCAGCTTCCATTGAATTATTTTAAAATAAAATTACACGAGTTCCTAACGAAGCACTGTTTTTATAATTTAAGAGATTTTTTTGATTGTAAAGATATTTCATAGTAATGATTAATTTTGTAATGATAAATATTTAATTTTAATTTATTAATGATAATGAATTATTTTCCGTTGTTTTGTATTGTAATATTGTGTGTAGATGATAAGAAGGATATTGTGATTTGTTATTATAAAAACATTTTTTATTCTAATTTGACATTAATTTAAAAGTGCATATTTTTTTTTGTTTTACATAATATTTGCATGTCCTATTGAGACGAAGCACGCTAAGCTGCTTAAATTTTGAAGATGTTTTTTTATGTAAACGTCTTTCTATTTTTTCTATCGGATTCAGATAGAGTAGTTAGTGGTGGTATTGCAAGTTTATTTGCATTGCTAAAAAAACCAACCCTGTACGTTGTATTTTGCAGTATAATTACAGAAAGTTTGTTTTGTGTTTCTGTTACCGTATTTACGATAGAGCAGAAACATATAACGTTTATATATAAACACGTTGCTTGTGTAAGATGCCCTTTTAATTTTAACCTATTTCTTACCTTATAATTATTTGTTAGACAATCTGCCATACTACTAAATTGTCTGTTAAAAATTCAACCATCTACCTGTAATGATTCAAAAGATTACAAGTCATTAAAAGTCAGACAGATGGAGTATAATATTAGTATGCAACCCGAAAAAAAGGTCAAAGGGCAATTATTCCTAAAAAAAAGCGAAATTTGTCTCAGTGAGGAAGTGTTGCTTACAATTTAACAAAACATCAAAACGCGGAACAAATTGTACGTGACGCAACGCGGCGCGCTTATATTTGTATGCAAATCGAAGGTTTTGGCGTCAGACCGCATCCAGCAAATACTGACGATACAAACACAATTCCACCAAAACTGCTACCACTCCATCCTTAATCCTCTGTAAATAAAGTTCACAATGCCATCACTGAATTCATTCAAGTAGTGGAGGCTTTTAGTAAGGATAGATCTGACTTTAGTCACATGTGAGATGAATTTGTTTTGGGTACAAATTGAGACGAATTGCTTTGTTGTTTAGGGGAAGGGTCTTAATTTGTGAGGCGTCTAAAATACATGACATCGTCGACACACTTGGCACACGCAAACATGTTGGCTTAGAGTTTAATTGTAAAGTTTCATCAAATACATTATATACCAAGAAATTTCCAAGTTTATGATTCTATTATGAAGTATCAAGCTAGGTTTTGGTGAAACGACTAACCGTTTGGTTAGTCGACATTGAAACATAAATAAAATATTTTTAAAATAAATTATGATGATGATAGTGTAGTTCTGACAGATTTCGGCAACAGTGACTGTTAGTTCTGGACAGGCATGCATAATTTACGCATTTAGGACTAGGTTCTGTTGTTCAACCCTTTGGTGTGCTCTCTGGTGGCTTGGGTACCCGATTTAATTGAAGAATTTTTTTATTGTTAAAATTTCTTAAAATAAATATGAAAAATATAGCAACATTAAATAGTGTGCCTATTGAAAAAAAACAAATATAAAGTGTTTCTTTTTGTTATAGTGAGGGAACAAGCTCTAGCCCCAACACATGTTAAGCGGACTATCCTCTACCTATAACAGATGCATTTCATCACAACTCACGAATTGCACTGCGCCCGTCACTTAGACACATTGTTGTTTAGTATCATATGCCTGTAATTTCACTGGCTTTCAAGGACTGGCGGAACACACCGTTAGGTGCTTGGCGACAGATTTACTACTTGAGGATGGTAGATAGCCTGGCGGGCATTCGAAAAATGGCCTTCCACCACGCGCGTAGCTCAAGCCAGCGGTGGGGATCGAACCAGGGTCCTGAAGAACGGGAGTCTATAGCTATTACCGCTCGGCCATCATTGCTTCAAATAAAGTGTAGGTGTGTTCCCAGATAAACAAGACTCATGCGAACAAAAAATATTCTGTCGCTATTTTGTGATAAATGTGCTAACAGAAAAAAACTACACTTCAGTTATTTTACATACAATTCATCTTAAGTCTTGAGGAAAAAAATATTCGGCATTAAGTAAGATGACCCTTTTAACAGTGTAAGCAGCTTTGCTAATTTACGCGTTGAATGGAAGAATTATGTTTCATGTTGTTTGGACACTTTTTAAGAAATATTAATATAAATTAAAAAGAACAAAGCATTTTATAATGTTCTGGTTACATTGGAAAGCTTTTAAGGAAAACAAGATTTTTATTTTATGGACTGTGTCTAGACATATTCTGGACCATGAATTAGTTTTTGGTAAGGTACTTAATTCTTACAAATAACGAAATTTAATAACAGATCCTTTTAAAATCTATTAAAATAATATTTTATGTCAGTGTTATGTGGATGAACGGTAGTTTGCGCTGATAATGTTTTTTTTTTAGTACTGAAAGGTTAGCTTTTGATCACTATCTCACCTGATGGTAAGTGATGATGTGGTCGAAGATGTTGTTCAGGCAACCTAGAAGTACTGGCTCTCAAGGACAGCTGCCGGAACACACCGTTAGGTTCTTGGCGCCAGATTTTCTTTTTTACTTGGGGGCGGTAGCTAGCCAGGCGGGCATTTGCAAAATGTCCTACCACCATGCTATAACGACTGACATCCGGGATAACATCCTTAGACAACAACCGGGACCGATGGCTTAACGTGCCCTCCGAAGCACGGAAGCGTCAGTAGTAATGTCACTAGCGGTCACCCATCCAATTCATGACCGCAGCGGACGTTGCTTATCTTTGCTGATCGGTTAAGAACAGCTAAGCAAACTTCGCTACAAGAAAAGAAATTGATTGAAAACAATTTCAACGCTTGATTAAATCTTAGTCCAGAGGTTAGGGTTACACCATAACAATACATATTTCAACTATTCTGTGATATTTATAATGATTAATGATAACTCACTCTCCTAGATTATTTCTGTTATAGAGTTATAAATAAACTAGAAGTAAGATGAACATTACCAAAATAAAAAGTTTTTTTTCCAGCTTAATTATAGTAGAATAAGATCAGGCGTTCAAAGTAATTCTCAAAAAAATAATATACAAACTAACAAAAAGCTGAGCTTTGTGAGGGCTCGCGTAGTTATTCAAACGGGCAATATTTATAAAGACAGGTTTTTGAATATTACTTTTTATATAGGATTATTGATATGGGCTTCGGTGAATAATTCACGAATACTTAAAAGTTAATAATCCACCATGATTACTCAATGGCCCTCGAAGTAACACGAATAAAATAATAAAAACAAAATGGTCTATGGGATATTATCGTTTCCCCGCCAAAACTCCGCCGTGATTTCACAACTTGATTCTAGTGGTGTCATCTATGGTGGTATTAAGTAGATTATCTACGATGTACTTAAGTATTGAGTTTAGTTCTGTTGCAGCGATGTTAACTCTCTGGCTTTCTAACAGATGGCGTTAATTAATACAAAATTGTTAATGTTCACTTTTTTGAATAGTTATAAAATTATACTTTTTTGACAGATAAAAAAGAAGATCTAGATATGAAGTAAAATTAATATGTTGAAGCAGAAATCTATAGGCGTAATAGATTTTCAGTAAAGTGTACCATAAAATGCTCAGATCGTGGCCCTACAACCGTGACTCGAAATAAGAACCTACTGCGTGGCAGTCTATAAACATTGCCATTGGGACATCACTTCGTTTTTACAAAATAAACAACATTTTGGTAACATTCAAAGAATAGGGGGCAATCTAAAGCTGTTTTAGGAAAATGGCCAGACCATTCGGTCTGATTTTGTTGGAATTGAATGGGATGTAAAGAAAGTACGGGACGAGACTTTTTTTACGCAATATGTAAAAGAGAAAATAAATTGTAAACAAAACGACTGATATTTATCGCTGGTTATCTGTAGTAGAAGTGGATTGTTCCAGTAATGGTACTAGTGAAACTGCTTTTTATTGTCAATACCAATAATACAGAAGAATGCATTTCTTCTGGAATATTCCAAACAACCTTAACTATTAATCTATATAGTAAAAAAAACCTACTGTGTTCGTTATAACTGCATTCCACGTTCATACAGTTCTGCAACTACAAAATTATATCTATTCCTCAAGTTTGATATTTTCATCATAATATGATACCATATTATGGTCTGATATTCCCACAAAGCGGTTGTCTCAACCAGAACTCCAACAGGACATGCGTTCTCTTTGACCACCGCCGTGGGCTGTCAGCCGTTTCATCCAATCAAATGCATACTTCACTTGCAAACTCTGACCTCAGAACGTTAGAACGCCCGCTAGGTGTTTATATATCCCCATATTCCTTTATCCACATTCATAAGGCCCCTTTTTTATTTTTTTTAATCTACACTCCAAAGGCTCCAGGTTCCGTGACTTTTTTAAATTATGACCTTATTTTATTTACAATACTTACAATAAATAGGAAACATGCAACATTTTAAAATAGAACAGTGTTAAAAGAAAAGTTTTTTTTTTCGATAAATGTCATTAGCACTTGCATCCAGAGCAGACAAGTGTCGTCTAGCAGCACCCATTCACGAGTTGACGCATGTGCTAGCCATCGCCTTCCTCAACCATTTTTGAGGGAAGATGGCGACACACAACACCGCCGCTAGACAACACCTTTATGTGAGCTAGACCGCTCTGGATACCCGTGCCAACGATTACAGTTTGGGACTACACTACTTTTTTTGTGTCATTCCCCTACGTCACATTGTAACATTGTCTCCATTACCACGCTGTTTAGATCTTTGATTGCCATTTTGAGGTTGTAATTATGGATGGTTTTTGGTGTCGCAACAATCGCCTTCCTGACGAACCGTCCTATGGCGTCTTCTTCATCATAACGCCCCTTAAAACCGAGTAAGTTCGAATACTGCACAAAAACTCAGAAAAATGTACAGAAACTGAAGGCAAGGGTTCGAAATTTATTCATCGCTAGAGGCTGTTTTAGGTAAACGGCCAGACTATTGGGGCCGGGTTGCGTTAAAATCAAATGGGACGCAAAGGCCTGAACCGCACTAAAGGCCCAGAGGGTGTTTTATGGCATTTTATCCTCTATTGGTTTTAATAAACTAGACTTGATACATATCAGCAATGAACATATAAAGACACGAGAGTGAATTTATAAAAAAAAAAAGACATCAGCAGCATATAGATACAGCATTCAGCTATAGCATATGTTCATCAAGGATATGTGTATTAATGGTGCAAGAATTTTTCAAATCGTTCCTGTAGTTCTTATGTTTATTCGTTATATATATACAAAAATACAAATGATTCCTGTTTAAAATATTAGTATAGATGAAATATACAAAAATTACTACGTTATTTACTCCAATGGAACGTACTAAAGTTATCTGGCATTTTATTTATGACATTCTTAAGGCCGTTTTCTGACTTGTCGGTGCGGGAGCGGTGCGGATTCGTTTCGCTCGGTATACACGGTACCGAAAGCTTGCCGAGCGCCTATGTTTCAATGCGCGCCTTCTGATTGGCGCGGTGTGTGCGGGAGCGGGGAGGGATCGTTTCGTTTTACCGCGTCTCGGGATGCGTGTCCAGGCGCCGCTCGACATTTACCGCGCGAGGTCGTGCTTTCATCAGCAGACACACATTCTCTAAACCTTGTATTTTGCTTTGTTAATACTGTAGTCAACAAGTTCAAAAGCTCTTTGTAAGTATTTTTTGACATTCTATACATCAATAAAAAAAAATCGTCATCTTGGGAAAGTTCTTTAGCCGCAACAAAAAATCGGCAATTAATATTATTTTCGATATAAGGATGACGCCAATAACGTTTTATTTTTTTACGTAGGCGATAAACATAATAACACGCCAAAATATCGTCATCACTAGAAGACGACATCTTCGGTACTGCAGAATTTTATACCGAGAATATACCGATAGGTGAGTAGGTGAAGGCAACGCGGTATCGTTTCGGTACAGACCATACAGATCCCGCACCGCTCCCACACCGACAAGTCAGAAAACGGCCTTAAGGGATTTTATACAAAATAATGTCTACCACCTTTAAGTAGGAAAACTGCTACTAAGCACCTGACAGACGTGTTTCGGCACCTGACTTTAAGAACCAGTAATAGTAGGTTAGCCTGAACATCATCTTCGACTACATCTTCACTTACCATCAGGTGAGCCGTGGGGTAGTGGGCAGAGAGTTAGTCTATCAGCAATAAATTAAACGTTTATTGAGTATATATATTGATTAGATATCCAAAATTATATATACTGATAAACATAACCGCTTGGCATCAGCGGACAATATAGGTCTATTTATGAATGATATTCTATTGTTTTCATTATTTAGGATGCGCATCGATTACTACGTAGTCAAAGTGAGTGTAGCCTAGGTGATAATTTATTCCCAAATTGAGTATCGTGAACGATTTCTCAGACATAAACATAAAAACGAATATCGTTAGGTAACTCGAGGGCGGCTTAACTACAGAGACTACTTAACTAAAGCTGAATTGGTTTTAGAAAATGGATGCTGTTAAATTGAATGTGAAAGGTTTTTTATTCAATACAAATAATACGTCGTGAAAATACAAATAAACTTGAAGAAATGTTTACTGCGTCTTATTATTTCTTACGTCAATTGGAAAGAGCATTAAGAAGCAGGATTGGAGCCAATCGGAGTGTGGATAAGGCATAGTGTGATAAAAAAACGATGTTGTGTTATGGATGTATGGATGACGGATGTAGTGACAAAAGCCGAGAAAGGTATGTTAAAATGGTTTGGAAATGTAGAGAGAATGAATGAAAAAAAAAGCCAGGTCAGGAGTACCCTAAACACACAAGTGACGAATTGCACTGCACCCGTCTTCTGAGACATTCGGTTGATGAGTCTCATGTACCTGTCATATTACTGGCCCTCAAGGACTGCTGTCGAAACACACTATTAGTTGCTTGGCAACATATTTTCTACTTTATGATAGTAGCTAGTCAGGCTAGCAGTAAGATGATATATATATATATATATATATATATGTATATGAAGTAATTTTTTATAACCTTCATTTTGATATTCAATAAATAAGAATAATTTTTTTCAATCCAAAATACGCCAGTTTATTTTTATATTTTTTACGTAGTGTCACTTGTGCCATCTAGATGAATCTAACGATATCTCATACAATAAAACCGGTTGACCGCTCAGAAGTAATGGTGGAATAAAGAAACTCACAAACATACACATAAACAGGAACCCTGAAAAATTTACACTCCTTTTTTGGGCAGTCGTGTAAAATGGTCGTCTCTGTTCTCGAGCAACTATATTAAACATCACAGTATTAGTAACTATTGCGTGGAATTTCATAAAAAGTTGTTTACGTTAAAAGGGTGATTTAGGGCCCCTATTGTTTTCAGACAGTGATAATGTCAGTGGAAAAGGCGAATATTGGAGTACCTATCAGGAGTGAATGGAGGCCATTGGTTTCAAGCCCACTGTTGAAATGATTTTGCAAATACTCATTAGCACTATAACCACATGTACGCATAGAGAGCTTTAACCTTAAATCAATAGTGAAGTGCATCCTGACAAGTACCCTATACCTAATTTCTTTTATTAACTAAAAATATTAAACTAACCAACGTGATTCTCTTTGAATTTAAAATGCAAACGACAGCAAGTAATGAAAATAAACTAGTTAAAAACTCAATATTCAAATGAGATTCTCTATAGAAGTAATGCATTGAGACCGAACGACGACGGAGTAAAATTAAAATGAATATTTATCAGCGCAAATGAATGAATTGAGATTTTGTTAAAAGTATGATTTGTTAGAGGACGAATACCTGCTTTTTAATTTATTCTACTGATATTTTAAATGCGGGATTTTGAATTGGTTTGTTTGACATTATCTATCTTCTCTAAAATGCATGTAATGAATTCGGAAAATTAAAACTGATTTGCTGAAAACTCCTCTTAGCCGCCTGCCAAGCGTGGGAATTACGCAAACCCACTGGGTAGATTGTGTTGAGCAGTTTACGATCTGATTAATTCTAAAAAAATAAAAAAAAATACTGAAAAATTACCTTGCTGCAATTAACACTTTCGTTTGAAACCTAAAAAGAAAAGGAAAAAATGTTTTGATTATAACCCCACACCGTTGCATTCATTATAAAAGTGATTCCATCAGATTTTTCATTGATTCCTAGATAAAAAAGCAACTAGAAATAATTGCTGATCGTAACATATTTCTGGCACAAAAATATAGTAAGTGGTTGTATAGTGTTTCCCTAGAGAGCATGTTGTATACAAATTACAGTTAGATCAAGTCACGGGAAGAAGCTAGTGTCGATAAAAGAAATTGCTAGGAGATAAGAACTTTTAAATGAAACAAACCTTCACAATTTTATGTTTAGTGAAGTACCTACTTCAATTAAATTACTTCGCTTCTTTTATTCCTAAGTTCTTTTTCATTTCCAAGAAATTCACTACAACGTTTGAGATTTTTCTATTCCGATTTTATTTTATCAACGAACTACGTAACAAAAGCATTTCTTCAATATAAAAACAAAATAGGGAAAAGAAAATTGTTTGTCTTCAAATATCATATTTTATTTTTGAAAAATGTCACCATTGGTGTTCTTAGCTCTCTTTAAAAAGACCTCCGGTCGTATTTATTTATAGCTGATGAAGCTAGACTACGACCACCATCTCACCTGATGGTAGGAGATGATGTGGTCAAAGATGTTGTTAAGGCTAACCTAGAATTACTGTCCCTCAAGGAAAGCTGCCGGAGCACACCGCTAGGTGCTTGGCGACAGATTTTCTACTTGAGGGTGGGATAGCCCGGCGGCATTCAAAATGCCTTACCACCATGATATATCGACTGCCATCGTAAGATAACAACCTGGGCCGACGGCTTAATGTGCCTTCCGAAGCACGGAAGCGCTCAGTAGTAATGTCACTAGTGGTCACCCATCTAAGTCATGACCACGTTGGACGTTGATTAACTTAGCTGATCGGTTAAGAACATCTAAGCAAACTTCGCTAAGAGCGCTTCAAGACGAGGTAAAAACAGTTGGATCAGACCTATTATTGTCATATTAGGCTCAAGGGCATACGTGCAAAATTTAACAGAGTTTGAACACTTGGTATTTAAAATATGACGAAACTACATAATATGTATGGAAAGCGCCGCGTAGCTCTGGTCTTACATATTACAATTAATGTGTTACTAATATGATATGAAAGAGAAATACACGGGCAAAAGCTTGCGGAAAAGATATATTATACGTTTACTAATTCCAACGTTCTTTAACGTTTCATTTTTAATTAAAATAAAATAAAGAGAGTTTGCTTCGTTATAAAGGATTATTCATTACGTTTGTTATAATTACATTCCATTATGTTCAGTGCTTTATTTATTAAGGTATTTGATTAATATAAAGAGAATAAAATTAAGAAATTAATTACACTTTCCGTGCCTCCTGTGAACAAGTTGAACTATAGGTGTCGCTCCATCCCGATACGATGGTTGAAGAACGAGAGCAAAAATTGGAGTTATGAGTCATTTTGTCATGTTAGCTTAATTGGTTCGAGCATACCCCCGTTAAAGGGGTGTCACGCGGGTTCGATTTCCGTACATGACTAGAATGATTTCTCTCGTAAATTTGAAATTTTGTAAGGACATAGGATAGTTTTTATTCAACTGCGCAAAAACAGTTTAATAATTTTGCGCGATGACCGACATACGCGCGGGCGGTGCCGCGACCGGAAAGCAAGAACATATATCTTAGGTCATATATAACTCTAACAATTCGAGGAAAAAATAATTTCTGTACCAATTCTACTCAAATACGATAAACCTTTGTCACCATCGACGTCCAATTATGTTGCATTATTTTAAGTAGGCAATGTTATTGACTTTTATGAAGTTTTACATCACGGAGACGGCTTTACCAAATGAAAAGTCTTATATTAAACGATTATACCATCAATTTTACCGTATAATTTATAATCAGCTATTAAGTTTGACATTCTATGATAGCAAAGGCCCATTAATTTTTTTGGTGTATGTATATATCTACGTACTAATTAAAATTTCGTTGGAGAAATGGGTCGCACATGTAAAAATCATGATGATAGAAATGAATGAAAATATTTGTTTTTATTCCAGATTTGCATACATATTAATATACTCTAATATAGGATAATGCCTATATATAACAATATTAAGCCATTATCTCGCAATTTTCTCTAATCAAATCTCTTACAGGTAAGTAGTGAGATAAGGGGCTGTTACGATAAAGTTGGATACTTGACTATTTTCAATTTGAGGACAGGACCAGTACAGCATTAGCAAAATGCTCTGCCACCAAGCAGTGTAGCTGAAGCTCACGGCAGGTTTCAGTTTTTTTTTTATTGTTTATGCTTTTGTTTATGCTTGATAGGTTAGCCTTTGACCACTATCTCACCTGATGGTAAGTGATGATGTGGTCGAAGATGTTGTTCAGGCTAACCTAGAAGTACTGGCTCTCAAGGACAGCTGCCGGAACACACCGTTAGGTGCTTGGCGACAGATTTTCTACTTGAGGGTGGTAGCTAGCCAGGCGGGCATTCGCAAAATACCCTACCACCATGCTATAACGACTGCCATCCTAAGACAACAACCGGGACCGACGGCTTAACGTGCCCTCCGAAGCACGGAAACGCTCAGTAGTAATTTCACTAGCGGTCACCCATCCAATTCAAGACCGCGGGCGACGTTGCTTAGCTTTGCTAATCGGTTGAGAACAGCTAAGTAAACTTCGCTACGAGCGCTTCAAAAAAAACAAGTATGGCAGTCCATATTCACTGCTACTAGGTCATTCATTATTTCACGAAGTGACACCTTCAGTTATAACGAAATACATAAAATACTGTCCAAAACGTTACAGCATAATTTCGATCAATGCTAACATGCCGTAGTATTATTTTACTCTGCATCAACGCGAGTAAATCATTTTAGGCTGTAGCAGATGGCACACTGTTTGTGAGGACCAGAACCCGTGTTGTACTTCTAATAGCAGAGGGTTTTAGAGTGTTTTGAGGTTATGTTAGTCGCAATATGTTCCTTATTTTATTATTCTGCGGATAAGTGGTCTGGAAGTAAACAGAGGCAGATGTGTTTCATTACTGTAGGAGTATAAGTATATAATCTTTTATGGGTAATACTTTTTACGTCATAGGAGGGCAATCAAAATATAAGCGGCCTAGGTATTAGGCGGCTTATATTTTGATAAGTTATTACTATCCTCCCCAGATATTTGTAACACCATAGGGCTCAAGATTGCGTTGCTGACCTTTGAGAAGGACAAAAGTGAAAAGAGTCGTAGGTAAAGTTCGTGAATAATTTTCTTATCTTGAAGGTTCCTAAGTGATGCCAGTTTAGTACATCAACACTTAATTGCCCAGACTCAAAAAAGTTCGTAAAAAGCGTCTTAGAAGCAATGTCGTTCTTCAATACGAAAACGCGTCCTCATATTCCGCAAAGGTAACGGAACCGGAATAAAAAGGAACGAAATAAAAAGGCTTCATATATAGAACCGATGACGTATCCGCCCTACAGCCCAGATCTCGCACCTTGCCACTTCTTTTTTATGTCTCAAATTAAAGACAAACTTTTTTGACAGCACACGTTTTGCGAGCCCTGAATCGGCAGTGAATGCGTTACACAAAGCCATTGAAGAAGGTCCCTAAAGACGACAGGTCTAACTGCTTTTTCAAATGGTTCCAATTAAGTAATCCAAAAATATATGAATTGGGAGGGCTTATACTTTCAAAATCAATAATTGTACCTATCATACGTCTAATAGCTGGTCTGATTTATAAAAATCCATAAATTTTCAGAATGATTTGAGTATATATGTAATTTTCCTTACATTAAATTTAAAGTTTATTTCTTGACAGATTTGTAATTTGTTACACTAGTCACCGTAAGCGATAATCTAAAAGTAAATATATTTTATGCAAATATAATGGTCAATCAATATCATCTATGGCACCGGGCTCCACACTTTCAATGTGGATTGAAAGTTCTAGAATTTGAGTTCAGAGTTCTCCATTCCGAGTTTACTAAACTACACACAATGAGCGGTTGAGTTCTGCGATCTTACATGTTTCACGTACTTCGCCTTTCATTTTCATACGATTTATCTCCGAAATAATGACGAAAGTCCTTTCTGACACTAGTTTGATGATTTTTTTTCTATATTGTCGGACATTGCCACCAATGGTTGCGACTAAACGGTCAAATCAAATAGAAGCTCGACAGAACGTTCTTTCTCTCCGACTGTTGCGGATGTTGCGTGAGTATTTATTTAGTGATCACATACTTCACAGTGAACGCAGATCGCAGAAATCTGAGCTAAGAACTCTAGACCATTCAATGTGGACCCGAGACGCCTAAATGATTGTCAGATTATTTTTTTTTGTGTTTTTGAACTCTTGTATAAAAGATTGTAGGAGTCCAATTGAAAACTGCTTGCTTGCCGCAAACTAACATAAAAGTGTTTTTTTTTTGACTGATAGGTTAGCCTTGGACCACTGTCTCGCCTGATGGTAAGTGATGATGTGGTCGAAGATGTTGTTCAGGCTAACCTAGAATTACTGGCTCTGAAGGACAGCTGCCAGAACAGACCGTTAGGTGCTTGGCGACAGATTTTCTACTTGAATGTGTAAGCTAGCCAGGCGGGTATTCAAAAAATGCCCTTCCACCATGCTATGACGACTGCCATCCTAAAACTACAACCGGGACCGGCGGCTTAACGTGCCCTCTGAAGCATGAAAGCGCTTTTACTTTGCTAAGCTAATCAAACTTCGCTACAAGCGCTTCAAAAAGAAAAAAAATAACCGCGACTGCATTGCCTGAACTTTATTCTGCAAGGAGTTAAAATTAAGGTAGAAAATTTCACATACCAATATCAAACAAAATGAAGAAGAAATAAAATACACCTTTTTCACATTTGCATTTATGGCATTAAAGTAAAATACAAAAAGTAATTTTGTGATCTAATCTGCCGAGCAGGCGTTATTGCAAACATAACAATATTAAAATTATAAAGTTGCGTATTTATTTACAAGTGTAAAACCAATTGCAAAACTGGTCTTGTTTTAGTACAACGTAAGTTGTACTATAGATGTCGCTCCATTCCAATACGACGGTTAAATAAAGAACGAGAGGAAAAATTGGAGTTATGAGTAATTGTCACATTAGCCCAGTTGGTCAGAGCATATGCCGGCTATAGGGGTGGATGGACGTGGGTTCGAATCCCGCATATGACTATAATTTTTTCTTTGGTAAATTTGTTATTTTGTAAATATAATACAGTCAAAGTGCGCGTCCGAAAGTCCTGTGCCATCACCATTATTAAAAACAGTATAAAATTGCTACTAATAAAAATCTAATTCATAAATTCATACCATTTTTCCTTTTGAGATAGATCCTGTACCAAATCGGTCTGAAATTGTCAACTTTGACGAAAATGGAATTTTTGTTACTTGTTTTTGATAGCTGTTTATGAACTGGGGACCTACGAGACGGACGTACAAATATAGAGATAGCAAGTGACATTATTTTGGCCTTAGGATGTAAACCCTAATAACGAAATGTTCATACTTATAAATAAAGTTACAAAAAAACGGGACCTTTTTCAACGGTCTAGATTTATAACTGAATAAAAGAGAAAATAATTTGATGAGAGAACTACAGATAAGTCTAAGACTAAGGTCTTGTTTTCAATCAGAATTTGAAGGAGTGATAGCTCAGTGGCATTGCCTATGGACTGGCGCGAAGCAAGTCTTGTTTCGAATCCCGCCGCGGGCTTGAGCTTCACGGCATGGTGGAAGGGCATTTTGTGAATGCCCGCTTGGCTAACGAGCACTATCAAATAGAAAATTAAGTCGCCAAGCACTTAAAGGTGTGTTACGGCATCTGTCCTAGAGGGCCAGTATTTCAAGATTAAGCCTGTTAACACCTTCGACCACATCATCACCTATAACATCAGGTACATAAAAAAATAATTTTAAGTAGATGAAAAATTAACTAATAAAATGTTAACCGTCCAAATTTAGAACAAATAATTTCACTTACTATCCCGCAAATGACTATAATATTATCTCTCGTAAATTTGTAATTTTGTAAAATAATTTCTACTTTTATACACCCAAAATTACGTTCTTATTAACTGGTTGTGTAATTTTTATGAATATAAATTATCTGATTAATAAAAAGTACCTAAAAGGTTTGTTTTACCAAAACCAACGCTTCAATCGAAACATGTCTAAGCTTTGAAGTCTTCTCACAAAACCATGCGTAAAATATTTGAAATTGTTCCATAGATTCCACATAAAGCTGCCAAAGGGGAAACACCGCGGAAGCCTAATGTCAAACAGAACAAGCGTAGACGTGCGGAGCTGACGGACTCTTTGAAGCGGCGGCAACGATCGATGCTCAGTAAACAGAAAACTTCTGAATACGTTTCTATTATCTGTGCTTTGTTATTCATTGTTTGTAATTTGTGATAGATTTTTAGTAATAATTTGCAAAAACTTGATTTTCATTTCTAGTGAAGTCAAAGTGAAATTTTGTTTAGTGATAGAGTATTTTGAGAATGCCCGCCTAGCTAGCTACCACCCTCAAATAGAAAATCAGTTGCCAAGCACCTAACGGTGCGTTCCGGCAGCTGTCCTTGAGACCCAGTAATTCTAGGTTTAGCCTGTTAACACCTTCGACCACATCGTCAATTACATCAGGTGAGATTGTGGTCAAAGATTTACCAACCAGCAATAAAAAAAGTGTAGTGAATCAAAGTGTAAAGCAAGGTTGTATAGTTAAGCTACTCTTACATCGCAGACAGGGAGACCTATATCGTATATGTAGTTTATACCTATAGGAGAAGTGCTAAGTTGGTTCTGAAAAATATACCTTGAATAAAAAAAAACTTTGTCTACAATATTTCTTACTCTCTGAGGGTTCCGTATCTTGCGCAACAAATTTAAAAATATGCATGAAAAATTTCTTATGTACTGCTAAGGTTCCGTAGCAATAAATGACTCCAAAAGATGTAGCTGCTTCAACCTTACAGACTTTGAAATATAAGTAAAACTAAACTTTAGAACTAGACTTAGAGCTCATTATAACCTTTATTTAATACTTAAATAGAGTATCAGCAAATGTTTTACCAAAGTCGGCTGAAAGGCGCAAGATTATTGAATAAACTCGTTGATGGTATGAACATTTTAGCCAGTAACACCAAAAAGCTGTACTCATTGGCTAATGGTAAATCTAAGAGACTGTGGTACAGACTCCGGAGCTTGAGGCCTTACACCTAGCTCTATCAGACGCTTCCCTCTCAGCGCACGATGTCTGCCTCGGCCTTCAGTAATTCACGTCTGGCAGCAAGGCACTGAAGAGAACCCATAGAAGCAATATAAGGTGCCATTAAGCTATGGTCGGCTACACAAAACTAAACCAAGTCACCCCTATTTCTAGGCCATTATTTCATTTTTCCCAGTAGGATAACGACTGGAATACAATGTGACTGGACAATATGTAGTTTTGAACTATCATGGTACCAACTTTAACATGTTATTTTTCTTTTTTGAGTGTGATATAACTTATTGTCTGTTCTATTTTGAGGTATTTTTTTTCTAGATAAAACACTTAACTACCTATCTGTTACGTAGATATAAACAAGCCAAGACCTGGATATTTCGAAAAGACGCGTAACGCTTCTCATATTAATCTAATTATGCCTTTATTAACAAAATACTACGACCTATATACAACAAAAGCATTTAGATCCCTATAATATAGTCATTGCAGACTCATAGGCAGTCCAAATGCTCTAGTCCACTACCAGTTGGCAGCGTGCATTGCAGTTCAACAGCAGCATTGCCCAGTTGAATTGCAATGCTTATTCTTTGAGCCAAATAGGTGCCAGCTTATGTTATATATCTATCTTATTTTGATAAAAAGACACTCGTAGGCTATAATAGTTATGTAAGCATTATTGGCTCAAACCTAAAATTCTCATACATGTGTTCGCACTTAATATTATTCAATTTAGTAATTTTCACAAAACTTGATATCAAAGTCATAACAATACTTGCCGAACTTTTCAATAAATAGTAATATTGCTTTGCAAGAACGATGTCTTACATAACACAAATACATTGTTATTAGGAATATCGATATCATGATTTCAATAAAATTCTCCTATATTTTTTAGTATGAAGCAAAAATGTATTAAATTTCCGTCGTGATATTGCCACGAAAATATTTCTTTTTCCCAGTACAGGGTACATTAAGCATTCGTATCGTCGCAAAGGCTCGAAATAAATCGGGTACCTTTTTCCGTTCGTTCATAACAGGAAGTTAGTAGTCCGGTAAAAATGTGTCAAAACATATTTCAAGCTGTATACTCTACAGTAAAGAGAATGCAGACAGTCGTAGAAGAGAAAGTAACCTACTACCGCGTAAGGATGTTTTTCTATTATGCTCATAAGTTATGCTTAGACCATTGATTTGGATGAATATGGTCAAGTCAAAGTGGAAATAATTTATTCAAATAAGGTCACTGCAAGACTCTGGCTCCTATAAAAGTATTTTACAAAATTACACTACAAGTTTGTATGAATGTCTTTGTGCCTTATATGTATGCTTTTGTAGATATATAATTGTGAAGGATCAAGCACGAGGACCACCTTGTGTAAAGCGGTAAACTCTACCTACAAATGCATGTCGTCAAAATTGACGTACTGCACTGCACCCATCACCCTGATACATTTTTTTTATGTTATTGTGACAGTACAAGCTCTAGGCCCACCTGATGTTAAGCGAACTAAACTCTGCCTATAACAGATGCACTTCGTCACAAGTCACGAATTGCACTTCGCCCCTCACCTTGAGACATAGTTGTTAAGTCTCATGTGCCTGTAATTTCACTGGGTCTCAAGGACTGCTGCCGGAATACACTGTTAGGTGCTTGGCGATAGATTTTCTACTTGAGATTATCTACATACAGTTGTTGAGTCGCCTATTGATACGATTATATGAATTTACTGGCTCTCAAGGCTGCTGCCAGAACACACTGTTAGGTGCTTGGCGACAGATTTTATACTTGAGGGTGGTGGCTAGCCAGGCGAGCATTCGGAAAATTTTAATATCCATTTTTTTTTATTTTTCCAGGTAACTTTTAGTTTAAGATTTCTTATATATATTAGAGAACAATAAATAATGAAACGGAAATCTGGTACGCGGTAGCATAAATATTAGACCAGAATTACAGATGCAATATTTCACTGAGTTGGACCGCTTGTTATTTAAAATAGGACAAAGTCACGCTTATATGCTCGTGGGGTGCAGGGCTAGAATGTCACCCCCATTGGTATCTGTGGGTGTCTTAAGAGGCGACCAAGGTGTAAAATACCGGCAGGTGGGCAGCAGTGCCTTCTGAGGAAATTATATCCTTAACTGCCATCCTCCAGACGCCTGCCAATGAGATTATTGCAAATTAATGGATGTGTTCAGTAGTGGACAAGCCAGCTAATACAGTACAGTATAACTATACGGAAAGTGCTACGTGCACTCTTACGTTAAGGCGGGAACTCTACAGCATATTACATAGAGTTGTATATTTAAAAACATTACGTCAAAGTCAATAAGACACATAAGTACTTTATAAAACAAAGGAACAGCTACAATAACAACATTACGTCTACGTTTGTCGAACAATAGTCTCAAAGGCTTGTTTGTGTGTCAAAGTAAACAGAGTTAGACTTCAACCCTCTTCTTTAGTAACGTGAAGTTCAGTTCAAAGCACAGGCTTGTTGGTTTTGAAGCTAGCCAATAACCAAACCTGTTGTTGTATTGTTTTAGTGAACACATTCGAATGATTGCATGGTGATCATAAGTACAGTTTATATTAGTATTCTATCAGATGGTAGGTCTCTTGAGCGTAGCGTCTTGGTAAGTACCACCGCAGTGTCAGATATTCTGCCTTAACACGGTGGAAGAAGGAAGAGGAGTTACGATTCACAAATTAATGACATACATAATCATGCCTGTATTCCCCCACAGGGTAAGCAGAGGTGTGTAAACACCCACGTTTCGCCATGTAATAGGGGGCGAGCCTATTGTCATCCACTGGGTACATTTTCAGGGTCATACAAAATGTTTTCTCTAACACACTAGACGAAACACAAGAACATATTACGAATATGATTACGCTAACAACATATAAGTCATGAACACACAGGAACATATTGTATGAAACCCGGCAGGGCACTAAGATTTGACTGTCGTGCGTCTAATGCACACAATACCTTACTCACATCCATGTGAGAAGTGGCATGGTGCTCATTTAGCGCACTTTTCCCTTAGTCGCCTCTTACGACACCCACGGGAAGAAATGGGAAGGTAACATTCTACTACCGCACGGGTAACAAATCATTCCTTAATAAACCGTGTCGCCAATTTGCGGGGTGCGGAAAATGAATTGCCTGGCCCGGCCTAGTTACTAAAATCATCTGACAGCTAATAGCAAAAACTCGTTATTCAATCGATATTTCAATCACTGCAATAATTCCGCTGCTCGCTAGTTTGGGTGACGTGTTAGGGACTATAATTTTTCACTTCAATAGCTATACAGTATGTCTATACGTTTTAAACTTGGAGAAGCAAAATCTAGCAATGTTCTATGAATATTTAAACTTACAAGAAGACAAGTTGTTTATTTCAATCAGGATGATGCTGGGTAAGGAGTGGATGATATGATTTTTAATAAGTATAGATAATTTTTGAAAGTTTTGATTTCAAGATTCTATTTCCTACTATTTCCCCACTTTATGTGGTGCCGGTATATGTGTTCTATAAGAGAGAGAGAGAGAGAGAGAGTAATGTGATAATCTCTCTCTTATCATGATGTGTCATATCATAGAAAAAAGTCAATTATTTTTTTTTAATCTCTCCTAGCGAAGTTTACTTAGCTGTTCTCAACCGATCAGCAAAGTTAAGCAACGTCGCGTGCGGTCATGAGTTGGATGGGTGACCGCTAGTGACAATACTACTGAGCGCTTCCGTGCTTCGGAGGGCACGTTAAGCCGTCGGTCCCGGTTGTTGTCTTAGGATGGCAGTCGTTATAGCATGGTGGTAGGGCATTTTGCGAATGCCCGCCTGGCTAGCTACCACCCTCAAGTAGAAAATCTATCGCCAAGCACCTAACGGTGTGTTCCGGCAGCTGTCCTTGAGAGCCAGTACTTCTAGGTTAGCCTGAACAACATATTCGACCACATCTTCACTTACCATCAGGTGAAATAGTGTCAAACATTTTTTTTTAGACACGGATGTTTGAGCGTGAAACAACTTACTGTGAGGAGCTAGAAGAGGGTGCATCGCATCCTGTACTGAGAACGCAGCATTCGCCACAACACTACCCACAACACTACCCGCAACGACCCCCGCCGCCAGCGCCGTCGGCTCGAGCCAGCGCTGTCAGATGTACTATTTAAATAGTATTTGTACGACTTTTTTAGAATTTCTTCTCCGTACTACCGCATTACGAAAGTCGTACGGCTAATGTACTACTTTTTTAAAACCTGTCTTTTAGTCAAATACATCAATTGATTGTAGGTCTCGATGAACCCATACACCAATTCCGTTTATTATGTAGGTACCTATCACCGGGTTTCCCCGATTCCTAAGCTTATATTACATAGATCGTTGCGTTGGTTATACGGAATATTTTGTAAAGTCATTATTAAAGATAACTTACTTGTTATCAAGGTATTCTCAAGTTAGATTTTTAGTAATCGCACTTTGTTCAGGTTACGTGTGTGACGTGTGTTTTTACAATTGTAAATGTTACTAACTTTATATCTATCTACATGCAAGCAATTAAATCTAAATTTGACCAAGACTACAATAAGAAATAGTTAATCCAATGAAAGTATCGATTTACCAGGCTGACCAAATAACATATAGGTATGTATTTTAAATGAAGCCGGTAGTTGTGCGAATTTTAAACCAAATAACGAAATGATGCCTGAAATTACATGGAATGTATATTGTATAAAAAGCATACGTTATTTTAAATATTTCAATATTATTAATGTGTACTATTGTTTTTATAAAAAACTCCCAGATGTACTACTTTTTTACAGGTGGTATACTATTATCTTGTTTTTGTATCTGACAGCCCTGGCTCGAGCACAGCGAGCTGCCGCCCGCAGTGTGAAGCGTGACGCGACCCAAGGCGGACGTACCACACTCAATATCCTGAGGAAGGCTTCCGGTAGAAGCCGAAACATTGTCTAGTCTTATCGACTCACAGTAAGTTGTTTCACGCTCAAACACTCGTGTTTTCAAACATAAATATTATAAGTTTTTATAATAAGTCTATTTTTGGCAATCCAATGCGCAAATGGAGCTCTATTAATGAAACTCTGTTGTCTATCATTCTATCCGTTCTTCCTTATCATATGGGTCTACATTCCATGAAGAATAATGGAATAAAAATTCAAATAAATTATGTTAATAATCAAATAATAATCAGTACGTTCTAAAAACACGGCACTATCTGAGGAACTGATATCTGCGATCCCCAAACCGCCTGCTAAGCGTGGGGATTATGTCAAACCCTCCCAAATATTGGCGGAGGTCGTGAGCACCAGTGGACTTACCGGCTTTTACAGCAATAATCTGGTCTTACGTAGGATTTGTGAAAGCGTTTTATTTCTATCCGGCAGCTAAACTAAGGAAAAATAATGTTGAGTATAGTAAAGAGGCATAATATATTTTCTGTAATGTTTCCCCAATGTTACCAACACACCTTTTCCCACTAAACGAAAGCATAACATTTCACAAGCGTAGGCAAAAACATTCCATGCCAGCATAACCACAAAAATACCATTATCCAACCTACTCACCCATGGCGTGAGGAAAGATTTTCCGGGTTGTAACTTTCGCTATATCTTGATTCAATAATGCAGAAATGATATGCCAACGTCAACAAAATATCGTTGATGCTAATATATCGTTTAATGTACGACTAAGATAAGAACGTAAGGCAATCCATAGTAAAGTTGGGTAAAGCTCACTTTGACATGGTATGAAAACTATTGCGAAAAATTGTACTCAATTGGCAGATTTTCTGTAACTGGATACTGCAATTTCAATTAATCGGGATTTAAGTTGTTTTATACCTGGTTAGCTAGCCTTTCACCACTATCTACACTTGCCATCACATATATAATGGTAAGTGATGATCTGGTCGAAGATATTGTTCGACTTAGTATTACTTATTATTGTTCAGGCTAACCTAGAATTTCCGGCTCTGAAGTACAGCTGCCAGAATACAACGTTAGGTGTTTGGCAACAGATTTTCTACTTGCGGGTGGTAGCTAGCCGAGCAATGCCCTACCACCATGCTATATCGAATGCCATCCTAAGATAAAAATCAGGACCGACGGCTTAACGTGCCCTCCGAAGCACGTGCTTTGGTGGACACGTTAAGCCGCATGTTAGTTAACTTAGTTAAGTTATAAGTTAAAACATTTTAATGGGAATAACGTACGATATTGGGAAACATTGTATTATTTGCTCTATTTATTAAAATACTCAATTACAAGCCAATTTCAAAGAAATTCCCAAAAATTCAATATCATACTGTCATCCAACTCTAAATTAAAACACGTTTATTTGCCTCTTTATTCAACTCGACTGAGAACGTATAAGACTGTTTCACGCAAACCATCCCCAAAGCCTCTTCCTTTATAACTCCTTTGCAAAACTCATAAAAATGCCTGGCTGTCATAAAACAAGCAACAATATTAAATCGCGAATCCGTCACCTCAAAGAACTCCCGTGAATTATATATACGAAAGTTACGCGATGTGACATCTGCCTTGTGCTTGAAATGAAAGAATTTTTATTGATCGTGGATATATGTACGGTTTGTATACTTGCGATATTGTTTGATGTTTGTATGGCAACAGACAAAACCCAAATCAGTACGATAGATTATAATTATATAGATAGAGTACGATGCACTTTTTTTGATCACTGATTTGAAGCAGTGATGGCTCAGTGGCATTGGCTATGGACTACCGTGCAGCAGGTCCATGGTTCGAATCCCGCCGCTGGCTTGAGCTTCACCGCATGGTGGAAGGGCATTTTGCGAATGCCCACCTGGCTAGCTACCACCCTCAAGTAGAAAATCTGTCGCCAAGCACCTAACGCTGTGTTCCGGCAGCAGTCCTTGAGAGCCAGTAAAATTACAGGCACATGAGACCTAACAAGTACGTCTCAGTGTGATGGGCACAGTGCAATTCGTCTTAGAATGAATTTGTGATAGGCAGAGGTTAGTCCACTTAACACTAGGTGGGCCTCGAACTTGTCCCGTCACAATAATATAAAAAAAACTTACATATTTAAATATTAAAATGAGTACATTCAATTCTTGAAGCAATGATAGCCGAGCGGTTACAGCTATCGCCTGCGGTGCCGCAGGTCATAGCCATGGTTTGAACAGATTTCTTAAGTAAAAATCTGTCGCCAAGCACCAAAGTGTGTTTCGCCAACAGTCCTTGAGAGCCAATAAAATTACAGGCACATGACAGGACTTAAAAACTGTATGTCTCAGGGTGACGGGCGCAGTGTAGTTCGTCACTTGAGGAAATGCAAGGCAGAGGTTAGTTCGCTTAACATCAAGAGGTGCCTCGAGGTTGTTCCGTCACAATAATATTCCGCGGATTGAGCATGGTTCGGGCGCGGCGCGGTCGATTTGCAGCGTCAGGTATGATTTACGTAAAAGAGTACGAACGCGTGGCCGCCGCGCCCGCTCTGCGTATAAACCGCGATACTTGCGGTACGGCCGCGGTGTCGTCTGAACATAGCCTTATAGACTAGACTATAACATTTTGCATTAAAACAAAATTGTTATTATGTGTAGGAAGATAAACACAGCGTCGATATGAAGATGCATTTGAAACTATTACCTGAATTTCGCCTTTATGGTATAAATATCACCTGTTTACTGTTCGTTTCCCAGCTTGATGTTATCTATGCACTTCATCTGTCAAAGATTTTGAAGTGTCATATGTCCATAGAGTATGTCATTCATAGAGTCTTCACCAGTAAGATATTACTGCGACGCTGTGTTTATCTTCCTACACATAATAACAATTTTGTTTTAATGCAAAATGTTATATTATGTGTCTCCAATAAACACAGCGTCGATATGAAGACCTGTTTGGTATCTGCTGGTGACGAACACAAACGCTATGTTGAAAATATCTGTCTTAAATCAACTTCCTCTGCAAAAAATCAAATCCTTTATCAACACAAAATAATTAACAAGCACAGAAAAAAAATAACTATTTACTTTGGTGCTAAGCACTGACAAGGAAATAAAAAATAAAACTCATATTCCTTTGAAAGATTACAAGTACTGAATACTAACATAGGAATTACCTATTAAGGTTTGCTATTCACTATTGTATATGAAAATCTGCTGCAAGCAATGTATAATATGCAATAGCTTAACCATACTGGAATCATTATTATTTCCAATAGTTACTTGGATAAAATTTGTGATTATAATAACTAAGAATGGAGTCATATACCTTGAGTTAAGTCGTTTATCATGTTAAAAACATGTACATACCTTCCCTCAACCAAGTGAGCTTAACTTCAGTAAACTGCAAATCTAACCAGTTCAGTATACTTACATACATTGTGTTGTAGGTATATTAAGAGACCAAGTTCCCATTACTCATATCACCCATTACTGAAAGTAGGTAACGGCCCAAGCTTGCCAGAAGTCCTTAATATGTATAGAAAACAATGTTAAGTAACTTACTCCGGTATTGGTATTTTAGGCTGTTGACACTGTTTCATAGTGAATGGTCTGTTGAACATGGCTGATATCTACAGACTTGTCTGGAGGGCCCCAACAATTGATTGAATTGGTTTGTTCCATGGGAGGCAGATGGCATTCATTGATTAAGGTATTGATACCTATCCAATAATTAATATTATCTGCTTGATGATGACAAATTGTTTGTATAAAGTATCAACCCTGCCAAGCCTTGTCTAAAATTACCAACTATATCATGTTATGGTTGTGCACTTGGTGGTATCCATAACATATTTGTCCCAATACAAAAATAGGACATTATTATGTAGTAGCAACTATACCCTTCCGTAGGGTCTTTAGACTGATAGAGCATATCATCAATCTTAATAGCTTGTATATTAAATTAAGATGAACATCAGGCACTGTGCTAAACTTTTATGTGTCATGTTCTTATAAGACCAACTGAATCCTTCTGTAAGATAATAGGCTTATAGTTGCCCTGTCAACTTCAACAGTTTACAATTTAAATTTAAATATATGGTGTCTATTCCAACATCATTTGTGCTAATCATGATTATCTTGGAGCAACTGTACCCTTCCGTAAGGTAATTGGCTGTTGGGGGGGAAATCACCCCGCCAGCCTCAACAGTGCATGTTAAATTAACTGGGATATTGTGGCTGTCCCAAAATTATATATGTATTTATCATGATTATGTTGGAGCAACTGTACCCTTCCGAAGGGTAATGGGCTGATGGGGGAATCGCCCCATCAGTCTCTACAGCTTTCATGTTAAATGAAGTGGAATATTGTGCCTGTTCCAAAAGTATTACTTATCCTGATCATCTTAAAACAACTGCACTGCTGCTTCTGTTAGGTAGTGGGCTGCTGAGGAGAACATTCCAAATCCATCGAAGCTTCAATAGTTTGCACATTAAACTACTTTGAATGGGTTGGTTCAATTTCAAGTAAGTAATTTTCCTTGATATGTTATATTTGGCAGTTGATATTAACATAGAATGTATATGTCAAATGGCCATTCAACTCTTTTCCTGAGTAAAGCTCTTTAATCCAAGCGCATTGTAAATAATAATAACAACAAAATTCCACTCTTTAAATGAACATCATTGGTTCCATGTGATACGCAATGGTAGTTACTATGACTGTAACATGGAAAGATGCACCGCTGACTTGTTATGTGATCTTATCATAGAATGGCAGTTGTACCCTTCTGCAAGGTAATGTGCTATAAACTGTAGTATAAGCATCAACAACTTGCATCTGTATGCAGTACAGATAATATTTTAGAGTAATACATGTACTCCTACAGTAAGTGATTGGCAACTTTACCCTCCCGAAGGGCCTGTAAGAAGGTATCTGTAGTACCTCCCAAAGGGCTGTAAGAAGGCTCCTGAATAGTATAGTACAGATAATATTTTAGAGCACTACAAGTACTTACTCCTACGGTCATTCTTGTTAACTATGCCCTCCCGAAGGGCTGTAAGAATATGATAGAGGTGTGCCACCAACTTGTATGTAATGAGGTGGCGTTCATTATGTTTATCTCATAGTAGTTGTTAGGTGGCCTGTATTCCACACCCATACTGTATATATATTGCACCTTGTTATAAGTGTGTTTATCATTAACAACTGGTATCTCTACTCTCTCAAATTATTATGTATATGAGAGAATTCCCATCTGTATAGTATAATACACAGAGTAGTAGATGCTTTGTACCCTCCAAGTAAGGGTAATAAGCTGATAAGAAAGAAAGAAAATATGTCCCTCCTAATTCATTTACTTCTTTTTTGGTAAATGTTTTGGAGCAACTCAAGTAGGTACTTTGAAGTACTTTACTTAAGATTACTCTTTGAGTAAGTTAATTACTGTTAGAATAATGAGTACATTGTCTATTGTATCACAAGAAATATCAAGTGCACTACAAAAAGTGCTTATTCCTAGACTGGGAAGCTTCCCACCCATAGTATGAATGACTGAATCTAGTCCATAATATTAATCAATTAGAACTCTATATTAGTGTTCCCCATACATGAACATTTTAAGTAAGCATAGCTGTTATCTCTGACACAATGAGATTCTTATATTGCTAACCAAAAAAAAAACAATGCTCTTTAGTTTGACAGAGCTGTTCCAAAAAATGGGGCACTGGTCTAGTAGCAACAAATTCAAAGCTAGGTCTATGATTATAGAAGATCTCCGCAATCCATTACCTTTAAAGTTTTTGCACTAGCATAGTTTGAACAATGTGTTACCATCAAAAGTCTAATTTCCATGCTGAATGTGTTCAAACAACTTATACTTATTTAGAGCAAGAAGCTCAATATTTATTATCAGTTATTTGTAACTTAAAATTTACAATCCTCTTGAAGTTAGAATTATTTTTCTTAAATATGTATGTACAGTGATGATTAATAGCTGCAGTTTTTAATTGGCTACTTAGTTGCTAATTCTCTTGATTGACTCGTATGGCCGATCTGATTAGGCAGGGAGCCAAGGTAATATAGGTATTTTAAGTAACACCAGTTACAGTTAATGATGCTCCAAATACTGTCGCAAACATTTTCTACTAATAACAAGACAATATTCATATAATACTGCAGTTTATATATGTATCCATAACATACAAAAGACTGGACAGTTATTGTTAAGCTTCCAGTGTGTTGTTATATTGAACTATGATAGATACCTACTTTTAAGAATTGGTACATTATCATGGCTTGCATAGTTATTAGTATTCTTAATCATAAGTTCATGCCAGCATTGTCGGCAGACAGTGTTTTATTTATAAGAATAATATTTACGTATTCAACAAGTTGTATCATGTAGATTAAGTTTAGTCAAGATCAAAATAGTAAAGCAATCTATCGCCGAGATAGAAACATGAGATGGATAAAATCCATACTTGATTTGTGTAGGTAACAAAATATATGTTAAAACTTACGTGTGATACATAAATTATGGAGAATAACTCAAATACATCGGACTGTAGGTCTTCTCAGATTATTGGAAAACATAGCACAGGCTGTGCGTAAACCACACTGTATACGTTACCACCACATTTAATACGAACTTTTTGCATCTGTTGCTTGTCGTATACGATTTATATTTCATTGAATTTCATTTTTATTGCGAAACTACGTAAAGCTGTTAGAAAAATTTCAAACGCTATGAATGACATACTCTATGGACATATGACACTTCAAAATCTTTGACAGATGAAGTGCATAGATAACATCAAGCTGGGAAACGAACAGTAAACAGGTGATATTTATACCATAAAGGCGAAATTCAGGTAATAGTTTCAAATGCATCTTCATATCGACGCTGTGTTTATTGGAGACACATAATATATAGATTTACACGTTGATTTGTGACTTAATTTCGCTGGACTGGAACTTATGTATTATATACAATATTACTATAAAATATTACAAAATCACAAATATACGATAGGAAAAATTTAAGTCATGTGAGGGATTCGAACCCGCGTCCATCCACTCCTTGAGCCGGAGTATGCTCTAACCAATTGAGCTAACGTGACATGACGTCATGACTCGAATCTTTCCTATCATCATACAACTATTTTCAAATAAAATACGACAATTAGGCGGAATTGTCACGAGATATATTTTTATATATTTTAAGTGCTTTATTAAAATATTGATTTGATGTTTTCTTAAAATATTTAACAAATATTTGTTATTATTATATATGGATTTCCACAAAGTAACGCCTGAATATATTCATTAAAATAAGTGATTTATTTGGAGTTTTACTTTTGTTTGATATATTTTATTGTGAGAAGTATTTTTAATACTCTAACATAATTCGTATTTCTGAGCATATAATAGATAGAGCAAAATGTGATAGTTTAAATTTTTTTAGATTAAAATATACAGCTTTTACATTATTTATATTTTTATTTTAATATTACCTATCCAAAATATGCAAAATACTAAGTCATTATCTAAAACAAAATGAGCTCGTAAAGTACCCAAGGGGGGGCAGGGGAGGGCAGCTGCCCCCCCCTGGATTATGTCCACCTTGGTATTAGTAGTGGTTTTTTTTACCTCTAAATATTATCACTATCGCGAGGTAAGCGAAAATCGAATTTTGAAGCGCTTGTTTTATAGCTAATAGGCGCCGAGGCACATAAGCGCTCAGCAACCACTAACGGTCAATCAACTAAATCATGACCGCAGATAACGTTGTTTAACTTAATTGATCGGTAATTACTGGAGGAAAACGTTTCGACCCCCCTAAACAACCACCTATTTTGATGATTTTTTAAATGTTATAGATGTTATCGATATGCAGGTTTATAGGTTTTGATTTTTATCATTATATTAAAGGAATTTGAATAAATGGGTATTTAGATACCGATATTTTCTCAAGATTTGTATCTCTAGTTAGTAAGTTATTTATAAGAAAAATAATGATAAATAAAGAAATAGGAAACCTATAAACCTAGTTCATTCTGTCAGTTATAAGAAGACCAACATTTTTAGATTTGATTAATGTTTACTATAGGCGAAAAGTTTTCTCCCAGAACGCAAATAATGCGGAAATTGTAAGTCAAAACTTGAAGAAGCTGCAATTGTCCTTATCGCACCGCACTACTCTGTTCGGGCGTTTAGCGGCGATCACTTTGTTAAAATACCTATTTTACTGTAGGAGCTTCTCTTGCCGTTCCTCTTAATAACTACTGAGTAAGCTAAGCTGAACATTTAGTGGCACACTTTACTGAAAAACTATTCATGTGTCAAAAAAATTATAATTAATATATAATTATAAAAAAATGAATAAACAATTTTGTATTCATTGGAAACAATATTATTGTACTACTTACGCCATCTGTTAGAAAAACCAAAGAACTAACATCGCTGCAACAGAACTAAACTAAATACTCAAATGCATCGTAGTTAATCTACATAAGTACTTAATACTTAATGACGCCTTTATAATCAGGTTGCAAAATAAACGCGAGCCCTAATAAAGATCAGTTTTTGACAGTTATCAGTTAATTTAACTATTTTTATTGTGAATTATTTGAATAATTATTCTACGTGTAAACATGTATAGATTACAACGCAGAAGCTGTTACCACGCACAATTTGTGAAGCAATCTTGAGGAAAGTTTTCTTATTTTCATAAATTTATCTATACGCTGATAAAAATCAGGCACCAAGGCTTCTTCCTGCAAATTTCTCCTAATGTTGACATTATCCATAATCAGTTGTAATAATTAGTCAGTAGTAACGGTGGTATAATAACATCTATATCTTAATAATCTTGTAACTGATATTTGGGGGACCAGTTTTTCAATCATTAGATAGTTATTATTTGGTTATTATCGTATCATTTGTATTAAATTTGGCCGATTAACAATAAATCACTCGGATATAGTTTATCTGATCATTGAAAACCCGTATTTAATAGTTTTTTTTAAATGTTATTGTGACAAGCTCGAGGCCCACCTGATGTTAAGCGGACTAACCTCTGCCTATAACAGATGCATTTCGTCACAAGTCACGAATTGCACTGCGCCCGTCGCCTTGAGAAATAGTTGTTAAGTCTCATGTGCATGTTATTTCACTGGCTCTCAAGGCCTGCTGCCGGAACACACCGTTAGGTGCTTGGCGACAGATTTTCTACTTGAGGGTGGTCGCTAGCCAGGCGGGCATTCGCAAATTGCCCTTCCACCATGCGGTGAAGCTCAAGCCCGTTGCGGGAACCATGGAACTGCTGCGCGGCAGTCCATAGCCAATGGCAATGAGCCATCACTGCTTCAAAATGTCAATAAATTGGCTAAAATCATGAGAAACAAGCGTGTCATGCCTAATAATGGCACCTCGTGTTTTGCTTTAATTATTATCAACATCGACACTGAAAATCAGATTAAAAAAGACAACAAAGTTTTAACAAAAACACGACTTCAAGCTTAAATATTATTAGAGATAACTCAAATACTTCTCCTCCGATCCTACTCAAATTTAAATGGAAAGCATCAGCTTTCGAATCAGCATCATCGAAATCGGCACACCCTGATGTGAAGACACCGTGTCAGTGCCCGCCGCTGCGCACTCGTCCTAATGATGACATGCTCGAAACCCGGGTCGAAGTATTCGATCCCCAAGGCGAGTTTTTTGCCGGTTACTGTTATAATATTTAAACCCTGTAAAGAGTTACGAGGTAAAACACAAAAAGAAAAAACAGTAAAATTGAGAACCTCCTCTTTTTTTTAATTGGTTAAGAGTTGAGTGCACGGAGTGCTTTCCATACAAACGTAGTTTCGTCATATATTAAATACCAAATGTTCAAACTCGGTTGAATATTGTACGCATATTGCTGAGCCTATTATCTATGCTTCTGGTTTCCCAGATTTCGATTTATTATTTATAATATCCCTAAATGTCAAAATAACGATTCCCATACATAACGATTAACCGAATTATTTTTGGAAATACTTAATTTTCCGGAAATCTGGCAAACCAGAAGCATAGATACTAAGCTCAAGGATATACATGCGAAGTTTCACCGAGTTTGAACACTTAGCGCCTGTTTCAGAATGCTCGAGTAAGTTCTGGTTATACCTACTACCCAGAACATAAAATAACCGAATGATAAAAATAACAGTTAACATGCAGCGAGTTTCAAGCTTTAACCGACGGATAGGCTAAATCGATGACTGTGAAACGCAAAGATAAAAGTGTTTTATTTATAAAATATGTTCTGGGTAGTATAACCGGAACTTACTCGAACATTCTGTAACAGGCCCTTAGTATTTAAAATATGACTAAACTGCGTTTGGTTTGAAATAGTTACATGAACTCTACACTTAAAAAGAGGAAACCTTGTGAAATAACATTAAAAGTCGTACAAAATTTGTAAAAATACTTAAACTGTAGAGCACCATAAAACCTCAAATGAAATTGTTCGTAATCCCATTCGGTTGGTAAGCCTCTTAAACTGTCAACGTCGGCGATTATGAGATACAACCCAGATGCGACAAAGGTAAACAGACGGACAAAACAAATATTTAAATTGTGGATTAGTGGCGGACGTGCCGGTATTAATGACATGTCATTTGTATTACAAAATTACAAATTTACGAGAGAAAAAATGTAGTCATGTGCGGGATTCGAACATACGCGTCCACCACTATTACCGGGCTCTGACCGACTGAGCTTACATGACAACAAACTAACCAACCAAAACCAAAGACTAGAGTGCTATACCATAAAAAAATTTGGGCTATATATAAATATATATACATTAATATTTGATCAAACAGGTCATTTGCTTATATCACTCTGTGACACGAAAATTCTGTAAAAATAATTATTTTTCATATTATGCTCCTTTTATTTAAATTTCGTAATTTTTTTCTAGGGTCATTGTAATTTTCAGTAGGATACCCATCGCTGAATAAAATACCTCCATCTTGGGTCTAACCAGGGGTGTATAGCCATACTTTCCATGCGTGGTTGATGTCGTTAAAATCATGGTATGAGCTGTTTGATGATACACGCCGTTGCCGCCTGTTTTCGGGTATTTTCTCTTTTGCTGCCTTCCACGACTCTCAAAGAAAGACACGAGGGAATGTTAAAATTGAGCCCCCCACGGGCATAAAATCTTGAATCTATAGAGCGTTGATTACCCAAATTTTAAATTCCGCTTTGTCATTCCACCGTGAATCTTCCTTTCGAAATTTCCACTCACCGTAAGATTGGTCTAAAATAAGCACATTTCATAAATATATTCGTATTTTCCTTTATGACTGAGGTTAAACAAGCCTCTTATTCCAACTTCAATCTCCAAAGAGATTACTTATTCATGCAATACTGTACAGTAGGTGTTAATAATGTACAGAACACATTCATACCCATCAAATTAATTCTCTTCCGTTGCCAAGACTTGGGGTGCAGATATTAAGCCTTTTTTGGGTTAGTGGGTATTTTATGAGAATCTTTCACATTTTTGGCTTTGGCTTTGGTAAAAAATTCTGTACTATATGAAAAAAAAAACAGCTTTCAATAATTTGATCAAATCAGAGAATATATACAAGTCATCGAAGAAAGAAATGTAATGTTGTAAAAAGTAACATTAATGCACGAGATGGAAATAAAAAGTCTATTTTAAGTTAAATTAAATATGTTCCCCATGGTGTGCCGGTTAGAATATAACCCCCCATTGCTACCTGAGGGTGTCGTAAGGGGCGACTAAAGGTAAATTACCGAATGGTGGGCAGCAACTGCTGTTCTGAGGAACTGCTATCTAAAACTGCGATCCTCAAGACGCGAGCCAAGCGTGGGGATTGGGAGGAAAACCCCCAAGTAATGGGGGAGGCTATGTTCAGCAGTGGACCACCGGCTGATACAGTAAATATTTCCAAAGAGAAATTTCCTTTGATATAACAGTTGAAAGCAAGTCAATACTTGTGTGTTTACCCAGTAAATGGCAAGCCTATTCATTTGAAGAATCATAGCGGTAATGTATTCTTATCTACTCCTTCAGGAATATACTCTAACCCACAAACTTAATAATAAAAATACTTTGTGAAAATATTAAATTAACAGACATCCATGAGTCAAAACTTCCGTGTTAAAACGAAACACGTCAAAAGTATTCCGGCTAAGCCTACTCGGCTTTTATATCTTTTCTATATATATTTTTTAATAATTACTGTACTGTACTGTATCAGCCGGATAGTCCACTGCTGAACACAGCCTCTGCCATTAAGACGGGTTTTGGTCATAATATCCAAGCTTGGCAGGCGACTTGGAGATCGCAGTTCCTCAGAAAGTTTTGCTGCCCACCTTCTGGTGTGTTAAACTAAGTTGCCTCTTATGACACCCACGGGTAAAGATGGGGGGGTGACATTCTAGCCCGGCACCCCACATGATTTTAATAATATATTATATATGTTTTAATACATTTTTGCTATATAATGTTTTAGTACAAATATTTTTTAATAACGCATACTCTGCGGATCAAAATACAAAATACAAATTTTACGAAATAAAAAGTTTGTCACGCACCTGACTATAATTTTACCTTTCGTAAAATTTGTTTTTTTGTAATGATGTTTTATATTGATTTCGTTTTATAAAAAATAATGCTTGAACCTATGAATTAAGAGGATCGGGAAGAGAAGCTCCTACAGAAAAATAGGTATTTCAACAAAGTGATGCTGTCTCGCCGCTAAACGCCCGAACAGAATAGTACGATAAGGACAATTGCAGCTTCTTCAAGTTTTGACTTAGAATTTGAGCATAATTTGCGTTCTGGGAGAAAGCTTTTCTCTTATAATATACATTAATCAAATCTAAACATGTAAGTATTATTTTTTAACCGACAGAATAAACTAGGTTTATAGGTTTTCTTTTTTCTTTATTTATCATTATTTTTCTCATGAACTGCAGATACAAGTTTTGAGAAAATGTCGGTATTTAAATGCCCATTAATTCAAATTTCTTTAATGATAAAAATCAAACCTACAAACCTGGATGTTGATAACATCTATAACATGACCAAAAATCATCAAAATCGGTGATTGTTTAGGGGGGGTAGAAGAACGTTTTCTATTTTTGTATGAAAATGCGCGACTTCCCTCCAGTATTAACGTCATTCCGATTAAATATGGAAGTAATAACGTTGGCTAAATAAAGGTTCACCCAATCGGACTGAATTGTTTATTGTACCCAAGACGTATGTTACGTCAGCGCACCCTTATTTGTGTATTAAGCCATCTTGAGGGTTTCACTAAAAGCCAGCCCTAAATTAATCGTAGGGACCAGGTATAAAATACATTGTATTACGGTGGGATCCAGTAGTATATCTTAACTATTGAAATCAAACAAGAGAAATATTTGTTTACTAGTAGGTTGTTGAAACAAAGATCCTGTTATGTGAAATATTTAACGCTTAAAAATCACAATAAGAAAATTATAGCTTCAAAACTATAACTTTCTTCTAGGAATAATAGGGATTGTTCCCTCACAATCAAAACTATAATTTCTTCTTTTGATTTTTGTACAAAAAATAGTTAATGTTAAATGCATTTGCTCTGTATTGTAAGAAATGCATTTCGTCACAAGTGATTGCACTGCGCCCCTCAGTGACCCTGATACATAATTTTATGTCTCATGTGCCTGTAATTTTACTGGCTCTCAAAGACTGCTGTCGGGACACACCGTTAGGTGCTTGGTGACAGATTTTCTGCTTGCGGTTTCTACCAGCATGTAGAGGTATCACGTGAATTTTGAAATCATGGTAAGTTAAACAAAAAATTGGTCATCCTATACCCTGACTACTGGTATACAAAACCTCTATGACGCTATATTAGGGTACTCTGCATTTAGATTAATTATTCAGGCCAAATTGTTTGGTCAAAGCTATTAAGAGAGTTCTAAAGGTGTGGTCTGGCCAATTTGTTTAAATGACTGGTAGTAGTAATACTGCCTTGGATTTGGGGGTAAGCAATACACACTCGTACCTCTCCTTCTAATGATTAAGATCTAAGTGAACTTTAGAAGTAATGGCTTTTCAGAGTAAGTGGATAAAGGGAAAACTACCCCGAGACCCGTCTGAATATACATCGATTTAATTATTTTTTCTAATAGTATAGTGATGGTAGACTAGGTTAGTAACTTTAAATATTATTCAGTACTCAATATCTTAGTATTACTGACATAATGATGATTAAATTGTCCCTAAAGGCGAAAAAAAAAACAAAGAAAAGAAAAAAATACCAATAATAAACATTAAATATAGGTACATAATACCGAAAAAAAAAAAATATAACCTATAAGAGGTAATTCTTTAATGTGACTATAATCATTTACCAACCAGATTTATTTAAAAAAAAACACGACTACCCTTCCAAAAATCTTATAGCGTATGTCATTCAGAATAATTTAAAGAATATAACGGTACCCTATAAATCCAAATCTATTCAGTCATGTTAAGGGAAAGGATACACAAATTATAATAATCGGCCAAGTGCGAGTGGGGCTCGCGCACTAAGGGTTCGGTATCTATACACCATTAGACACTATATTATAACCTTTTTTTTTAGTTTTCACTTACGTTATTCCGACTACCAAAATCAGCCAGGTATTTTTAGATTTTTTTATTACAGCGGCAACAAAAATACATCATCTGTGAAAATTTCAACTGTCTAGCTATCACGGTTCACGAGATACAGCCTGATGACACACAGACAGACAGGACACTGCAGTCTAACTAATAGGATTTTAAGTCCTTTTTGCACGGAACCCTAAAGTAAACTCACATCTTAATCAGCCGGATTATCTACTACTGAACACAGCCTCCTTCATTAAGGGGGGTTTGCCATAATCCCCGCACTTGACAGGCGTTATGGGGATCGCAGTGTAAGATAGCAGTTCCCTTCCAGTTATTTATCTTTGGTCGCCGCCTCACGACCACGGGGGAATATAATTATTATAATAGGAAATTTACCTACCCATTATCTTACTTAAGGCTGCACTATCTCTGGATACAATAATGGAACCCAACATTAACCTCTGGATACAATAATGGAACCCAACATCAACGTTGTTTTTCTTCCAGTGCTAGAAAAGATAATATTAAATGATATTGTCAAGGTAATTTCCTAGCAAGCGACGTATTGCTTCTTTGACATCAATTTGAAAATTTTTTGATATATTTTTATCCTTCAATTTAAAAGGAAATGTTCTACCTTAAAAATGAGATCTTTAATTTTATCCAGCAATAAATAAGTTTCTAAGCTTTTTGATTACCAGGATCATTAAAAAAATGCTTTCAGTGAAATTCATTCAGGTCTTTTCTGGTCTCGCTTCCAACACGGTCTTTTGAATCACAATTGGAATAACGAAGATTCCATCAAAAGGCATCTGTTCACAATATCGTATAATTTTTTATTGAAAATTACTGGGCTCTATTTGCTAGGGAAAGTTAATTTGATTGTTAGGAATTTTCAGGATTTTTCCGAGTGGATGCAACGTGAAGGCGTCATTAATGGTGTTTCAAAATTTCCATTCTGCTCAGATGTCGTGTAGATTCCAGATGTTTACTGATGTACTACTGAGAGACAAGTACCTACCCGCTGCAAATATAAATTAACCTATTTATTAAGTACTGTACTGTATCAGCCGGATCGTCCACTGCTGAACACAGCCTCCCCTATTAAGGGGGTATTTGCCATAATCCCCACGCTTGGCAGGCGGCTTGGGGATCGCAGTGTAAGATAGTTTCTTTAAAAAGCGCTGCTGCCCACCTTCCAGTATAATTATTCCCTTAATCGCCTTTTACGACACCCACAGGATGATATGGGGAGGTGCAATTCTAACCCGGCACCCCACGGGGAATTTTTAATTTATTAAGTAATTACCATAAATTACAAATGTATATAACTTACAGATATGTAAGTTCCGCTATGTAGATACAACCTTGCTTATAGACTATAATTGTCATTTGCATCGCCTACGGACCTCGGGTCAAACTACTTTTGTGGTTTTACTATGACCTCAGAATAAGAACACTAAGAGCTATGGCGCTACTCTTCGCTTTTGCCACGCGGAGTATTTATAAAACGGTCTACATAAATAAAGGATAACATAGAAATAAAGATAGTATTTGGCCAGTTTTTTCATAAATAGTAGATAAGTAGTAGTAGTATAAGACTTAAAAATATAATTTATGCAGTGTTATCGGAATTTGCATTAAATAGCCGATTACACACATTAAATTTCATCGCTCAGAGTAACAGTAAAAAAAACGTAAAAAGCATATTTAATAGATTGTGTCTTGTTCAAGTCATGACATTGCTTCGAGTGTCGAGTGAATGGCTGCCAATCAGATATTCCTGATCTATCGAATAGCTGTACGTATAACTCGGTTTACTAAAGAAACGAATGAAATCAAAAATGGAGCTGCTAAACTTCACATTCGCACACTATTGCTCGCACATTCTGCGATAGAGCTTTAGCGGTGCCAATTTCTATTCGATTAGTTTAATTATTAAGGCAGATTGTTTAGTTACTTATTAGATTAATGACTAAAAGTACAATCGATTTACTCTATACCAAAATATGACAGGAGTATAAAATAAATATGGGATCTAAACCACATCAAGCCAAGCGTAGTGAACAGTTCCGTAGGCAATAACCTCCAGGATCAGAATTAATTCGACTTTCATGAACAAACTTAAGCATCGAATTAAGGTTCATAATTTAATTGTAACACTTAAAGTCGGCTTAATCTAAAATATTAAACTGTACCTATTATACAAACATTTTTATTTCTTAGTTTAGTATGTGCGCAAGTATATGAGATTCATCTTGATTTTTCGAAATATATATCTGGGATGAAGATTTTTTTGTAAAAAGGTATGTGTTATTCCTTTTAAATCCCACGCGATGGGATAAGTATGTTTATTTCATCCTTACTTATCATAAAAGGTAGAGAGGCTACACCAAAAATAACTTTCTCAAAACATCAATATTATTCCCTTGCGAATTGTAGTAAGTATATACTCATAAATTGTGCTTTGAAAATGGAGAACATCTTAATTTTTCGACGAGGGTGCTATTTTATATCTAGAGAAGTGTTCTAGAAGAACGTTGAAGAGGCGAATCCCAAGCGAAGACTTTTGATGATTCAAAATACATAGTCCGAGGAAAAACGTTTTTACACTCCTTTTTTCATTCCCTTTTACGAGAAAAAACAAATAAGATACAACACAAAATAAGACAAATAAGACATCTTTATAAATAATTACTTGTTTTTCTTAGATAAAGATGACTTCATTCCAAAAATTTATATTCTTAAGATTTGCATAATTCTTGAGTATAATTTTCTTAGTTGTAATAGGCACAAAATTTTGTCGTTAATCTGTATATAATTTTTGTTTTTAATTGATTTCAGAATATAGTTTATGAATAAATTTGTCGATTTAGAGGGACGGTAATGATTCAAATCATTTTAACGTCCCAACCACGTTAAAACGATTTCAACCATTACCGTCCCTCGGTGACAAAGAAGTAAATTTTACAGGTTTGCCACTAAAGTCGAAGTACTGATTTGTTGAGCGCCTGATATCTGAGGCGCTCAACAAATCAGCGTCTCCAACGAGAGCATTCCTGAGGCGTGCTTTAATAGACAGCAAGCAAAGAGATACAAAACTTAATTTGAAACATAACAACAGTATGCATATTGGGTATGCCATCAATAAATAAAGTATTAAATAACTACAATCTATATACAACACTACAGCCCCCATAACCAAAGCATTTAGGCAACGTAAAACCTCTGCAGGCCTACTGGCAGTTTAAATGCACTAGCCCACTATCATATGGAAGCGTGCCCATCACTCACACACTCACTCACCGCCATCTCTCCACTATGATTTGGGTTAACCAAAAACACTTTGTACTGACTCAGCCTTGGCAGTCATTTAAGGATAAGAAGATAGTGATGATGACTAAAAGTCTTCACACATCTATCTATGCAAAATCGGTTTAAATTGGTCATGAAAAGGGTTATCTTGACCACTATCTTACCTAATGGTAAGTGATGATGTGGTCGAAAATGCTGTTAAGGCGTTATTTATTTATTTTATTTATTTATTTCAATTGCTTGCGGCACTTACAGTTGGCACCAAAACATACCGCAAGCCAGTTAGTTTACACACACATACACATATCTAATACTAATAACACTTAAATTAACTAATTATTACTAAAAAATTCAATACATGAGCTTACAAAATTACACAAGGATGTAAAAAATACATCTATATCTAAGTTTTGAGCAATCAGGGCGTTTAACAGATTGATAGCTTGACATGTAGGAGCATATCGGGAAGTGCGCGTACAAGCGACGAGCGCAGCGAACAGAGGCCGCACGCGTCGGCCCGACGCGGGTCGGTCTGGCGCGTACAACGAGCAACGAGCTAATGCTTGCGGGTTGTCAATCCTGCTATTGAGTAGCAAGTAGTAATGTATCAACAATGCGCACTTACGTCTCAATTCAAGCGTGTTGATGCCCACCATACCGGCAACGAATAACGACGGATATAAGTATGGATAATATCCATACAATTTTTTATATAGATAACGGGCAAATTTTCTTTGAACACGTTCTAGCATTATGATATATTTCTCTTCGTGAGGGTCCCAAACTAGTGAGCTGTATTCTAATTTGCTACGCACGAATGCATAGTATAATGTAATTATAGCACTTCTATCGTCAAACCTAGAGGTCTGCCGCATGACAAAACCAAGAGATTTGGAGGCTCTATTACACAAATCTACAATGTGCTGATTGAACGTCAACTCCATGTCTAGAGTCAGTCCTAAATCAGTAATTTGTGTGACACGCTCCAGGCTGGCACCAGATATGTAATAGCTGAACTGAATAGGTGTACGTGACCGGGTAAATGAGATGGTTTTGCACTTAGAGCTGTTAAATTCTAAGTGATTAGCTTCAGCCCATCTTACAACATTGTCAATGTCTTCCTGGAGTGCCTCACAGTCTCTCATGCTACCAACACCCAAGTACAGCTTCAGGTCATCAGCAAACATCAAACATTTGGCCGTTCTCACGACCTTCGGCAAATCATTGATCATGATGACAAACTGGGTTGGACCCAAAATGCTACCCTGACTTACACCAGAACAAGGGAAATAAGGGTTAGAGCGGAATCCTGATAGTTGCACATATTGTACACGATCAGATAAATAACTAGCAAACAACCGCAGCAGCTTAGGTACCAATCCGATAGCAGAGAACTTCTGCAGTAGAACGTTGTTGTCAACGCGATCGAAAGCTTTTTTGAAATCAAAATAGGCCACATCAACTTGTTTATTTTGATCCATCTCAGTGACCGCGTAGTCGACAAAATTGATGTGGTTAGTTGTAGTTGACCTACCAGCTCTAAAACCATGTTGCTGATCGGATATTTGGTTTTGAGCCTGCTGAGTTACGTGTCGGTTAAGTATTGCCTCAAAAACCTTGCCAAAAGCTGACAGAATCGCTACAGGTCTGTAATTTTCTACTTTTGACCCACCGCCACTCTTAGGTATGGGTGTGACTCGAGATATTTTCCAAATAAGGGGATATGAAGCAGATGCCAATGCAAGATTATATATATAAAGCAGTGGTTTCATAAGAGCTGTAATGCAGTCTTTTAATATATTATATAAGGTGGAATACCATCAGGTCCGGCGGATGAATGTGCCTTCAGGCGGCGAATTGCTATCAATACGTCATCTGAAGTGATGGTATCCAGGGCGATCCGAGAGGAGCACAAAGGGTCTGTTTCCTCACGATCGGCATCAGGCGTAGATAAAATAGAGCCGTGAGGCGAAAATACTGACATAAAATAATTTGCAAATGCATTGGCTGCATCGACACCTGTAACATTTTGTCCTTTGTATTCAAAATCAGTACAAGAATGCCGAGAAGCCTGCTGCTCTTTAACAAATCTCCAAAATTTTTTTGGATCCGTCTTTACATCGGTCTCTGTCCGTCGTATGTAGTTGTCATAAGCCAGATCGATCATCTCTTTTGCTCGTTGCCTGTAGAACTTAAATAATTCGTGGTTAAATCTAATTTTAACTCCTTATATTTTTTTAAATGGAAATATTTATTTCTCAATGTAGCAATTATGTCACTCGTAAACCATGTCGGATATTGGTACTTTGAGTTATAATATAATTTAGTTTTAGTTGGAACATATTTATCAAAACAAGCAGTCAGTTTCGCATAAAACAAAGAAACAGCATCGTCAACGTCGGATATTTTAAATAGTTCATCCCATGCCAAATAATTTAACTCTGAGTACAATGATGGAAAATCAGCCTTACGAAAGTTCCAATCACAGTAATCAGCGTCGCAATCACCGGGTGGGTGACAAGTGGCGCGCAGAATCCGGCCCGAACGCACACAACGCAGACTCACTAACAACGGGGGATGGTAACTATCAATTGGAACTACAGGGTCTGGTGCTCTACTTACATCAATCCGCTCACTACCTAGATTGCTCAGCACTAAGTCTAAAACACTGCCAAATTTGTTTAAAATCAAATTGTGCTGCTTCAACTTACAGTAAGACAACATAGAATTGTATTGCATAATAACAGTTTGAGTACACGAATTTAAATTAAAATCACCTACAACTAATACATCTAATTTCCCATATTTATCAACAACATTTTCGATCACAGAAAAAGTATTCTCATATTTTTCATCCTTTGATTTAGGGGGGACGTATACAACACAACACACAATTTTTTTGAGTTTAAATGTTATAATTCCTATAACTAGCTCAATATCGTTCGAATAGCCATCAATATCAACTATTTGTTGCACTTTGTAGTGATTCCTAATGCCTAAAATAACTCCTCCCCATCCTGTGTCCCCTGACCGGTCCCGGCGCAGAACCGTGAACCCAGGAGGGAATACTTCCGCATCATGTACGCTACTCAGCAGAAAAGTTTCAGTGAACGCAAATACGTCTGCACGTTCTGATAATATAGCTTTTTTACAGATGTCAAGTTTAGAACGGAGCCCTCTAACATTCTGATAAAATAATATGTATGATTTGCATCGTCTTTTACTTATCTGTTTGTTGCACTGGCTTGCGAAATCCACTTCGCCATGGTTTTATGTGAACATCTTCTGACCAATGCTCAGGTTTCAGATATTTATCTACATTTTTAGTTGAAACACTCAGCTTAAACGATGCATAGGCACCTCGCGGTTTCAGTACCTCTGCACAGCAGTTGTCATCAGGACAGATGTTTTTAAGATGAGCAACAACCTGTTCCGGTGTTGTTCCTATCTCAACGTAATATAAGTGCAGATACGATTTTCTCTCTGCGGCTGATAATGCACTGAGTGTTGTTAGGAGTACTGGCTCTCAAGGACAGCTTCCGGAGCACACCGTTAGGTGCTTGGTGACAGATTTTCTACTTGAAAGTGTTAGCTAGCCAGGCGGGCATTCGCAAAATGCCCTACCACCATGCTATAACGACTGCCATCCTAAGACAACAACCGGGACCGACGGCTTAACGCGCCCTCCGAAGTACAGAAACGCTCAGTAGTAATGTCACTAGCGGTCACCAATCCAACTCATGACCGCGGGCGACCTTGCTTTACTTTGCTGATCGGTTGAGAACCGCTACGAGCACTTCAAAAATTAGTATGTAATTGATATCGTTCTCATAGGCTCGCCTCGGACGTCGCGATCCGCTGCAGGTCGTCAGCTAATCAACGGTTTGATTCTGAGTTTGTTCCTTGTATGCCTCCCTGTTTCATCCCACATTTAGCAGAATTGCTGAACGCATGAATTCAAAAGGACTGCTTAATGCATGCCTGTTAGTGAAGGCGTAGTGTGACGATACATACTCGATTTAAGTTGATTCCGTGTTGATAAATAGTAACGACATCCTAATTATACATCGTTATGAATAAGAACTGGATGTGACCTCGCCTCACTCACGCTTTGTGGGTGCTCTTCGACTGCTTCTATCTCTTAATTTAAGAGACCATTAAATCATAAAGCGTTGTGTAAAGTGCTGCCAACTTTTCACAACAAAGAAAAAAAACATGGGCATTTTCCTCCTCTCTGCAAATGGACGGTTGGAACGTGAATTATTTCAAGAGTCATCTCGAAGAGTTCTTTAAACGAGATCTTTTGAATTTTTGAGTTAAAGAATATTTAGTGAACTGATCCTTTGCGATATTCCGCTTGTTTTTTCTTTGAGAAATATTTCATGAGGCCTATAATATACATTGCGTTGCAATTTAATATAGCGTTGATTTGTAATCTAATGTAGGGTTGTTTTACAATATCGAGGGCGTGGATTATCGAGTCAAACAGCTACTGGGTTTTTCTTCTGACAAAAGAATTGTCAATAGCAATCTAGAGCCTGAAACATGCCTTGTAGATGGAAAAACCTTGCTCATTAGTTGAAATCAAAACATACTCATATTTGCCGAGTGGTATTTGTCAACTTAAACAAAAATCTAACCTGATGAATCGTATAGTCCATGCAAAAATAGACATAAAATATAATGGGAACTGCTGCTCTACTTTTTAGATGATGCACAAGACCCTGTTAGCTGAAGTGAGCCAAATATATTTTTTTTATTCTACCTTGTTATGTATTTACACTTCTTGAAATATGATTTTGTAAAATTTTAGTGAAATATTCAACTTTGTATCATGTTTCACACAAAACATTAGGATTGTAATTCCATTTATACGAGCTAGAGACCTTTGACTTAAAGATAGATAAAGATCTCAGTTCTTACTGAGATGTTGTAGGCTTGCGAATTTTCCAGAAAAAATATGAAAACGCAACACCCTCCAACACAGACAGGTTTTAACGCACAAGTGAATAAGAGGCACCCTCTTCGATTCGTTCCCTTTTAAAACCGGGTGTTACGAACTAAGGAACATTTCAACAATATAAATATGCAAAAAGACTGTCAGTTTAATTTAAATTTATTAAATATACCTCAGTAATTTTGTTCCTTGTCTTTTGTTATCAAAATAATGGTATCGTTACCCCTATTTTAATAATTATCAAAGTAAATCAGGATTATGGCATTTAATTACTTATGTTTTCATAAAGGTGAAGATTACGTTTGACATTTAAGTTTCAAATAAAAGGGGAATTTCGTATGAAATGAAGTTAGTTAATTTAAGTTATCAGTCAGATTAAAAATTTCATTTTCGTGGTATAAAATTCGATACAAAATATACGGTGGATACAGTTAGGTACTGGCCATGCGTGTTTTAAATGTTTTGCATCACAGAAAACTAATCGATTTAGTACATCAGATTTGTTTTTACGTCTGACACTACGGTTGTGTGTGCAGTCAAACAAGTCAATCGCAAAAGTAGAAACTAGTGCTGAAATAAAATTATTACAATCAATGTTGTAAACTCAAGCCGTACAAGATCTCGAGGCCCGAGCCGTAGGCAAGGAGATTATTATCTGATTCGTAATTAATTATTCTGGAAGTAAGAACCTCTTCAGTTTGTTTTTCAAAAGAAAGTTTATTAAACCTAACAATTTCCTTGGTATTATCCGCTGGCTGCTTATTAAAACTAAACTTTAAAGAATAAAACACGTTTGTGTAAAGAACTACGTATCCAACTCCCACATTTCAAAAACTTTTCTGGAAAACCAACATCAATATTTCAATTTTAATATTGTTAGGTTTGCAATAACGCCTGCTATGCGGTATATATTACATTACCCAATACGATGGTTATAGAACGATAGGAAAGATTTGATTTATGACGTCATGTCATGTTAGCTCAATTGGTTAGAGCATACCCCGGCTCAAGGGATGGATGGACGCGGGTTCGAATCCCGCACATGACTTATATTTTTCCTATCGTATATTTATGATTTACATAATCATCAATATTTCAAACTTAAAATATTGATACTAAGATTCGAACCACGGCCGTCACGAAACAATAATGTTCATATAGCGCTCTATCTATCTCTATCGCACAAATATCTTGATTCAATGCATGCAGCCCGCTCTCACGTTGAAGTTCTAATGTAAGTTTACTATAGTGACATATGGTAGTGCCAGTTAAAATTGTTAATGTATGGTTAAAATCAGATTGAATTAAGAGATGGGAGTTGCCCCCCTGAGCAAGTAATAATACGTAATATAGGTAACCCTTACGCAATGTAGCTTTTACTAGAAACTGTGTTAGAAAAATTATAATATCCGTATACGGTGGATAATCTACTTCTGAATATCAATATTCATGAAATGCTGAGGGTTGCTCCTCGTTTGCGGGGAATTTAAATGTCAGTTTGAAGCAGTCATGACCCTGTGGAAAAAGCTTTGGCCACTACCACTCAGGAGGAACACGGTTGGAATACAGCTACGGTCTTTCAATTTGAATTGAAGGCAAGGCACATTGTTATTACATGATGTATATTACATTATAACAATATTATATAAACATACTCACTAACTTTTTCCTTTATAATATTAGTGTGAGTTTGATAGTGTGATACATTTGTTAGTGGTAAGAATTCAAAAAGGTAAATTACGTTTTTGCGTGTATTTAGTGGTCATTTCGTAGAAATATCTTTTTTTTTTTTTCAGTAATTGTTACGGGACAAGCTCGAGGCCCACCTGATGTTAAGTGGAATAACCTCTGTCTACAACAGATGCATTTCGTCACATGTCACGAATTGCACAGCGCCCGTCACCTTGAGACATAGTTCTTAAGTCTCATGTGCCTGTAATTTCACTGGCTCTCAAGGACTATTGCCGGAACACACTGTTAGGTGCTTGGCGAAAGATTTTCTACTTGAGGGTGGTACCTAGCCAGGCGGGCAATCGCAAAAACCCTACCACCATGCGGTGAAGCTTAAGCCGGCGGTGGGGTTCGAACCAGGGTACTGCGGCGCGGCAGTCCATAGCTATTACCGCTCGGCCATCATTGCTTCAAAAATCGTGATTTTGTCTTGGTCATGTCGTAGTATTTCACGTTTGAGTTTCACGGTTTCAGTTACACCGTCAGACAGACCGACAAACGAAGAAAGTGGCAATAAAAACGTGGTTCAGTAAAGTTAATTTTCATAGCCATTAAAGTGACATTAACCCATTGGCATCGGCGTTAATGATAACAATACAATTTCATTAATAACTAGGACTTAGTGGTCCTGACGATGCCAACTTATTAGGGCCCCGATGAGTCGGTTTTTTATTATTTTACATTTTGTAATTGGACAATAGAAATATCTTTGTACTCCCTAAACAAGAAAAATACCTTGAAAAGAAAAATAACTTCTGTTGTTGGGGTTCCGAACCAAAGGGTTCCAAAGGGTAAAACCGGGACCCTATTACTAAGACTTCGCTGTCCATCCGTCCGTCTGTCACCAGGTTGTATCTCAAGAACGGTGATAACTATAGACAGTTGAAATATTCACAGATGATGTATTTCTATTGCCGCTATAACATAAAATACTAAATATAAATTAAAATAAATATTTAAGGGGTAAAAAAATCAAGTTTGTTGTATGGGAGCCCTCTCATACAACAAACTTGATTTTTTTACCGGTTCCTGCTCGATTCTAAAAAAGGTGACAGGTAGACGCTTCTACTATTCACATAATTTTTAGTTTTATGTTCTCTTTAAATATAATTAATTATATTTAAAGAGAAAAAATAAAATAAATAATTAAGTGGGCTCCTATACAATAAAAGAGGTTTTCGAATCGGACACTGCGAAAAGTGTCTGTAACTTGCAAGCTTAGGTTACAGATAATTGTACGGAACCCCTTAGTGCGCGAGTCCCACTCGCGCTTGGCCGGTTTTTGTTCTATTTGATCATGTGCGTCCAAACGTAGAGATTATAAAAATAAACCAAAGATCCCTTTCACATAACATTGTGCACATAATATTAGGTATTTTCATTGGTCATGCCACGTTGGATAAGCAGTCAAACGTGGAGCAGCTGTTTTTATAGGCCATGAAGGTATTATAAAAACATCATAAATGTTTAAGTACGTATACATAATATGGAAAGATATGAAGCAACCTCATGGATCTAAAAATGGAGTGAAGTGTAATATGAAGATATTGGACTATAATCAAACTATGTTTCACTTTTGTATATAACGGGTTTTACAACAAGAACTTTGTTTTCTAAAACAAAATAAAACAAAGAATTTAGATGAAGATGATTAAATTTATTATTGTACGAAGAGAAAAGTTTGGCAATTATGAATGAAAATTGATATCTGGCAAATGTCCACAACGAGCGCGCTGACAGATGTCAGAGATAGACTCAAAACTTTAAACAATTATTTTTTCTAGTACTGTCTGACACTTTTTAGTTCTGTGTCTCGTAGTAAAAGTCAATGCCTACTCTGAGGTAAGACCGCCGGCCGCGGCAACACTGGACCCCGCCTCGCTCTCTTTGAATAGAGATGTACTTCAAGTTAAGTAATAAAAACATGAAATATTATATTACAGGCACAAGAGGATTTTAACTTCCGGTGGTACTCGTGCTTATTCCGTCATATAAACGTAAACAAACACAAAAAATTAAGAATAAAAAGCATCTCAATACGTTTGTTAGGACTAGCAGAAGTCAACCCTAAAAGGTTGTTAGCTTTTTACCAATAACTAACAACCTTTTAGGTTAAATTAACTCTGTATAATACAGCACTATCTATTCTCACCTTTTTGAGAAGTTTTAGTTAAGGGAGTTAAGTTAAGGGAGGCAGATAAGGAGTTCAGAATTTTGTACAATACAATTCGTCTCAATGTCGAGTTGTAGAAGGTATAAAAGAGAACAGACATGGGATTGATCGTCTGTTACTTTTGTTCCTCTTTTGTTTTAGACACTTGTTAGCAAACTCGACATTCAGTTGTTACTAAGTTTATGAACAATTTTCTAACTCTGATCGCGTTTAAACAAATACGAAGTTACTTTGATATATTTAATTCCACAATTAATTTAATTTATCTTCGTCTGATCTGATCTTTATTTTTCACAAAATGTTAACAAGAGAAACAAAATAAACATCGTATAAATCGCCATCTACCAGTCTAAGGTAATTGTGTACGGTTTTATAATAAAGTTCCCAAACATATAACATTTATAACAACGCTCAAGAAGGGAAATTCAAGTTGCACGTGAAAAACATATTGATGAAAAAATCCTACTACACAGTTTCTGATTACTTAAACGACAAAAATGCCTGGACAATTCCGCCTCTGCCAAGTTGCCTGTCACCTACATAACTTAAACAAATATTGTAATAACTTTATTATATAGTAAGTATATACAATGTGTTACACATTGTTAAAAGCTGTTTAAAAGAATGGCCCCGAGTTTCTTGCCCGTTCTTCTCGCAGTGGCTCTATACAATTTACTTGCTGAACGTGGCAGTACAATGTAGAACAATTCAATAGTAAAATTTATAATTGACCTTCATAAGAGCAACGTAGACGCCTAAACTGAATAAATGATTTTGACTTTGAATGAGTCCCACATACCTTCCGAAATTGAATGGGATCCCATTCAAAACTATATAGTTTTACTTCCACCTCACACACTACAGCAGATCCAGAAGGATCTTAATTTCATTCCACAATAGTAACGAGGCCAGCCTATTTTGTTTTAAAGTATTAAATGAATTAGACAAATGCTACACATACTACTCAAAACAACCAGAATTGTTAGATAAAAAAACTATAATGGCATAATTTCTGTTTTTTATAGTCACAAATTAGGAAGGATCTGGTCTTCGGGACACAGTGTCAAGCTACATCGAGGACCAGAGGTTTCTTAAATTAGCATTCTCAACGATATTATGTCAATAAATGATATTTTTGTATTATGTTTCATGTGATCGTCATAAGGAAAAATATATATAAAAACAACGACAACGGACACGAAAATAATAATAATAAGCTTTTATAATAACAAATATTTCTAAATTAGGCGGAATTGTCACTAGATATATTTTTGTATTTTTAAGTGTTTTATTAAAATATTAATTTGATGTTTTCATAAAATATTTTAAAAATATTTGTTATTAATAAATATGGATTTCCGCTAAGTAACGCCTGAATCTATTTATTTATTTATTAGCTTTTATTTTTCCTTAATAGAATTTTTGACAGGGTTTTAATTATTTTTGTTTGTTCTTATTTCTTCTTGTTAATATTTGTATATATATATATATATATATATATATTTTCTTTATGTATCCTCTATCAAGGCCGCTCATGTCAGTAAAAGCCTCCTCCAACCATTTCCATAGAATTCTGTCTCTGGGCACTCTGCTCCATGCTCTTCCTGCTGTTTTGGCTATGTCGTCGCTCCACCTTTTGAATGGTCTACCTGGTTTTCGTTTTTCGTGTAGTGGGTACCAGTTGGTTGACTTTTTGGTCCATCTGTCTGTCTGTGTGTAACGGACACGAAAATATATAAATATTATTGTTTAATTAAAAATAAATAGAAACCCAAATATTTCTTGACATGGATATAAGTAAACACCTAAATGCATGTACGACACGACCAAACAGTGCGCGATCGACATCGAGACTGACGGATAGCTGGCACAAACGCTCCAATTGAACGATTTGATTTTTAATTATACCTCAGTCAACAGTTGAAAAATTTTATCGATCTGTCATTCACACGGTACGTATGATGGAGATTGATCAACTGCAGAATTCGAATCGCAATCGATTTCATAAGGTGTATGACATTTGTTACATTATTCTCTTCTTAAGGGTGGTTGTTGATAAGAATAGTATAGTATGATCTCTTTAATGCCGATTTCAGCAAGGGCGACCTCCTATCTTATAATTACTGATCCTGGTGACCACATGGCTGCCACATTTAGCAGTAAACGTTCTTGAACGCTTACTTCATGTAAGAACACTATTTACATAGTTATACAGGGTTATTGGTAAAATGCTAACAACCTCTTAGGGTTGACTTCTGCTAGTCCTCAGAAACATGTTGAGATGTTTTTTTTTGTAATTTTCTTTTGTGTTTTTTATATGTTTTGACTGCATAAGCACAAAGGCCACCTGATGTCAAAAGATCTTGTGCCTGTAATGTATTATTTCATATTTTTTATTACTTTGCTCGATGTAAATATTCAAAACTTTATTCAAAGGGACCACGGCGAAGTCCAGTGTTGCCGCGGCGCTCTTGGCTTGGAGGAGGCATACAAACAAAAAAAAAGTTGAGAAAAAATTGTTTTTTTTTAATTTTAAATAAAAAAAAAAACATCTCAAAATGTTTCTCAGGACTAGCAGAAGTCAACCCTAAGAGGTTGTTAGCATTTTACCAATAACCCTGTATATTATGTTAGATGGCGGCTTATTCTTGAGCTGTTCCCGTTTTAAATCAAGATGGCGCCTCCGTTTGTTTTCAAATGCGTACAGATTTTTATACTTATTTTTATATTTGTATACTTTTTGTCTCCATTTTAAGTGAATGGCAGCTTGTGATTCCCATGTCGAGGGCTCAATCTCACACCCGTTCATATGCCTCTTTAGCACATCTTTATATCCCAGAAACTGGTCACCGCTATAACGCTTACCTTCCTGAAGTTCCGAGTTAAAGATGCGTTTTGCTACCCTATCTTCAGGCAACCGAGATATGTGCCCACACCATTATAGCCGTATAGTATACCAGCTACCCAGTTGGCTATGGGTGCCATTAAATGCTATGAGTGTAATATCAACCTAGGTATATACCTAGGTTGATATCGGTATTTTTATTTGAACATATGTTCAGCAATACTTTAGGTACCTCAATATTAAGAGTGACAACTAAGGAAAAACAATGACCAAAGCTACAGATAGTAGCTTTGGTCATTGTTTTTCCTTAGTTGACTTTCAAAACAATCTATTGAAGAGGTGGAACATACATGACGCAATTTATGAAGCAATGATAGCCGAGCGGTAATAGCTATGGACTGCCATGCTGTAGGTCCAAGGTTCGGCCTCCACCGCCAGTTTCAGTTTCACCTTGTAAAGAAAGGCCATTTTGCAAATACTCGCATGCCTCCAAGCATACAGCAGAGTGTTCCAGCAGCAGTCCTTGATAGCCAGTATAATATAATAGACTTAACAGCTGTATGTCTCAGGGTGACGGGCGCAGTGCAGTTTGCCACTTGTTTACTTATTATTTATTTTATTAATAGGTGATAGGGTGATAGGCTAAGCATTTAACACTGTCATATCTGATGGGATGTGATATGATCAAAGAAGTTGTTTAGGCTGACCTAGAAATATTGGCTCTCAAGGACATTTGCCGAAACACACCACTAGGTCCAGGGCAACAACTTTTCTACTTGAGTATGGTAGCTGACCAGGCGAGTATTCGTTAAATTACCTTACCTACCACCATGCTATAACGACTGCCATGTTAAGACAACAACCAAATTCAAATTCAAATTCAAATTCAAATATATTTATTGCATGAACATGGGTAGTAAACAAGTTCTTAATTATACAAAGTTCTCCATATTCCACCTTTATGGTATGCAAAAGTTAGTAGAATTGAAGTTATATCAGATTATTATTACAATATTAACATACATTATTTATTATACAACCGGAACTGACGACGGCTTAACATGCCCTCCCAAGCGTGGAAGCTCTCAGTAGTAATACCACTAGCGGTAAACCATCCAAGTCACGACCGTAGTGGATATTGCTTTCAGAACGACTAAGTTAGCTTCGCTACTAGCGCTTTAAGATTTGTGACGAAATGCATCTGTTATCCGCTTAAAATCAGCTGGGAATCGTGTAATCACAATAACATAATAATAATAATACGATCATAGTCCCGATAGTCGTTTTGGCGAACGGCCTTATAGCGAAGAGCCTCGACCAACACCTCAAGAGGTAGCGAGAGCGCTAGACGGTTGGATCAAGGGTCGGATGTAGAAGGCAGTGATACGGGACACAACACGCATTGTCGGGAGGTTCCTCTCTCTGCAGCCATAAACACCGGTAGCTTGGGCTCTGCCCTGCTACCAGCGGCACCCTAGTTTTAAGTTTTTAAAATACTTTTTTCTATAGATAATTATGTTGTAAAATTTTAAAATTATGTATGTACATGAATAATAATAATAATAAACACAGAATATGGAACTAGTAATCTAAGTAGCGTCCAACTAAGTAACTCAAAAGCCAACCCCTGTAATATTCATCATGATTTCATCACGCTCTAAGCAACGTTTATCGAACAAGCATTTTCCGACTTATTAAAAATTCAAAGCACGTGGCTGAATTTTCGAAACACGCTCTCGTAAACATGTTTGCTTCTAAACTGTAAACTATAAAGTAAAACGGGTTATTTTAACGTGGTCGGAACTTAAATTGAGTTTAGATTTTATACTTATAAAGTGTACGTGTTGTATGTAACAGAAACAAAATGGTATTGAGTTAAATCTTGAAAGTTTAATTCGTATTCAAAAAGTTTGAGTACGCATTTACATGTTTTGAATTCGAGTTTTATATTCAACGGTAAGGTATATGGGATATGAAGCTTATCTTTCGGTGGTTTATTGCGCCCTTACACATCATTTTTGGGTACTAGTAAGCTACCATCCATTAGCGAAATTGCAAGTATACTGCCTCAAAAAAACAAGATGGCGCGACATAAATTTATAGAAATAATTTCTATCAATTTATAATATAAAAAATATACTGCCTGTAGAAGATCGTTTTAACAGGAAAGATAATTAAAAGCAAAACTTATCGTTACTAACGCATACACTTACGTAGAAAATTTGATCCAAATCTTTATAGCCGTTGACGATGTCCTAGACATTAATATATAAAAATATATACCTTCACAAGAACTGCAAGTTTATAATCGCTGAGTTTCAAGCGGCATTCACTAGTTATATGTACAAGCACAGAATAAAGAAGACCAGAAGGATCACTCCACAAAGCCATCCAAATAAATAAGGACTCTAGCTACGAAGCAATAAAGTGCACTTCAGCTCGCAAAGCTCGGAGTACCTGATATTTTATCTTCAACCTACAAAGCGTCTCTCTTTCTATCGCATAGCTCTGATCCTTCTTTTGTGGCATGCGCCGTAATATAATCCCGTCCCGACAGATACGCCAATATACCTGTAGCTTTGTACCTATACAAGCATTAGCTGAAAATAATATGATTCCTGATAACATTTTTCCATTATACGAAACAAAAAATAAAGTTTCTAATACGATCAAAGTTTCCCTCGCAGCCATAGTAAAAGCGTACCTGTCTGGCCTGCTTTCCAGACCTAGTTTGGAAACTTCGTTGACATTGTGTGTTGCTTACACCTATATGACGCAGTTTGAACGTTTGTCAGTCATTTAGTTTCAGTGTAGGGAATAGGGTGTCAGATATTTTCAGGGTTCCATACTAAAGAACGGGACCCTAGTTTGTAAGCCTCCGCAGTCCATAAGTATCTGCTGTGCATCCGTCTGTCTCTTCAAAGGGGTGTCCTGGCTTAAAATGTATCACTCTTAATTTTCCAACAATATGTGTGCTGGATGTGGAGGATGCCAAAGTAATAGGAAAATATGTGAAAAAATTAAAGATATCTTTATGAACAAGGAATAAATTAACGCAAAATGTTTGTTGTGTTCTAAACAACTGTATTAATGAGAATCCGCTGTCTATCGCCTGTCCATCCGAATGGGTAGGTTTCATCCAATCCCATAAACTAGATTCTACTGAATATTTCTTGAAACAAAACCCACAAAATATTATCCTAAACAAAACCAAGTGGTAACAAATCAACCAATCGATGACCTATTTTTTGAGCATTCAAAATATTATCGTCGACAACGTCGAGAAAGGTTTGCTCAGATGGTCTGGACATCTAGAAATAATGAATGCAATCAGACTGACTTAATAGGTATACATGGGATAAGTGATCGGAACTGTTGGAAGGAGAAGACCTAGGTGAACGTTCCGAAAAGGTCAGGTCAGGAGTACCTAACCCGACGCTTATGTATAAAAGGATTGATGAGTGTAGATGAAGTGAAACCAGGTATGTAAGAATTGTAGCAAGTGGAAATCTGTGGTCTTTGCCTACCCCTAAAATAAGCGTTATTTGTCTATAAAAGGTTTATAAAACTTTTTATTCAAAATTATAATAGTTACTTCTATAATTTAATTATTCATAGTTTTCTGACTTCGGCAAGTAGGTACCGTCCCCTAATCCCCGATAGACTAGAGAAATTTTTGCACTTGTAAGTCTAGCGCCTTTAACTTAAATCGAGAATGATCTCCTGATTTGCCTTTTCCAGAGTTCAGTTTAGTAACCAAGCACTTTCGTCGACAATGATAAAACAACGATTCCTTACGTGGATTCCGATGGGAGCTATCCCTCCGTACGGCCAACTATAGACGTAACGTCATAAATGCCACGTAGCCAAACCGGAAGAATTTTCGACACGTTTCGCTTCTATTTTTTTATTTTTATTACTTAATGGTATTTAATCTTGTTCACTGTTACGAATTGTATACATTCTAGCTATTCTAACACGTTGTCAAGATTTTGATTCAAACTTGGCAACTAAGTTTCTAGCATGAGCTCCAAGTTGAGTTCTCATCGAGAAAATCAACTAAGTTAGATGCTTATGACTGTGTCTGTTGTTTACTCGATATTCTGTCTGAGGCTCTAAAGAAGTACATCTTTTGTTCTACTGACAATACATTTCAATATTGTGTTTGAATAGTAGTGCTAAATGAAATTGATCAGTTTCTGCAGTATGTTTTAAGTTTATATGTATTATTATAGTTTAAATTGAGTTATTTTGATGACATATCTTATTTGTAGTCCTTAATTGTGGCCCTTATGGACAAGCTCAGAGTCAGTCAACGAGATATGGAGAGAGCTATGCTCGGAGATTCTTTGCGTGATAAAATCCGGAATGTGGATACTCCCCAAAGAACCAATGTCACTGGCATAGCTTTCAGAATTTGCAAGTTCAAGTGGCAATGGGCGGGCCATATTGCTCGATAAACTGATAACCGATGGGGAAGAAATGTTCTCTAGTGGATATAACATTACACCGGACCACATCATCACTTACCATCAGGTGAGATTGTAGTCAAAGGCTTATTATTTATATTAGCAATAAAAAGAAAAGCTATAAATTACTGGCTCTCAAGGACAGCTGCTGGAATACACTAGTGCTTGGGGACAGATTTTCTACTTGAGGGTACTCGCTATCCAGGCGGGCATTCGCAAAATGCCCTTACACCACGCGGTGAAGCTTGAGCCCGCAGCGGGATTCGAACGATGGACCTGCTGCGGGGCAGTCCATAGCCAAAGCCACTGAGTCATCACTTCTTCAAAGCTATCTGTTTCAGAAACTTTTGTAGAGGATTTTTAGCATGGGTTTTTTTTGTTTTTTTTTATGTTATTGTGTCGAAGCAAGCCCGAGACCCACCTGATGTTAAGTGTACTAACCTCTGCTTATAACTGACGCATTTTGTCAACGAAGAATCGCACTGTGCCCGTCACACTGAGACGTACAGTTGTTAGGTCTCATGTGCCTGTAATTTTACTGCGTGTCAAGGACAGCTGCCGGAACAAACCGTTAGGTACTTGGCGACAGATTTTCTACTTGAGGGTGGTCGCTAGCCAGGCGGGCATTCGCAAAATGCCCTTCCACCATGCGGTGAAGCTCGAGCCCGCAACGGGATTCGAACGATAGACCTGCTGCGCGGCAGTCCATAGCCAACCACTGCTAGCTAGCTGTTTCAGAAACCTTTATAGAGGATTTAAAGCATGGGTGAGATAAAATTACTTATTGAAAAAGAAACTCATTCAATAAATCATTATGCCAACAATTCAGACTGTATAATCAGGGCACACGGCACATTGTATCTTTTGTAATTTAGGCGAATTTTAAAACAAAATATGGGCTGTACGTATGTAAATTCAGCAAACGTGCATGCAAATTCGTAAACAATACTGAAAATCGAATACAAAACATTGGACGCATAATGAAACACCCGAATGTGGATTAGACATTTAAAGGCCCTCGCAGTAAAATAAAACCAAATACCCTTTCAACAATACACCTAGAAGACAGTATCGCAGCATGGATTCCCAATGTCAAAGTCAAATTGATGTTTTAAATTTTGGCGTCTCCAACGACGCTATTATGAAGGTCAGTTACAAAATTTAACTAACTTATTTTTGTGAAATCGGGATTAACGGCATTCGCACTCAAAAATGGCAATGTCAAAATCAAACGTCGTTTCATGATTGAATCTCACTTGTGACGGAACAAGCTCGAGGCCCACCTGATGTTAAGCGGACTAACCTCTGCCTGTAACAGATTTTTTAAGCGGTAAAAATATACTTTTACTTGCTGGCTTGTTAACACGAACAAGGAAAACGGTTTTTGGCTTTCAGGCTTTAAAGTAAAGTCAAAATCATTTATTCAATTTAGGCGTCTACGACGCTCTTATGAAGGTCTATTACAAATTTTAGTATCAAAATATTCTACATTGTACTGCTACGTTCAGCAAATAAATTGTATAGAGCCACTGCGAGAAGAACGGGCAAGAAACTCGGGGCCATTCTTTTATACATATTTTAACAATGTGTTACATACTTAGTATATAATAAAGTTATTACAATATTTGTTTAAATTATGTAGGCGACAGACCGTTTAAGTAATCACAAACTGTGTAGTAGGATTTTTGAACCAATATGTTTTTCACGTGCAATTTGGATTTCCCTTCTGTGAGCGTTGTAATATGTTTGGGAACTTTATTATAAAACACAATAACCTATGAAGGCCCTTTTATTTGTCTTTGCTAATCTAAAATTACAATAACTTTTTTCTTTAAGTGATTTCGGTGACAAAGATTAAATTCGCATGTGTTAACTGTAATTTAACGTAGATTTTACATAAAAGATATTTTTTTTCTGTGTACGAGTATTTAGTTTTAATGTTACATCTGTTCCTAATTTTAATTATAATATTACTTTTAATTTTAAAGTTTTTGCTGCTACTATTTCCATAACATATTCAGTTATTTCTAGACGTCTTCGATTATGTTTTTGTATTCAACAAAAAGGACCAAAAAAATTGGATGAATATGAATATAAAAGACACGTTGTCAAAAAAAATTGTCGCGTTGTCAAACATTTTACAGCTATATCATGTGGGGTTTTCTAAAGTCTCTTTTAACATTAAGGTATTTAAGACATTCCGATTTATAAGAAACAAATAAGTCAAAATGGAACCGTTTTCCAACACAGAAAAGTATGAAAAATACACGTGAAAATCAAATAAGCTCTCAGCTTCATGGTCCAGTTCTATAAGTTAAAATGTCATACTTTTTAGTGTTAAAAGTCAGTTCTTTTTAACTTAGTTTATATCTTTCGACATTATTACTTACCAGAATAAAAGAACCTTAAATACTGACTTGTTGTTGCTCCGTGTCCATTATGCACGTTTTTATTTCTCGCATTATCAGCTTTTGCAAGTTAATGAGGTCGAATGGAGTTCGGGCTTTATTCGTATTGTTTATTCGCATGGATGCTATTTTGGGACGACGTGGCTTGATAAAGAGCTTCAGTTTTCAGTCGTTAACTACGGGTAGGTACATAAGTACGTTATTACAAAACATAACAGATGCAAAACGGGAAAGTTGTAAATTAATACACAGAAAAAAAAGACTTCTTTAGCCAAGAATATACATTGTCTTAATAAATTCAAGACAATTCTGTATTACAACAAGAATATATTCTGAACTGAAAAATAATCGAGTCTTGATATTACACTAGAATATTCTTAGGAATATTGTTTTGACCCAAGAAATATTTCTTGACATAAAGTATTCAAATTATTATTTCAAGATAACGAAAATATTCTTCTAACAATAAAATAGGAATTCTTCTGTTAACATTTTATTCTCTAAATAAAATTTCTATATTCTTTCTTGAAATATTTTTAAATATTCTTGTTGAATGTAATTAAGATGCTTCACTTACGAATATTTATGGTAAGATTCTTGGATTCAAAACTAACCATATTCGTAATTAAACACTTTAACGATGTCTCCAAAGAAGAATGCAATATATACTTTGATTCAAGAATATATTCCTGAGAATATTGTGTTCTGTTTTCAAGAATATATTGTTTTCAATATATATGAATCACAAATATTCTTGAATAAAAACACGCTGCGTTGGCTCAAGTATTCCTTTTTTTCTGTGTACCAAGTTTAAAAATAAATCTACAGAACTTCTATTTAGTATTACGTTGTATTGGTAACGTAGAAATTCCTAAGAGAGTGGGCGTCTGCAAGCATGGCCTTCCATAAATCCGAGGCAAATATATTTTAAAAGGCCACAGCCTGTAAATTTTATAATTTAATTTTCCTGTAATCATTGCCTGATATCTGTGTATACCTGATTAATCCTGTGTTGTTAGATTAGACAAACGTAATTTGCCGACTGCACAAGAAGAGGATACGACTGGGATGAAATGTATTAAAAAAAATATTTTTTGATAACAATTTGTATAAGGTAATGTGTTTTAAAATTTTGCTTTAAACGAATTGTAATCATGTATCGTAAAATTTTTAGGTCTTTACTTTCTAATCGTTTCCTCTTCAGCACAATATGCTTATTTATATACCAATCAACTAGGTTTCTCATTATATAAATTATTAATTATACAATAAGCTGAGCTTTGTGATGGCTTGCGTTTTTTTACAACCTGATTCTAGTGGTGTCATCTAGTTTTAAGTACATAGATTAACTACGATGTATTTGAGTATTGAGTATAGTTCTGTTGCAGCGATGTTAACTCTTTGGGTTTCTAACAGCAGGCAATTTTATAACCATTAAAAATTACATTAACAATTTTGAATTCATTGGATACAATGTTATTATACTACTAATCGCTATCTTTTTAAATACGATTACAAACACTACCGCGTGGTAAGCGAAAATCATATTTCATAAATTATTTAAGCGTAAAATGTTATGCCCCGGGCGGGTATCGAACCCGCATACTCAGATTTCTTGTCGGACACCTCAACCGCTCGGCCATTTGGGCACGCTGTTTCCAGCCGAAATTTCGTACTCCAATTGTATTTCTTTAACCGTCATATGGGACGGTGTGCGGCCATCAACCAGACTACTAGACTTTCTCTGATCGAAATAAGTGCTTTATCAAACACTTAACTCAGGCAGGTCTCCGGGATTAGCGGTTCCCATTTTAGGTTTATTCCGTATACCACTTTAGATCGCAACATCACCTACTATCAAGTAAGATTGTTTTCTTAGGTAATCTGCAATAAAAAATCCGACTCGATATGACAGGGATAAGAATAAGTAGATGCTACACTTTACTTGCTTGCTGAATATTGCTGTGTTGTAAAAAATCGTATAATAAAATGTGTTCGTCTAGACACATTTCGTTTTGTTATTTGAAAATTTATATAAAACTTTCTAATATTGGTTTTGGCATCGTAACATATTTGTACTAAATTTTTATACGCTTGTTATGTCGGTTTGCAATATGAAAGAAAATGCTTCTCGAGTTTAACCGGACATGATAATAAATCAAACAATGGGGTGGTTTGTATGCTATTTTATAAAATAAAAAATATAGTAAAATTAGTATAGGATTTGAGGTAGCGATCGAAAATTATACCTACAGAATAAAAATAATTAAATCACAATCAAAGGAAATTTTAAATCATTAGTGGGATTAATGCTGCGCCCTTAAATCCTTGAGGCTGAGACATGTGCTTTTAATTGATCTAGATAAAATTATGCGGGGTTTCTGAGTCCAATTCCTGTAGCTTCCAAAAGGATTCAAAGGGCAAATACTGGAAGGTGAGCAGCACCACCATCAGTAACTGATACTTGAAATTTTTGTGGAAAAAGAAGTCTTTGTATGTGTTCTTCAGGGGAAGTAATAGTATAGCCACTGTACACTAAGCAAAGTATCGAAGCAGTGATGGCTCAGTGGCATTGGCTATGGACTGCCGCGCAGCAGGTCCATGGTTCGAATCCCGCCACAAGCTTTAGCTTCAGCGCATTGTGGAAGGGCATTTTGCGAATGCTCGCCTAGCTAGCGACCACCCTCAAGTAGAAAATCTGCCGCCAAGCACCTAACGGTGTGTTCCGGCAGCAGTCCTTGAGAGCCAGTGAAATTACAGGCACATGAGACTTAACAACTATGTCTCAAGGTGACGGACGCAGTGCAATTCGTGACTTGTGACGAAATGCATCTGTTATAAGCAGAGGTTAGTCCGCTTAACATCAGGTCGGCCTCGAGCATGTTCCGTCACAAAGACAGAAAGGAAAAAAAAGGAAATAAATATAAAGAGGTTACTACTTACGTTATTACAATGGGCTTGAACTAAGCTAAATTTATAAGTTAAAATCAAGTTATATAATAAACTTGCAATTTTTATATGTAGTGCCGATTTAAGATGAATTATTATCATAAAAAGTTTAAAACATACATTAAAATTATATATATATATTTTTTAACTCAATAAATTATAAGTTTTATTCAAAAAATACTATATACAACACTACAGCTACTAGTATAAAAGCATTTAGATACACGTAAGTAATTGCAGACTCACAGCAATGTCCAAATGTTCCAGCCCACTGCTACCAGTTGGCAGCGTGCCCAGCATGCTGGCAGCATTGCCTCGTTGAATTGCAATGCTTATTCTTTGAGCCAAATAGGTGCCAGCATTTTGATGACGCGTCGCATCGACCAAGCGCTCTGATAGGTTTTGGAAAATACGATGAGCTCCCGGTCCCCACGGACCCAACGTCTCTACACCAAACGGCTCAAATATGTAACCCATGCCGAGGTTAGCATACTTGCGCCGCTTGAGTTGCTCCATTTAATGTTTGTCACGAATATTATGAAATCGAATGTCTTTAAAACACTTTTCATACATAACTTGTTTCTTCTTCTCTTCTGCCATAGTCAAGGCCGACTGATAACCGATTCCTGGAGTCATAGAGGAGACTGTGTTCAACAGTGGACAATCCATTATTTTTACAGCTGATAGCAGTATATCAGCTGTTACTTATTGATCATGTGATCGAAGATGGTCAACATACTTACACCGAGAACTACTGGCTCTCAATGACTGCTGCCGGAATACATCGCTAGATTCACGGCGACAGAATTTCTACTTGAGGGTGGTGGCTAGCCATGCGAGCGTTTACAACCTTCCACCATGCGGCGATGCTCAAGCCGGGAGTGAGGATCGAACCAGGGACCCTCCGCACGGCAGTCCATAGGAATTACCACTCGGCTATCACTGTTTCGGCTTAATATGCATACTCGTACGTAGATGTTAAAGTAATATTCACACACCTAAAATTGAAAAACACTTAGATTAAGCAAAAGTGATGAGAAAAAAGGTTGGAGTGAGTTGTCAAAAAGGCCATGACGTCACGATCCGAGTTTCCCCCGGAATCCCGAGCTATCTCAACGACCTTTCGACAAAATAACGGTTGGTTTCTAAACTTTTAATTGCAAATTCTTACACGTTAAGTATTAAGCCAATTTTCTTTGCTAAATTAGAATAGTATTTAGAATGCTTTAAATTCTAAATCAGTCAACAAATATATATTTATATATATATACCGACTGAGCTCACATGATAATTACTAATAACTCTAACATTATAATATATATTTTTATTTTCGCAATAACGCATCTTCTGTGGATTACAATAAAACATTACAAATTAAAAAAAAAAATATTTTTGTAATTATTATATATGTATGTTGTTATGATTGTGAAGCGCTTGTATCGTAGTTTGCTTAATTGTTCTGAACCGACAGATTATTCTATGTTCTATGCCGACAGCTAAGTTAAGCAACGTCCGCTGCGGTCATGAGTTGGATAGGTAAGAGTTAGTATACATAGGTACGGAAGGCATGTTGAGCCGTTGGTCCCGGTTATCTTAGGATGGCAGTCGATATAGCATGGTGGCTTCTACTTTGCGAATGCCCGCCTGGCTAAGTACCACTCTCATGTAGAAAATTTGTAATGTAGAAAATCTGTTATCAAGCATCCAATGATGTGTTCCGGCAGCTGTCCATCAGAGCCAGTAATTCTAGGTTAGTCTCAACTCCTCGACCAAATCATCACTTACCATCGGGCGTGTCTGGTCAAGCTAGTCTATCAGTTATAAATAATTAGAAAGCTACGGACTGCGGGATTCCATAGCAACGAAGAACAAATCAGTCATTAAGTAATTCTCTGGTATATTTATTTTTAATTTTGTATGTTTTTTGTGATTTTAGGTTATTGACAAGAGTTGTTTAGAAATTGCCATTATAGGATGCTAAAGTCTCTTAAAAACATGTTCCAGATTTATTTTGATCTGTAGTACAAGGTAGTGTATATAGTAGAAACAGTCAAACATATGGTAACTGCCTTGGCGTAAGCTTCTAAATATGCTTTCTTTGATGATAAACTTGCTTGAGAGTGTTTTTGGATCAAATCCCGGACCATAAATCAGAATGTGGATGTACTAAACATACTTAATCATACAAAAATACTAATATGTTGTAAAAATGTATTGCATATTTCTATTTATTGAACTATATAGGCAATTTATATTTAAAAGAACATTTATTCCAACTTTTCCTACGCAATGATTCATCGCTAAATGTCACGGACAATGAAATGATTCGCTCCATTTGAGCTCACCTGCATTGTCCCATTCTATCAATAAAAGGGGCTAAAAAGGTTTAAAAGTCGTAAAATTTGGCATCGGCTGCTAGTTTCAGAATGGAAGTAAATTGCGACAATTTCGGCTAAAAATAACGACATTTTTGTCACGAAATGTTTCAGGACTCACTAATTGCTATAGCAGAGTCGAAATAATCACAACTTGAAGATAGTTCGCTAGTTTCTTTGTCTCGTTTTTGTAAGGTCCTTGTGCTTTTGTTTGTAAACTCAATCAACGCTCATTGTGAAAGGTTTGAAAGGTTTTTCGTGTGTTTTTGTTTGTCAAATAAAGTTGCTTTGCATTTTGTTGAACAAACAACATGTATACTAACACCTACTTACCTGTACTTTAACCACAAGATATATTGATATCTTGTGGTAAAGTACAGGTAACAAATGAAATAGCCATTTATTTATTTACTTCGGTATCTTTGGCGTTGTCTTCCTCGCACTAAGCTGGGTTTTTTTTATCTATAATTTTTTTTATGCTGTATGTTTTAGGTTAGGATAGCTTTGACTTCTATCTCACTTGATGGTATGTGATGTTTTTGTCGAACATGTTGTTCAGGCTAACCTAGAATTACTGGCTCTCAAGGACAGCTGCCAGAACTTACCGTTCGGTTCTTGGTAACAGAGTTTCTACCTGAGGGTGGTAGCTAACCAGGCGGGCAATCGCCGAATTCCCTACCACCATGCATAGCAATTTTAAAGGTTCCGTACTAGAAACCGGGACCCTTTTACTAAGTCTTGGCTGTCCTTTCTCATCCTGTCCTGTTTCTTTCCATCTGTTCTACCTTTAAATAGCTGTATCTTGGAAACACTAACATGTGGCCTGCTAAAATTTTCACATAAAACTTTTTAATATGGTGGTTTGCCTAACAAATAAAAATGACAAAAAGTTAAGGCGAAAAGTTAGGCCGGTTGATTTTGTTATTTAGCAATAAGTGCATGAGTTCGAATCAATAAACGGCACGCGGTCGCCTTCCTATTATTGCCTAATCATATTTGCGAACAAATTGAGTTAGTTTTCGACTCAATTAGTATTTATATTTTAGTAGGCGCAAGTAGCATTTACTCTAATAATTCTTGTTGCTAATGACTATTCAAAGAAATGAACCATAAAAACATTTATTTTAACCAAGACCCAAGTTTGGTGCCTAATGAATTTGATACACCTCTAAAAAATGATCTAACATCTCAAAACTTCAAAGTTTTCAAATAGTTCCGGGTGCTAATTTTATCCTATTATGACTATATTATAAATTTATTTCAAAGCTATATTTTTGCCAGGAAAAGTGCTTAAAAATATACTTATAATATGTTTTGCCCTTACCCGTAGTCTTAAAATAAAAGAGGGCCTCGTGGAACAAACATATAACATAACATATTTAATGTTTATTTATCTTTAAGCTCCATGGTAAAAACGTTAATATGAGCAAGCATCAAACTTAGTAAGGTTATAGTCCAATATTCTAACGTACAACAATAAATTTAAATTTTAAATCTGTCGCCAAGCACCTAACCGTGTGTTCCGGCAGCAGACCTTGAGAGCCAGTGAAATTACAGGCACATGAGACTATGTCTCAAAGTGACGGGCGCACTGTGATTCGTCACTTGTGATGAAATTTTTTGAAGCGCTCGTAGTGAAGTTTACTTAGCTGTTCTTAACCGATCAGCAAAGTTAAGCAACGTCGCCCGCGGTCATGAGTTGGATGGGTGACCGCTAGTGACATTACTACTGAGCGTTTCCGTGCTTCGGAGGGCACGTCGGTCCCGGTTGTTGTCTTAGGATCGCAGTCGTTATAGCATGGTGGTAGGCCATTTTGCGAATGCCCGCCTGGCTAGCTACCACCCTCAAGTAGAAAATCTGTCGCCAAGCACCTAACGGCGTGTTCCGGCAGCTGTCCTTGGGAGCCAGTACTTCTAGGTTAGCCTGAACAACATCTTGGACCACATCATCACTTACCATCAGGTGGGATAGTGGTCAAAGGGTAACCGATCATGCATAAAAAAAAAAAATGCATGTGTTCTAGGCAGAGATCAGTTCGCTTAATATCAGATGGGCCTCGAGCTAATTCCATCACACAGCCAAGTGTAGGTCGGACTCCCGCTAAGGAGTCCGACTTACACTTGGCTATCAAGATCTGCATGAAAAAATAACGATATTTTATCAAATAATTATATCAACATATCATAACATCACAATTGCACCAAACAGAATATTATTTAACAAAACGCGGCCAAAGTATTGCTGGTGAAATCGATTTGACGTAATCCAGGATCAAATTCGGCGTTTAAACTCATTTATTGAACTTAGTCTAGTTAAACGCGATGATTGATACGAACGGTGAAATTTGAACTCAGTATTAGCATCTCATTTTTAATACAGGACCACACTTAAAAGGTTTAAAATAATGTCTTGATTTAATTATTGTTGAGTATTTAATTACATATGCCTGATTTAATAATTTTATAATAAAAATAAAAATAAGCAATTTTGAAGCAGTGATGGCTCAGTGGCATTTGCTATGGACTGCCGCGCAGCAGGTCCATGGTTCGAATTCCGTCGCGGGCTTGAGCTTCACCGCATGGTGGAAGGGCATTTTTGCGAATGCCCGCCAGGCTAGCGACCACCCTCAAATAGAAAATCCGTCGTCAAGGTCTGTTGACTGGCTGTCAAGGACAGCTGTCCTCGAGAGCCAGTCATTCTAGGTTAAGCCTGTTAACGCCATCGATCACATCATCATTTACCATCAGGTAAGATTGTGGTCAAATACTTACCCATCAGCAAAAAAAACAAACGCTTTGGCACAACCAAAATCGTGGAATACTTATACTGTGATTATTGTATAACCCATTCATTGAAGGGTTTGAATAACACCTCATACACTCGTAAAAGTCAACGACGAAGTAAAATAGCCATACTGTCAGGGCCTAGTATCAGTAGTTCGATAATTTAGTCCGATCATCGGACTAATATTACTATTTCGTCTCAGTTACAGACAATCGGACTTTTGAGCTCTTTAGTCCGATGTTCATAATATTTATAGTCCGATGATCGGACTTTTCGTTTCAGTAGTCCGATGTTAGGTAAAGTAGGACTGCTAAGCCTTTTAATTCGATTACTCTAGAATTCCTTCAGATGCTAAGTTTTCTACTACGACACTCAATATAAATATAGAAATAACTCTCACCTATTATGATTGTTTGCCTGAACTATCGAACTACTGATACTAGGCCACTGTCAGGTACGTAACTTCGGATTCCAGTCAAGGTGACCGAGAGATTTCATTTAGAAATTTATTCGTAGATTTAGAACTTTCCTGTCAACGAAATACCTTCTGTTGTCATCAAATCTAGACTCGATTCTTTTATTAAATAATTTGTTAAAAATCTGATTTGACCATTACAATAAAGTTTATTAAATTCTAATATTTTAAAAGTTCCAAAGGGAACAAGTATAAATTGATTGAATATTAACAAACCCGTCATAAATTATTTATTTTCGTTTGGCGTTTTATTTTTCCATTTAAATAAAACGTCTCTTGAAATAAATCTTTTCTTAGAGCCCTTTAATTTGTTTCACCATTTGATAGATTTAGGAAAAAACATTTTCTTTCTTACGATGTGGTGTCTAAAATCCACCTGTTTTTTTTTACTTTTTTTATGTACCTGGTGTCACCTGCGCTATCAAGACAAATCTAATGATATACCATACATTAAATTTAATTAAGACTAATATAATTTGAATAGTTATCGAAAAGAAAATCGTATGTGGTCCTGGTATCTTTACAAGCTCACTGAGTAGAGGTATTTTCTGTGCTTTATTTTTAATTAACGCACAATCTGTGATTATTGTAAAAAAACACGTATAATTGTAGACAAAGCTCGTAAAATAATGTATCATATTATATTGTACCAATTTGACTTTTTTGACATTATAGACCTATTTAATACACTTATGTATAATTGTGATATTATAATTTATAAATGTAATATTTATATTGTACCTCCTTGACATTTTGGATTTATTTTATTGATTACCTATCTATAAAATTATTTATGTGTATCATGAGTTTTGGCTTTGTTTTGATAATAAGTGTAATTGCAATGAAAGCGTTCTTATTATAATAAATAAATAATTTAATCACTTATGGTTTTCTGAGTGCCTTAAAAAAACAAAAATAACTACCGTATATGTGTGTTTATTTCTCAACCGATTCACGTACCGTTTGACTTTGACATTCTTTTAAACTGTTATATATTCTTTATTTCTCGTCTCCTTTTCTAATTGAAATAAATTGACAACTTTTATCTAGTAGTAGAAATATTGAGTATAAAATGCTCCTGTTGGATATTTATTTCATAACATTTTCTTGTTATATATACCCACTAATAATACATAATTACCATAATTAGCACTGTGTTTTTACAGTTGCGAGTTTAATCTATGGTAGCCACCTCTTCTGTTGGTAAATGATATGTGATCTATGGTCGAGGATGAGACACAGGCTTAGCTTTAATAATCCTCCTCTTTCAGTCGTTAGCTCACTGCTGAGTTAACGACTCGTGATGACCCTTATCTAGCATTTCCTGGACTTTTGAATAAATATAATGGTAACGCATAGCAGGCGTTATTGCAAACCTAACAATATAAAAATATAATGGTGTCCAATAGTACAGCAGATGGTACAAGTTTCTTGGTGTCCATCTGGTCCTTGACATACACGTGCTTGAACACATCATTTGTTGTTAAGTACCTGACCAATTTAATGACTATGACGGTTGAGGTTTCTAACCAGGTGATTGTTCTCAAAATCCTACCACCATGTAATGAAGCCTAGAATCCTATGCTTCCTCAAGTTCTAATAAAACTACTCTCTCTCACTTAAGAACAACCTTGCAGTCTTAAATAAAATATTATGTTGGGTAGAATAATTATAATTCAAAATTAGTCATATTTTATCGTCATCAACATCAGATGAGAAGTTTTTCAGGTGCACTCAAATAACTGAAATATATTTGCTAATAAGTTTTTACCTGGGTAAACTAATTGCAGCTCTCGTCAATCGTTCTATAATAAATGTAAAAATATAAACTATAATAATAGTGAGAGAGAGACAATCAATCTCTTAATGTTGAAAAGGACGACCTATTTTTTTATACAAATGGTACAGATATCATACACAAAAAAATATTAAACAACTCGTTGAAGACCGAATATGGGAAAAGTGTTTTTAATCCCGGGAAGAAAGGTTCTCGAGTGGTACCACGTTACATCGGAAGACGTATAGTTGGTAGTCCCCCAACTAGGTGGACTGACGACATCGTTAAAGTCGCGGGTAGCCTAAGGCTACAAGCGGCTGATAGCCGTTATTTGTGGCGTTCTATGGAGGAGGCCTTTGTATGACAGTAGAAGTCTTCCGGCTGATGATGATGATATTTTAATCAGCATTATATTGACTGGAATATGTCATTTCATACTTTTAATGTTAATGTTTAGCTACAAGATAATATGAAAGCTAAGAGCTGTAGGCAAAGCATGGGTAAAATGTTAATAAAATAAAAATACTACAAAATATTTAACTGTTCCGAAAAATATTCCTTTAATCACATCAAGCTCGCACTTTGCGTTAGTAATTTTATTCAATTTTCGACTCAATCAGCACCCGATGAAGGCTTAAAAAGTTCACAACATTTCAGAGGAAAAAATATATTTTATAAAATTTTTGTTTTACGACTCTTTCGCTCAAGAGGAAAACTAAAAGGAAGAATTATAAAAAAAGTTAATTAGGCAGAACGAGATATTCTTTGAGCGCCGAAAAGTTAAGGAATTTAAAATCGTGAAACCAGAGAGAAATTTTGTGCGATGAAAAAATATATTATTACGAAGGTGGGAAATTCTCCCAATTAAAACTTTCCCAGTGTATTTTTTCATAGAATTGTGTAAGAGTATGTAATGTTGTCACAATCTCGACTGATGGTACGCGATGATTTGAAAAAGGATAGAAAATAGACTTTACTTAAAATCGGAACTTTCACTTAAGAGCAGCTGCCGGAACACACGGTTGTTGCTTGGCGACAGATATTTACTTGAGGCTGGCAGCTAACATTCGCATAATGCTCTTCCAACAGTGTCTTGAAGGTGTATTAAGGCCTTCAACATGGACAATAAGCGTGACCAATAGCTTCAGATGTCCTCAAAAGCACGGAAGCGCTTAGTAGAGATGTCAGTCACGGTCACCCATCCAAGTAAAAACAGCAGCGGACGTTGCTTGACCTAGTAGATTGGTTTAGAAAGACTAGACAAGTTAAAATATTATTATATTCTTATAAATTATTATGATATATTGGATTGCCTCTTTGGTAAAGTGGCGTAAAGAGTCACTTAGATATCTGGAGGTCCTAGATCCCCATTAGCATTTTTTACAAATACGTTTTCTGTGGCAGTCTAAAATCTGACTCTGGCTCCAGGAGATGGTGACATGCTTGCCTCATATTACATGAGACTAAAACATGTCCGAGGGTACGTTACATTTACTGATCCCTTTGGGGTTGAATGTTTGATGAAATGTTTGAATTAAAATTTTAGAAACGGTTTTATTAAGACTAGTTACTGCATCATTTTTTAGCCGGGTCATTTCAACTCAAGCTCTGTTAAGTGGTACAAAAACAGTGGTAACTAAAATATAGGGCTTGCGTATAACCGCCCCTTCATGAAGCGCTCGTGGCGCAGCTCGTTAGTCGTTCTTTACTTAAGCAACGTCCGCTGCGGTCATGACTTGGGTGGGTGACCGATATTGCCACTACCACTGAACACTTCTGCGCTTCGGAAGGTACGTTAAGATGCTGACAAATGCTGAAATTCTATCACTACCAGACTGCGTAGGAGTGAAAAAAAGACTGCGATGGTAAAATCTCGATTTATTTTGGTTGAATAACGACAGAAACTAAATTAAATCGAGTTCATAAAGTACTTCTGATAAAGTTTTGCCATTATTTAATTATATTTTAGTACAAATAGATAAACTTAATTATTCAGATCTAAGTTACAAGCATAATTTAGAGCCAAATTTTCGATTTTAAGCTATGAAAAAAAAACAATTAAGTTTATGTGTTCCAGTAGTAACTTAGCCTTAAAGAATATGATCGAAATTAACATAATATTTTTACTGCTACAAATCTAATATATAACGTTCCATTATTTTTGGTATTAGACATTATAAAATTATTGATAAAATCTGTTCAAGTAAAGCACTTAGCACTTGTCATAGCCCGGTTGTAACCTGAGGATGGTCGTCGTTGTAGCATGGTGGTAGGGCAATTGGCGAATGCCTAGCTGCCAGCGTCCGGTAGAAAAATTGTCACCAAACTTCTAAAGATGTTTTCCGGCGAGTGTCTTTGAGAGCCAGTGATTCTACGTTAGCCTGTACAACATCTTCGACCACATCATCACTTACTAGATGAGGTAGTTAATGGTCGGAGGGTACCATTGGAGCTATATTTAAAAAAACAGTATTGTTAACTGTATCTACAAAATACTGAATATATACTATTCCTATATATAGTAACTTTATATCATGTTTGATGAACCATCGAATTTCCATTTCAAAGTCCTATGATGAAAATTGAATTTGTAAGTATAGAATATGATTATCTACGTTTTATCCTTTCAATATTTATTTAAAGGCAGACTTACAAGTTTTTTTTAAAGTATGATATCTTAAAAGAAGCATATTCAGCAATTTAAAAGTATTCGGATCTATATAGTAGTTTATATAAACATAACACGACCATTATTTTTTTGTAAATGAATTTAAGACACAAACATAAAAGAATAAGATCTAACACCTTCTTTACTTTCTTCATAGTTTTTTTTATGAGATTGTGACAAGTACGGGGTCTACCTGATATTACGGGGACTAAACTCAACCTATAACAGATGCATTTCATCACAAGTGACGAATTACACTGCGCCTGTCCTCCGAGACATACAGTGGTTAATTCTCATATGCCTGTATTTTACTGGCTCTCAAGGACTGCTAAAACACACTTTTATAACATTTTCTACTTTGTAGCCAGCCGGGTGAGCATTCGCAAAACGCTCTTCTAGCATGTGGTTAAGCTCAAACCGGCTGGGGATCGAACCATAGACCTTTGGCATGGTAGTCATAGCTATTACCACTCAGCTATCATTGTTTCATTAATTCCTAGCTAGAAATAGATAAATTACAAGATTCAATACTAGTCAAAGAATTCGCTGCTAAGCAGCTGCCTCACTAAATTCATGCTTCTGCAAAACATAACTAAAGTTTTTTTCACTTTATACTACACGTTCACCTTGTTCTCTACTTAGTACAAATATGAGTTAGGTACTAGTTAGTTCCAGCTGTATGGTACAATAATGATGGGTTGAACCTACACAACTTAAAATTAGTGTTAATTTTACTAATTAATTCAAGACATTTAACTTGGTATGAAAATATTTTTGTAATAAGAAAAATACATCAGAAATGTCTCTTTTTAGCATCAGATGAAAAGCCTACAAAGTTAAAGCTATATTTCACGAAAAACGTGAAACTGATATAAGTAGAAAATAATCAAAAGTATACATGAACCAAGGATGTTAGGATACCAAGCCGTTCTTGTTTTGTCGCTGTCCTGTAGCAGATACAAAAAAATATAATGAATAATTTATCAATTAACATTAATTATGCAAAGGAATATATTAAGAGGCCTTTTACATTTTGCAGCCCTCTCACTCGCACTTTTAAAGATTATTTCAAATAGCAACCATATGGTTTATATTTTTTAAAATGTAGTCAATCATTATTTCGCTGCATGCAACTATAGATGATCTCAACATATTTTTACTTTATTACATGTTGAGTCCAATTAGAATTAGAGGCCCAAAATTTAAAATAACTAAATTACGCGTTTTGGATCCCCCATAACAGATATCAATATGAAAATTAGTAGAGAACATCTATAGTTGCATGCAGCAAAATAATGATTGACCACATTTAAAAAAATATAAACCATATTGTTGCTATTTTAAATTATCTTTAAAAGTGCGAGTGAGAAGGCTGCAAAATGTAAAAGGGCTCTTAAGCATAAGAATCTATTTTCATGGAACAATAGTCTATATTTATACACAAAATAATATAATTTACAAGAATTATCCTTTATACCTAAATAGTAAAGAGCTGAGTGGAATTCCATTTGAATAATTGAAAGGATCTCTTACGTAACGTCTCGAAGTTTATTTACTCAAAAAATCCTTTTTTTCGTGTGTATTTTCAAACTATAACATTTTTATTTTATTTTTACTAGTTTCGTTCATTAAATATTATTATTCCATTTTTTCTGTGGACTTAAAGCTAATATTATGAAATATATGCATTTACAATGCAAATATTTCATAATTTTATACACCACATTTTAAATTTACTTTACTTGTATATTAATTACTTATGCATTGGATGCGTGATCAAAATGCTGGTATTTATTCGGCTCCACGAATAAGTATTGCAATCCAACGGGGAAATGCTGCCAGCATGTTGGGCACGCTGGTAGTGGGCTGGAGTATTTGGACTACGTGTGGGCAATGGCCTTTAATTTGCCTTAATGCTTCCATTGCAGTAGCTATGGTGTTGTGTTTAAATTGTACTATTTTGTTAATAAAAGCTTACCGCCCCAATATAGCTTATCTATCAACAAGCAAATTGTAATCAAAGGCTAGCCTAAGTCTTTAATAAGCAGTGATAATCAAGGGGTAATAGCTATGAACGGCCGTGCCGCAGGATCATGGATCAATCCCCACCGCCGCCGCGCCGGCTTGAATGTATGGTGGATAGGCAGGCGTGCATTCGCAATATGCCCGGCCACCACTCTATGATAACTAAGGCATCAACTGGGGCCAACGGCTTAACGTGCCCACCGAAAGCGCTCAGTAATAATGCTAACAGCGGTCACCCATCTAAGTCATGACCTGCGTCATGGATTTTTTTCCAATGTTGTTTATCTGAGTTTATCTGTAAATAATGATAAAGCTAGCTACGTTGAAATTATAAAAAATCTTTGATCATAAGAATGAAAAACTATTTCTCTAGTAGATATTATATAAAATAATACGACAATGTAGAAAGATAGCTCTATCTTTACTTACATCAAAGGTTTTCCGTTTCCGCTTAGTCAAGTTACACTGACTGCCTATTAGATAAGATTGTGGTCAAACTAGCCACGGGTCAAACGATCCCTTTGATGTCGGCAAAAAATGTCAGAAGTTTTCGACAAAGGTGAGTTTTTGTGATGATGTGTTTATGTTGTAAGATATGTTATCAGAATAAGCAGGGTCTACAAGTACAGAGGCAGCTTTGAAAATGTTATATTAAAGATATTTGTAGATAATTTATTGATTTCTCGGAGCTTAAGCACCGACTGCCCCAGGTCAGGAAGCAGTGATGGCTCAGTAGCATTGGCTATGGACTGCCGCGCAGCAGGTCCATGGTTCGAATCCCGCCCAGAGCTTGAGCTTCACCGCATGGTGGAAGGGCATTTTGCGAATGCCGGCCTATCAAGCGACCACCCTCAAGTAGAAAATCTGTCGCCAAGCACCTAACGGTGTGTTCCGGCAGCAGTCCTTGAGAGCCAGTGATATAACAGGCAAAATAAGACTTAACAGGTATGTCTCAAGCCTATAACAGATGCATGAACTGCACTGCGCGTGATGGGTGCAGTGCAGTTCGTCACTTGTGATGAAATGCATTTATATTGGCAGAGAATACCGCTTAACATCAGGTGGGCCTCGCGCTTGTTGCTTCACATTAACATAAAAAACAAAAATTTCGGGTTCTTCTCAGCTTTCATCTAAAAAGCCATCAAGCAAGTTACGTTTAAAAAATCAAGCGGGGAACTGGAGTGAGTTTACTACGCGACTGGCAATACTTTTATTTATTGAAGTACTTTAGTGTACAATCGCTGCTAGTTTATAGTCATTTGAGAGACAATTACTGTGACTTGGAAGCTTACGTCACAAGATACTGCAGTTGATTGAGTAGTCTAGTACCAGCCGCCGAAGAGGCACCAGCTCCTAACTAGAGAGTGAAACTTGCGACATACAGTATTGAGAGTGAAGAATGTGTTAAGTGTTGTGCAGTTGCAGTGATAGAAGATGAAAGCGGTTCCTGCATCAGCAGATACACGTGAAACGTTATAGCAGGCACACAGTGATAATGAGTTATGACCAGAAATTAACAGAGTGAGATTATAACGAGTGTTCTGGAAGACGAGGATTGGAATCGCTATAGCGTAAAGACGGAGGCCATTTCGAGGTCACCCCTCATAAACTGTGGATACGAAAGTAACCCAGAGTCTTCGATATGTATTGTATCTTCTCATTAACACGATATGAGAGCTCTGCCATTTTCCCCTGATGTTGAGAAACTTTCAATCTCCGACAGATAACTTAGTTTCAGATAAGACGTTACTTTGCGGAGTTTCATATTAAATAATCACAAGCAATGATGGTGCGCAGTGCAAATTGTGACTTATGATGAAATGCATCTGTTATAGGCAGAGGTTAGTCCGCTTAACATCAGGTGGGCCTCGAGCTTGTTCCGTCACAATAACATAGAAAAAAAACAAATATTTTATAAATTTACATTAATATTTTTTCTCGCTCGTGCGCTTAAAGGGTCAAGTTATCCTGACGATGCTTCGTTCGTACTGAGCGCGAAAAAAAGTCTTATTTTTGGGATAAGTGGCATTTATGACGTCATGCTTAGATTAAATAAGAGGAATATGTTTGTTCACTGAAACGCAGCGGAATTACAGTATGCATATTTTGTAGTTTGAAAACTATAGGTAGAGCGCAGTGGCATGAGCCTGTACTTTATAAGTACTATTTTGGTACCTTAGTCTACGCGATACATACATTGCATAATATATACCGGATTTCCACACTACTGGAGAAATAAACATACATTCTCAAAATTGTTTCTGTACAATGATTTTCCCAGACATAAAATAGACAGACATAGCCTGGTAGTCCTAGGTAATCCTAAGCTAACTTTTAAGCTAGTGTTTAACCACTACATCACCTGACGGTGCAAGATGATGCACTCGTAGCTATTCTTCAGGCTAACCTGGAAGTACTGGCTCTCAAGGACAGCTGCTAGAACACACCGTTAAGTGTTTGTATATACATGTCTATTTATTTCTCCCGGATTGTGAAAATCCGGTATATATTATGCAATGTATGTATCGCGTAGACTAAGGTACAAAAATAGTACTTATAAAGGCTTAAGCCACTGCGCTCTACCTACATTTTCAAACTACGAAATATCCATACTGTAATTCCGCTGTGAATCAGCGAAAAAACATACTCCTCTTATTTAATTAACTAAGTATTTCCTAGTACAACGCCGAATAAAACAAATTGTGATCATAAGACTATTATATAATATAATAAAATTTTCTTGTTTTCTTTACCCTCATGGGGATAAACATATATATTTTGTGGATATATATAAAAACAATACTACAGTGACTACAATAAAAGCATTGAGGCAACCTATAAGTCATTGCAGACTCACAGGCAGAGTAAGTGGGCTGGAGCATTTGGACTGCCTGTGAGTCTGCAATGACTTTTAGGTTGTCTCAATGCTTTTATTGTAGTAACTGTAGTGTTGTATGTTACTGTACTGTATCAGCTGGATAGTCCACTGCTAAACACAGCCTCCCCTAGTATGCGGGGTTTGCCATAATCTTCACGCTTGGCAGGTGGCATGGGGATCGCAGTGTTAGATATCAGTTCCTCAGAACGTGTTGCTGCCCTCCTTCTGATGTTGGGGGGTGACATTATAGCCGAGCACCCCATGGGGGTGTTGTTATATTGTATATAGTTCGTAGTATTTTTTTAATAAAGGCACCAAGGTTATTATGAAAAGTGGATAAGTACGTAGTATTTTCTCTAATATTACAATAGACGACAACTTAAAGTAGGTTTTAAATTTTCCTTATGCTTATGCTCGCCTTCCCGTTTCCGACACCCTTTGGTAATACTCTCGTTGTTAGTAATTTGTAGTTAACAAGGGCTAAAATATTTAAAAGCCCTTTTGTGATATTTAACTGTGCAGCAACGTCGGACTAACGTCTACGTGTGTAATGGCCAGCTTCCAGAATATTATTTCCCTGAGTTTTGAAGTAGTGATGCCTCAGTGGCATTGGCTATGGACTGCGCCCAGCAGGTCCATGGTCCAAATCCCGCCGCGGGCTTGAGATTCACCGCATGGTGGAAGGGCATTTTTCAAATGCCCGTGTCCCGCAGTTGTCCTTGAGAGCCAGTAATTCTAGGTTTGAGCCTGTCAACACCTCCGACCACATCATCAACATTACCATCAGGTGAGATTGTAGTCGAAGGGTTACCTATCATCTCTAAAAAAGAGTTCTTAATTTTCGAATTAATGGCCCCACAAATCGTTGATTAAAGAGAATTAGATTTTCTCAATTTAAAATTTGGTTGTAATTTAAATATGGGATGGATGAGGACCACTCAATTAACAGTTAATAATTGAAGCGTCAATTATGACGTAAAATCATAAAGATTCATCTAATAATTTTCTCACGGTTTGTTTTTGTGCCATATAGTTAAGACTTTGACCACTATCTTACCTGATGGTAAGTAATGATGTTGTTCAGGCTAACCTAGAATTACTGGCTCCCAAGGACAACTGCCGCAATACACCGTTAGGTGTTTGGCGACAAATTTTCAACTTAAGTGTGGTAGCTAGCCAGGCTGTGAATGCCCACAAAATTTCCTACCACCATGCTATAACGACTGCTATCCTAAGACAACAACCGGGACCGACGGCTTAACGCGCCCTCCGAAGCATCAAAGCACTCAGTAGTAATGTCACTAGCGGTCACCCATCCAACTTACGACCGCGGCGGACGTTGCTTAGCGTTGCCGATCGGTTATCAACGGCTAACCAATCTTCGCTACAAGCGCTTATTTTTTATATACCTTAATTATCAATTCTAACTGCTTACAGAAAAGCTTTTTAAATTAAAATTAAGCGTAAGTACTTGAACATATATAACCATAAATATAATTTTAAACGTCCGGCACAAATTGGCTGCTTAGCCTACCCTTTTGAGGAACACAAGCCCGACGAAGTATTTTTTTCTTTTTAATAACCTTCCTAACTGTTTAATTACGTTATTCTTTAATTATCCTACGACGCTGCAAACATGCCAATGATGTTGCATTTCTATATGATAGGTTGCAGATACCCGTAGACAGTTAAGCAATAAGATTGGCCGCACTATCGATAACAGCTAAAACGATTTTTCTTTTTCAAATACAATACCTATTTTGTACCCATACGAACTGTCTCTCTGTGTATAGTTGTACACAAGTGAAATCCTGAACACCTTGATAAAGTCTAATAAATATTATTCAAGCAAATATCTATACTGTATTGCAGTTATCGCCTTAATATAAAACATAAATAAAAATTGAACTACACATGGGGCTTATCCAAGCCCTTAAGAGAACATAGGAACCGCGATTTATTTTTATTTTTAAATAGTAAAATTATTTCAATTCCTTTGCGACTATCACAGACACTGACCAAAATAACATAATTCATTATTTGGTTGATATCTTGCAAATTACAATAAATTAGAGTAACTATAAAAATAAGGACACTTTATTAACTGTAATACCTACAACCTTTATTTTTCTTAAATAAAATCTTAAGTTTTCACTTTAGAAGATGTGTATTCAACATAATTCTCATAAATGAAGTCTGTAAGATATTCACTGCTCGCTATGTATAACTTAAAAATCCGTATAAATAACTGATCCATTGCATATATTATACCCCCATCATTATCTATTCAATTTATATAATAATAATTAGACGGCCATACATTAAGAATATTGAATTGCACACAACCCATATCAACGCAGAACCTTACTCCAATATAAATACACCTACGGGATAATTGAAATATTTTTACTCGGAGGTGTTGTTTTATTTTGCGGTGTCATGTATTTTATAAATAATTAGAAAATTGTTACTACGATCATACAAAATTACCAATAATTACGTACCTTTTCAAAAACATCTCGACATGCCATCCAATTCTAAACCGCCATCTCCAACTTCAACACTATACCACTATCACTTAACCTACACTGCTAAATACTAAAGAGACACGAACAAGAAATATTTTAAGTATGATTAAATTTTAAAATTCACGATAATATAGGTAGTTATGTTAAAATAGCGATAACACATCCGCGCGTCACGACGGTTTCGCGTCGACTGAAAACGCTACTGAATGTGAACCTAATTTTCGCGGTTGGGTGGTTAACTCGGAGCGTAACTCGCGGGTAAGCCTTTCAATTTGTTCCCAAGAACGTAAACAGATGGCGTTAAATTCAACGAACATCGAACTTTAGAACATGTAATTTGATAATTAGATACTGCTGTAGAACTAAAACCAGAACAAGATGTCATTCCTTCTCTTATTCAATATTGCTAAATGTATTTGCTTGTACGAGTATATTGGCGGCTTTATGTGAAACAAAATATTGAATTATTTAACGCATTATAATTACATATCCAGGTGGTAACTAGAACCAAACATTCTGAGCGCCAAGCGTGGGGATTATGGTAAACCCCCCTTTACGAGGGAGGCTGTGTTCAGCATTGGACAATCCGGCTGATACAGTACTTACAGTACAAGAAAACTGAGATATTTGATTGTAACAAAATTTTAATTTCATTGAAACTGTAAAAAAAAGCGCGACTAGAATTATCTCCATGTGGGAGTCTTAAGAGGCGATAAAGGTAAAAATACATGAAAGTGAGCAGCAGCACCTTCTGAAGAACTGTTTCCTTACTCTGCGATAGTCATGATGTCTGCCAAGCGAGGGAATCATGGCAAACCCTGGTTAATGGGAGGGGCCTCAGGAGTTCAAAGGTAGACGGCATAACTATAATTGTAATAAGATAAAAGATACTTAATAATAACAAATATTTTAAAAATATTTGTTATTATTAAATATGGATTTCCGCAAAGTAACGCCTGAATCTATTTATTTTTAAAAGATACTTGTTTTTTTACACGACTACCCATGTTTATGAATTTCATAATTCACCATAACTTCTAAACGGCTTCAACGATTTTAATGTATGATACCGCAGGTGCCACAAGATACATTAAAAGAAAAAAAATACACTATTGGCGGATTTTAGACGCCATATTGTAAATAATTTGCAGATGTTTACTATTCAATTAATTTATGTTTTTACTTATACTAGGCCTGCTTTTGACCACTATCTTACCTAATGGTAAGTGATAAAGCGGCCGAAGATGTTGTTTGGGCTAAAAAAATATTTCTGATATAAATAAATTTTAAGAAGGGCTGATGCCATCAAGAATTGCTTTGTCCTAAACTTACATTACTGGATAATTTAATAGAAATATGCTCCTCTTAGGGATCTCGGTAATACGATAAATCGGCAAATGGTCCAAGTTACAAGAGACTCAACACTTTATTTTTTAATTTGACGACTCTAGGTTATTTACACTGTCAAAGAGGCATAACATTTTAATAGAGACACATCTTAGGTGTACATTTTAAAAAGTATGAATTAAAAGAAACGGAGCTGAAAATAACGCCGAAGCAGTATCCGGCTCTGGTTACTTAAAAGGTTTAATTTCAACTATATGCGTAGAAAAATGTCTAAAAATAAATATCAAAATATAAATTGGTAAGTACTAGTTTTCGTCTTCGGCTTCGTCATTATATATATCAGTTATATCAAGCTTACAAACCTATTATCAGGAACTTAAAAATATACCTAAGAAGGTTAATCAAAATCAGTGCAGCCATTTTCCAGCTGTGTGACAAACACAAGCAAACACGCTTTCGCAAGAAAAACAATAGAGTACTTTTGTTGACAACAGATAGATAAGGTTTGATTTGTAGATAAGGATTAATTTAACACATTATATCTACTAAGGTAGTAGAAAAACCCAATAGATAGTCAAAACTGTTATATTACTTATTTAACATATTGTTTCCTTAACAACACCTACGTCTACAATATTGCTTACTTCTTTCGTCATTTCCACTAATAGCTTTTTAACATCACGACTGGCTCCTTCAGACTTACTTACGACTTCTTTTCGTTCTCAAAATCGGCTGTGGTAACAAAAGCTTTCTTGCTTTTCTCGTGACACGTGTTGAGGTTAATTTTTTCGCGAAATATTGAAATATTAAATGCTACTAATTATTCTGTCGATGATTTTACATAATATTACCTTTTAGAAATAATTACGAATAATTGCTACGTAACGGCTACGACAATGCTACGTAAAATCTACAACGGCCGTACCTTACTACGAAACAGCTACAAATGCGCTCCGCGATCCCCGACACATCATTTTTATAGCCATATATGGAAAAAATTAAGTATACTGATTACAGGATGAAGCAATGATGGCCGAGCGGTAATAGCTGTGGACTGCCGTGCCGCAGGTTCCTGGTTCGATCCCCACCCCCTGCTTGAGCTTCACCGCATGGTGGAAGGGCATTTTGCGATATCCCGCCGGGATAGCTACCACCCTCAAGTAAAAAAAACTGTCGCAAAGCACCTAACGAAAGTGATAATGTGGTCAAAGGTGTTAACAGGTTTAACCTAAAATTTCTGTCTCTCAAGGACAGCTACCGGAATATACCATTAGGTGCTTGGCGACAGTTTTTCTACTTGAGGGTGGTCGCAAGCCAGGCGGGCATTGCTTGCAGCTTAAGCTCGCGGCGGGATTCAAACCGTGGACCTGCTGCGCAGCATTCCGAAGCCAATGACACTGAGCCATGACTGTTTCAAAAACTTAAACGATAATAAATTATTGTTTGTCTAGCATTATACAATTTAAAAAAATAATTTAAACAATTAAAAGTGAAAAGACCTGGTTCATTGAACCGCATTGTTGTCCAGTAATTTGATTTGTAATTCGGTATAAAGATGATGAAGTGAGATTTTTCGTCTTGAACTATCAAATTTTTTAATAATTTTAATAATTAAGGTAGTTTGGTGCTTGCTATTACTGCACTGCATTCCTTCCCATTTCAACGCTTTGATTGCATACAAATTAACACATATTACCATTGAAAGAACTCCCAAAGAAGGTTATCGTAAGATGGGCGGCCACTGCGGCTAGCTATGAGATGAAAACCAAGGCTGCTTATTACAATCATAAAATTGTGTAGTACGTATTATTATTAAAAACATGTTTGATATGTATTATACTGATTACAAACACTATCGCGTGTTAATAAAAAAACATAGTTACAAATTTTTAGAGCCCAACATTTGTAAATGAGTTTTTTGCTTAGCACACGATACTATAACCAGGGCAAATGAAAGGTTGGTTCGAATCCCACTAGAGGTGAGATATTTTGTAGCATTTTGAGATATATAACGATAGCGCCCTCATACGTTAGAGTTACCTTATTTAAAAAGCACTTTTTTCGATATTAGTCTATTATTAGCCGCCCCTTCCCTTAACATTGTAAAAATAATAATGTTTGAGCACTCAATTTCGCTTTTTCTGACCCAGTCCCTATAGTTCAATGGCTAAGACATCCGGTGCCTAAACTCCGGTGTTACAAATTCTATTCCTGCTCAAAATTAACATTGTGTACGCTAACATTTGTAAATGTTTACTGTTACTGTTTCAGCCGGAACCACCGCTGAACACAGCCTCTCCTATTTAGGGAGTATTTACCATAATCCCCACGCTTAGCAGGCGGCTTGGGGATCGCAGTGTAAGAAGGCGGTTCTTTAGAAGGCGCTGCTGTCCACCTTCCAGTATTTTTCCCTTAGTCGCCTCTTACGACACCCACGCCCACGGTATGATACAGGGAGGTGCAATTCTAACCCTTGATTCCCCTGGACTGAAAATGATATATTTTGAAACGTTTTCTTCTATTGTTAGAAAATAAACATTGAACCAATCCTACGTAAGTAAGAATAGCGTAAGAAAATGTAGATGGCGTTGCAACAAAATAATATGATGTGATTATGTCTATTCAAATGGAAACTCTTCAACGCTGTTTCTTTTGTATTGCACCGTAAACATTAGAATTCTGTGAAAGTCGGATATTTTTTGCGCAATGGACACGACTTAGTATCACTTTTATTTGTTAACGCAAAATATATACGGGTTTCTGTGGTAATATATATTCTCATTTTTGTTTTCTTTTCTCGTCCTTTGTTTCGTGGTGTAAGTTTTCACTGTATTTTTAGTCTTGAATTGTAAAGTTTTATTATGCTTCAGGAATATTTTTGGTGGTTTTGTTCTTTTGTCATGTTACCGCACAAATGTTTTATGTAGACGGTGTACGCTTTAACTTTTAAGTTCTTTGTACTGTATTATTCTATTTCTGAAATCCAATTGACTATTTTTTTATTTTATTTATTTATTTATTTATTTATTCAGGAAATTACTATTATTCTAACAGTATTAGATACCTGGTTGAAAATTTTATATATATTTTAATTCAGCGGATATATAAACAAACAACTAAAAAAATTATAACAAAAAACAACCAAATCCAACATAAAATACCCATTATAATGGATAACTCAATATTTTTAATATTGTTATGTTTTCAATAACGCCTGCTATGCGGATGACATTACAAAATGACAAATATACGATGGCAAAAATTTAAGTAATGTGCGGGAATTCGATCCCGCGTCGAACCACCCTTTTAGCCGGGGCATGCTCTAACCAATTGAGCTAACATGATAATGACGTCATAACTCAAATTTTACCTATCGTTCTTTAACCATCGTATTGGGACGGAGCGACATCTATAGTACAACTTCCGTTGTACTAAAAACCATTTTTCCTATCGTATATTTGTAATTTTGTAACTCAAATATTACTCATCAGATTCAAATTTAAATGAGACTACATTACAAATAATCAACATAATCAGTACACCAAAGAGTTATGAGTAGCACAACACACAAAAGTCGGTTCAAAAATGTTGAGGTTTGGAAACCAAAGACCTGTTAAGTATGTTTATTTATTCTTTCAGAACTAAGACAAAGTAAAACAATAGATAATCAAATATGTCAATAGACCGAAGGTATTTTCCTAAAATAAATACTATTACGGTCAAAGTATTATTAGTAATTATAGATTGCTTTCTTTACGAGCCAGGATTTTAATCTAGTTTTCAATAAATTTAAGCTAGTTGCTGATGCAATATGCTCCGGCAAGCTGTTGTACACCGCCGGCCCCATAACATGCGTCAACTTACCAGACCGTACGAGTCTTCGTGGTACAGAGGCGAGTTTATTTGCGCCACGAGTATCATATGAACGCGTGCCTTCTCTTCTAGTGAACAAATTTAAAATTTGTCCTGTGTATATTGCGACCTTCTTTTTTTTATGTTATTGTGACGGAATAAGCTCGAGGCTCACCTGTTGTTAAGCTGACTAACCTCTGTCTATAACACTGCCTCTCAAGGACTGCTGATGGAACACACCGTTAGGTGTTTGGCGACAGATTTTCCACTTGAGGGTTGGTCGCTAGCCAGGCGGGCATTCGCAAAATGCCCTTGCACCATGCAGTGCAGCTCAAGCCCGCGGCGGGATTCGAACCATGGACCTGCTGCGCGGCAGTCCATAGCCAATGCCACTGAGCTATTACTGCTTCTAACAAACCTGCAAGAGGACAATCTATTAATTATTGCCAAGGACTGAAAGAATGGCTTTGCCGATGTGAGCTGCGACTCCTCTACGATTATTCTTACAGCCCGTTTTTGCATCTGGAAGATTCACAACATATCAGCTGCGCGCCCCCATAGTTTGGTGCCAAATTGTAGAAGTACGTGAATAGTCTCAAAGTAGCACGTCGAACGACTTCTGCAGATACCACACGCGACAGTTTCTGTTGAGCATAAACATGCACTGCCCAGTTTTGCACCTATTATTATGTCAATATGGAAGGCGCATATCATCCCATGATTATTAAAATTCTAGAAATTTGATAAGTTCAACCAACAAATTTTTACAGGACGATTGTACAAAAAAAAATTCATCAGATTAGGATCAGTATAATAATACAATATTTTAACTGTAATAAACTTATACTTTATTTCTGTATCTTTTACCAAAGACCTAATATTTATCTTGCTGGCAGGGGCGAAACGTTATCAGTTTCACGTGAAAACAATTTTATACGACAGAATCACTCTCTACGCTCGTTATTCAATTCTAGACTGTTCTGATGGCTCGGGATTTATAGTCGGCATTCACACCAATAAACAATTTTATTCAAGTGTTTTTTGTGAACACGTGATATAGGTACACGTTTGTGTGGACCCTTCGATACGCGAGTACGACTCACATTTGCCGGTGTTTAATCTTCATTTCGATAAATCAATCGTTTGGGTGGAATCAATTTTAATACGAAAAAACATATGTAATTTAAAAAAACCGTCCAAGTTCTGACCAAAGTTTCGCAAACTAATGACTCTTGGACAGAATACAAATACATACAGTCCATACAATTTGCTTGAAAATCATCATCATCAGCCAGAAGACGTCCACTGTTGAACAAAGGCCTCCCCATAGAACGCCACAAAGAACGGCTATTAGCCACTTATAGCCTTTGGCTACCCGCTAGAAAAGCACTATATTATGTATATTAATGTGGCCAGAATACTTACCAACAATACGAGCCTGACTCTCAGTTGCATGTTTTGCAGGATTGGTTGTTGTGCTTAAAACATACCGATTTTGATGAATCTTTTTTATTTGAAAGCTGATGCCTGCCGCGTGATACCATTGAAATTTCATCAAAATCGGTCAAGCCGTTTTTGAGCTACATTCTAATAACTGAAAACTATTTGATGGTAATATAGTCATTGACAGTGAATGACAATCGATCCCATAAGTAGCAAGGGTCAATAAAAAGGGTGAATTTTTTTTCCTCCCTTTTTAGTAGCCCTCCTTATGTAGACTTCGACAAGTTATTTCATACATTTGAGTGTTGAAATCGGTTCAATTTTTTAATATTTTTTTTGTTAATTTGTTTTATTGGCAATCGAACATCACAACATATTTCAAGAAGAAGTTACCTATCACGTTTGGATAGTAACTTTTAAATGCACCAGGATGGTATCCTGGAGTAGAGACAAGTCCCGCTGGAAGTTATGTTTTACAAAAAGGGCATGATGATCGTATATCAACCTACCAGCCTAAGCAAATAATCTTCTGCTATTTAAACAGATGTCGCCAACGTCAAAAATATGTAAATTAACGTTTGAATAGAGAAAATTTAACTGGCTAACACACGTATCCATAGAATAATAATTGTAAATACATCAGGTCGTCTTGGGTTGCAGGTTCAAGTCTCGCTGAAAGTTATCATTTTCCGTCTGAAATAATATTTATTTTTTGGTTTAGCATGCGTCAATGCTCTTTAAAATAACACAAATTTTATGTAATTTGTTCTTGAAATATAAGTTTTTCTAGCGAATTATTTTAACTGCACGTCTTTTTAGACGTGCAGTTAAAATAATTGTTTTAATTGTTTCAATTATTTTAACTGCACGTCTTTTTAGACGTGCAGTTAAAATAATTACTATGTGCTAATCTAAATTAAGTCATGGTCAACCGTTCTACTAAGCTGCAAAACCAATTTATCTTTGACGCGGTACTTTCTACTGCTTCGGAAGAATGGCATTCAGATGTCAGAAAATATAATAAACTGGAGAAGGCACACAAGTTTATCTTATTGAACAGTATATCTGTCGAAAAGACGAGTGTTGCTAGAGAGTGCATGAGAAAAAATATTACGAACTGGGTTTTGGGTTCGATAATACACCCGTGTAAATAAATCGATAAATTCATGTAACGAATATATTTTATGTTGCTACGAAAACCTGAAATTGATAGACAAACTTGCAAGTGACCGACTTTGTAAATGTTTTGTTGATCAATGGCATTTTTATGCCACTTAGGTGGCAAACAAGCATACGCCCCGCCTGATGGTAAGCAGTTACCGTAGCCTATGGACGCTTGCAACATCTTGCGATTTCGCCAGAATAATGAAGAATTCTGAAGCTATGATAGCTGAGCGGTAATAGCTATGGGACTGCTGTGCCACAAGTCCATGGTTTAGTCCCTACCGCCGGCTTGAGCTAAAGTTCAAGCGGAAGTACAGTTAATTGGTAAAAGGGCATTTCGCAAATGTTCGCCTAGCTACAATCCTCGAGTCGAAAACCTGTCGCGAAGCACCTATTAGTGTGTTACGGCAGCAGTCCTTGAGAGCTCGTTAAATTACACTCACATTAATAACTGTATGTCTCAGAGTGACGGAGTGCAATTCGTTTTGTAACAAATGGCATCTGTTATAGGCAGAGTAGTCCGCTTAACATCGGGTGGGTATTGTGAATGTCCCGTCACAATCACATAAAAAAAAGTTTCGTGTCGTATAATTAATTTCACGGGAGTGAATTTATATGTCAATTATACATTCTGTAATAGTAGATTATGATACAAGTGAGCTGAGTTGCCCATTATACACGAGGCTGTGTGTTGCAGGCCGAGCCGTAGGCGAGGGCGTGAATCAGCCGAGTGATAATGAGCAAGTTGCTCACGAGTTTCATACGCACTTTTTCAACACCCTTGCGAGGAAAATAAATATATATTGCACAAATGCGATACAAACAACATACGAAAATTATGGAAAATAGCGAGCAAGTTTTTTTTTTTGCCCGCGGCTAATGTATGCTCGTTGATTACATATAAACCTCTTTGATGTTACAAATCTGTATTACCCAATTAAATTGAAAATGCTCTGTTTACTCGCATATAATTTGCAGTTAGGTACTAACTTAATTTTGTAGGGATAATTCTATTACGCACTAGTGTATAATATTATTATGCACGAGGATGTTATAGTTCAGTTTATGGCCCTAAGAACGATATAGTAAACCTTACTTTACCAGCAAGGGTGTTGAAAAAACTATTACGTTGAAACACGAACGTGTGGAGAGTTCACGATATTCGCTACGAAATTGGATAGCTAATCTTGTAATGTGTATCGCTGCGTGCCTCAAAATTCCTGCACTGAACTTGCGCCGCAGATCGAGTTCCCGGCATTCCATGTGTGAATGATGTTCGAGATTACGTATTCGTTTAACAGATTATGGTTTTGATCTCTACGGCTATATATCACTATCGAGATAGGAAAACGTTTGGTGCCAGAAATATCACTAATTATTTTAGGTACTATCTAAAAGAGCGTGACGCTGCCGTGGCAATTTCACCCAGTCAAAAGTTCTGCGGTAACAAATATTTAAAAAAAATACATTCTAATTGAGTAGGTACCTACTCCTTCTTTTGAAGAAGGTCAAAAATACATAGCGTCAAGCATGTTTCCGGATTATTCCGGTCGACAGAATACGGATTTCAACTTGCTTTATTAGATATCTCTTGCTTCTTTCAGTCTTACTATATTCATCATACTAGGAACTTTTGACTTGGCCTTGCTAGGACATTCCAATCTGATTATAGTACCTAAATGAACGCAAATGTGGCCTTAAATTTGGATGTGCCTTTTTAGTTGAATGAGCCATAAGAAGCGCTCGTAGCGAAGTTTACTTAGCTGTTCTCAACCGATCAGCAAAGTTAAGCAACGACATGATTGGGATGGGTGACCGCTAGTGACATTACTAATACAGAGCGTTTCCGTGCTTCGGAGGGCACGTTAAGCCGTCGGTCCCGGTTGTTGTCTTAGGATGGCAGTCGTTATAGCATGTTGGTAGGGCAGGTAGAAATGCCCGCCTGGCTAGCTACCACCCTCAAGTAGAAAATCTGTCGCCAAGCACCTAACGGTGTGTTCCGGCAGCTGTCCTTGAGAGCCAGTACTTCTAGGTTAGCCTGAACAACATCTTCGACCACATCGTCACTTACCATCAGGTGAGATAGTGGTCAAAGGCTAACCTATCAGGCATAAAAAAGGCGTATCTGTATTTTAATACCTCCTAGTTTTCAACCGAAACCATCCAAGCACTGTACTGTTACTGTAATTAAAAGTTTAATGCGCTCTGGACCTCAGTGCCACTATTCTCCAGGCGTTTCTTTGAAATGCCTATTTCAAAGAAACGACCACTAATTAGAAATACATACTGTCATAGTGGTATATTTTTAAGTGTGATGTAAGTTATAAAATTACAAATTTATTATAATTTTGTAATGTAATCTGCAGTGCAAGCGTTATTGCAAAAATAAAAATGACCAAAAATGGAAATGAAATTTCAAATAAAAATAAGAATAATCAAAATCGGTTCTCCCAGTCAAAAGAAAGGACGTAAAAAAAACAGAAGAATTGAATACCTCCTCCTTTTTTTTATCGTAAAAAAATATATAAGAAATGTTCATTTTGTTATGTATATTATGGTGCTATAGTTATAATTTTTGGTGACTGCCCGCGTTAGTTGAGATACGTAGGAAATAGCGTATTATGTAGGGGCAGTATACCTACTATATAATACGCTATATACAATACGCGTATATACATTTTAGGGTTCCGTACTATAGAACGGGACCCTTTAACTAAGCTTCGGCTATACAACTTTTGAAGGGCTGCATCTTTGGAAGGGTAATAAGTAGCTGTTACATTTTTATTCAATATGTGTAAGTGTAGCGGATTGCCTAACAAACAATGATAACTACGACTGCCATGCCGCAGGTCCATGGTTCGACCCCTACCGCCGGCTTGAGTCACTATGCTAGTGCATGGTGAAAAGACATTTTTAGAATACTCGACTGGCTAGCTACTAACCTCAAGTGGAAAATCTGTAAATCAAATCAATGGCTTATATGTAGTCAAGCATATCACACTTCTTGCAGCAGTTCTTAAGAGCAAGTAAGTAGTTGTTGTATGAAATTGCAGGTACATGATACCTAAAACAAATGTAAAGCTCAGCGTGATGAGTGCAGTACAGTTCGTCAATTGTGACGAAATGCAGAGTTTACCACTTAATATGAGATGAGTCTTGTGCTTGTTCCTTTGAATATATTATTATTTGTATGTTTTTTTAAATAAAAATAATGTATAATAACATACATATACTGAAAACCAATGAGATTCCAGTTAAATTAAAGTAATTTCGTTCAAGAAGCACATTTTCAGATTTATGTTCCGCGCCGTAACAACCATTAAGACCAGTATTTTTCACCATTAGACTAACTTTACCGGCACTGATACAATTACACAAATTCTTAAGGACTTGTTTTCTAACCAAAAATCCCTATTTTGATATTTTTATTTCAAAAGATTTTTTGAGCGTAGAATTTTGCAGTCATTCAAGTAGAAATTCTGACTCCAAGTGAGTAAAAATGTGTTTTACAGCAACTAACTGCCTGTATTTAAAAAAAAAACATTACAAACCACCAGAATAGGTAATATCCAGGGCTAGTCTGATAATTTTCCTACCCATTATCGCCCGTGTTAGAAGTCGGTTTTTTATTAATTATTCGCCATAGACTAGGAAATATACCTACTGCAAAAAACATCCTTGAGAGCCAGGCATTGAATGGCTGAGTTGAGATATATCTTCTGTAATATTTTATTAATTAACAACCATTATTTTACTTGATAATTTATGATAAAAATACAAGAGCATATTGTAGAAAAAAAATTACCTACAACTACTTGTCGACCATCCGTTTTTATAGCCGGGATATGCTCTACCAATAGAGCTATCGTAGTGAGTGATTCATCATTTCATTTCCATTGTTCAACCGTACCGTAGGCCGACGGCTTCAGCTTAAGATTTGGCTTCGGTTTTGTCGCCACACATCATCATGGGAAACAACCTCACGAAATCGAGACTACAAGATCGAGAATAATCTTCCTTTCATTTCGATGACTTCGATGGACCACCTATTAGCTGTTGTCGGCTTGGTGCACGCCTTATGGAAATTATATAAAAAAATTACGACATCTAGTACCTAAATATTAAGATTTAAACAATAGTTTTAAATATATTAAAAATAAATAAGACCATAAATATTTTTGAACTTAATAATAATAATGCTTATTTTTCAGTAGCTAAACTGCGTGCACGAGCAAGCAGGCTCGATTGAGGCAAAACTAAGCGCTGGATCACCGGCCGGCACATACGCTTCGATAATGTTACAGATCTTCCAATTTTTATTTATATTCAATTTTAGATTCTTTCCATTTCAGGGTACGGTTTAGATCGTACTCCCTTTTTCAAGAATGATCTTGTACATTACTACCTATTACCTTTCGAGGACGTTTAGATTGTAAATACTACGCCTCATAATGCAGAAATACTCTACTTAAGTCAACATGAGTAGTGGCATGCTGATCATTAGCGGTATTACCAATAAAAAGCGCACTGAACTACTGCTTTATAGTTTGTAATAATGATTTTCTACTATATTATAGCCTTGGAATGTTCCAAACGCTACATATCATTCTGAATATCCTAATCTACTATCGTCTCATCACTACCTTCCACCTTATATCAATGTAATGTGATCCTCAACGTCACGCCATCTTAACCTTTATTATATCCGCTTTAATGGGTATTTTCCCGTGAATTCACAAGAAAGTAGCGGATACACATTAGGGAAGCGTAAGAGCCTGCAAGACGGAATGTTAAGCCGCGTCTTTGGATTAGAACGTTATCTACGTGTAGGGCCACCATATTACATTCTATATAATTGAATTCAATGTTTTTTTCTGTCATTGGATGTAGATATACAAATGTAATTATTTCTAGCTCCTCTTTCTGAGGCAAAAATTGCATTTTCTTCTACGTCATTATATAGAATGTGCTTTATACCTTTTATAAACATATTGAAAAATTCCATAATTTTTTGAACTTGCTCGACCACTCTTTCATACTTCTTTATGACGTAAAAATATCACGCTAGTCTAATCTTCCTTAATTTAGCGTCACTGTTGTCACTTTTAAACATTCTCCTTATCTTACCCCATATTAGCGGAGAAGTACTCATAATTGAGTTTTTAGGGTTTACCGTACATTAAGACCATAGAGCCCCACATAACCACCCGGCAACCCCCGAGGACCAGCGCAGGTATAATTATGGGCACCTAAGAATATAATAATAATATCTTATATATAATAACAAATTTTGAAGCACTCGTTGCAGTTTGCATAGTTTTTCGTAACCGATGCAATGTTCTCTGCATTCAAGATTTAGATGGGTGACCGCTAGTAGCGTTTAGGTACTAATGAGTAATTCAGTGCTTCCGGTGCCACGGTTTTCATATTTTTTATGCTTGATAAATTCTCCTTTGACCACTATCTCACCTTATGGTAAGTGATGATGTGGTAGAAGATGTTGTTCATGCTAACCTAGAATTACTGGGTCTCAATGACAGCTGCCGGAACACACCGTTAGGAGCTTGGTAACAGATTTTGTACTTGATGGTGGTAGCTAGCCAGGCGGGCATACGCAAAATGCCCTAGCACCATGCTATAACTACTGCCATCCTAAGACAACAACCGGGACTAACGGCTTAACCTGCCCTCCGAAGCACGGAAGCGCAATGTCATTAGCGGTCACCCATCCAACTCATCACCGCGGCGGACGTTGCCTAACTTTTATTGTCAGTGCGTGTAGAAGGGCATGTTGTGAATGCACGCTATGATAGCTACTACTCCTCCAGTAGAAAAATCAGTCATCATATTCCTGAGAGGGTATTTTTGGCAGCAGTCTTCCAGAGCCAGCTCCCATTCAGTGCAAAGCCTGTATACCACAATCAACCACATCATTTCCTGGCGTCAAAAAAATGTAAAAGATAGTAGGGGTATTACAACTTTTAGGGCTATTAATAGAAAAACTGCAGTTACCACTAAAATGCAAAAAATATGCTGAGTGTTCATTCTGCAGATATTTTAACCAATACCTTTCAATAATTTCCATTACTGCGCCTGCTCTGGTAAGCAATTTCTACAACAAGAACAATGCCATTGGCGAACATGATGCCGTTGGCTGATGGCTATAAATGTTGGCATATGTTAGGTCATTCGAGAAACTCGTCCTAAAAATGCTGACTTCTTCTGAGTCCTACCTGGTTGCTATTGATCAGCAATATAAATTAAAGTAACTTAAACTTTTGAAACACTCGTAGCGAAATCTGCTTTTCCGGTTTTAATCGAACAGCTAAGTTAAGCAACATCCACCGCGGTCATGACATCGATGGGTGACTGCTAGTGACATTACTATTGAGCGGTTGTTATCTTAGGATGGCAGTCGTTACAACATGGTAGAGCATTTTGTCGGCGCAGACGAACTGGGACGAGGAGGCTGCCGCTTCCTCGTCCCAGCCATCCGTTTGCCCGCCTCCTCCCTTATCCGTAGTGGGGTCACTGGTGGAGAGTCGAGGGATTCTCCACCAGCTTCGACGGCCCCAAACGTTTGGGGGGTGGCCTTTGTGAGCAAGGTCACCTCTCCACAGGCGCAGAGGCCTGACTGAGTTCGGACCTACCGCCGGGGCAAGATGGCGAATGCTAACGCGATCCTATCTTGCCCCACCTTGGCGGAGGACTGCTCACGAGGGGGTTTTAGTGGGTTCAAGGCCCACATATCCCCTTCTACTACCCCCGTGGTGGAGGGGTAGTGCGGAGGCATTTCCCTCCCACAAAAAAAATAAAAAAATGGTAAGGCATTTTGTGAATACCCGCCTGGCTAGCTACCACCCTCAAGTAGAAAATCTGTAGCCAAACACCTAACGGTGTGTTCCGGCAGCTTTCCTTGAGAGCCAGTACTTCTAGGTTAGCCTGAACAACATCTTCGACCACATCATCACTTACCTTCAGGTGTGATGCTGTGGTCGAAGATCACCTTCTAACCTAACCTATCAAATAAAAAAACTAGAGAAAGGGCCGTTCTCTGTCCGTCAAAATTCTATTTCATGGTAGCACTACCTCACGGAAGTCTATACATACACACAGCTACATATGTGAGTGTTTGCTTTCCATATTCACTCGCTTGTGTGCGACGAAACATCTTAGTCATGCGGGGTTACATTATTATTTATGTGTCAAAGTGTTGTGTTCGAAATTTATTTATAATCTTCACTATCATTTATTTGATCTCCACTGTTGAATAAAAGTACTTACTGAACGAAATAACGAAGGGTAGTTTGCATTTTGGTATCAATGGATACCTCCCTGAGACCATCAACACTGATATAATGATAATGTATACCTATTGATAATATCTCAGGGACAATCACAGTCTGGGAGAGGCCTTGTTCAGCAGAAGAAGATCCAGCTGATAAAATTACTTCTTATTCCTGGCGTTCAAGTCGAGGTGCACCATATTGAACTGCATATGATATGATATTCAGAAATGTAAATGATATAATCTTGATATTCAAAAGTACCTTTTAAAAATTTAAGATGATATTTTTGACATCCGCTCCATAAAAGCACAGATTTTTTTATTTTTTTTGATAGGTTAGCCTTTGACTACTATCTCACCTGATGGTAAGTGATGATGTGGTCGAAGATGCTGTTCAGGCTAACCTAGAAGTACTGGCTCTCAAGGACAGCTGCTGAAACACACCGTTAGGTGCTTGGCGACAGATTTTCTACTTGAGGGTGGTAGCTAGCCAGGCGGGCATTCGCAAAATGCCCTACCACCATGCTATAACGACTGCCACCCTAAGACAACAACCGGGACCGAAGGCTTAACGTGCCCTCCGAAGCACGGAAACGCTCAGTAGTAATGTCACTAGCGGTCACCCATCCAACTCATGACCGCGGGCGACGTTGCTTAACTTTGCTGATCGGTTGGGAACAGCTAAGTAAACTTCGCTACGAGCGCTTCAAAACGTCAAAACGTCAGTTAAAATGCGACGTGACGTCATGCAATCTTTGTTAAAAAGATAAATGTTATAATGTTATTTATCTATTTGAAGTATAGGTAGGTAACTAATTTTCTAAACCCGTTACATATTGTTTTTCAACACCCTTGCTCGTAAAGTGAGCTTTATTATATCGTTCTTAGGGCCATTAACCGAACTATAACACCCTCGTGCATAATAATATTAGGTCCTTACATATGAAATTGGCGTTTTTCGTACTGGCCACTTTAATCACGAATTTCTCCTCTTTGGTAAGGAATTCCAAATTCAAATTTGTACAGCTATAGACTCATGTATTTGTGCTTCGATGATCGTCATTCATTTGTTTTTTTTCTTCTGTTTTTTTCTGTTTGCGTCACTCATTTTACAAAATGGAAAACCTTAAATATCGCATTATTTACGAGTACGAGTTCCGCCGTGGCACTAGTGCTGCGGAAACAACTCGAAGGGTGAATGATGTGTATGGCGGTCGTGTTGCAAAAGAAAACACAGTTCGTTTTTGGTTCCAACGTTTTCGTTCTGGAAATTTCGACCTGCAGAACAAGCCCCGTGGACGGCCTGAGACTCAAGTTGATAATGAAGAGTTGAAGGCTATTGTGGAAGCGGATCCATCGCAAACCACGTCCGAGTTAGCTGCAGGCTGCGATGTTAGTGATAAAACTGTTTTAATTCACTTGAAGCAAATTGGGAAGATTAAAAAGCTTGAAAGGTGGGTACCTCACGAATTGACTGAAACAAACCGGCAAACGCGCGTCGACTGCTGCGTTACATTACTAAACCGGCACAATAATGAAGGTATTTTAAACCGAATCATTACCTGTGATGAAAAATGGGTTCTTTACGATAATCGGAAGCGCTCAGCGCAATGGTTAGATCCTGGCCAGCCAGCCAAATCCTGCCCCAAGCGAAAATTAACCCCAAAAAAGTTACTTGTAAGCGTTTGGTGGACTAGTGCCGGTATTGTTCATTACAGTTTTTTCAAATCTGGCCAGACTATTACGGCTGATGTCTATTGTCAGGAATTGCAAACCATGATGGAAAAGCTAGCGGCTAAACAACCTAGGCTGGTCAATCGCTCCACGCCACTGCTGCTTCACGACAACGCTAGACCACACACTGCGCTACAGACGGCTACTAAATTAGAAGAGCTTCAATTGGAAAGTCTAAGACATCCTCCGTACTCCCCGGACCTTGCTCCAACAGATTACCATTTTTTTCGAAATTTGGATAACTTCTTGCAAGGGAAAAAATTCAACTCCGATGGGGCAGTCCAAATCGCCTTCAAAGATTTTATTGATTCCCGTCCGACTGGTTTTTTTAGTAAAGGGATCAATGAACTACCTATGAGATGGCAAAAGTGCATAGAAAATAATGGTTCATACTTTGATTAATTAAATATATTATATTAAAAAATATTCGACTTTTTGTTCCTCCCATACAAAACGCCAATTTCATATGTAAGGACCTAATATTATACACTAGTGCGTAATAGAATTATCCCTACAAAGTTAAGTTAGTACCTAACTGCAAATTATATGCGAGTAAACAGAGCATTTTCAATTTAATCGGGTAATACAGATTTGTAACATCTAAGAGGTTTATATGTAATCAACCATCAAACATTTGCCGTGCGCGAAAAAAAACACTAGCACGCTATTTTCGTATGTTGTTTGTATCGCATTTGCGCAATATTTTTTTAGTCTTCGCAAGGGTGTTCAAAAAGTGCGTATTAAACTCGTGAGCAGCTTGCTCATTACACACTCGGCAGATTTACGCCCTCGCCTGCGGCTCGGGCTACAACACCCAGCCTTGTGTATAATGAGCAACTTATCTCACTTGTATCATAATCTACTATTATATAATTATGTTGTGAATTGACATTTATATGTAATGAAATGACTAATGTAACTTAATATAGTAATTTAATTTATCTGGATCATATTTTAATGTATAATAAATAATGTATGTTAATATTGTAATAATAATCTGATATAACTTCAATTTTTACTAACTTTTGCATACCATAAAGGTGGAATATGGAGAACTTTGTAAAATTAAGAACTTGTTTACTACCCATGTTCATGCAATATATATATTTGAATTTGAAAAAAAAATAAAACATTTAGGGATATTGAACAGTCCAAACCTAAAAAACAACTTCGATTTTAAGGTTTTGGACTGTTGTTAGGGATATAAATATTATATACAAACTATACCTACTGTGAAGTATTATCAAGATGTTACACATAGTGTCTATTATTATGTTTTCTAACATTTGAACTCCACTACGCTAATGCTTCCAAACGTTAGTGTTTATACACACCTCAGGTTGTGTACATGTTTGCTTTCATATTCGTTCGCTTGTAGGTGTATATCTCTCGTGTTGGCGTTAGTAATGTATATTTGATTTTGTCGTCATACAGTCGTTAGTGCCACGTTTTGATCGTTGCGAGTTGCAATTTGTTTGATTCAACTAATTCAGTGTAAACAAAGCACTTCGATGGTAACTATATGAATACTTGACTGTACGTACATATCTATATTTTATAAGTATTAATTTCGAATACAAACAAGTATATAAAGTAATTAAAAAGTGAAAAAACCCGACTACAATTTTTGTTTGTTTTTTTTATGCGTTATATGTTAGCCTTTGACCACTATCTCACCTGATGGTAAGTGATGATGTGGTCGAAGATGTTGTTCAGGCTTACCTAGAAGTACTGGCTCTCAAGGACAGCTGCCGGAACACACCGTTAGGTGATTGGCGACAGATTGTCTACTTGAGGGTGGTAGCTAGCCAGGCAATTCGCAAAATGCCATACCACCATGCAATTTATTTTCGGTAAGCTTTTTATCTTTCCGTTGAAATTAAAACTGCAATTTATATATATTTATTTAATCGTTTTTTAATCCTCTATATTATATTGATAATGGATTAGACAGGTTAGGAGGAAAAAAAACCTCACTATATTGCGTTTAAAGTCCGACAGTTTGTTTTTAATATTTTTCTATGTACTTAGAGTCACTTGCGCTTTCAAGACAAATCTAACGATGCCTTTAAATTTGTTTAGCCGTTTGGAAGTTATGGTATAGCCGTTTGGAATAATAGAGACTCACCAACATACACACATACATGAACCCTGTAACAAAACACTCCTTTTTTTGGCAGTCTAAATCAATTTTGAAGTAGGCCTAAACTAGTTATTCTCAACTAGTTTACGCAATGTCCATCTGAGCGCACCGAGCTTTTTAGTAATTCGCGTATGTGTGCGTGAGTAAGGCACGTCGCTAGCATCCGTCCCCGTCCGACGGCCGAAGCTGTACTAAAACGGGAAAGGGACAAAACATCGCGGCTCTGGCTAAAATGGGCGGAACGAGCGTGAATTTTGCTATTTCCTTCGTATAATAAAAACAAATACCTATTTTAAAATGTAATGTGTATACGACAAAGAAAACACGTTGTTTTTTTATTATTCAAAACTAATGACTTTCCGTGAAGTATCTACGCCGTACGAGAATTTATTTATTTGTTTAGATATAACTTTGGTTTCTTTTTCCATCGAGGCAACTTTAAGTAATCGTGTTTCTAAAGTGTATGATTTATGGAATGAATCCTTATTTTTAATTGCATAACTCAAAATTAAGAAATAAAGATACAGCAAGGGATCAAACGAACGTATTTCACAATTGCCTCGGTGTAATAATCAACCCTGTAACAGATATAGTCTAACAATGACAACTTAGACGACACCAAATTTTGTTAATATATATATATGTATATATTATTATTTATTATTATAATATATAAAGCTCGATTACCACTGACTCACTGACTCACTGACATAAATGTTCTCCTAGAAGGAGACGAGTAGGAACAACGTGATGTATGGCAAAAATGTTCGGGTGGTTTTGGTGAGTATGAGAAAAATCGAAAATCATAAAAAAGACGCCTGCCAAGTAAAGATGGATGACATATCTCAAAAACGGTACAAGATAGGTAGGGGGTGTTTGAACAAATGTCATAGGGAATTGGGAGAGCAGTCGAATGACACCTGTCAAAAATCCAAAATGGCGGATTTCAAGATGGCCGCCATACAAAATGGTCCGAGCCTGCTGAAGCGAGGCCGTTAGGCCGAGCTTCAGTAGGGGCGGAGCAGTTTGTATGGTGGCCGTCTTGAAATCCGACATTTTGGATGTGTCTTACGTGCTCCTATCATTCTTTATACTGCATTTATAGTGTTTTACCTCCATTTCGACTGTATTAGGAGTTTTTGTGGGATTTTTGACTGAATTTGGAGTTACTGTCCAACATTAGTGTATAGCGAGCCCGAAGGGCGAGCTCCTGGTGAGGCCGAAGGCCGATCTTTCGGCTCGCAAAGCCTAAGGCCGAGCGTAGGGTGCGTGAGCCCGAAGGGCGAGCGCTTGGCGAGGCCGGAGGCCGAGCCGTGTTGGTAACTTGCGAGGCCGAAGGCCGAGCTCCGACTAGAGAGTATTTTCCACATCTCCGATTGGTCTCCATGGCAACTGCCCGCGGTAACCGACGCAGCTACGAGTGGGGTTCCTTATTAAAAGTGACTCAGAACCTTGGTACCATTCTGCCCGTACCACCTTTTTATGGCAGTAGGGTGAATTTGGTTTGGTGATTACAGTACGGTTCTCTAATGTATTAAGTGTTTGTATGGGAAATCGCACATCTTTAGGTGTTTTGAAATAAAATTTTTTAATGTATAAGGTGTTTTGATATTGTTCAAACTTGCAAAACGATAAATGCGGGCCGCATGCGGCCCGCACACTGCCCGAAAAACTAGTTATAATATATAAAGCTGGATTACCGTACACTGACTGACTGACTGACTGACTGACTGACTGACTGACTGACATCATTGTTCTCCCAGAAGGAGTCGAGTAGGAAGAATGTGATGTATAGGAAAAGTGTAGAGGGGGTTTGTCTGAGTATGGGAAAAATCCGAAAACTCAAAGATGACGTCTGCCAAGTAAAATTGGATGGCGTATCTCTGAAACGGTAAAAGATAGGTAGGGGGTGCTTGACCAAATGTCATAGGGAATCAGGAGAGCAGTCGGATGACATTTGTCAAAAATCCAAAATGGCGGAATTCAAAATGGCCGCCATACAAAATCCTTCGATCCCTCAAAAAAGTAGCTGGTTCTACCAGTAAGAGTTGAGTACGGGTATAGTAATGTATTACGAAAATGACAAAGGGGTTTAGCTCAGTAGGGGAAAAATTAAAAACCCTAGAAATGACGCCTGCCAAGTAAAGCTCTACTACGTATCTCGAAAACGGTAAGAGATAGGTTGGGGGTGTTTGAACAAATGTAATAGGGAATCGGGAGAGCAGTCGAATGACACCTGTCAAATGTGCTACTCTCATTCTTCATACATTATTTGGAGTATTTAACCTTACAATGTCGACTGTATTAGGAGTGTTTGTGGGAATTTCAACTCAATTTAGAGTAATTGTCCTACTGTCAGTGTAGCGAGCCCGAAGGGCGAGCTTTTGGTGAGGCCGAAGGCCGAACTTTCGGGCCGCGAGGCCGTAGGCCGAGTGGACGGTGCGCGAGGCCGCAGGTCGAGCCGTCTTAGTAACTTGCGAGGCCGAAGGCCGAGCTCAGACTTGCACCGATTTGGCTTAAAATCGATATATAGGTTGTTCTCGTCATCCTTATTCCAAATATGAAATTTTTATTTCGATGACGTCTGCCAAGTAAAAAAAGTTACTCCGATTTGGCTGAAACTCGATATTTATGTGGTTCTGGACGTCCTTATTCTTAATCAAAAATTTTTGTTTCGATGACGTCTGCCAAGTAAAAAAAGTTACTCCGATTTGGCTGAAACTCGATATTTAGGTGGTTCTGGGTCTCCTTATTCCAAATCAAAATTTTTTTTTTCGATGACGTCTGCTAAGTAAAAAAAGTTACTCCGATTTGGCTGAAACTCGATATTTAGGTGGTTCTGGGTGTCCTTATTCCAAAACAAATTTTTTTTTTCCGATGACGTCTGCCAAGTAAAAAAAAGTACTCCGATTTGGCTTAAATTTTATATCTAGGATGTTCTGGACGTCCTTATTCCAAATATGAAATTTTTTTTTCGATGACGTCTGCCAAGTGCAGATAAATCACGTATCTCGAAAACGGTAATAGATAGGTACGGGGTTTTTGAAAATATGTCATAGGGAATAAGGAGAGCAGTCGAATGACATTTTGGATGTGTCTTACGTGCTCCTATCATTCTTTATACTGCATTTGGAGTGTTTTTCCTTAATTTTCGACTGTATTAGGAGTTTTTGTGGGATTTTTGACTGAATTTGGAGTTACTGTCCAACTTTAGTGTATAGCGAGCCCAAAGGGCGAGCTCCCGGTGAGGCCGAAGGCCGAACTTTCGGCTCGCGAGGCCGAAGGCCGAGCGTAGGTTGCGTGAGCCCGAAGGGCGAGCGCTCGGCGAGGCCGTAGGCCGAGCCGTATTAGTAACTTGCGAGGCCGAAGGCCGAGCTCTGACTTGAGAGTATTTTCCACGTCACCGACTGGTCTCCATGGCAACTGCCCGCGGTAACCGAAGCACCTACGAGTGGGGTTCCTTAACAAAAGTGACTCAGAACCTTGGTACCATTCTGCCCGTACCACCTTTTTATGGCAGTAGGGTTAATCTGGTTTGGTGGATACAGTTTGGTTCCTTATTGTATTAAGAGTTTATATGGGATTTCATACTTCTATTGGAGGTTTGAACTTTTTTTTTGTAATGTATAACGTGCTTTTATGACAGTTCCTACTGACTCAAGATAGATGCGGGCCGCATGCGGCCCGCACACTGCCCGAAATACTAGTTTATAATATATAAAGCTGGATTACCGTACACTGACTCACTGACTGATTCACTGACTGACATCATTGTTCTCCCAGAAGGAGTCGAGTAGGAAGAATGTGATGTATGGGAAAAGTGTAGAGGGGGTTTGGGGGAGTATGGGAAAAATCCGAAAACTCAAAGATGACGTCTGCCAAGTAAAATTGGATGGCGTATCTCTGAAACGGTATGAGATAGGTAGGGGGTGCTTGACCAAATGTCATAGGGAATCAGGAGAGCAGTCGGATGACATTTGTCAAAAATCCAAAATGGCGGATTTCAAAATGGCCGCCATACAAAATCCTTCGATCCCTCAAAAAAGAAGCTGGTTCTACCAGAAAGAGTTGAGTACGGTTAAAGTAATGTATTACGAAAATGACAAAGGGGTTTAGCTTAGTAGGAAAAAAATTAAAAACCCTAGAAATGACGCCTGCCAAGTAAAGGTGGACTACGTATCTCCAAAACGGTAAGAGATAGGTTGGGGGTGTTTAAACAAATGTCATAGGGAATCGGGATAGCAGTCGAATGATACCTGTCAAATGTGCTACTCTCATTCTTCATACATTATTTGGAGTATTTAACCTTACAATGTCGACTGTATTAGGAGTTTTTGTGGGAATTTCACCTCAATTTAGAGTAATTGTCCTACTGTCAGTGTAGCGAGCCCGAAGGGCGAGCTATTGGTGAGGCCGAAGGCCGAACTTTCGGGCCGCGAGGTCGTAGGCCGAGTGGACGGTGCGCGAGCCCGCAGGGCGAGCGCTAGGCGAGGCCGCAGGTCGAGCCATGTCAGTAACTTGCGAGGCCGAAGGCCGAGCTCAGACTTGCACCGATTGGGCTGAAAATCGATATATAGGTTGGTCTCGTCATCCTTATCCCACATATGAAAATTTTATTTCGATGACGTCTGCCAAGTAAAAAAAGTTACTCCGATTTGGCTGAAACTCGATATTTATATGGTTCTGGACGTCCTTATTCTAAATCAAAAATTTTTGGTTCGATGACGTCTGCCAAGTAAAAAAAGATACTCCGATTTGGCTGAAACTCGATATTTAGGTGGTTCTGGGTGTCCTTATTCCAAATCTAAATTTTTTTTTTCGATGACGTCTGCCAAGTAAAAAAAGTTACTCCGATTTGGCTGAAACTCGATATTTAGGTGGTTCTGGGTGTCCTTATTCCAAATCAAATTTTTTTTTCGATGACGTCTGCCAAGTAAAAAAAAGTACTCCGATTTGGCTTAAATTTTATATCTAGGTTGTTCTGGACGTCCTTATTCCAAATATAATTTTTTTATTTCGATGACGTCTGCCAAGTGCAGATAAATCACGTATCTCGAAAACGGTAATAGATAGCTAGGGGGTTTTTGAAAATATGTCATAGGGAATAAGGAGAGCAGTCGAATGACATTTTGGATGTGTCACACGTGCTCCTCTCATTCTTGATACTGCATTTGGAGTGTTTTTCCTTAATTTTCGACTGTGTTAGGAGTTATTGTGGGATTTTTGACTGAATTTGGAGTTATTGTCCAACTTTAGTGTATAGCGAGCCCGAAGGGCGAGCTCCCGGTGAGGCCGAAGGCCGAACTTTCAGTTCGCGAGGCCGAAGGCCGAGCGTAGGGTGCGTGAGCCCGAAGGGCGAGCGCTTGGCGAGGCCGCAGGCCGAGCCGTGTTGGTAACTTGCGAGGCCGAAGACCGAGCTCCGACTTGAGAGTTTTTTCCACGTCTCCGACTGGTCTCCATGGCAACTGCCCGCGGTAAGCGAAGCACCTACGAGTGGGGTTCCTTAACAAAAGTGACTCAGAACCTTGGTCCCATTCTGCCCGTACCACCTTTTTATGGCAGTAGGGTGAATCTGTTTTAGTGGCTACAGTATTGTTCTTTATTGTATTGAGAGTTAATATGTGATTTCATACTACTAATGGAGTTTTGAACATACTTTTTTTAATGTATAAGGTGTTTTGATATTGTTCAAACTTGCACAACGATAAATGCGGGCCGCATGCGGCCCGCACACTGCCCGAAAAACTAGTTTATAATATATAAAGCTGGATTACCGTACACTGACTGACTCACTGACTCACTGACTGACATAATTGTTCTCCCAGTAGGAGTCGAGTAGGAAGAAAGTAATGTATAGCAAAAATGTTCTGGGGGTTTGTGTGAGTATGGGAAAAATCCGAAAACTCAAAGATGACGTCTGCCAAGTAAAATTGGATGGCGTATCTCTGAAATGGTAAGAGATAGGTAGGGTGTGCTTGACCAAATGTCATAGGGAATCGGGAAAGCAGTTAAAAGGCATCTGTCAAAAATCCAAAATGGCGGATTTCAAAATGGCCGCCATACAAAATCAATCGATCCCTCAAAAAAGAAGCTGTTTCTACCAGAAAGAGTTGAGAACGGTTATAGTAATGTATTACGAAAATGACTAAGGGGTTTAGCTAAGTAGAGAAAAATTAAAAACCCCAGAAATGACGCCTGCCAAGTAAAGCTGGACTACGTATCTCGAAAACGGTAAGAGATAGGTTGGGGGTGTTTTAACAAATGTCATAGGGAATCGGGAGAGCAGTCTAATGACACCTGTCAAATGTGCTCCTCTCATTCTTTATACTGCATTTGGAGTGTTTTACCTTATGTTTTCGACCGAATTAGGAGTTTTTGTGGGATTTTGGACTGAATTTGGAGTTATAGTCCTATATCAGTGTAGTAGCGAGCCCGAAGAGCGAGCTCCTGGTGAGGCCGAAGGCCGAACTTTCGGTCCGCGAGGCCGAAGGCCGAGCGTATGATGCGCGAGCCCGAAGGGCGAGCGCTTGGCGAGGCCGCAGGCCGAGCTTTGTTGGTAACTTGCGAGGCCGAAGGCCGAGCTCCGACATGAGAGTTTTTTCCACGTCTCCGACTGGTCTCCATGGCAACTGCCCGCGGTAACCGAAGCACCTACGAGTGGGGTTCCATAACAAAAGTGACTCAGAACCTTGGTACCATTCTGCCCGAACCACCTTTTTATGGCAGAAGGGTGAATCTGGTTTGGTGGCTACAGTTTGGTTCTTTATTGTATTGAGAGTTTATATGGGATTTCATACTTCTATTGGAGTTTTGGAAATTACTTTTTTTTAATGTATAACGTGCTTTTATGACAATTTCTACTGACTCAAGATAGATGCGGGCCGCATGCGGCCCGCACACTGCCCGAAATACTAGTTTATTTATAATATATAAAGCTGGATTACCGTACACTGACTGACTGACTGACTGACTGACTGACATCATTGTTCTCCCAGAAGGAGTCGAGTAGGAAGAATGTGATGTATGGAAAAAGTGTAGAGGGGGTTTGTGTGAGTATGGGAAAAATCCGAAAACTCAAAGATGACGTCTGCCAAGTAAAATTGGATGGCGTATCTCTGAAACGGTAAGAGATAGGTAGGGGGTGCTTAACCAAATGTCATAGGGAATCGGGAGAGCAGTTGGATGATATCTGTCAAAAATCCAAAATGGCGGATTTCAAAATGGCCGCCATACAAAATCCTTCGATCCCTCAAAAAAGTAGCTGGTTCTACCAAAAAGAGTTGAGTACGGTTATAGTAATGTATTACGAAAATGACTAAGGGGTTTAGCTGAGTAGGAAAAAAATTAAAAACCCTAGAAATGACGCCTGCCAAGTAAAGCTGGACTACGTATCTCGAAAACGGTAAGAGATAGTTTTAGGGTGTTTGAACAAATGTCATAGGGAATCGGGAGAGCAGTCGAATGACACCTGTCAAATGTGCTACTCTCATTCTTCATACATTATTTGGAGTATTTGACCTTACAATGTCGACTGTATTAGGAGTTTTTGTGGGATTTTCAACTGAATTTGGAGTAATTGTCCTACTGGCCGTGTAGCGAGCCCGAAGGGCGAGCTTCTGGTGAGGCCGAAGGCCGAACTTTCGGGCCGCGAGGCCGTAGGCCGAGTGGACGGTGCGCGAGCCCGCAGGGCGAGCGCTAGGCGAGGCCGCAGGCCGAGCCATGTTAGTAACTTGCGAGGCCGAAGGCCGAGCTCAGACATGCACCGATTTGGCTGAAAATCGATATATAGGTTGTTCTCGTCATCCTCATTTCAAATATGAAATTTTTATTTCGATGACGTCTGCCAAGTAAAAAAAGGTACTCCGATTTGGCTGAAACTCGATATTTAAGTGGTTCTAGACGCCCTTATTCCAAATCAAAAAAAATTTTTTCGATGACGCCTGCCAAGTAAAAAAAGTTACTCCGATTTGGCTAAAACTCGATATTTAGGTGGTTCTGGGTGTCCTTATTCCAAATCTAAAATTTTTTTTTCGATGACGTCTGCCAAGTAAAAAAAGTTACTCCGATTTGGCTGAAACTCGATATCTAGGTTGTTCTGGACGTCCTTATTCCAAATATGAATTTTTTTTTTCGATGACGTCTGCCAAGTGCAGATAAATCACGTATCTCGAAAACGGTAATAGATAGGTAGGGGGTTTTTGAAAAAATGTCATAGGGAATAAGGAGAGCAGTCGAATGACATTTCGGATGTGTCAAACAAGCTCCTCTCATTCTTTATACTGCATTTGGAGTGTTTTACCTCATATTTTCGACTGTATTAGGAGTTTTTGTAGGTTTTTTGACTGAATTTGGAGTTACTGTTTTACGTCATTGTAGTAGCGAGCCCGAAGGGCGAGCTCCTGGTGAGGCCGAAGGCCGAACTTTCGGTCCGTGAGGCCGAAGGCCGAGCGATTAGTGCGTGAGCCCGAAGGGCGAGCGCTTGGCGAGGCCGCAGGCCGAGCCGTGTTAGTAACTTGCGAGGCCGAAGGCCGAGCTCCGACTTGAGAGTATTTTCCACGTCTCCGACTGGTCTCCATGGCAACTGCCCGCGATAACCAAAGCACCTACGAGTAGGGTTCCTTAACAAATGTGAGTCAAAACCTTGGTACCATTCTGCCGGTACCACCTTTTAATGGCAGTAGGGTGAATCTGGTTTGGAGGCTACAGTTTGTTTCTTTATTGTATTGAGAGTTTATATGGGATTTCCTACTTCTATTGAAGATTTGAAATATTTTTATTTATTGTAAAAGGTGTTTTGTTTTAGTTTAGTACTGCATAACGATAAATGCGGGCCGCATGCGGCCCGCACACTGCCCGAAATACTAGTTTATAATATATAAAGCTCGATTACCACTGACTGACTGACTGACTCACTGACATAAATGTTCTCCTAGAAGGAGTAGAGTAGGGTAAAAATGATGCATGGCAAAAATGTTCGCGGGGTTTTGGTGAGTATGAGAAAAATCGAAAATCATTAAAAAGACGCCTGCCAAGTGAAGATGGATGACATATCTCAAAAACGGTACAAGATAGGTAGGGGTTGTTTGAACAAATGTCATAGGGAATCAGGAGAGCAGTCTAATGACACCTGTCAAAAATCCAAAATGGCGGATTTCAAGATGGCCGCCATACAAAATGATCCGAGCCTGCTGAAGCGAGGCCGTTAGGCCGAGCTTCAGTAGGGGCGGAGCAGTTTGTATGGTGGCTGTCTTGAAATCTGACATTTTGGATCTGACCCACGTGCTCCTATCATTCTTTATACTGGATTTGGAGTGTTTTACCTTATATTTTCGACTGTATTAAGAGTTTTTGTGGGATTTTTGACTGAATTTGGAGTTACTGACCTACAATAATGTATAGCGAGCCCGAAGGGCGAGCTTCTGGTGAGGCCGAAGGCCGAACTTTCGGCTCGCGAGGCCGAAGGCCGAGCGTATGGTGCGTGAGCCCGAAGGGCGAGCGCTTGGCGAGGCCGCAGGCCGAGCCGTGTTAGTAGCTTGCGAGGCCGAAGGCCGAGCTCCGACTTGAGAGTATTTTCCACGTCACCGACTGGTCTCCATGGCAACTGCCCGCGGTAACCGAAGCACCTACGAGTGGGGTCCCTTAACAAAAGTGACTCAGAACCTTGGTACCATTCTGCCCGTACCACTTTTTTATGGCAGTAGGGTGAATCTGGGTTGATGGCTACAGTTTGGTTCTCTACTGTATAAGGAGTTTATATGGGATTTCATACTGTTATGGATTTTTTTTTTTTTTTAATGTATAAGGTGTTTTGATATTGTTTCCAATTGCATAACGAAAAATGCGGGCCGCATGCGGCCCGCACACTGCCCGAATAACTAGTTATTTATAATATATAAAGCTCGATTACCACTGACTCACTGACTCACTGACATAAATGTTCTCCTAGAAGGAGACGAGTAGGAGCAACGTGATGTATGGCAAAAATGTTCGGGGGGTTTTGGTGAGTATGAGAAAAATCGAAAATCATAAAAATGACGCCTGCCAAGTGAAGATGGATGACGTATCTCAAAAACGGTAAAGGATAGGTAGGGGGTGTTTGAACAAATGTCATAGGGAATCGGGAGAGCAGACGAATGACACCTGTCAAAAATCCAAAATGGCGGATTTCAAGATGGCCGCCATACAAATTGATCCGAGCCTGCTGAAGCGAGGCCGTTAGGCCGAGGTTCAGTAGGGGCGGAGCAGTTTGTATGGGGGCCTTCTTGAAATCCGCCATTTTGGATTTGTCCCAGGTGCTCCTATCATTCTTTATACTGCATTTGGAGTGTATTCCCTTATTTTTTCGACTGTATTAGGAGTTTTTGTGGGATTTTTGACTGAATTTGGAGTTACTGTCCTACATAAGTGTATAGCGAGCCCAAAGGGCAACCACCTGGTGAGGCCGAAGGCCGAACTTTCGGTCCGCGAGGCCGAAGGCCGAGCGAATGGTGCGCGAGCCCGAAGGGCGAGCGCTTGGCGAGGCCGCAGGCCGAGCCGTGTTAGTAACTTGCGAGGCCGAAGGCCGAGCTCCGACTTGAGAGTATTTTCCACGTCACCGACTGGTCTCCATGGCAACTGCCTGCGGTAACCGAAGCACCTACGAGTGGGGTTCCTTATTAAAAGTGACTTAGAACCTTGGTACCATTCTGCCCGTACCACCTTTTTATGGCAGTAGGGTGAATCTGCTTTAGTGGCTACAGTATGGTTCTTTATTGTATTGAGAGTTTATATGGGATTTCATACTTCTATTGGAGTTTTGAACATACTTTTTTCCAACGTATCAGGAGTTTTGATATAGTTTAGTACTGCATAACGATAAATGCGGGCCGCATGCGGCCCGCACACTGCCCGAAAAACTAGTTATTTATAATATATAAAGCTCGATTACCACTGACTCACTGACTCACTGACATAAATGTTCTCCTAGAAGGAGCAGAGAAGGGTAAAAATGAAGTATGGCAAAAATGTTCGGGGGGTTTTGGTGAGTATGAGAAAAATCGAAAATCATTAAAAAGACGCCTGCCAAGTAAAGATGGATGACATATCTCAAAAACGGTAAGAGATAGGTAGGGGGTGTTTGAACAAATGTCATAGGGAATCGGGAGAGCAGTCGAATGACATCTGTCAAAAATCCAGAATGGCGGATTTCAAGATGGCCGCCATACAAAATGCTCCGAGCCTGCTGAAGCGAGGCCTTTAGGCCGAGCTTCAGTAGGGGCGGAGCAGTTTGTATGGTGGCCGTCTTGAAATCCGACATTTTGGATGTGTCACACGTGCTCCTATCATTCTTTATACTGCATTTGGAGTGTTTTACCATACATTTTCGACTGTATTAGGAGTTTTTGTGGGTTTTTTGACTGAATTTGGAGTAACTGTCCTACATTAGTGTATAGCGAGCCCAAAGGGCAACCACCTGGTGAGGCCGAAGGCCGAACTTTCGGTCCGCGAGGCCGAAGGCCGAGCGAATGGTGCGCGAGCCCGAAGGGCGAGCGCTTGGCGAGGCCGCAGGCCGAGCCGTGTTAGTAACTTGCGAGGCCGAAGGCCGAGCTCCGACTCGAGAGTATTTTCCACATCTCCGACTGGTCTCCATGGCAACTGCCCGCGGTAACCGAAGCACCTACGAGTTGGGTTCCATAACAAAAGTGATTAAGAACCTTGGTACCATTCTGCCCGTACCACCTTTTTATGGCAGTAGGGTGAATTTGCTTTAGTGGCTACAGTATGGTTCTTTATTGTATTGAGAGTTTATATGGGATTTCATACTTCTAATGGAGTTTTGAACATACTTTTTTTAAATGTATAAGGGGTTAAGGTTAAGTTTAGTACTGCATAACGATAAATGCGGGCCGCATGCGGCCCGCACACTGCCCGAAATACTAGTTTATAATATATAAAGCTCGATTACCACTGACTCACTGACTCACTGACATAAATGTTCTCCTAGAAGGAGCAGAGTAGGGTAAAAATGAAGTATGGCAAAAATGTTCGGGTGGTTTCGGTGAGTATGGGAAAAATCGAAAATCATTAAAAAAACGCCTGCCAAGTTAAGATGTACTACGTATCTCGAAAACGGTAAGAGATAGGTAGGGGGTGTTTGAACAAATGTCATAGGGAATCGGGAGAGCAGTCGAATGACACCTGTCAAAAATCCAAAATGGCGGATTTCAAGATGGCCGCCATACAAAATGGTCCGAGCCTGCTGAAGCGAGGCCTTTAGGCCGAGCTTCAGTAGGGGCGGAGCAGTTTGTATGGTGGCCGTCTTGAAATCCGACATTTTGGATGTGTCACACGTGCTCCTATCATTCTTTAAACTGAATGTGGAGTGGTTTACCATACATTTTCGACTGTATTAGGAGTTTTTGTGGGTTTTTTGACTGAATTTGGAGTAACTGTCGTACATTAGTGTATAGCGAGCCCAAAGGGCAACCACCTGGTGAGGCCGAAGGCCGAACTTTCGGTCCGCGAGGCCGAAGGCCGAGCGAATGGTGCGCGAGCCCGAAGGGCGAGCGCTTGGCGAGGCCGCAGGCCGAGCCGTGTTAGTAACTTGCGAGGCCGAAGGCCGAGCTCCGACTCGAGAGTATTTTCCACATCTCCGACTGGTCTCCATGGCAACTGCCCGCGGTAACCGAAGCACCTACGAGTGGGGTTCCTTAAGAAAAGTGACTTAGAACCTTGGTACCATTCTGCCCGTACCACCTTTTTATGGCAGTAGGGTGAATTTGCTTTAGTGGCTACAGTATGGTTCTTTATTGTATTGAGAGTTTATATGGGATTTCATACTTCTATTGGTGTTTTTAACACACCTTTTTTTTTAATGTATCAGGTGTTTTTTTGACAGTTCCTACTGACTCAAGATAGATGCGGGCCGCATGCGGCCCGCACACTGCCCGAAAAACTAGTTTATAATATATAAAGCTCGATTACCACTGACTCACTGACTCACTGACATAAATGTTCTCCTAGAAGGAGCAGAGTAGGGTAAAAATGAAGTATAGCAAAAATGTTCGGGATGTTTTGGTTAGTATGAGAAAAATCGAAAATCATTAAAAAGACGCCTGCCAAGTGAAGTTGGATGACGTATCTCGAAAACGGTAAGAGATAGGTAGGGGGTGTTTGAACAAATGTCATAGGGAATCGGGAGAGCAGTCGAATGACACCTGTCAAAAATCCAAAATGGCGGATTTCAAGATGGCCGCCATACAAAATGCTCCGAGCCTGCTGAAGCGAGGCCTTTAGGCCGAGCTTCAGTAGGGGCGGAGCAGTTTGTATGGTGGCCGTCTTGAAATCCGTCATTTTGGATGTGCCCCACGTGCTCCTATCATTCTTTATACTGCATTTGGAGTGTTTTACCTTATATTTTCGACTGTATTAGGAGTTTTTGTGGGATTTTTGACTGAATTTGGAGTTAATGTCCTATGATAGCGTATAGCGAGCCCGAAGGGCGAGCTCCGGGTGAGGCCGAAGGCCGAACTTTCGGCTTGCGAGGCCGAAGGCCGAGCGTATGGTGCGTGAGCCCGAAGGGCGAGCGCTTGGCGAGGCCGCAGGCCGAGCCATGTTAGTAACTTGCGAGGCCGGAGGCCGAGCTCCGACTCGAGAGTATTTTCCACGTCATCGACTGGTCTCCATGGCAACTGCCCGCGGTAACCGAAGCACCTACGAGTGGGGTTCCTTAACATAAGTAACTCAGAACCTTGGTACCATTCTGCCCGTACCACCTTTTTATGGCAGTAGGGTGAATTTGGTTTGGTGGGTACAGTACGGTTCTCTAATGTATAAAGTGTTAGTATGGGAAATCGTACATCTTTTGGTGTTTTGAAAATTTTTTTGTTAATGTATAAGGTGTTTTGATATTGTTCAAACTTGCACAACGATAAATGCGGGCCGCATGCGGCCCGCACACTGCCCGAAAAACTAGTTATTAATAATATATAAAGCTCGATTACCACTGACTCACTGACTGACTGACTGACATAAATGTTCTCCTAGAAGGAGACGAGTAGGAAGCAAGTGATGTATAGCAAAAATGTTCGGGGGGTTTTGGTGAGTATGAGAAAAATCGAAAATCATAAAAAAGACGCCTGCCAAGTAAAGATGGATGACATATCTCAAAAACGGTACAAGATAGGTAGGGGGTGTTTGAACAAATGTCATAGGGAATCAGGAGTTTAGTTGAATGACACCTGTCAAAAATCCAAAATGGCGGATTTCAAGATGGCCGCCATACAAAGTGATCTGAGCCTGCTGAAGCGAGGCCGTTAGGCCGAGCTTCAGTAGGGGCGGAGCAGTTTGTATGGTGGCCATCTTGAAATCCGACATTTTGGATGTGTCAAACGTGCTCCTCTCATTCTTCATACTGCATTTGGAGTATTTTAACTTTATTTTCGACTGTATTAGGAGTTTTTGTGGGATTTTAGAGTGAATTTGGAGTAACTGTCCTACGTTAGTGTATAGCGAGCCCGACGGGCGAGCTCCTGGTGAGGCCGAAGGCCGAAGTTTCGGCTCGCGAGGCCGAAGGCCGAGCGTATGGTGCGTGAGCCCGAAGGGCGAGCGCTTGGCGAGGCCGCAGGCCGAGCCGTGTAAGTAACTTGCGAGGCCGAAGGCCGAGCTCAGACTTGCACCGATTTGGCTGAAAATCGATATATAGGTTGTTCTCGTCATCCTTATTACAAATATGAAATTTTTATAACGATGACGTCTGCCAAGTAAAAAAAGTTACTCCGATTTGGCTGAAATTCGATATTTATGTGGTTCTGGACGTCCTTATTCTAAATCAAAAATTTTTGTTTCGATGACGTCTGCCAAGTAAAAAAAGTTACTCCGATTTGGCTGAAACTCGATATTTAGGTGGTTCTGGGTGTCCTTATTCCAAATCTAAAATTTTTTTTCGATGACGTCTGCCAAGTAAAACAAGTTACTCCGATTTGGCTGAAACTCGATATTTAGGTGGTTCTGGGTATCCTTATTCCAAATCAAAAATTTTTTTTCAATGACGTCTGCCAAGTAAAAAAAAGTACTCCGATTTGGCTTAAATTTTATATCTAGGTTGTTCTGGACGTCGTTATTCCAAATATGATTTTTTTTTTCGATGACGTCTGCCAAGTGCAGATAAATCACGTATCCCGAAAACGGTAATAGATAGGTAGAAGGTTTTTGAAAATATGTCATAGGGAATAAGGAGAGCAGTCGAATGACATTTTGGATGTGTCTTACGTGCTCCTATCATTCTTTATACTGCATTTGGAGTGTTTTACCTTTATTTTCGACTGTATTAGGAGTTTTTGTGGGATTTTTGACTGAATTTGGAGTTACTGTCCTACGTTAGTGCATAGCGAGCCCGAAGGGCGAGCTCCTGGTGAGGCCGAAGGCCGAACTTTCGGCTCGCGAGGCCGAAGGCCGAGCGTATGGTGCGTGAGCCCGAAGGGCGAGCGCTTGGCGAGGCCGCAGGCCGAGCCGTGTAAGTAACTTGCGAGGCCGAAGGCCGAGCACCGACTTGAGAGTATTTTCCACATATCGGACTGGTCTCCATGGCAACTGCCCGCGGTAACCGAAGCACCTACGAGTGGGGTTCCTTAACAAAAGTGACTTAGAACCTTGGTACCATTCTGCCCGTACCACCTTTTTATGTCAGTAGGGTGAATCTGGTTTGGTGGCTACAGTTGGGTTCTTTTTTGTATTAAGAGTTTATATGGGATTTCATACTTTTTTTAAATTTTGTACTTATTTTTTAAGTGTACAAGGTGTTATCGTATTGTTAAGTACTGAATAACGATAAATGCGGGCCGCATGCGGCCCGCACACTGCCCGAAATACTAGTTTATTTATAATATATAAAGCTCGATTACCACTGACTCACTGACTCACTGACATAAATGTTCTCCTAGAAGGAGCAGAGTAGGGTAAAAATGAAGTATAGCAAAAATGTTCGGGATGTTTTGGTTAGTATGAGAAAAATCGAAAATCATTAAAAAGACGCCTGCCAAGTGAAGTTGGATGACGTATCTCGAAAACGGTAAGAGATAGGTAGGGGGTGTTTGAACAAATGTCATAGGGAATCGGGAGAGCAGTCGAATGACACCTGTCAAAAATCCAAAATGGCGGATTTCAAGATGGCCGCCATACAAAATGCTCCGAGCCTGCTGAAGCGAGGCCTTTAGGCCGAGCTTCAGTAGGGGCGGAGCAGTTTGTATGGTGGCCGTCTTGAAATCCGTCATTTTGGATGTGCCCCACGTGCTCCTATCATTCTTTATACTGCATTTGGAGTGTTTTACCTTATATTTTCGACTGTATTAGGAGTTTTTGTGGGATTTTTGACTGAATTTGGAGTTAATGTCCTATGATAGCGTATAGCGAGCCCGAAGGGCGAGCTCCGGGTGAGGCCGAAGGCCGAACTTTCGGCTTGCGAGGCCGAAGGCCGAGCGTATGGTGCGTGAGCCCGAAGGGCGAGCGCTTGGCGAGGCCGCAGGCCGAGCCATGTTAGTAACTTGCGAGGCCGGAGGCCGAGCTCCGACTCGAGAGTATTTTCCACGTCATCGACTGGTCTCCATGGCAACTGCCCGCGGTAACCGAAGCACCTACGAGTGGGGTTCCTTAACATAAGTAACTCAGAACCTTGGTACCATTCTGCCCGTACCACCTTTTTATGGCAGTAGGGTGAATTTGGTTTGGTGGGTACAGTACGGTTCTCTAATGTATAAAGTGTTAGTATGGGAAATCGTACATCTTTTGGTGTTTTGAAAATTTTTTTGTTAATGTATAAGGTGTTTTGATATTGTTCAAACTTGCACAACGATAAATGCGGGCCGCATGCGGCCCGCACACTGCCCGAAAAACTAGTTATTATAATATATAAGGCTCGATTACCACTGACTCACTGACTGACTGATTGACATAAATGTTCTCCTAGAAGGAGCATAGTAGGGCTAAAATGATGTATGGCAGAAATGTTCGAGGGGTTTTGATGAGTATGAGAAAAATCGAAAATCATTAAAAAGACGCCTGCCAAGTGAAGATGGATGACGTATCTCAAAAACGGTAAGAGATAGGTAGGGGGTGTTTGAACAAATGTCATAGGGAATAAGGAGAGCAGTCGAATGACATCTGTCAAAAATCCAAAATGGCGGATTTCAAGATGGCCGCCATACAAATTGATCCGAGCCTGCTGAAGCGAGGCCGTTAGGCCGAGCTTCAGTAGGGGCGGAGCAGTTTGTATGGTGGCCGTCTTGAAATCCGACATTTTGGATGTGTCTTACATGCTCCTATCATTCTTTATACTGCATATGGAGTGTTTTACCTTTATTTTCAACTGTATTAGGAGTTTTTGTGGGAGTTTTGACTGAATTTGGAGTTACTGTCCTACGTTAGTGTAGTAGCGAGCCCGAAGGGCGAGCTCCTGGTAAGGCCGAAGGCCGAACTTTCGGTCCGCGAGGCCGAAGGCCAAGCGTATGATGCGTGAGCCCGAAGGGCGAGCGCTTGGCGAGGCCGTAGGCAAAGCCGTATTAGTAACTTGCGAGGCCGAAGGCCGAGCTCCGACTTGAGAGTATTTTCCACGTCACTGACTGGTCTCCATGGCAACTGCCTGCGGTAACCGAAGCACCTACGAGTGGGTATCCTTAACAAAAGTGACTCAGAACCTTGGTACTATTCTGCCCGTACCACCTTTTTATGGCAGTAGGGTGAATCTGGTTTGGTGGCTACAGTTTGGTTCCTTATTGCATTAAGAGTTTGTATGGGAAATCGTACATCTTTTGGTGTTTTGAAATATTTTTTTTTAATGTACAAGGTGTTTTGATATTGTTCAAACTTGCACAACGATAAATGCGGGCCGCATGCGGCCCGCACACTGCCCGAAAAACTAGTTAATAATATATAAAGCTCGATTACCACTCACTGACTGACTCACTGACTGACATAAATGTTCTCCTAGAAGGAGACGAGTAGGAGCAAAGTGATGTATGGCAAAAATGTTCGGGGGGTTTTGGTGAGTATGAGAAAAATCGAAAATCATTAAAAAGACGCCTGCCAAGTAGAGATGGATGACGAATCTCAAAAACGGTAAGAGATAGGTAGGGGGTGATTGAACAAATGTCATAGGGAATCGGAAGAGCAGTCGGATGACATATATCAAAAATCCAAAATGGCGGATTTCAAGATGGCCGCCATACAAATTGATTCGAGCCTGCTGAAGCGAGGCCGTTAGGCCGAGCTTCAGTAGGGGCGGAGCAGTTTATATGGTGGCTGTCTTGAAATCCGACATTTTGGATTTGTTTCACTTGCTCCTATCATTCTTTATACTGCATTTGGAGTGTTTTACCTTATATTTTCGACTGTATTAGGAGTTTTTGTGGGATTTTTGACTGAATTTGGAGTAACTGTACTACGTTAGTATAGTAGCGAGCCCGAAGGGCGAGCTCCTGGTGAGGCCGAAGGCCGATCATTCGGCCCGCGAGGCCGGAGGCCGAGCGTATGGTGCGTGAGCCCGAAGGGCGAGCGCTTGGCGAGGCCGGAGGCCGAGCCGTGTTGGTAACTTGCGAGGCCGAAGGCCGAGCTCCGACTTGAGAGTATTTTCCACTTCTCCGACTGGTCTCCATGGCAACTGCCCGCGGTAACCGAAGCACCTACGAGTGGGGTTCCATATCAAAAGTGACTCGGAACCCTGGTCCCATTCTGCCCGTACCACCTTTTTATGGCAGTAGGGTGAATTTGGTTTGGTGGCTACAGTTTGTTTCTTTATTGTATTGAGAGTTTATATGGGATTTCATACTTCTATTGGAGTTTTGAACTTATTTTTTTTAAATGTATAAGGGGTTAAGGTAAAGTTTAGTACTGCATAACGATAAATGCGGGCCGCATGCGGCCCGCACACTGCCCGAAAAACTAGTTTATAATATATAAAGCTGGATTACCGTACACTGACTCACTGACTGATTCACTGACTGACATGATTGTTCTCCCAGAAGGAGTCGAGTAGGAAGAAAGTGATGTATGGGAAAAGTGTAGAAGGAGTTTAGGTGAGTATGGGAAAAATCGAAAATCATAAAAAAGACGCCTGCCAAGTAAAGATGCATGACATATCTCTGAAACGGTAAGAGATAGGTAGGGGGTGCTTGACCAAATGTCATAGGGAATCAGGAGAGCAGTCGGATGACATTTGTCAAAAATCCAAAATGGCGGATTTCAAAATGGCCGCCATACAAAATCCTTCGATCCCTCAAAAAAGTAGATGGTTCTACCAGAAAGAGTTGAGTAAGGTTATAGTAATGTATTACGAAAATGACTAAGGGGTTTAGCTGAGTAGGGTAAAAATTAAAAACCCTAGAAATGACGCCTGCCAAGTAAAGCTGGACTACGTATATCGAAAACGGTAAGAGATAGGTTGGGGGTGTTTGAACAAATGTCATAGGGAATCGGGAGAGCAGTCGAATGACACCTGTCAAATGTGCTCCTCTCATTCTTCATACCTTATTTGGAGTATTTGACCTTACAATGTCGACTGTATAAGAAGTTTTTGTGTGATTTTCAACTGAATTTGGAGTAATTGTCCTACTGGCCGTGTTGCGAGCCCGAAGGGCGAGCTCCTGGTGAGGCCGAAGGCCGAACTCTTTGGCCGCGAGGCCGTAGGCCGAGTGGACGGTGCGCGAGCCCGCAGGGCGAGCGCTAGGCGAGGCCGCAGGTCGAGCCGTGTTAGTAACTTGCGAGGCCGAAGGCCGAGCTCAGACTTGCACCGATTTGGCTGAAAATCGATATATAGGTTGGTCTCGTCATCCTTATTCCAAATATGAAATTTTTATTTCGATGACGTCTGCCAAGTAAAAAAAGTTACTCCGATTTGGCTGAAACTCGATATTTAGGTGGTTCTGGGTGTCCTTATTCCAAATCTAAAATTTTTTTTTCGATGACGTCTGCCAAGTAAAAAAAGTTACTCCGATTTGGCTGAAACTCGATATTTAGGTGGTTTTGGGTGTCCTTATTCCAAATCTAAAAATTTTTTTCGATGACGTCTGCCAAGTAAAAAAAGTTACTCCGATTTGGCTGAAACTCGATATTTAGGTGGTTCTGGGTGTCCTTATTTCAAATCTAAATTTTTTTTTTCGATGACGTCTGCCAAGTAAAAAAATTTACTCCGATTTGGCTGAAACTCGATATTTAGGTGGTTTTGGGTGTCCTTATTCCAAATCTAAAAAATTTTTTTCGATGACGTCTGCCAAGTAAAAAAAAGTACTCCGATTTGGCTTAAATTTTATATCTAGGTTGTTCTGGACGTCCTTATTCCAAATATGATTTTTTTTTTCCGATGACGTCTGCCAAGTGCAGATAAATCACGTATCTCGAAAACGGTAATAGATAGGTAGGGGGTTTTTGAAAATATGTCATAGGAAATAAGGAGAGCAGTCGAATGACATTTTGGATGTGTCTTACGTGCTCCTATCATTCTTTATACTGCATTTGGAGTGTTTTTCCTTAATTTTCGACTGTATTAGGAGTTTTTGTGGGATTTTTGACTGAATTTGGAGTTACTGTCCTACATAAGTGTAGTAGCGAGCCCGAAGGGCGAGCTCCTGGTGAGGCCGAAGGCCGAACTTTCGGTCCGCGAGGCCGAAGGCCGAGCGTATAATGCGCGAGCCCGAAGGGCGAGCGCTTGGCGAGGCCGCAGGCCGAGCCGTTTTAGTAACTTGCGAGGCCGAAGGCCGAGCTCCGACTTGAGAGTATTTTCCACGTCACCGACTGGTCTCCATGGCAACTGCCTGCGGTAACCGAAGCACCTACGAGTGGGGTTCCTTAACAAAAGTGACTCAGAACCTTGGTCCCATTCTGCCCGCACCACCTTTTTATGGCAGTAGGGTGAATTTGCTTTAGTGGCTACAGTATGGTTCTTTATTGTATTGAGAGTTTATATGGGATTTCATACTTCTATTGGAGTTTTGAACACATTTTTTTTTGTATCAGGTGTTTTTTTGACAGTTCCTACTGACTCAAGATAGATGCGGGCCGCATGCGGCCCGCACACTGCCCGAAAAACTAGTTTATAATATATAAAGCTGGATTACCGTACACTGACTGATTCACTGACTCACTGACTGACTGACATCATTGTTCTCCCAGAAGGAGTCGAGTAGGAAGAATGTGATGTATGAAAAAAGTGTAGAAGGGGTTTGTGTGAGTATGGGAAAAATCCGAAAACTCAAAGATGACGTCTGCCAAGTAAAATTGGATGGCGTATCTCTGAAACGGTAAGAGATAGGTAGGGGGTGCTTGACCAAATGTCATAGGGAATCAGGAGAGCAGTCGGATGACATTTGTCAAAAATCCAAAATGGCGGATTTCAAAATGGCCGCCATACAAAATCCTTCGATCCCTCAAAAAAGTAGCTGGTTCTACCAGAATGAATTGAGTACGGTTATAGTAATGTATTACGAAAATGACTAAGGGGTTTAGCTGAGTAGGGGAAAAATTAAAAACCCTAGAAATGACGCCTGCCAAGTAAAGCTGGACTACGTATCTCGAAAACAGTAAGAGATAGGTTGGGGGTGTTTGAACAAATGTCATAGGGAATCGGGAGAGCAGTCGAATGACACCTGTCAAATGTGCTACTCTCATTCTGCATACATTATTTGGAGTATTTAACCTTACAATTAAAACTGTATTAGGAGTGTTTGTGGGAATTTCAACTCAATTTAGAGTAATTGTCCTACTGTCAGTGTAGCGAGCCCGAAGGGCGAGCTTTTGGTGAGGCCGAAGGCCGAACTTTCGGGCCGCGAGGCCGTAGGCCGAGTGGACGGTGCGCGAGCCCGCAGGGCGAGCGCTAGGCGAGGCCGCAGGTCGAGCCGTCTTAGTAACTTGCGAGGCCGAAGGCCGAGCTCAGACTTGCACCGATTTGGCTGAAAATCGATATATAGGTTGTTCTCGTCATCCTTATTCCAAATATAAATTTTTTATTTCGATGACGTCTGCCAAGTAAAAAAAGTTACTCCGATTTGGCTGAAACTCGATATTTATGTGGTTCTGGACGTCCTTATTCTAAATCAAAAATTTTTGTTTCGATGACGTCTGCCAAGTATAAAAAGTTACTCCGATTTGGCTGAAACTCTATATTTAGGTGGTTCTGGGTGTCCTTATTCCAAATCTAAAATTTTTTTTTCGATGACGTCTGCCAAGTAATAAAAGTTACTCCGATTTGGCTGAAACTCGATATTTAGGTGGTTCTGGGTGTCCTTATTCCAAATCAAATTTTTTTTTTTCGATGTCGTCTGCCAAGTAAAAAAAAGTACTCCGATTTGGCTTAAATTTTATATCTAGGTTGTTCTGGACGTCCTTATTCCAAATATGAATTTTTTTTTCGATGACGTCTGCCAAGTGCAGATAAGTCACGTATCTCGAAAAAGGTAATAGATAGGTAGGGGGTTTTTGAAAATATGTCATAGGGAATAAGGAGAGCAGTCGAATGACATTTTGGATGTGTCTTACGTGCTCCTATCATTCTTTATACTGCATTTGGAGTGTTTTTCCTTAATTTTCGACTGTATTAGGAGTTTTTGTGGGATTTTTGACTGAATTTGGAGTTACTGTACAGCTTTAGTGTATAGCGAGCCCGAAGGGCGAGCTCCCGGTGAGGCCGAAGGCCGAACTTTCGGCTTGCGAGGCCGAAGGCCGAGCGTAGGGTGCGTGAGCCCGAAGGGCGAGCGCTTGGCGAGGCCGCAGGCCGAGCCGTATTAGTAACTTGCGAGGCCGAAGGCCGAGCTCCGACTTGATAGTTTTTTTCACGTCTCCGACTGGTCACCATGGCAGCTGCCCGCGGTAATCGAAGCACCCACGAGTGGGGTTCCTTAACAAAAGTGACTCAGAACCTTGGTATCATTCTGCCTGTACCACCTTTTTATGGCAGTAGGGTGAATCTGCTTTAGTGGCTACAGTATGGTTCTTTATTGTATTGAGAGTTTATATGGGATTTCATTCTTCTTTTGGAATATTGAACACACCTTTTTTAACGTATTAGGTGTTTGTGTAAAATTTTCAAATGACTAAAGATAGATGCGGGCCGCATGCGGCCCGCACACTGCCCGAAAAACTAGTTTTTTATAATATATAAGGCTCGATTACCACTGACTGACTCACTGACTCACTGACATAAATGTTCTCCTAGAAGGAGCAGAGTAGGGTAAAAATGAAGTATGGCAAAAATGTTCGGCGGGTTTAGGTGAGTATGAGAAAAATCGAAAATCATTAAAAAGACGCCTGCCAAGTAAAGATGAATGACATATCTCAAAAACGGTACAAGATAGGTAGAGGGTGTTTGAACAAATGTCATAGGGAATTGGGAGAGCAGTCGAATGACATCTGTCAAAAATCCAAAATGGCGGATTTCAAGATGGCCGCCATACAAAATGTTCCGAGCCTGCTGAAGCGAGGCCTTTAGGCCGAGCTTCAGTAGGGGCGGAGCAGTTTGTATGGTGGCCGTCTTGAAATCCGTTATTTTGGATGTGCCCCACGTGCTCCTATCATTCTTTATACTGCATTTGAAGTGTTTTACCTTATATTTTCGACAGTTTTAGGAGTTTTTGTGGGATTTTTGACTAAATTTGGAGTTACTGTCCTACATAAGTGAAGTAGCGAGCCCGAAGGGCGAGCTCCTGGTGAGGCCGAAGGCCGAACTTTCGGTCCGCGAGGCCGAAGGCCGAGCGTATGATGCGCGAGCCCGAAGGGCGAGCGCCTGGCGAGGCCGTAGGCCGAGCCGTATTAGTAACTTGCGAGGCCGAAGGCCGAGCTCCGACTTGAGAGTATTTTCCACATCTCCGACTGGTCTCCATGGCAACTGCCTGCGGTAACCGCAGCACCTACGAGTGGGGTTCCTTAACAAAAGTGACTCAGAACCTTGGTACCATTCTGCCCGTACCACCTTTTTATGGCAGTAGGGTGAATCTGCTTTAGTGGCTACAGTATGGTTCTTTATTGTATTGAGAATTTATATGGGATTTCATACTTCTATAGGAGTTTTGAACATACTTTTTTCCAACGTATCAGCAGTTTTGATATAGTTTAGTACTGCATAACGATAAATGCGGGCCGCATGCGGCCCGCACACTGCCCGAAAAACTAGTATATTATATATATATGTAGATAATTAGTTCGTTCAATCTATAAATTATAAACGTATAAAAAAATATGTTGCTAAATAATTTTCAATTTGCATTCCTTCAGTAAATTCTATGTTTTCGTACATTCTCATGACTGAGTAGTCGTATACGATACTTGTAATTTTCATATAAAACGATGTAACCACAAGAACATCAACTAAGTTTCTATGAACTAAGGGAGAACTTGGTTCTTGAAACAACTAGTTTCGCAGCATTGAAACCCAAATCACGTCGATATCATTTTCAACGTTACCAAGATATTATTGTAATTTCAAAACTATCCAAGTTTACGTAACATTTCAATTGAAATGGGTATATATATATATATGTCTCATTAAGAGGTTTCATGTAGTCGATGACTTTCAATGTTTCCAATAGCCCTTATATACTTACTTTACTATTTTATTTTAAAATTATAAGGTTGCGTCATCATTTACCAATTGTAAATCATGTTAGCTGAGTTGGTTTAGAGCATACCCTGGCTATAGCGGTGGATAACGCGGGTTGGAATCCCACACATAATCATATTTTTTTCTCTTGTAAATTTGTAATTTTGTAAATATTTGATTATAATAAGTTTGATACCAGTTTTAGTAGGTACGTAAAAAAAACTCTTTAAATTTGGTTCATATGAGTAGGCAATGTAATGTTTTGTTTTTTTTATTACTGATTGTTTAGCTTTTGAACACCAGTAACATTAGCCACTGAATGGTTATTCAAGGTAAAGCCTATTAACAACTTCGACGTGTTGTTCTTGTTACTTGTGTTCAAGAGCTAATCTATCAGCAATAAAAAAACCACCAATAATACTTTCTAAGACAGCTGCCGGAAAACTCAGCTAGGAGCTCGGAGATAGATTTTCTATTCTAACCGAGGATGGTAGCTGGGCCATTGGGCATTCGCAAAATGCCTTACCATCAACGCAAAAAGCTCAAGCTTGTGGAGGAATTTGAAACATGGACCTTTGCCTTTGTCCATAGCAGTCCGTCCACACAGTGGCCATTGGACCATCACCATTGCTTCAAAGGAGAAGCGTGAATATTACACGTTGTCCCACGCGACAACACAAAACATTGCACATCTAAATATATCAAAAGCCTCCAATAAAAAAACTCCAATATATAAAAATTTTACATCGTCCTTTTAAGAAGGTTTAACCATAGGAAAGAAAGGATAAATTTGAACTATGACTCTTTCACAACAATAGATCAACTAGCGGAGCAGGTCGCGCCTTTAGGGATGGATAGTTGCGGGTTCGCAGTTTAATTTTTCCTGTAGTAAATTTGTAATGTTCAATATATTGACCCCGTGCTCGCGTTGATTAATTTCCTCCGATTTTTTTGTGCATAATTATTAGGTGTCTTTTATATCTTATTTTTATTTGGAGCTTGAGTCGTTGTACGAGTATGTCAGCTCCATAATGTACAGTCGCCTGCAATAAGAAATATGTACATTGTTATTTTAAAATAGTGGCAAAGAGTTCTGTTTTTCTCTATTAAATCAGAAGTATCTTAAAATCAAAGACTAATTTGAATATTTTTACTCATATTAATGTTAACTTCGATTATTAATAATTTAGCGACATCACATTATTTTGAAAATTACGAAGTGTTTACTTCTTATTGCAGGCGACTGTACATTCATTTGAAATCTACTTTAAAATCGAGTACATTAAAACTAACAGAGACTTTTCTGCGTCGCTTAATGGCGCAGGATACCTTGAATAGCCTAACCTAATGAGAATTTCAGACTCCCCTAATTGTGGTTCCTGTGGAGTGTTAGAGGACGTACATCACGTCCTGGTGGAATGTGTGCGGAGCCAATCTGTGAGAACGCATATTATAAGTGAATACAGTTCCAATCTTATTAGATGTCAATAATAAGTAATACCCTTTAAGACCTGTATGCCTTTTTGTATAATGGATACTTAGCATTTTTCCTTACAAATAAATATCTTGAATCTTGAAAATAATAGTTGGATCTGCTTTGCCATACATACCTGTAAAATTTCCCATGTGTTTCCGAGATGAGTCGAAAAGGGTTTTAATCGTAGGCGTAAATTATGAGTTACAAGCTAAATAGCTACCCAAGTTACTAACTTAATTTGGCATAGTTGTCTTTCCTACTTTGTAAATGACCGACTAGCTATCACTCAATTGTAGGTTAGCCTGAACAATATCTTTGACCTCCTAATTACAAACCATCAGGTGAAATAGTAAAAAAGGCGAGCTTATCAGCTATAAAAAAACTGTTGCCAAGCACTTAATGATGATGAATTACTTAAGGAATGGTGTGTTAGGGCGAAAATCATATTCGAAAATCATCTATCAAATATATCTATCGATTCGAAATTAAACCTCTGTACCTCTCTAGTTCAGAAATGAATGGCAACAACAGAACTTTATTGTTATCCTTTTTTTTATGCCTGATAGGTTAGCCTTTGACCACTATCTCACCTGATGGTATGTGATGATGTGGTCGAAGATATTATTCAGGCTAACTAGAAGTATTGGCTCTCGAGGACAGCTGCCGGAACAGACCGTTAAGTGCTTGACGACAGATTTTCTACTTGAGGGTGGTAGCTGGCCATGCGGGCATTCGCAAAATGTCCTACCACCATGCTATAACGACTGTCATCCTAAGACAACAACCGGGACCGACGGCTTAACGTGCCCTCCGAAGCACGGAAACGCTCAGTAGTAATGTGACTAGCGGTCACCCATCCAACTCATGACCGCGCGCGACGTTGCTTAACTTTGCTGATCGGTTGAGAACAGCTAAGTAAACTTCGCTACGAGCGCTTCAGAATATTCCTACAGTCGATGTTTCACGGTTAGCCCGTATTTGACCTGATCTTCACTTATGAAGATACACGTATTTGAACTGATCTTTAGGTGAAATTAACCTGAGTATGTATTTATAATTTTATAATATCCTGTTTGAAATTCAAACAAAGTTGACGCGTATTGCCAAGATATAGCGTCGTCGTAAAAATTTTGTGTCACCTTTGAACGGGCGCGACTAAATTCGTATAAGTAGGTAATTATATGAAAAAAGTTCTTACGATCTCTTTCCTAAGAACTTGTTTTCCGTGCGTTAACAAACTTTCCTTTTCCAAAACATAAAACTACACTTTCACATAGTTTATATTATTAAGGCGGCAACGCAAAATGGTCTAAAAGCCCTGAGAGTGCTCCAACGTACCCTAGACTATTAACGAGCTTCTATGCATTGACCTATTTCTCAATTTAGATTTTTTTCTTCCCAAATGTTAAGCAAAATTCAACTTTATTATCTTTACCAGTAGCTTTTCTAACTTAACTAAAATATTGTTGGGTTTGGAAACGAGTGGTAACGATGTCCAGAAACGCTATTAATAGAAATAGAAATCTTATTATAATCACTTTAACGTTTAGATTTGGATGGATCTTTCATTCTATTTCATATGTCTTCTTTTTTATGCATAAGAAATATAATCTTACTGCATATACCATAGGGTATGATTTCAAATACCTGTAATATCAGTTTGTAATGTACAGTGAGGGGTCAGTCTTAACTCTTTACGAGTTATGAATATGAAACATATGGCAATAATATAAGAACACAATAACAGATAAGAAGTCACATATAATATACATGTTTAGGTATTTGTGTAATTATATCTAGCTATAGTTTTTTTTGGGGATAGGTTTGATCATTCTTAGGAAGGTAATATATTTTTCAACACCCTTGCTCGTAAAGTGAGCTTTATTGTATCGTTCTTAGGGCCATTAACCGAACTATAACACCCTCGTGCATAATAAAAATAACATACGAAAATTATGAAAATAGCGCGCATTTTTTTTTGCGCTCGGCAAATGCATGTTTTTTGATTACATATAAACCTCTTTGATGTTACAAATCTGTATTACCCGGTTAAATTGAAAATGCTCTGTTTACTCGCATATAATTTTCAGTTAGGTACTAACTTAACTTTGTAGGGTTAAATAATCCGATTAAATTGAAAATGCTCTGTTTACTCGCATATAATTTTCAGTTAGGTACTAACTTAACTTTATAGGGATAATTCTATTACGCACTATGGTATAATATTATTTTGCACTAGGGTGTTATAGTTCGGTTTATGGCTCTAAGAACGATATAATAAAGCTCACTTTACGAGCAAGGGTGTTGAAAATTATATCATTACAGCCTAATCGAACCAAAGAAATTTCAGTGCCGTAATATATACCATAAATAAGCGCTAAGAGAAGTAGACGTCCTTCAAGGAACTAATATTAATTTGTTATTAGGGCCTTGTTGCTAGCGATTGATTGAATCAAAGCAAACAGCGCTCGTAACGTAGTTTGCTTAGCATTCTTGACCGATCAACTAAATTCATTCAATACAACGTCCGCTGCAGTCATTAGTTGGTTGGGTGACTACTAGTAGCATTACTAATTTACTACTGAGCACTTCAGTGCTTCAGAAGACACGTGAAGCCATCGGTCTCGGTTATTGTCTAAGTATTGCAGTCGTTATTCTGAAGACACCCCACTTCAGATTTAAAACTTATTATATGTGTGTCGGTAACTGAAACATGTTGTTTTTTTATGTTATTGTGACGGAACAAGCTCGAGGCACACCTGATGTTAAGCGGACTAACCTCTGCCTATAACAGATGCATTTCGTCACCAGTCAGGAATTGCACTGTGCCTGTAATTTCACTGGCTCTCAAGGACAGCTGCCGGAATACACTGTTAGGTGCTTGGCGACAGGTTTTCTACTGGAGGGTGGTCGCTAGCCAGGCAGGCATTCGGAAAATGCCCTTCCACCACGCGGTGAAGCTTAAGCCCCGCGGCGGGATTCGAACCATGGACCTGCTGCGCGGCAGTCCATAGCCAATGCCACTGAGCCATCACTGCTTCAAATGATGTCCCGTATGTTTACGTTTATTTGTATTGACTACGCCTTTTTTAGGCGAGCTAACCCACTGACAGTGACGGATGTCTCATGATCCAAAAATTTGTCAGGTCCGGTCCGAGACCCGACCGATTTCTCATGGAGACGCTCCGAAAAGAGACCAAAAAACCTTTTACGCAAATAAATGAATGTCCAACGCCTGACGGATTGGTTTGCATTTATGTGATGCGGGTAGCATATACCTAGTTTACTTAAGATAGCTTGTATTTTGAAGCGCTGGAAGTGAAGCTGAGTAAGTCGTTCTTAACGTTAAATTAAGCAACGCCAGCTGTAGTCATGACTTGGATGGGTGAACGCTAGTGGCATAACTACTGAGTGCTTCCGTACATTGTACCCGTGGGGTGCCGGGAGTGTCACCTGTGGGTGTCGTGACAGGCAACTAAGGCAAAAATACCGGAAGGTGGGAAAAAAGTAGCATCGTTTATTGAACTGTCAAGTTCTCCTCTGATCAATACGGCCTACCTAGAGTGGGATTCTGGTGAATTCCCCAATGAGACCTGTTTCACCTGGTTGACGTTCCTGTTGATGTGATGGGGGTTGTGGCTACCGTGCTTTAGAAGGCACGTAAAGCCGTTGGTCCCGGCTAATTTCTTAGGATGGCAGTCGTTACAGCAAAAAGTGGGCCCTGATGCCCGCCTGACTAGCTACCACCTTCATGTAGAAAAACTAACTTTATGCACCTAACGGCGTGTTTAGACAGCTACCCTGTCAAAACTTCAAGCCATTCTTGGTTAGCCTGTACAACATCTTATTATAACAAATAAAATCAAATCATTTATTTGCTACTATACATGTCACATAAGATCGTATAGTAATGGTTTAGGATACAATGTATTTAGTCTGCAAGCAGACGTGCAAATTAATGTGTAGTATTTATTAAGCATTTAAAATTGATGTTTTACAAAATTCTTTAAATTCTTTCACACTGTAAAAACAGTTGTCAAGAAGCCAGTGAGTCAAAGAGCTTTTAAATTTGTTACCATCCAATATTTGGATGTCGTTTGGTATACAGTTATAAATGGTTAGACACATATTGTAAATATTATTTTCTAGTAGTACCTCATCATCACTTACCATTAAGCGAGGTAGTGGTCAGAATAAAAAAGGTACCAAATTGTTTATTAATACTTAAAGGCGCGTTGAAGAAAGTCCATGTTTAAAGAAAGTATTAGGTATATATTTGTAGACAAGTGCGGTAAGTTAACTATTCCAATTAAGGCTACGATATTGTTCGCCCGAGCCGTAGGCCAGGGTCTACAAGGTTTTTTTTTGAGTCGTACAGAATCGTAACCGTAGTATAATGTAAAAAGAAACTGAATTAGCCATTAAAACTTCTTAAAATACAGTAGCAACAGTACGCGTGCTTTGAACATGGTAATGTCAAAAGAATGTGAAAAACATATTGATTAAAAAATCCTACTACACAGTTTCTGATTACTTAAACGACAAAAATGCCTGGACAATTCCGCTTCTGCCAAGCTGTTGCCTGTCACCTACTCAATTTAGACAAATATTGTAATAACTTTATTATATAGGAAGTATGTAACACATTGTTAAAATATGTTTAAAAGAATGGCCCAAGTTTCTTGCCCGTTGTTCTCGCAGTGGCTCTATACAATTTATTTGCTGAACGTGGCAGTACAATGTAGATTATTTCAATACTAAAATTTGTAATTGACCTTCATTAGAGCGTCGTAGACGCCTAAATTAATAAATGATTTTGACTTTGACTTTGACAAAACAGGCGATGTCTCCTGACTGAGTCTCAGTAGTGAGCGTATATGCGTATACTTCATGCCTGTCCTCCTAACATTAATATTCATTTAAACATTTTTTACAATGGAAGTATAGCTATGTGCATAATATGCTATTGATACATTTTTCCATATATTTTCGTGATATTAGAGCGTACCTTATCTTTCTTTTTTTATTTATATCAATAGCCTTAGCTGTGGTGTTGTCATAATTTACCACTAACTGAAAATATAAATTGTATATTTGACTCCAGATGTTTCTTTAAAAATATATGCACGCAAAGAATTACGGTAAGAATAACTCTTCCTTTTTTGAAGATGATTATAATATGTTATTTTAAATATGTGTTGTTAGTGATAACATAATTCAAAGTACTTTAATATTGTTATGTTAGCAATAACGCCTGCTATGCGGATTAAATTACAAAATTACAAATATACGATAGGAAAAATTTAAGTCATGTGCGGGATTCGAACCCGCGTCCATCCACCCCTTTAGCTGGGGTATGCTCTAACCAATTGAGCTAACATGACGTCATAACTCAAATCCTTCCTATCGTTGTTTAACCATCGTATCGGGATGGAGCGACATCTATAGTACAACTTACGTTGTACTACAAACAAGACCAATTTTGCAATTGGTTTTATACAAGGTGGTTTGGTTCATTTTTACATGTATAAAACGATGGTTAAATAACGACAGGAAAGATTTGAGTTATGACGTCATGTCATGTTAGCTCAATTGGTTAGAGTATACCCCGGCTAAAGGGGTGGATGGACGCGGGTTTTTTTAATTCTGTATTTTGGTAATACACAACCTAATTATCAAATGTGTAGTCCTTACAATTATATGTTTGGTAATACACAACCTAATTTTCAAATGTGTAGTCCTTACAATTATATGGTTGGTAATACACAACCTAATTATCAAATGTGTATTCCTTATAATTATGTGATTGGTAGTAATCAAGGTAATTTAAGGGTGGTAAACGTTTAATTACCTCATGGGGTGCCGAGTTAGGAACACAACCCATATTTTCACGTCGATATCATAGAAGGCCACCAAGGGAAAAAATACTGGACGGTGCGCAAGCAACGCCTTCTAATAAATATGACTTAAATTTTTCCTATCGTATATTTGTAATATTGTAAAATAATTCAGAGTAGCCGACATGAGCGGTATAAGGGTAGAAAGACACAGATAAGCTTATGAAGCAAAAAACACATTAACGACGGTATAGGTACGTAAACAGACTCCCGGAAATGTATACAATCGATTAACTAATACAAACCATTCAATCAAACCTCGACGGAATTTTCCTTTCATAAACATCCAAATTACTCCGGTAATATATTGTGTAATTCAATATTGAAATTTGTATACCATAATTTGCGGAAAACAGGAAACCCTTTGTATCCAGTTTTAATAATTGAATAGAGTCCTTGGTTTAATTTAACTGCGTAGGAACCCAGATTATGTGTCGGGAACAAGCAATTTTATGATTAATTTTCGTACTATACTTACACACACATATATATGTTATCAGAGTTTGTTTATGTTAAAAGTTAAGACAAAATAAAAAGAAAAGTTTGCTAAATTCGTAGCTGAATTTCACTAACAAGCCCATGATATTATATTCAGGACTGCTGATGAGCTGCTGTTAAGAGCCAGTGATATTACAGGCACATGACACTGTGTCTCGAGGTGAAGGGCGCAGTGCAATGCGTCACTTGTGATGAAATGCATCTGTTATAGGCAGAGGTTAGTCCGCTTAATATCAGGTGACGGACGGACGGACAGCGAAGTGTCATTAATAGGGTCCCGTTTTTACCCTTTGGGTACGGAACCCTTATAAACAAGCTTGGCGTATAGACTTGAGAGTGTTTCTAAAAGAGCCTTAATTAACATTAAGTGCTTGGTGATGGTTTTTGAGGGTTTCGTAACCAAAAGGTAAAACGGAGCCCTATTAATAGGACGCTACTATTTGTTTGCCTGTATGTTTATCCCTTTGTCCATATGCTACAGATTACAAACGCATTTTTTTTATGTTATTGGGACGGTACAAGCTCGAGGCCCACTTGATTTTAAGCGGACTGCCTATAACAGATGCATTTCGTCACAAGTCACGAATTTTACTGCGCCCGTTGAATTGAGACATAGTTCTTAAGTATCATGTGCCTGTAATTTCACCGGCTCTCAAGGACTGCTGCCGGAAAACACCGTTAGGTGCTTGGCGACAGACTTTCTACTTGAGGGTGGTCGCTAGCCAGGCGGGCATTCGCAAAAAGCCCTTCCACCATGCGGAGAAGCTCAAGCCCGCGGCAGTGTCAAACGTTGACCAAAGCATAAGACTATTTAAAAATAATCATTAATATAGCTTAGTGGGGATTTAAAATACATTATGAGAAGGTAGGCGGCAAAAATACTTTTTCACATCCTAGATAGTATTATGATCTAGAACTATAGCTCATTGAGTGGACTACAATTATATTTTCTATTCTCATGCTTTTATAGTTCTGGTTTACGAACGGTGTCATCGGACTAAAATAGATTTTATTCTCTAGTGCATAAATAATGCTTTTTAAGCATCAGTGCCCAAAAATGATTATCTGATACAGGTGATGAGCCAAGCCCAGTTCAGTGGCAGATACTCTTGCTTAATATGTTCAAATCCATCTAGCCCTATCATTCATTATAAGGGTTATTGGTAAAATGCTAACAACCTCTTAGGTTTGACTTCTGCTAGTCCTAAGAAACATTTAGAGATATTTTTTTCTGTTATGAAAAATTTAAATTTTTTGAATTTTTTTATGTTTTTTATATGTTGACTGAATAAGCACGAGAACCACCCGATGTCAAAAGTGTCTTGTGCCTGTAATGTATTTTTTTTTATGCTTGATATGTTAGCCTTTGACCACTATCTCACATGATGGTAAGTGATGATGTGGTCGAAGATGTTGTTCAGGCTAGCCTAGAATTACTGGCTCTTGAGGATAGCTGCCGGAACACACCGCTAGGTGCTTGGCGACAGATTTTATACTTGAGAGTGTATAAGCTAGCCAGGCGGGCATTCGCAAAATGCCCTACCACCATGCTGTAACGACTGCCATCTTAAGACAACAACCGGGACTGACGGCTAACGAGCCCTCCGAAGCATGGACGCGCTCAGTAGTTGCACTAGCGGTCACCCATCCAACTCCTGACCGCGGCGGACGTTGCTTAACTTAGCTGATCGATTAAGAATGTATAAACAAAGTTCACTACGAGCGCTTCAAAAAAAACTTTACTCTATTAAGTTGCAGCTACACACGTTCTTTAGTCGCAAGCCGCCTAAGACCGACCAGTGCAGAATAAGGTACACGACACAGCTGTTTTGATGTGCCTGTAGTAAGTACTTATGTTTAAAAAGCTCGCGGGTTCTGTAAGTATAAATACCAACCTAGTTTTAATAAAATTGGTACCGATTCTACATAATAGTTAAAAATGTTGTATTAAGTTTTTTGTTCCTACAGATTATCTTTGTACACTGTCTTACCTTTTGCTAAGTAGTTACATAACTTCACTTACACACTACGCAAACACTCATATCCACACACACTCACGCACACATATCATTTTATATTTATATATCGAGGGTATTCTGGCAGAACCAAATAAATGCAAAAAAATTAAAAAATTAGCTATAAACATAGGATATTTAGTTTTCGTCGCATTTTTTATCTGGTAAAACCATATAGCTGCCGAAGCTTTAACAACGGTTTTTTTCCTCTGATAAAGAAAATAACTAGCATTTTTTGTCTATAAATTTAAAAGCAAAAGGTGATATGGGCTCTTTAAAAGGTAAATAAAAAGTTTCTTACAGTGAAAACGTAATACAACAATTTATTTTCTTTACTCACAAAAGCGCTTATAGATATTTGGGTTTTGTATTAACAGGTAAAAAAGAATAATTATTAGAAACTAATCTTATTTGATTCTCATTAGTAAAACGAACTGTGTTCTTTGTTAATAAGCCTTTTTTCTGACACTTGCTCAGGTCAAAATAGAAACCAATATGTGGCAGCAATTCTTTTGTGGGCTGTTCAGAATATTGAACACTTACAGATTATAGAGCAAAAATTTTTAGAATCAGGACATACATACATGGAGGCCGATTCTATGCACAGTGCTATTGAATCACAAAAGAAAGAAACATCAGTATATTCAATGCAAGACTGAATTTCAATATGCGAACGTGCAAGGCGTAGGAAAATACATACTGTTCAACAGAAGAAGATAGTCAAGGAGCCATACAAAACAAAAGAGTTTAAATACCATGAGTTTTATGATCTAAAAGATCTGGCTTCTAAGATTATTCATAACAAAGATAAGGACAAGGAAGGAAATAAAGTACAGTGGCTTAAAATCAAACGACTAAGGTTTGTAAAGAAGGAGAAAAGAATTTACTTCAATTATGACATGAGTGAGACTTTTAATTACATTGATGTTACTGGTAAAGAAGGAAAAACTAGAGCTATACGAACAAGAAGAAAGGAACAAAATGAATTTCCAACTGAGTTAAAAAAATGTATAAAGAATCATTACCTATATCCGAAGCAAAAACACAGGATTTACTAAATTTGGTTAAAAAAAACATAATAAGTACCAGAAGAATTTGCCTTGGTATAAAAATCTGAAGACGGTTAGTGTTCCTGTCGAGGCTGAAGAGGAGAATGAGCTGATGTCGTGCGAGGAAACTCCTTAATTCCTATATTCGTATTTTTTTTCTGCATAATATTTTCAAGTGCTATTTCTCTACAGAATTAAACTGTTTAAAGTTAAGAAAGCTTACAATAAATAAAATAAATATCGCGTATTTGTTTCTTTAATGCAGTAATTCCCACAACATTTACAGGTAGAAACAGATAACTGAGAAAAAACATATTCTACCGCCTTAAGTGGAATATTATTTCAATTTATTTTAACATCAACTTATTTTATATGGGACAGTGAACTGTTCCTAATATAGTAGGTAAAGATTAACGTGTGTTTAAGAGATTTACAGCTTAGTAACGTATTTCAGGTAAAACAAAATAACTGCAATACCTTCACGCCAACTTTCACCTTTTTTAAACTTTTTATGACAATTATTGCATAAATTATTGTATCAAGACAGTTTTAGATAATGTATCTATGTACTAATAGTAAAAAAAAATGTAATTATGCTTCGTCATTGACATAATGATCGTCCAAAACTTTAAATCTATTTTTCTCAAAATAACAAAATCGCTACTTATCTGGTTCTCCCAGAATACCCTCGATATATTTGAATTTGGAAGCATCAATATAGACTATGTATTATTTACTAATTTTGTACTTACGAAGGGAATGCAGAATTTACAACACAAGACTACATCTTAGTGTAGATTCTGCAAGTATTATTTGCAACTAATTAGGCCACTTTTAATATGTTATTTTTAAGTTTCAGTTCTATATAGTAGAAGTAATATGTGCTAAACTGAAAAATAAAATCTCCTTTACCTTAATATTTTGTACCTACGTCTTTGGTTATCCGCCATCTGTTTCAATACGAATGAACTAAGTACAGCTAGGTCAAACACGTTGTGTTCTTTTTTAATTTCAGTGTTACAAAATATATGTACGTGTCTTCCTAACTGAGTATACATGTTTTCAATAGATGGCGCTTTTACAAACAATGCATATCACCGTATCATTGTTACGTCAACATAATTATTTAAATGCTGTCTGTTTGATTTGCGTCGCGTCACACACAATAACATAATCGTTTGTAATTTTTAACTCAGGGATTTAAAATTAAAACTAACGCATAATATTATAAAATATAACATAAAAAGTTCAATTTTAAAAAACAGTTTCCAAAGGGTAAATTATTATACCTACCATAATAATATGTATACACATAATACTAGAGTAGAGTCCTTGTCATTTTCGTATCCAAAGGACAAAACGAAGCTATATTGAAGAGACTCCGGTGTCTGTCGGTCTGTTAATACGTTCTTATTTCACGGCTCCCTAGCTCGTTAACGTATTATGATTTTTATTATTTTATTTAGTAGCGCTCGTAGCGAAGTTTGCTTAGCTGTTCTTAACCGATCAGCAAAGTTAAGCAACGTCCACCGCGGTCATGAGTTAGACGGGTGACATTACTATACTGAACGCTTCCGTGCTTCGGATGCACGTTAGGCCGCCGGTCCCGGTTGTCGTCTTAGGATGGCAGTCGTTATAGCATGGTGGTAGGGCATTTTGCGAATGCCCGCCTGGCTAGCTACAACTACAACCCTCAAGTAGAAAATCTATCGCCAAGCACCTAACGATGTGTTCCGGCAGCTGTCATTGAGAGCCAGTAAAATTACAGGCACCCGAGACTCAACAACTAGGTATATTACCACCAACTTAACTGTGCAGTTCTCGAGGGCGCTATTGGTCAAGGAAATCAACTACAAACTGTCACAATTTGAGCGAATTTTTTGGTGGGTCTGTATATCTCAGTGTGACGGGCGCAATGAAGTTCGTCACAAGTGAAGAAATAGAACAAAGCTCGAACCGGCTGCGGGGATCGAACCATGAACCTGCGGTGCTGCAGTCCATAGCTATATCCACTCGGCCATCATAGCTTCAAATTGGTCAATAAAATAAGATAATGGTAGCCTTCGGAAGACTTTATTTTAAATATTTTCTACTCCCAGATATCATCAATCTAAAAGTTTTCCAAAGTGAATGGCAAAAAAACTTGCATCATCCATTCCATTCCACTTTTTCAGCATTTTCAAAGTCGCCACTAATCTATGTCAATTTACAGCAGCCAATGAATATAAGATTAATCGTGAGCCTATCTGGATCGGTCTCCCCTTTGAATAATTAATTGAAACACTCCGACACCCTGCCTTCATCTCTTTCACACACGGCAGAGAAAATGAGACAGAAAAGCCATCAGATTTTATGTATCGCTCGTGTAATTAAGTTTTTAAATTGGCCTTTCTTTGCTTTGCTCCTGCAAATTGTTGACCTGTAACGTTTTATTTTTGAAAGAGAGACCGCGGAACGCTAAAAAAAAATCATTTTTCGTTTCAGCTTGAACAAAAATGGTTTCCTGTCTGTCCGGATTCTGAATTTCCAGTTTCAGTTCCGGAGGTCTTTTTAATCTCTTTTGAAGCAGTGATGGCTCAGTGGCATTGGCTATGGACTGTCATGCAGCAGGTCCATGGTTCGAATCCCGCTGCTGGCTTGAGCTTGGCTTGAGCTGCACGGTGGAAGGGCATTTAGCGAATGCCCGCCTAGCTAGCGACCATCCTCAAGTAGAAAATCTGTCGCCAAGCACCTAACAGTGTGTTCCAGCAGCAGTCCTTAAGGGCCAGTAAAATTAACGGCACCTGAGACCTAACAATTCGTCGAAGAAATGCCTCTGTTATAGGCAAAGTTTAGTCCACTTAACATCAGATGGGCCTCGGGCTTGACCCATCACAATAGCATAAAAAAGTAGCATTTCTCAACTGACTCTCGCAAAAAAATTGTGAGCATCACTTACGATCAGGTGAGATTATGGACAAAGGATGATATCTTTCATGATATTTGCATGGCGGTATTTAGCGAATGCCCGCCTGGCTAGCTACCACTCCTCAAGTAGAAAAACTGTTGACAAGCACCTAACGGTGTGTTCTGACTGCTGTACGGGTTAGCCTGAATAACATCTGAGACCACATCATCATTTACCATCAGGTAATACAGTGATCAAAGGCTAGCCTATCAGCAATTAAAAAAACAACCGGTACTAAAAATTTCAATAAATTATGGTTAATCGCGGTAGCGCGCCGGAATAGCCACTATGCGACCCGAGCGGCAAAGCCGTGTATTGTCTTGCGAGAGGGCGCTCCTTATGTTTGAATTCGCGCGGGAACGAACGACAGTGTTGGATTTTGAATTTTGGTTGAGTCCCATTGGTTGGAATGACCGCGGGAAATATTATTATGAGATGTGATAGGCCCGTTTAAATAAGCTGGCGCTACATAGATACATTAATTAAGGTCAGAGCTCAATATACGGCATTTCTTGACCATATTTTGAAAAATTTACTACCCTTTATATGTACGTCAGGTTAGGAACCCTTTGTGGTCGTCCACTTGATACCGTCAACTCGACGAATCATCAGGCTATCCTCTCCACAAAGAGAAAAGACGCGGGAAGGGCCCATTTTAAAATACAGTGATCGTACACAGTCGTTGCAGTGTCGAACCTATGGACCCTTATGGGTCAAAGTCACATTTCTGGAAAGGTCTTGAACTTAGCTTTTGTATTATGTATAAATTACATGTTGTTTTTGTTTATTTGAGATAACACAGGCGTAAATTACCGCTACATAGTACCGTATAAGTACAGTAAATTTATTCGTAATAAAAATAAAAAATACGATTAAAAAAAACATCATAAAAACACTCTTATCGGTATGATTAAAAAAAATGCTGATATAAAAAAAATACATATTTGGGCCCAAAAATGCATCTTACAGTGCATTCACGGCGCGTTAGACGTGCTTTTATTTATTTATTTGGATTTTATTTTTAACATTTTTGCCATATTTGTTTATGCAGTTACGAGTATGTAGATAATACATTCAAAAATAGGTACCTATATAGTCCAATTTAACCCAGAAAATCAAAATAAAATATCTACAGAGGTATAAAAACCCACTCTTATACTATGTAAATACCTACGTAATAAGCCGTAAAACAATCAAAACCATTGTGAATAAATTGTTTCGAGCGGTTTATGACATTGTAAACGTAGGTATTTCCAGATAAAAGTACCTTTAGTGAACAGATGAGAATATACACTTTACATACATATATAATGTTTGGATTATTACTTAAATAATAGTTATCATATAAGTACCTGTCACAAACTACCTACGTCATATCAATACATAGCGCACGGCATCGTTTTTGCGCTACCTATTCTATATATTTTGCCTCCCTACGGTCAAAATATTGACGTAATAAACTGTGTATATAATCAAATACTACTATGTTTTTCGAATAATTATTAAATTTTATTCGTCAATTCCAAAAGTCATAACTGAGTCTTACCATTTGAATGCGGCGAGGTCGACTCTGCGAGCAACGCCAAGTTTAACCTTGTAGGTATTCAAAGCACTTAACTTTTAAATTTCATTTTGATATTTGCACCATTGTCACACTCACACACTAGAGCATACCATAGTTTACATTTTTCACTATATTAAATAGAAGTGTTAAACTATATCACTCGATTATTGAAACGGTCGCGCCGAAAACGCTCGCACATTCCCGGAGAAACCAGCAGCGTGACGCGCGGCTACAAAGTGCTATGTATATACGCTCCATTGTCACACTCACACACTAGAGAATATAGGTAATGGTATATACTTTTCACTATATTAAACTATATCACTCGATTATTGAAACGGTCGCGCCGAAAACGCTCGCACATTCCCGGAGAAACCAGCAGCGTGACGCGCGGCTACAAAGTGCTATGTATATACGCACCATTATCACACTCACACACTAGAGAATATAGGTAATGGTATATACTTTTCACTATATTAAACTATATCACGAGATTATTGAAACGGGCGCGCCGAAAACGCTCGCACATTCCCGGAGAAACCAGCGTATCTCGCGGCCGCGGCCCGCGCATCGACTGACGATCTACTAAATCTACTTGCTTGACTACTCGTCGAAACTTAAAAATTCTAGGAATTATTATTCATCAATTACGTCGATGCATTCCGCATTTCAAGGACGTCATTCACGTGAAAGAATCATTTGAATATGACCCTTAGATCTTATGATATAAGGATCACAGTCGGCAACGGCGTGCTTAGGACGTAGTGGTCCTAGTCGACCGCTAAAAATATCGAGCGAGGACGTAGTGGGCCTAACGACTTCAAAAGGGAAGAGAATACAGTACACAGTATAGTATATTTACAACAAATAATGTTAGCAAGGTGTGAGTTAGAAAAGAAAAACAATCATGTAGATTTCGCATGTGAATCGCTACATGAAAATGGATGAGACAAATTCAACAAGAGCATTATATAGGTATAGGTATATATAGCTTTCCGGCCGCGGCTACGCCCGCGCGTATGTCGGTTATCGCGCAAACCATTTACCTACCTCTTATTCCGCAGTTGAATATAAACTACCTATATTCCTTCCCCGGATGAAATTTGGTACCTATGGAAATAGTTTGAGACACGGGAAAGGACATAAACTAGTTTTTATCCAACTGCGCAAAAAGAGGTTAATGGTTTTGCGTGATAACCGATCTACTGGACCGATTAGGATGAAATTTGGTATGGAAATGGTTTGAGACACGGGAAAGGACATAGGATAGTCTTTAACCAACTGCGCAAAAAGAGGTTAATCGTATTTTGCATACATTTAGGTACAATGATATTTTTTAATTAAGGTTCTTTAAATATTTTTTATTCAATCTGAATCTGGCGTAACAATGCTACAGTACTAAACTGAAAGCACCTAGGCAACCCAAAGGCGCTCGAATCGAAACGCTCGTAGCGAAGTTTACTTAGCTGTTCTCAATCGATCAGCAAAGTTAATTAACGTCCGCCGCGGTCATGAGTTGGATGGGTGACCGCTAGTGACATTGCTACTGAGCGTTTTCGTGCTTCGGAGGGCACGTTAAGCCGTCGGTCCCGGTAGTTGTCTTAGGATGGCAGTCGTTATAGCATGGTGGTAGGGCATTTTTGCGAATGCCCGCCTGGCTAGCTACCACCCTCAAGTAGAAAATCTGTCGCCAAGCACTTAACGGTGTGTTCCGACAGCTGTCCTTGAGAGCCAGTACTTCTAGGTTAGCCTGAACAACATCTTCGACCACATCCTCACTTACCATCAGGTGAGATAGTGGTCAAAGGCTAAACCTATCAGGCATAAAAAAAAAGGCCAGTGCAGACCTACAGGTAATCCGAATGTTCCAACCCACTACCAGCAGCATTGCCCCGTTGGATTGCAATGCTTATAATAGTAATTAACATCGCACTTGATCAAATCTGTATATAGAGATTATATTAGAAATATTAAATCCAAATCAGTCATTTGGGAGTTATGATGATAACCAGACACGTCAAACTTTTTTCGTCGTGAGTTAAATATAGGTAAGTACCTAATTCACACATTTTTTTTTATGTCGTATTGTTAGCCTTTGACCACTATTTCACCTGATGGTAAGTGATGATGTGGTCGAAGATGTTGTTCAGACTAACCTAGAATTACTGGCTCTCAGGGACAACTGCCGGAACACACCGTTAGGTGCTTGGCGACAGATTTTCTACTTGAGGGTGGTAGCTAGCCAGGCGGGTATTCGCATAATACCCTACCACCATGCTATAACGACTGCCATCCTAAGACAACAATCGGGACCGACGGCTTAACGTGCCCTGCGAAGCACGGAAACGCTCAGTAGTAATGTCACTAGCGGTCACCCATCCAACTCATGACCGCGCGCGACGTTGCTTAACTTTGCTGATCGGTTGAAAACAGCTAAGTAAACTTCGCTACGAGCGCTTCAAAACTCATGTTGCTATTTGTCATACCTGTCCCCTTAATCTTTGAATTTCAATCCGAGAACATGGCTGCCTATGCTGTGCCGTGAAGCATGGTCTTGCTCAATTACAAATCGACTAAATAATAATGTATTCGGGCGGTTTAATCCCAGAATATGAATTCACTTGTGAAAAGTGAATCCATCGATTTTGACTGTTTTTCCCAATTGCTTTTTGCAGTAGGTATCTTAGGACGCAGGATGGCATTTTAAATACGCAATTTCCGAACGTACCTATAGCTCGTGTAATCTCTACGAGTGCCCAGCTGCGTGTGGGTGAGAGTATGCCGGCCGGCTTAACTGCACTGGTCGACAATGCTCGATTCTTATGGCGCGTCTAGTATATATATATCGTATTAAGGTAGATGAGTATAGACCTATTGCAGTACTCTCTTCAGCAGCAAAAGTATTCGAGTCCATAGTGCAAAAGAAAATAGCAGTACAGGTAAGTTCGCAGCTCTCAGATGCTCAGCACGGGTTTAGACCGGCAAGGAGCACTACCACCAATCTGCTTAGTTACATGGGGGAACTGCTTCCAACAATAGATAGTGGAGGTCAAGTGGATAGTGCTTATTTTGACTTTAAAAAAGCCTTTGATTTGGTCGATAATGATATAGGTATTGCTTAAGAAACTAGCATGGTTTGGGTGCACCCCAAATCTTTTACAGTTTTTTGCTAACTACATGACTGACAGGAAACAATATGTAGAATATTCGGGATATAGGTCGGGGCTTTATTTTACCAGGTCTGGGGTAAGCCAGGGTAGCAATATGGGACCCTTGGAATTTATTTTGATGATAAATGACTAGCCGAAAGTAGTTCAGGATGCTAAATGCTTGTTATTTGCTGACGACCTGAAGCTATCGCTAGTGATTAAGAATACAGAAGACTGCGAGCGACTACAAAGGGATATAGACAGAGTAGTGTCCTGGAGCAAGGACAACTGTCTGCAATTTAACGCCGGAAAATGTTTATCAATCACATTTACGCGTTCTCATAAACCGGTTCTATATAATTATAGTATTGACGGAATGCCGTTGGTTAGAGTCAATGAGGTGAAAGACTTAGGAGTAACCTTTAACGCGGAATTATTATTTCGGAATCATATTATTAAAATATGCAAAAAAGCATTTGGGAGCTTGGGGTTTATCCTGCGTATGGCCAAAGGCTTTACCAATATTAATGCAATCTCTGCTTTATATAACACTCTAGTCAGGAGCCAATTGGAATGCAATAGTGTCATCTGGTCTCCTCACGAGACAAAGTACGTTCTAATGGTAGAAAAAATACAAAATAAATTTATAAGGTATTTATATTTAAAAAAATATGGAGTATATCCATTCTATCCATTGATGTACCCTACTCTATTTATTCTAGGCATGGTAGGATATAATGAACTAAGGGTCAGGAGAGAGTGCACTCTCGTTACTTATATCTTTAAAGTGCTGCGAGGTAGGGTACACAATGCTGATGTTCTACAGCAGATATACTTGTGCGTACCGGATGGATTCGTGTGCCGAAGACGGCTGCCAGGGTTGTTGGCATTGCCTCACGCGCGGACCAACCTCCTACGAGTGGCACCTCTTACGCGAGCATTTCGCACTCTCAATGAAATTGCGGATGAAATAGATTTATTTAGCTGTGACCTGAGTGAATTCACAAACGTAGCTTTGAGAATTTTATGTAATGTTGTTTAATGTATAAATCGCTACACTGTCGCATTGGGTTGAGTACCTGTAATGATAGCTGTAAGTTTAGATAATAAATAAATAAAAAAAAAAATATAAAAAAAAAAATATAGGTCAATGTATAACAATGTAGTATCAGTAATTTATTTTATCATTATATTTATCATTTTACAAAAATATGATGATAAAATAAATTACTGATACTTCATTGTTATACATTGACCTATATATACTAGACGCGACATTTGAATCGAACATAGTCGACCAGTGCAGGTAAGCCGGCCGGCATACCCACACGCTTTTGGGCTCTCGTTATCATTTCTCATTATTTTTGTCCCGACGTTTCAAACACTTTGAACGTAACACGTAACGTAACCTAAGAAGACAGCTTCAGGCTATGGAAATCAGGTTACTGGAAAACATTAACAAGTTACCTTGAATTTACTAGTAAATGTGTTCCAGTAACTAAGAAACCTCGGGATCGGACTGGGACCTTTCAATTTCAAGGCAACGCTTTAACAACAAATGGTCAGCTGTTAAAACGAAACTAAAACTTATACAATGCGTCCAGGTTTTATAGTATTGGATATTAAAGCATTTACTTGCCCTTAACCGACTTCAAAAAAAGAAGGAGGTTCTCCATTTGGGCGGGTTTTTTGTGTGTTACCTCGTAATATTTTACAAGGTGTACCGATTTTGATGTTTTCTTTTATATGCTGGTGCGGGAAAACGATATTAATTTAAAAATTTATAGTCTAAATCTCCAATTACATTTCGTTAAGGAGCTAGGCTTATACACAAATTTTCTTCATTTTGTTGACTGAAAATGTATCTTGTACCAAGATTCATCACATACAAAAAATTAGTTTTATTTCGTAAATATAGCCAACCATTCATCTTATTTCTTTCAGTATAAGTTTTTAATATTAACTAAGCATTAAAGCAATATATAAGACTAGCGGCCCACCCCGACTTCGCACGGGGATTTAACAAATAAGAAATAAAAAAAAAATATTATACACTCACATAAACCCTTCTATTTGAGTCAGGTTTCTAAGAAAAGAAAATAATAAAGAATGTTTGAATATAATTATTTTAACTATCTTTTTTTAAATTGTTATGTTGTTTTTTATAACGTTTTCAATTTTTTGTTTTATTTTAGTAATAAACTATCCTATTTCCTTCCCCGTGTCTCAAACTATTTCCATACCAAAATTCATCCTAATCAGTCCAATAGATCGGTTATCGCGAAAAACCATTAACCTCTTTTTGCGCAGTTGGATAAAAACTATCCTATATCCTTCCCCGTCTCTCAAACTATTTCCATATCAAATTTAATCCTAATCGGTACAGTACTTTCAGAGCCTATTATATGCAAACAGACAAACAATCAAATCTTTCCGCTTTATTATATTAGTTTAGAAAACGCCCATGGTTATAGTACGCTCAAATATAAATTCCCTAAACCAATGGCAAAATTGAACATTCAAAAATCAAATCAAAGCCTTTAAAAATATCTCTCCAATTTCCAATGCCCAACCTTCAGTCATTGGAAAAAAACTCAAACATTTACATAAATATAGCGCGTACTAGACCTGTCCAAAACTGCTCGCTCCTGGTTTTCTATTTATTATTTACGTACTGTGAAGCTGAAAAAGGTTTGGTATTTGTGCAGGGTGGAATTGAGTTTCAATAGTTTTGGACTTGGTCAGTCATTGCGGTCAAAGCCAACGATTTAGCTAGAGTTTTGATATTAGAATAATTCTGTCTTCTGTATTAACTGTGGGAGCGGACGTGTTCTACAGTTCGACAATCTCAGTTACAAGTCAAAAAATTAAAAATACAGGAATATTTAACCGGTATAACAACTGGGGGCCAACTTCCATCTCTTAATTCAGTTTTTTATTAACTTTACATTAACAATTTTAATTTGCAGTACCACATGTCACTATAGTAAACTTACATTAGAACTTCAAAGTGAGAGCGGGCTGCATGCATTGAATCAGGACATTTGTGCGAAAGAGATAGCGCTATATAAACATTATTGTTTTGTGCCTGCCGTGGTATGAATCTTAGTATCAATATTTTAAGTTTGAAATAATGATGTTGGGCCTTTGGGCCTATTCCAAACCTTACCACCTTACAGCCTACTTAAGAATGCTGAGTACAATTACGCGGGGTGTTAGTGTTGCGGCAGACACGCACCATGATATTTATTGAATATTATAAACTAGATATATTATCATAGTTAGCTGACTGCTAACAACGAAAAGTCTTGACTCAGATGTAGCAGACCTGAGGATGACCTTCTGATCAAAATTTTCTTTAAGATGTGATGCCCACGTCGCGATATGTATGAGTTGCCGCGCAATGTTGTTCTAATGCCATCGTGGCTTGAGTATTGCTGCATAATATTAGGCCATTTTACTGATGCTCACCTGAATAGCTACTTAAGTAGAAAATCTGTCACCAAGCACTAGGTGGTGTTTTCTGGGAGATGTGCATGAGTCACCATCCTTGACCACATCTTTACTTATCAATTTTACAAGTGAGATAGCGGTATTAGTTTAGCCTATCAGGAGAAAAAAAAAATTACTTGAGAGTTAAAAAACCAACCATATACTTACATCATAATTAGATACTTGTTCAGGAAAAAGTTGAAGAAATCTTATATAGGATTAAATTTTTTAGATCAATTATTTATGTCCGTTTTTTTTTTTTTTAACCTGTGAAAAATGCATTTACGCATTCCCGTCCACCCCGGGGAAGGTGGCCGGGATATGTCGGGCTCGACACCAACTACTCCCACAGCAGCAAGTGCCCCTACCGACTAAATAACACACGGTGTTCCTACCTCTACCGCTTCTCGGCGGGATCGCAGGGTCGCTTTAGCACTCAACCACGAACCCGCCACGGTTGTCCGTTGCCGGACCCCTCCTGGGGTGCTACCCCTCACGACGCACCAGAACACATGGCACGTCGCTACCACCCGGGGACCAAGCCCGCAAATGGGCGTCAGACGACCCCGCTTCCGACGCCCTAGGTCCCCCTGCGACGGGTCAGATGAGTAGCCCCGTCGCCTGCTACTTCGGCCGCAGAGGATAGGGAGAGCGGCGCCTCGCTATACCAACACTCATCCTCCCCTGCGGCCCCTCCGCGTCCGCCATCCAACGGTGGCGGCCCCGCCGTGGCCACGGAAGGTAGGGAGAGCGGCGCACCGTGATACCGGTGCGCCGCTCACACTCTCACTCCACTCCCGCCGTGGCCCCTCACCGTCAGCTGTGGTGTCGCCCATACAACACCACAGCCCGCCTCAGATGCGGTGCTGCCCATACAGCACCGCAGCCTACCCGTTGCCGCTCCAGTCTGGACTTAGAGGCAAAGCCCAGTGGAGCGGCCCCTCTGGGGCCGGCCGACTGCCCAAGCCAGCACGGCCCCTGGTTCCTCTTCGCTTCACTGTGGGTGACGAAGCCACGGCTACTAAGCCCCACCGCCACGACAAGGCGGGAACCCTTCGGGGGGAATTATTTATGTCCTAATGCAGCCCTGAATTCTAGTGAAGGTCGATATTTTATATTCAAAATAGATGCGGGAAAGGTTGGAATAATTTTGAAGTTATATTTATTCTGTGAGGTAAGTAAATATAGACCTGAGGTGCTAAATGTGCTCATATTTCAGTTTTACAAATACGAACAAAATGTCCGAAATAGAAATCTCTATAACATGGTACATTTGCGAATTTGACTGAAAATTCACTATCACCACATTATTAGTAGGTAGTGTACACATATAATTTTTAATCAAGGGGAGCTTTTTTAAACCAGTATCGTGTTTTAAACAACTATGAATGAAGCAGTGATGGCTCAGTGGCATTGGCTATGGGCTGCCGTGCAGCAGACCTGAAGTACGGGACCGATTTGAAAAATTCTATAGCCTATGTTCATAAGAGATAATGTAGGATTCTAATGCTGAAAGAATTTTTCAAATCGGTCCCGTACTTCATTCGTAACATACAAAAATAGAAATCTTTCCTGCTTATAATATAAGTGTAGATGATGGATCGTCATTCCAAATATTTAATTTTCACCCTGTTATGTGGGCTAGAACGGCAAACCAGCAAGCGGTTCGCGTGGTGAATTGTCACCAGTTGAACCGCCTGCTGGTTGGTATCTTGTGAGATGATAGTCTCGCAGAGAGAGAGAGAGGCGGAAGAGCGGAAAAGGGACAAAGATCCTCTCACTCTTCCGATCCATAGAGCGCGGACAGGGAATCGAGCCAATCGGGCTCACAATGACGGTGGATCACCATGGGGTTTTTAGCCAGTAGCAGTGTTGCCAGACATGCGATAATTATCCTAGATCCACGATATTTTTGAGTACCATGCGATATAAAATAATAAGTACATATCGCACGATATTTCATCCAACTTCTACGATATTTTTGTAAAAAACACGATATTTTTGAGACGAATTCAGGTATCTGTAACGGAACGTAAATTTTTGTGATATTTTTCTATAATCTAAGGCAGTTGAGAATCATACGAACGTGGAATGTGAATTGATTTTCCAAAATACTTAAATTAAGTTATAAAAAAGCCGACACCGTCTTATAACAGCTATTGTTAATGGCATAGCTTTGGGCGTAGAAAGCTGTGACAGTGGTAGCGCAAAAACCTGATTAATTGATTTTATACCAAACCGAGCATGATTGAGTGTATGAATAGGTAAGGAGAATACGGCCCTGATAAAAAAAAAAGAACCCGTTAAGGCCTACATGGCTCATCCGCAGAAATTCAATCATTGTGTTCTGATTCTGAGGAAGAAATTACTTTTTGATTAAAATTAAAATAAGATGCATATTCAAAAAAAAAATATTACGTTTTATATACCTATCTAAGAGATTTAATTTGTAGAACAACAGACACAACGTGCGTGTAGTTTCCTGAAAATTAGGTAAGCGCCCAACATTAAAATTGCCTAATATGACAAGTAAGTCGAATAAAGATCTAGAATCTACTTAAAAAAAATTAACGATATCTATTAAGGTTACACACCCTAAATTTTTGCCGTATTATTTTTTAAGACTCGGTTGAGTAACTTATAGAGTAAATTTGGACATGCGATAAAAACACGATAATTTTGCATTAAACCTCCGATAATTTTTAACTCGCGGATCTGGCAACCCTGGCCAGTAGTGGGATCTCTGTTAACCCCAAGTTTGGCATTACCACCTTCTCCTCCACAAGTAAATATGCGTAAATGCATATTCATCATGCAAAAAAATTATGATTATTATTATTTCAGTTAGATCTATACTGCCTGAAAGAGATTGCTAATGATGACAAAGTCGCCCATTGTGATGCATGCATTTTTAAAATGTTGTATACCAGTTTTAGTATTTCTATCTGCAAGCTTCTTCAAAGCTCTTTTTTCTACTAAGTATTCATCACGTTTGATACATAAATACACACTTTTTACCCATAGTGGATCACCTTAATTTTTTTTTCAAATCATTTGTATTCTAACTGTTGATGATATCTGCACTGTACTGTATCAGCTGGATTATCTACTGCTGAACACAGCCTCCCCCGTCATGGGGGTGTTTTTCATAATCCACACGCATGGCAGGCGTCTTGGAGATCGCAGTGTAAAATATCAATTACTCAAAAAGCGCTGCTGCCCACCTTCTGTTGTGTTTCCATTAGTCGCCTCTTTCGACACCCAAGAGTGGAGATGAGAGGTTGACATTCTAGTCTGGCACCCCACGGGCGTATATACATAATTAACTTAATCGTTGTCTAAATCTGTGGAGCTTAGAAATAGTTGTATTTCAAGTGATTATGTAAAATAATTTAAAAGAAGTATTTGACGATTATTATTCCCATTTTCTTTCTGGATCCAACAATTCGCAACAGTCACAACGCGCTCTGTAATAAAGCTACATACAAAAAACCTCTCTCACATAAATGCAATCTTACTCCAACCCGTAACAAAGCAACTTAATACCATCAAAGATACGCAAGTGGTGCAGTAAAAACACTTGAACGTAACAGCACGACGTTAGCCTCAAACGGAATTAGGAGAGTCTCTCTAGAGGGGAGAGAATGAATATCTTTATAGTTATGCTTGATATTACGGATGTTGGCTTGCAATGAAGGCTAGGAGCGAGTTAAGAATAGAATACAATACAACTATAGAGATACATTTTTTAACATAAACGACACTTATGAATTATATAGAAATATTTATTCACCATAAAATTTTGGATGTTACACAAAGCAAGTCAAATTACATTCACGTCGGCTTAACAGGAAAATTAGGCGGAATTGTCACTAGATATATTTTTTATATATTATTTGTGCTTTATTAAAATATTAATTAAATTTTTTTTTAAATATTTCAAAAATATTTATTATTATTAAATATGGATTTCCGCAAAGTAACCTCCAAATCTATCCATCATCACATTACATTATCAAGAAGAAGTTATAAATACATTTAAACAACTACTTATTATCTATGCTGCTAGGAATATACAAGTACATTAACTAATCATCCTTAAGATATGTATTACAAGTATTAAAATAGTAGTAATAAAATTTTATGTATACGTATGTTCACAATATCATAAAAAAAGAACGCTAGAATGTTAATAAGCCAAACTTGTATAATAGTTCAATCTTAGTGCTTTTCAGAAAAGAACTAAAAACAAAATTTGGCTTGAATGATTAATTTATTAACACAAGGATGGCAGAAAAAAACACAAAGTTGAAGTTTAAGATATATAGGTATATCTGCGGCTACCATTTTCAGACTTAATATTTTTATAAATTATAATCCACCACTTAGTGTTTTTAGTGCGGTGAATGATACCTAAAATTGTGTCTACCACACGAGCTTCCTCAATAAGCATTTCTTCTTCAATAAAGCCAATAAGGTGAAAAAAAAATACAAATCTCTTTCTTATATTTATCGAAATTTTGTTTCCCCGTAAATGTACACAGATAAACACTAAGGTTCCTTCACACCAGTTAGTCATATCTATTGTAATGTTGCGAGCATATTGCCATCAGGTAGAATACCACAGACTCTAGAAAACTGTCCAATTCATCGTTGACGTAATGCATCTGTTATAGGCAGAGGTTAGTCCACTTAACATCAGGTGGGCTTATGCCACTAAACCCCGAAGCCATTGTTCTCAAAACTCTGCGGTCCATACATTCATTCCACCTTGAACCCCAAAGCGGTTTTAGGTATCAAATTGAATCAAGAAATATTTCTATACTTCAATTCCACTTCAACCTCAAAACAGTTTAGATTTGTCAAGATAGAGAGCATTTATTTAATCTGTAATGTAGGCTCATTAAATTATAAGATGTTTTCAGGCGGTGATGCCATAATCTAGTCCTAGCTTAAGGTAAAGTAAATGAGTACTACTAGTTCAGTACTTAACTATCCCACTTACTAGGTTTTCTACACAAAAGGGAATCATAAGTATACTTCAAAAACACAACGTTTATAGGAACACATAGAACACTTTAATAAGAATAATACATCATTAGGGTCACATGGTTTACTTCAAAGGTAATATTGTATAGTCACATTCTACAGCGATAATATAATAAACAGGGCAAACCATTTTGGAAGCCAACAAACATAGACCCACACACAACACTTGAATATCAGTTATGTTACATTAAATAAAATAGTACAGCACTTAACTCAATAACTCTCGATGCGGCAGTCACTTGCGAAGAAAAATAAAAAGAGCCTCAGTTAGTTTAGACATTGGTTTTATAGCAATCACTGGCGCCAAGTGTCTGTCGCATATCCATTAAACTACCCGCCATATTTATCACAACCAATCAGAGACATGAGCGTTCCCGCCACAACGTATCAGCCAACCCGAAATAAGACAGGATGGTTCGTCATTGGCTAGTCTAGAATGAATACAGATCATAAAGGGTTTCAGTGTGGCGGTTATTAAAAATGACAAATATCAACAAGTTTTAGAATATTCTACAATTACATAATGAGTAACTTCTCGTAACTTATTTACTTAAGAGAATCTAAGCTTAACAAATATATGATTCTAACACATGAATAAAATAATAGTATGTGCTCATAAAAAGTAAATTGTTTGGAACGTAACATTTATTGATCTCTTATAGATAGTTCAATTGTGGAAATAAATAAATATAATAAAAAAAAAAAAAAAAACAATTGAACTTGTACATACATCAGGTTCTCAAAGCTTGCAAGCACAAAATCAAGCGAAGCAAATTTTGTTTCGTCATTTGTTGTTCATAGTAGCAAACTTGGGCTTGTTCCGTCACAATAACATAAAAAAAACTAGTTATAAGGAAATAAATGAATTGTTACTTGAAATTCATTAAGGAATATAATCGCAATCCGCTTGTACCTTATACTACAAGAAACAGAATAAGGTAAAGATTCCCTTCGAATGGTGCGGGTCACTCCCCCGAGACAGACCTCTATGTTTTATGATAATCATCTGATGTGATTTATGTAGGCTTTTGGCTATAATTGGCAGATACTAATTACGAATGTAATAGATGGAAACATTGCGATAATAGCCGAAGTATAATCTTTTTATTATGTAGAGAAATGCGGAAAGAGAGGCTATTTGTGTAAATGTGTATAAGTGCTCGCCTAATTAGGTAGTTTTTTTATGCCTGATAGGTTAGCCTTTGACCACTATCTCACCTGATGGTAAGTGATGATTTGGTCAAAGATGTTGTTCAGGCTAACCTAGAAGTACTGGCTCCCAAGAACAGCTGCCGGAACACATCGTTAGGTGCTTGGCGACAAATTTTCTACTTGAGGGTGGTAGCTAGCCAGGCGGGCATTCGCAAAATGCCCTACCACCATGCTATAACGACTACCATCCTAAGACAACAACCGGGACCGACGGCTTAACGTGCCCTCCGAAGCACGGAAGCGCTCAGTAGTAATGTCACTAGCGGTCACCCATCCAACTAATGACCGCGCGCGACGTTGCTTAACTTTGCTGATCGGTTGAGAACAGCTAAGTGAACTTCGCTACGAGCGCTTCGAAGATGAAGGCCAAATAATGTATGAAAGCACTGCGTTTATATGAATATTTGTGTGAATCTCGAAGCGCTCGTAGCGAAGTTTGCTTAGCCGTTCTTAATCGATCAGCTAAGTTAAGCAGCGATCATGAGTTGAATGGGTGACCGCTAGTGACGTTATTACTGAGCGTTTCCGTGCTTCAGAGGGCACGTTAAGCCGTCGGTCCCGGTTGTTGTCTTAGGATGGCAGTCGTTATAGCATGGTGGTAGGGCATTTTGCGAATGCCCGCCTGGCTAGCTACCACCCTCAAGTAGAAAATTTGTCGCCAAGCACCTAACGATGTGTTCCGTCAGCTGTTCTTGGGAGCCAGTACTTCTACGTTAGCCTGAACAACATCTTCGACCACATCATCACTTACCATCAGGTGAGATAGTTGTCAAATGATAACCTATCAGGAATAAAAAAAAAAACTTAGAAATTAGAAGTTTTTTGTTTAATTACCAGCCTCGTTTCTTCTACCTAAAAAAGTTTGGGTAACAGTTTTCTATACTGCACCTATCGATGTTAAAGCCTTCGGTATTGAGTAGGGAACCCGATCTATTCCTTGCCAACACAAAATGGGTAATCTTCCGAGGTACCTAGAACACCCTGAAATACTTATTCCTTACCACAATTTTCCATCCCTTATTTTACGTTTATGGGGTCGGTACAGCATGTATTCTTTAACAAAAATCTGCTATAAAATATGGTGTCTGTGACAGTACAAAGAATGACATATAACACATTGTGGCGCGCTCTTAGCAGAGCTTGCTTAGTTGTTCCTAATCAATATACTAGATTAAGCAACGTTCACTGCGCTCATGACTTGGTGGGAGACCGCTAACTACTACCCTTAAGATGAGAACTTGTTGCCAAACACGCAATGGTGTATTCCAGCAGCTTTCCGTGATGGCCGGTAATTCTAGATCTTAGAACGCATCATCATTTATCATCAGGTGAGATAAGGGTCAAATGTAAGCGTCTAAATTTTAGATTCGGTTCTATGGCCGCCTGCTAGCCTGACGGCAACCCTGTTTAGAAATGGTTTTGGTTAAGATCCCTGTTGTTCACATTATGTGCAGCAACATACCTACCACAGTGGCATGCTGCTCACTTGGGCCATTTTAACCTTGGTCGCCGCTCTTGACATCCAACACAATGATATGAAACTTTCTTATTAAGAACTAGAAAATGTTAAGATTATTAAAAATATTATAAGGCACAATATTCAAGGTAAGAATGAATAGTTTTGTGTTTTTATTAATATACTATGAAAATACTTACCTTTAGCATGGGACATTTAGATATTTAGGGATTGCATTCTTTGAAGCAGTCATAGCTCAGTGGCATTGGCTATGGAATGCCGCGCAGCAGTTAAGTGGTTCGAATCCCGGCGCGGGCTTGAGCTTCACCGCATGGTGCATGGGCACTTTTGCGAATGGGCATTCGCAAAAATGCCCTTGCACCATGCCTGGCTAGCGACCACCCTCAAGTAGAAAATCTGTCACTAAGCACCTAACGGTGTGTTCCGGCAGCAGTCCTTGAGAGCCGGCTCTCAAGGACTGCTGCCGGAACACACTTTCTTTCTACACATCTTTCTTTGAAGCAGTCATAGATCAGTGGCATTGGCTATGGACTGCCGTGCAGCAGGTCCATGGTTCGAATCCCGCCGCGGGCTTGAGCATCACCGCATGGTGGAAGGGCTTGTTGCGAATGCCCGCCTGGTTAGCGACCACCCTCAAGTAGAAAATCTGTCGCCAAGCACCTAACGGTGTGTTCCGGCAGCAGTCCTTGAGAGCCGGCTCTCAAGGACTGCTGCCGGAACACACTTTCTTTCTACACATCTTTCTTTGAAGCAGTCATAGATCAGTGGCATTGGCTATGGACTGCCGTGCAGCAGGTCCATGGTTCGAATCCCGCCGCGGGCTTGAGCATCACCGCATGGTGGAAGGGCTTGTTGCGAATGCCCGCCTGGTTAGCGACCACCCTCAAGTAGAAAATCTGTCGCCAAGCACCTAACGGTGTGTTCCGGCAGCAGTCCTTGAGAGCCGGCTCTCAAGGACTGCTGCCGGAACACACTTTCTTTCTACACATCTTTCTTTGAAGCAGTCATAGATCAGTGGCATTGGCTATGGACTGCCGTGCAGCAGGTCCATGGTTCGAATCCCGCCGCGGGCTTGAGCATCACCGCATGGTGGAAGGGCTTGTTGCGAATGCCCGCCTGGTTAGCGACCACCCTCAAGTAGAAAATCTGTCGCCTTGAGACACGACTTGAGAGCTGGCTCTCAAGGACTGCTGCCGGAACACACCGTTAGGTGCTTGACAGATTTTCTACTTTAGGGTGGTCGCTAGCCAGGCGGGCATTCGCAAAAAGCCCTTCCACCATGCGGTGATGCTCAAGCCCGCGGCGGAATTCGAACCATGGACCTGCACGGCAGTCCATAGCCAATGCCACTGATCTATGACTGCTTCAAAGAAAGATGCAATCCCAGCCAAACAAAAGGGAAGTATTTACATAGTATATTAATAAAAACACAAAACTATTCATTCTTACCTTGAATATTGTGCCTATCTTATTTTTAATAATCTTTGCACCAGGTGGGCCTTGTGCTTGCACGTCAAAATCTCATAAAAATGTCAAAGGAGGCTAATCCTAATTTTCTATGTCGGCTAGAAATAGCTCAGAAACAAAAAACTCATGATTATTTACGTTAATATTCATTTTCGCTTAGCTGCTGGCGTTAAAGGAAAAACTAAAGAAGAGCCAAAAAATAATTTTTACACAGACGTCAATTATCAACAAAATAACAGAAAAACTTCAGATAATTTCAAATCTATTTGGAAAAGCTTATTCTAAATTGAATTACTCAAATTTATTCAAACTTCACAGACTGTTGCCAAAACTTTTTAAACAATTTGCGACTTATAAACATTTTACAGAAAGCTTGTTGTAACAAGCTTGATTTTATTGTGTTTTATAATTAGTGGAATAAAATCTACGAAATACCATCAAAATGGTTACTTATTATGATTATTTGATTATACCAAAAATAATAATTTTGTTTGTGTTTGAAATTTAGTTAATAGCAGTTCCTCAGAGGTCCTGCTGCCCACTTTCCGGTACTTTACCCTTATTCGCCGCTTAAAAAGTAGCAAAAGAGGGGGGGGACCTGATTTTCTAGGCCAGCACCCCACGAAATTCAGTATATTGATTAATGAATTTTTTTTTATAATTATTACGAAAAATGAAATTAGTATATTAAAACACTTAAATAAATAATATAACATTTATTATTTTCTTAGGTAACAAAACTAAGCTCTTAGTACACAAGAAAAGTGTAATTAAAACTGAAAACTATCATAGTTTGGCTATCAATTAATAGAATATTTATTAGGTTCATATTTTGCAGAATATTCATACCCATATGTAAAGTCATGAAGCGTTCGTAGCGATGTTAGCTTAGCCTCTTAACCGATCAGCTAAGTTTTAAGCAACATTCGCCACGTCATGACTTGAATGGGTGACCGCTAGTTACTAGTACTGCTGGACAACTAGCTCAGTGGTTTCGTGAGAATGGGCTAGTTTTAAATTTAACCAAAACACACTTTGTTTACGTGAACCTCTCCGGCCACTACGTTCGTCGCCTTAATGTTTCCATCGACATGAAAAGGATAGACCAAGTCAACAAGACTACCTTTCTAGGCTTTGAGATAGACAGCGGCCTTACCTGGGAGTCTCACGTACACAGGGTGTGTGGAAAGTTAGGCGGTGCGTGCTTTGCACTTAGCCGTATGGCACGACTGCTTCCAATAAAGGTGGTGAAGTCGTGCTATTTTGCCACTGTCCATTCCCAACTTCAGTACGGTGCAGAGCTCTGGGCTCGAGCTGCAGACTGGGCGAGGGCATTCCGGCTCCAAAAACGTGCTGTTAGAGCTATCGTGAGAATTCACCAAGATACCACCGTCAGACCATATTTCAAGGAATTGGGAATCCTTACACTACCATCAATAGTGATTTTTCAAGTGGCGGTATTCGTTCGGCAGAATCTAGATAGCTACGTAAAACTAGGAGATACCCACTCTTATTGTACTAGAAATAGGGGAGTGTTGGCTAGCAAGTCCTGCTCCCTAGTTAAGTCTGGCAAGTTAACGCAATCATGGGTCCGTCAGTGTATAATCAAATCCCAAATGATGTCAAACAGGCGGTAAGCCTGAATGTTTTCAAAATGAGGCTCAAACGCTGGCTGGTTAGCCAATCGTTCTATAGCTATAATGAATTCTGCACATTTAAAAATTAAAATTCTAGTATCTAATTTGTTACTTATAAACCTATTGACATTCAAATAACTCATTTAATGACATGTTTTATGATTTTTATAATATTATTATTTTGTTATTATTATCATTGTTATTTCTTTGATTTTATTTATTATGTGTATTTCATGCTATATAAGCACAAAATAACAATTGTATTTTTTACTTTTTGTAAAATAATGTATTGTTGACGTGTATTTTATATATGAATAAATAACTATGAACTATGAACTAGTGACATTACTACTAAGTGCTTCCGTGCTTTGGAGGGCTAGCCATAGGCTAGGGGTAGCTAGCCAAGCGTGCATTTTGCAATTGCCCGCTTGGCTAACTACCTCCCTCTAGTAGAAAATCTGCCGCCAAGCACCTAACGGTGTGTTCCGGCAGCTGTCTTTGAGAGCTAGTACTTCTAGGTTAGCCTGAACAACATCTTCGACCACATCATCACCTATCATCAAGTGAGATAGTGGTCAAAGGCTTGCCTATCCGGCATACATATATATGTTTGTATACATATATATATTGAACGATATATTATGCATTATATAATTTTGATTATCGAATAAATTACTTGACTCCAAAAGGGATTTTATTTAATATTTTAATGCACAATAAATAGCTTGAAGAATTGTTCGATACCAATATCGCTATTGTGTTGTTAAAGAACACATATTATAACGACCACTAGTATGAGTGGAATAAGGGAAGGAAGATGATAAGTTGCTGGTATTTAAGTATCTATTAGTCGAACACTGGATCTCTGGGTCGTTAAACTCCGAATGCCATAAACTTCAAAACGGACCATTGGTCCCCTCAATCACAGAGAAACGGACCACAGTCCAGGCAAACAATAGGCAATGACCTCGTAAATCATAATAGATGCGCCACCGCACCGGTCCAGCGGTATTTGTCTTTAACTATGGCTAATCGGTGAGCAGTTTCGAAAATTGAGGATATTTGGGAATTTATGTGGCCTGTGATTTTGATATAAGCCACTCGATAAATTTATGCGTTACCTTATGGAAACTTGGTGTTTCATTTGAAACCTTTTATAGTGTTTATTATGAGTATTTTTTGAAATATGGCTTTCCGTCGTCGGTGACCCTTGTAAATAATCTGTCGCTAAGCAACTAGCAGTATGATCTGTCCTTGAGAGCCAGTTACTATTCTTTGCTTTTTAATGTATTTCACCACATTATCACAGGTAAGATAGTGATCATAAGCAGAAATAACTGTAAACTATCTCTGATAGATTTATTAAATATATAAGCAAACTTGACTGAAAGTACATATTTAAGTTTGATAAAGCAAAAATATATATAACATCATTGATGAGGAGAATGCGGGAAAGCAGCAACATCATCTTGAGAACTGTGGCAGATGACTGGAGAGCACCTTTACAGGGGCACTTGCCTCGTAAATACATCACATATTAAAGCGAGCCCATAGTACCAGTTATTATTCCTACCTATATTTATAATTAATTGCTTACTAACAAACAATAGTTTTTAAGTTTGCCTTTTTTGTACTAACATGCATATGGATATCTGTTGTCCGAAATAAACGAATTTTGAATTTGAATTTTGAAAATGTCATAGCTATATTACAAATGAGTAGGGACTAACTTACTGAGTGAATTTAAAGTTTAGTAATTGGTGATCCGATACAAAAAGTTTAGATTTTTTTTCCATTTGCCGTTAATCTTATAAGCGAGAGCTGGCCAGCCCATAATAATTTAATTTTCTTTATATGTTTTTTAATAGATATAATAAGATTATATTGTATAAAAGATTATTTGTAAAAAACTATCTAATACAATTCGTCCAGGTGGATACCCTCTTCATCAAGAGATATTGGTGAGTACTACCCCAGTAGGAGTGTGATATTCTACCTTGAAGCAGTGTGTAAACAATGTGCTGAAGCGTGAAGGGCACTGTAGCAAATGAAATAACTGAGTAAACTAGCCATAAGAACTAACGTGTAGATCAAAGAGCACTGCAGTTTCAAGCAGAACGGAAAGTGTGATACTGCAGTATGTGTAAATATAAGATAAGGTGTGACGCTTAGCATGAGACCTTGTCTGAATCAGATAAAACAAAACAAAAAAAATTATTGAAATGGACTCTTATTCTACAAACGAGATCGATAGTGACTATATCATCATGATAAGAAAATGAAGCGCTCATAGCGAAGTTTACTTAGCTGTTCTCAACCGATCAGCAAAGTTAAGCAACGTCGCGCGCGGTCATGAGTTGGATGGGTGACCGTTAGTGACATTACTACTGAGCGCTTCCGTGCTTCGGAGGGCACGTTAAGCCGTCGGTCCCGGTTGTTGTCTGAGGATGGCAGTCGTTACAGCATGGTGGTAGGGCATTTTGCGAATGCCCGTCTGGCTAGCTACCACCCTCAAGTAGAAAATCTGTCGCCAAGCACCTAACGGTGTGTTCCGGCAGCTGTCCTTGAGAGCCAGTACTTCTAGGTTAGCCTGAACAACATCTTCGACCACATCATCACTTACCATCAGGTGAGATAGTGGTCAAAGGCTAACCTATCCAGCATAAAAAAAAAAAACTTTTCAGTCCTTGTAGTGAAACTCTAAAACGACTTGACTGATTTTAATGAAATTTAAATGGCACCACATAAGAAACACCAGCTTTCAAATAAAAAAAGAATCTTCAAAATCAATTCACCCAGTCAAAAGTTTGAGGTAACAAACATAAATAAAGTGGAGGCGAATTGAGAACCTCCGCCTTTTTTAAATCAGTTAAGAATGCAAATACGTAGACATAATGTAGAACAGACGTACAAACGAATGACTCGTGATGTTCCGATCCCGAACCTTTAACAGGAAGTATTATCCAAACTTGCATGGGATTACGTAACTTAACCAATCGCAACCAAACACAACCTCCACATATATCTCACCAACGTGACGTCACAGTCGTATAGAGATACATACCCAGTAGACATGTATACATACCCACTTAATTAGTAACATGTCTAATTAGTCCAGTGTACTGTTTGCGAGCCTCTGGATTCGGCAAATACATTTGGGGCACCAATGTAATTAATTAGTTAAGGATGTATGCTGAGACTCTTTAATCAAGTTGCCGTTCTTGTATTATTTAGAGTCGCTGCTTGTTTCGAACTCAGTTGGAAAACATCGAAAACAATAAATTATATGTGTTTGCGCCAGATATTTGTGGTTGAATGGTTCCGTACTATCGTCAGTACTGTGTGCTGAATCTCTCACTCAAAATTCGCACATTTCAATCCGGACTGATGGCAATCGACCGTCGTGTACCTATACGCGGTACAAGAATGAACTACGCATAGTTGGAAGCAATGATGGCCGAGCGGTAATAGCTATGGACTGCCGTGCTTCTCCGCATAGTGGAAGCGCATTTTGCCCGTCTGGCTAGCTACCACCTTCAAGTACCATCTGTCGCCAGGTACCTAACAATTTGTTCCGGCAGCATTCCTTAAGAGCCAGTGAAATTACAGGCTCATGAGACTTAACAACTATGTCTCAAAGTGACGGGCCTCGAGCTTGTTCCGTCACAATAACATAAAAAGAAGTTGAAACTGCGAGAGTATCTTGGCGAGTACTAACAGCCATTAATTGAGCCATCTTCAAAATACAGTGCTCTTTACGTAACCTGTTATCGTTTTATCGTGTACGCGGCCTTGAATAAGCTGTATCCACTGCAGCAGCGTCAGGACTATTTAGTGCATGGGAAAGACGTTTATGTGTGACGGGACTCTGCGATCTTAAGTATATATGGATTTCCCATCGTTGAACCAAACAAGGGAGCTATGCAGCACAGAAAATACTTCACTTTCATCGGTGAGTACGTTTAATGTACCTTGCCTTGGGAGGGCTTCCACATACGCTTGGAACCTCTGGCGTCTGTCTACGGTGCCATCCTTGTATAGACATTTCTGCTTATCAGCCCTTGGCCTCCACAATATGTCTTATGCTACTGCTCCATCTGTGTTTTAACGCATTAAGCACTTGAATGAAGGATTACGTAGATGAAGCTAACATAGACAAGCCGAGGTCCGAACCACAGTGGTGCCCTTGAGCTCGCTGTCAATCCCCCCTATAGTACGGAGCGTTTTTGGCGCCCGCAGTAGACGGAGGTATAAGGCGCTTTTCGCCTTCTACGCCCGTCTCGGGAGAACTCCCGGGCTATAAGAGGGCCTTCCCTCGTCCAAAATTCGGTGGAGCTGAACGACCGACAGCGTTGGACAGCATCTAAGTCGTCCCTAAAAAAAAAGGGCCAACATTTTAACGTGTTAATGTATAAATGGCATTACTAAAGGTATTAAACGTTAAGCGATAGCTTAGGTGTCAGATTTTTTTACAAATCAACGTGTTTTGACGCGTAGTTTAGTACACTAAAAGCCCATTTAAACATGGCTGAATTCGGTCAGTAACGCGGTACGGTAGTTCAGTAACTAACACAGCTGGGCCGCTACACGTTTTTCAATTGTTTTGCCACATTTTCCGCTTAGTCACCTTTAAAACTTTCCATACAAATGTAGTTGTTTTATATTTAAAAAAAACCGGCTTTATGCCTTTATTAACAAAATACTACGAACTATATACAACACTACAGCTACTACAATAAAAGCATTTAGATCCCTATAAGTCATTGCAGACTTATAGGCAGTCCAAATGCTCTAGCCCACTATTAGTTGGCAGCCTACCCAGCTTGCTGGCAGCATTGCCCCGTTGAATTGCAAATATATATTTTTAAATACATTTAATATAAAATAAATATTATATATAAATAAATAAACATATTTATCATAAAATAAATATCATTATCAAAGAATAAAAATATATTTTATGTACAGATAAACCATTTTATACATTTGATTAAAACTTTCGTAAGTAGTACACATATTGAAACAATTTTACAAACCGATTTCACTTACGTTAATACAGCCGAGTAGTTCGATCTCGACCGGTTTCGCGACTTTCAGAGTCGCTTCATCATGGAGTACGTACGCTCCCGACCGCGTCCGCGCAAGTACTGTTGTTTTTATACATGCAAAAGAGTTTTCCTTTGCGCAGTATTAATAACATGCTTTAAACTTATAATTACTGTATCAGCCGGATGTCCACTGCTGAACACAGTCTCCCCCATTTAGGAGAGGGTTGGTCGTAATTAGGGTTGTAATTCCCACGCTTGGCAGGCGTCTTGGGGATCCCAGTTTAACATATCAGATTTTAGTAGCAGTAGAACAGAACTCTTTATGCGAGTTCATTCGGGGAATTACTGCCACCATTACAATCACTGCCGCAGGTCCATGGTTTGAATCCCGCCGCGGGCTTGAGCTTCACCGCATGGTGGAAGGGCATTTTTCGAATGTCTGCCTGGCTAGCGACCACCCATTTAGTAGAAAATCTGTTGCCAAGTACCTAACGGTGTGTTCCGGCTGCTGTCCTTGAGAGCCAGAGAAATTACAGGCACATGAGACTTAACAACTATGTCTCCAAGTGATAGGCGCAGTGCAATTCGTGACTTGTTTCGAAATGCATGTGTTTAAGCAGAGGTTAGACCGCTTAACATCAGGTGGGCCTCAAGCTTGTTCTGTCACAATAACATAAAGAAAATTACAATCTACCTCCAAGCACCTAGCAGTGTGTTCCGGCAGCAGTCGTTGAGAGCCAGTAAAATTACAAGCACATGTTACTCAATGTATATATGTCTGGGTGACGGGCACAGTTCAGTTCGCCACTTATTACGAACTGCATTTGTAATGGGCTAAGGTTACCGCTTAATAAGGAAGGCATCGTGTTTGTTCCATCACGATACCATACAAAAATAAGGAGATTTGTAGTAGCGCTCGTAGCGAAGTTTACTGAGCTGTGCTCAAACGATCAGCAAAGTTAAGCAACGTCGCCCGCGGTCATGAGTTGGATGGGTGACCGCTAGTGACATTACTACTAAGCGTTTCCGTGCTTCGGAGGGCACGTTAAGCCGTCGGTCCCGGTTGTCGTCTTAGGATGGCAGTCGTTATAGCATGCTGGTAGGGCATTTGGCAAATGCCCGCCTGGCTAGCTACCACCCTCAAGTAGAAAATCTGTCGCCAAGCATCTAACGGTGTGTTTCGGCAGCTGTCCTTGAGAGCCAGTACTTCTAGATAAGCCTGAACAACATCTTCGACCACATCATCACTTACCAACAGGTGAGATAGTGGTCAAAGGCTAACCTAGCAGGTAAAAAAAAAAATACTGAATTAATTAAAAGAAGTGAAATTTCGCCTGTAAAGATATGATTATAATATATATACTCGTAGTAGCCTCACAGACATGCATCATTTCACTGTAGTTAAACACATTGGTATTTAAAATGCAACAAAATTACGTTATAAATAGATTCAGGCGTTACTTTGTGGAAAACCATATTTAATAGTAACAAATATTTTTTAAATATTTTATGATAACATCAAATTAATATTTAAATAAAACACCTAAAAATACAACAATATATGTAGTGACAATTCCGCCTAATTTTCGTGTTAAGCCGACGTGACGTCACAAATGCCACGCAGCCAAACTGGAAGAATTTTCGACGCGTTTTGCTTCTACACGAAGTATCCTCAAGAGGTCTTGAATTATTATTAAAGTACGTTATGTTTTAAACCGCACAAAAATACACTTCTCTTGCCAAACGCAGGCTGTCAAATGGAACCTGTTTAAAGAAAATCGAATAAAACCAAATTGTGAAGAATTTCTTACAAACAAATAAATTTCTTTACCGCAAGGAAAATATCTGGACAAATTGCTTCCCTTATAAGAGACACGGTGTTATTGACGTGAGTTTGATAAATTACCTTTATTAGTAGATTTGTCATGGGATCCATCGATCATTCCTAATGGCCTTGTGAGATTTTTACAGCGAATCAGAACTAAGGTGGACCAGTACAGCTTGAGCTGACTGGCCTTTTTACACCACTGCTCAAAAAAGGAGTGTTATGTTATGTGAATGTGAGTTTCTTTATTCAACCATGACTTCTAAATGGTCATGTTTTTAAACGATTTCAATGTAAAATATATGGTTAGATTTGTCTTGACAGCGTGTCAAGATTCCAGATTGCCCAGGCAGGGATTGTAGGTAGAGTCTTCCAACTGGACAATCTTTTTTGAATGCTTAACTTGCCGGCCGTTCACCGGGCTGAAAACAATAAAAAATAAGCAATACATGAAAATTACATACTATTTATGATAGGTTTTCTTTGTTCTGTCGTTGATCCCTCTAGCCTATTGTGCCCTAATTAATTCACTGGCCAGTAAAATTAAAAGGGAACTTACGACTAAGGCTGGGAGCTCGGTCTTCTTCCAGTCTTCTGAGATTCCAACGCCAAGACACAGCACAATTAGTCACCAATCAAAGTTCAAACAAATGACACACGCGCGCGGTTCAAAACGGCTGCGTCCTCAAAAATAACAATTAATAGCACGTGCTATCAAAACAAAAAATCAATTTCAAAAGGATAATTAACCAGGCGGCTCCAAGCAAACTTCAACTTTTTTCACACACAATTGCCCACAGATCAAAATAGACGACTACCTAGCGGGCCGTTCAGAACCTTGCCGCTAAGTTGATCGGTCCGAACACAGCTCAAATGATACTAAGTACATAATAATAAATAAAAAAACAAACTGGCGTATTTCACACACCATATCGTGAGCCAAAATATTTTTTTCTTCCATACCCATCGATGGGGTATCAAAAAAAGGGCTTTAAAACACGATTCCATGAATGTAAATAACTTGCATTTTTTATGTTCAATGGAACGTAAAACGTCTAACGAAAATAAATAGTTTGGTTTTTACTTTTTTAATTAATTTATACCTCTTGAAATATATGCCAAAAGAAGTCTTTAGATGTTAAAACAGTGATTAAAAAAAACAAAAACTAATAGTAATAAAGAGACAAAAGAGACCAATTACTCTGTAAGATTTTTTTTATGTTAATGTGACGGAACGAGGCTCACCGAATGCAGAAGCATTTCGTCACAAGTGCGAACAGCACTGCGCTTGTCACCCTGAGACATACAGTTGTTGAGTTTAATGTGCCTGTAATTAAACTCAACAACTACTGGCTCTTAAGGACTACTGCATAGATGTGTTTATTTCTGACATGTGATAATAATTTTATTTTCTAGAAATTTGTAAATGTGATGATATTAATATGTTAAAGGTTTTAGGTACCTATTACTTTTTAAATAAAGATTATTCTATTGTTTGAGTCATTGTTTTAGTTTAATTTCTTTCCTAGCCAAATATTACCTCTGACATTAAAATAATCCTCTTACAAAATACCCTGCTTCATTCTTTTATCTTTTCAGCTAAAACTACTTTTCTTTACCTACATTGTACTATTAAGGGTTATTTATCAAAAATCTGAAACCTCTGTTTATTTTCATAGTTATCAATTGCGAGAACCATTGAATAGGGTTGTTGACTTGTTTTTTTAAAGTATGTTAAATTATTTAGAACACTGAAATATACTCCTAGTATTTTTTTTTTTTTAGGAGTCCTGAAATACTAGAAATCGATCTTTTTATTTCAACTTTTAAAATCGCTAAAACATCATTCAATGGCGGCCTGTATGCTTATGACGTCACTAGGGCAAAAACAAATAGTGCTGAAATGTAATACGATTTGCTTGCTTGTTGTAGTGTCGTGCGTAATCGATTATACAGGTTGTTCGGCAGATCGTGTACCATAGTGTAGGGGTGTATGTAGACTGAATAAAACAATCACAGAACCAACACAGTTTGAAGCACGGATACATGAGTGGCAGCATTATCAATTATTTTTCATACATGGTAATTAAACAACTTTAATCGGTTCAAAGTCACTATTTTACTGAACATTTTTGTAATCCCGAAATGTAAACACTTTCAAGTGATCGAGACAATGGCGTGCAGTGACATCGGAATAAATATAATGATAAACATAAGCTTTTCCAACTGTTTAAAGTTGTTGTATTACTATGAGTAATAATTGTTCCCATAGATTCTTGTTCCGAGTTTGGGTTTTATTATCTATGCTGATCTTTGATCAAATCTCCCGGCGAAATATGATCAAAGATAAATGAGTCAAATGTACGTATTACACTATTAAATATATGGGATCCAATGGATTTGATAGTGAAATAGGGGTCTAAGTAGTAAATCGATAGTGATGCGACATTTTGTAGGTTGCTTGCTATTAGCAATCACTAATGTCAATTGTCACTGTCAAAACCTTTGGAAGCAAACTCTCATGATTACTATTACCTATTCTGTGGCTTTGTTTTTGTCCTTTTGACATCATTTCCGCCTTTACTTCCATTTGAGATCACGTGACTTAAAGAAAATTTAAACACATTTTGTTTATTCAAAATAAAGGTAATCCAATGCAGAATAAATAATTTGTTAATTTCATCGAGTTATGTGCTCCACCTACTATCATGTTAATGTTACACTGTATTTTATTTTAGACTGTGTCAACTACCCTATTGTTTTATTTTTTATTTTTCTCCTGATACATACAAATGTCAATATATTTTGAGGTTAGAGTTAGAGGAAATGTAGGCTCATTTTGGAGACCACTAATAATGATGTTAATTCAGCGGAATACTCCATTATTTTAATAGTTTTATTATTCAAATAAACTTCATTATAGTTGAGTGACATAAAAGCGTTGGTTTCGTTCACGGTTCATCAAAATTTTCCTTTTTTTTCATAAGATTGAAATGTCCTAAGTTTTGTAAATAGAGAATAAAAATATTTTAATAATTTTATTTTAATAAATATTATATGGAAATTTGTCATTTTAAATTTCGAAATCGTGGTATTGTTTTCATTATGTTTATAAAAAAAGGATATTAAAATTAGTGTTTAGTATTATTTTTAGGTAAATGTAGTTTGTGAGTATTTTCGACAATTTTAGTTAAGGGTAAAGATGTGCGGAGGATTCATTTGGATGTTGAGGTAAAATAAAGGTCAAGTAAGGGTAAAATAAAAGTATTCCCTTCCTTGTTCTGTGTTAAGGTCAGGATTGTTGTCGGGGTAAGAGGTAAGAAAATGCAAAAAAAACTTAAAAATTTTGAGATCAAAGAACATTTTAAGTATATATAAATTGAAATGACAATAAAACAATAAATTTAATTAAATAATTCAAAGTACGTAAAGGTCCAATTGGGTGAAGCCGCATTCAATCAGAGAGTAATGAAATAATAAAAAGAGGTTTCAAATATTTCATAAAATATAACCCTTTTTACGCAAAGCCATTTATATTTTCTGTCTTACTTTTATATCTGAAGCAGACAATTATTTGATTGAGAAAGCACTATAAGCAAATTAGTCTAGAAGCGATTTTATTTCGGTGTTTCTCCTACGTAGGGCGTTGACCCAGTCCAAGTGATTTTTGCATCTTGCCATCTGTAAATGATAAATTAAAATATGTAAATGATAAAATAAAATTTTTCAATTATATCTCTACTTGATATTTATATAAAATATTATCTATAACTGTTATGGAAAACTATTTAGTATCTTTGCCCACAAAATACTCGTATATGCGTTTTAATTGAGTATGAAAGGCGAATGCAAATGAAACATTGAAAGGGAAGAGATACCTCGTTAAACGCATTTTGAGCGGATTGAAGAATTCTTAGAAATATACAAGACACAAACACGATTGTATAAAAAATGTGATGAATGTGAAGGTACTTTTTGGTTATAATGATTCGCTTAGATCGTAGCAGGTGAAATCTTGTCTCCACCCGTACATGTCATTATGCCATGGTATTATGTGTATTTATATTTAATATTCGCTTTTTATTCCTGATATTATAAAGTGAAAGAGTTTAAAATATCAGATTCACATATTTTATATCTTTACAGAAAGATCTCAGTGAGTTTCTATATAAATTACTTGTATTAAAATATATAGAATAGCGACGTTAGTGTTTTATACTATTATATAAAAATAATTTTTTGAAGCAATGATAGCCGAGCGGTCATATAATATCTGCCGTGCCGCAGGTCCATGGTTTGATTCCCACCGCAGGCTTGAGACTCACTGCATAGTGGAAGAGCATGTTGCGAATGCTCGCCTACCACCATCGAGTAGAAAAACTGTCAGCAAGCACCTAACAATATATTCCGGCAGCAGTCTTGAGAGCTATGATCTCTTTATTATACTGCTAGTCACTCTGTGGTGGCCTAGGCAGTGTTCAATAAGACCACGCAATGAACATCTTCATCATCACACGGCAGACGTCGACTATGGAACAAAAACTCTCCCTTATGTAATGAAAATAACTTAGCTTAATTTGAATTAAAACCCTTACTTAGTATGAATAAGCTTCTCAAGCGGCGTAGCATTGATGTCGTCACACCTTGACGGACCGGCGGCTTCATCATGAGCTCTAGTGTCCACATTGAGAAGAACATGACACCCTCCACAAGTGTAGTAGTGGATATCGAACCTGGAAAAATTAGAAGAAAGCATACGATGGTTAAAGGACGATAGGAATAATCATAAAGTTATCGTCAAAACTCAAATTTTTCCTATCGTTATTTGTCATGTTAGCTCAATTGGTTAGAGTATACCCCGACTAAAGGGGTGGATGGACGCGGGTTCGAATCCCGCACATGACTTAAATTTTATCTCTCGTATAGTTGTAATTTTGTAATGTTATCTACATAGCAGGCGTTATTGCAAACATAACAATATTAAAATTATAAGGTTGCGTCATCATTTACAAGTATAAAACCAATTGAAAAATTGGTCTTGTTTGTAGTACAACGTAAATTATACTATAGATGTCACTCCATCCCAATACGATGGTTTAAGAACGATAGGAAAAATTTGAGTTATGACGTCATTGTCATGTTAGCTCAATTGGTAAGAGCATACCCCGGCTAAAGGGGTCGATGGACGCGGGTTCGAATCCCGCTAATGACTTAAATTTTTCCTATCGTATATTTGTAATTTTGTAAATAGGAGAAAGCAGTTTAGAATTCCCTGTATAATTTTGTGATTTGAATAGACGTCTCTCAATGTTGATTTTTTAGCAGCAACCTTGTTCAATTACGTCATTTTATATTGGAATATATGTGCACATATTGGGGCTCCGATGTACTAGGAGTACAGAGACTACACTGTGGTCGGAATATTCATTAACTCACTAGTGTACACGCAAGGACTACAATAGTGGACCAGGGTAACATATTTGATGGTGACTTTTTAATGTGGTTACGATAGAGTGGTGTGATTCCAGGAAAGCTTCCGTCAATATATTTTTCAAAGGCTGTTACGACGCGTTATTTTGATGTGATTGTTCGTTGAGGGTTAATGAGACTCCAAAATCGAATTATATTTTTTTCTATTATTGCTCTTTCTACATTTGTTTCGTTTAACAAGCCGTAGTATATCATCCATGCTACAAAAAATATTTTTTGTCATTATTTTGTGAAAAAGATACAGGTGGCAGGTTTGAAGCAGTGATGGCTCAGTGGCATTGGCTATGGACTGCCGCGCAGCAGGTCCATGGTTCGAATCCTTTCCAGAGCTTGAGCTTCACCGCATGGTGGAAGGGCATTTTGCGGATGCCCGCCTGGCTAGCGACCACCCTCAAGTAGAAAGTCTGTCGCCAAGCACCGAAAGGTGTGTTCCGGCAGTAGTCCTTGAGAGCCAGTGAAATTACAAGCACAATGAGACTTAACAACTATGTCTCAATGTGACGGGCGCAGTGCAATTAGTGAGTTGTCATGAATTGCAACTGTTATAGGCAGAGGTTAGTCCACTTAACATCAGGTGGGCCTCGAGCTTGTTCCGTCACAATAACTTAAAAAAAAAAAAAAAAAGGTGGGCTATTCTTTAAACTGCTATTTTTGGGTAGGTAGATTAAGAACTAAGATTTTACGTGAAGTACAATAAATTTTTAGAAGGCTAAGCGGGCACTTATAAACAAAATAGGATTTCGTGTACTTCAGTAAACTAGTAGATAAAATTGCCCTTCTACTTAGAAATATATTTCGGCATATTATGGCAGGTGGCAGGAAAAATAGACCTATCAAGGAGTTAACTTACAATGTTACTATAAATTGAGCTAAACCCAAGAATAAGTACAATATGTACATACATAAATATAATAAAAACCCATGGGGTGCCAGGTTAAAATGTCACCTTCTCCTTTCTTCCAGTGGGAGTCGTAAGAGCCGACTAAGGGAAAGATACCAGAAGGTGAAGAAGCAGCGCCTTCTGAAGTATTGACAACTCTACTGCGATCTCCAAGACGCCTGCCAATCGTGGGGATTATGGCAAAACCACTCAACGGGGAGACCTTGTTTAACAGTGGACATTCCGGTTGATGTGATGAATATTAACACTGTAATTACCGTCTTTCAGCGTGATAGTTTCGTAGAAGTTCACGGTTTGTATTGAAGAGTACACCGTAGTGTCCAGAGCAGCTCGTCACCTGAAATGTACAAAAACTGAATTGAAAACATGGCAGCCCAACGAGACGTGTGCAGTGGCATCGTGATACGTATCAAACTGTTAGACTCCTTGGTCCACCCATACGGAATAAACTCCGGAACCAGAGGTGATAACTAGAGGCTGGGAACAAGTCTAGTTAAGACTACATATGATTCTTCACCAGAAATTCTCCAGCTTTACGACATTTTAACGATACAGAAAGATTGACGATTTACTGCGCTATCAACAATTGCTATGTGCATTTCGCGATTTTTGGGTCTTGATGCCATTCTGATTCCTATTTTAATACACTTGTGTTTTTTTAATGTATTCCGTGTAAAGTTTGGTAAATATTTTCTTCAGTTTTTTTTTGCTTTATTGTAGATTGTACCGTCTGTTATGGCGGTTAAAAATCAATTTATTGGATAGCAAAGTTGGAACTCGGTAGTGTAAACGAAAGCGCGTCAAGCGTATATAGCGGCAAGAAACATATTCAATCCCCGCAAATTTGGTGAATGTAATATTTGCAATGCATATTTTAGTGCTCGTGGGGTGCCGGGATAGAATGTCACTTCCACCCCACATTGCTACCAGTGGGTGTCGTAAGAGACGATGAAAGGTAAAATACCTACCGAAAGATGGCCAGTAGCACCTTCTGAGGAACTGATATTTTTAAATGTGATCCACAATACGCATGTCAAACGTGAGGATTATGGCAAACCCTCTCCCCTTAATGCTGTGTTCAGCAGTGGACAATCCGCTGTTGATTATATCGCCGACATATGTTAGTACTAGAAATTCATATTTTGTAATTTACCCATATCGGCAGAGCCGGAGTTTTAAGCCTAGAACCCGGGAACTGCTTGTTGATATTGTTCTTTGCGTTCTCTTCTCCTCCGTACCATACCAGAAGACCAACAGGGCTGCGGGAGAGCACTCCAAATTGCGGCATTGCCTAGAATATTTTTTAGATATTATCCAGGTGTTGTACTTCTGCTAAGAGTAATATAAGGGATAAGTTGGTACTTTACAAAAATATACATGTTAACTGGTACAAGACTTGATAGGAAAGCTCGTGACCTAATAATGGCAACCGTATTTTTTTTACATTGTTCCCTTTGATCACTATCTCACCTTACGGAATGATGTGGTCGAATATGTCGTTCAAGCTAACCTACAATTTAATTACTGGCTCTCAAGGTTAGGTGTTTTGTGACAAAATGTTCTACTTAAAGGTTATAGCTTGCAAAATTCCACCCAAAATCACGTTGATCATTGCGCAATGTTCTAGCACAGACTACAATATCCATACCGTTTAGATCCTTAATACCCGGAAATATATAAATAAATGAGTTGTCTTCAAATCCAATCTACTTTCAGGTAAAGCGCTCGTAGCAAAGTTTGCTTAGCCGTTCATAACCGATCAACTAGGTTAAGTAACGTCCGCTGCGGTCATAACTTGGATGGGTGACCGCTAGTGGTATATTTACGAAGAACCTCCAGGGTAAAGTAAACTGTCGGTCCCGGTTTTGTCTTAGGATGGCAGTCTTGATAGCATGGTGGTAGGCTAGCTACCAACTTCAAGTACAAAATCTGCCATTTAGCACCTAACGGTGTGTACCAGGAGCTGTTCTTGAAAGCCAGTTATTGAAGGTTAGCCTGAAGTTGATCTTTGACTACATCATCACCTACTATCGTGTGAGATAGTGGTCAAAGCTAGCCTATCAGATATAAAAAAAAGATGTCCAGCTAAGAACGAAGAAGCTCCGCCGGGGGTGCTTCGCAAATAATGATTATTGTGTACTTACGTAATGATCTTCATCTCCAACATAGAGTACTCCATTATGAAGATATGGTGTGGCTCGACCAGTCAAAAGCAGAGTAACTACATTCAGAGAGCCTTCCACGTGTGCAGACACCAGATGAGTCAGCTTGCCGTCCAGGTCCTTTTTGATGCTGTGGAAGATGCATTAAAACAGTTATAGGTATGTGTTCATAAAAGACTTATCTCAGCACAGTAAAAGCAAATAAAACTCACTTGTGAAAAAGTCTTAATAATATATTGGAAAGATCCATAATAAATAATTGCTCACACACACACACTATATACTCTACACACACACACTAATATATTAATGTTTCAGTTTTGATGTCGTTTATGACGTAGAGACGTAAACAAACGGACAGACAGAGACATTCGGACCTTGAGTACGGAACCGTAAAACATTGTGTTGTATGGTTGACACTTGTATATATATTTTAGACTCAGAAAAAAAACCTTGGTCAAACATAGTAGGCACTACTGACAGGTTTGCTATGAAGAATGTGATTAAAGTGTCAAGCTTAAGAGTTAAGAAGAATGCTAGAATTACCAAAGATAATAGTTTTATTTTTGTAAATGGATGTTTTTTATGAATAAAATCATGTTATTAATGCTAGTGTTTTCATAGCTCTTTCCATCCAAACGTAGTTTCGTCGTATTTTAAATACCATGTGTTCATGCTCGGAGAAATTTTGGGTGCATGTCCTTGAGCTTAAAATCTATGCTTCTGGTTTGTTAGTTTACCGTTAAATAGTACATTATGCAACCAGTGCGCGAAGTTGTTTAGTACAATCGAGACGGGTTTTAGGCCTGAGATCGAAGATCGAAAGCCTAAATGGAGTAGAGATTGTAATAAACAACGCCCACAAGTTTCATACGACGTTTTTCAACACACTTGCAAGGAACAAATACGAAAATATTTTCTTGATCTTTTTGATAGCAATAATAATCTGATTAAGGTTTATAAATAAATCTTCTAAAGTTCTACTTCAGTAGGTAAAAAACTCTTTGCTTTGTTTTTATATGAAAAACGAACGAAACAAACTACAATCTCTTTGGTGAGAAGTGTGGAAACGTTGTTTTTTTTAAATATTTTCACCAGTGCGGTAAAGTAAAAAAATAGCACTAGTGCGTAAAAGACTATATTATGATACTAAACTTGGTACATTAAAAGACCCGTTACGAGCGAGTGTGTTGAAAATGCGTGTTTTCAAGATTATTTCAAATTTGTTTGGGGATTCTTATTTTACATCACTATCAGTCTCACTACATAATACATAAATAATAATAACTTAACTAAGTAAGCCTTAACTAAGAATTTAAATAAAATAAATATTGTAATCAACTAAAACTAAAAACATAAATAAATACCAGAAGGCAAACTAATGTAATTAGTGATTCAGATATTAGGTACTAAAAAAATTCGCACTATGTACCCTATACGTAGTCAAAAACTTCGTTACAAACTCCACCACCGGCAAGTTTTGTATTAGCCTATAATATCTAGGCTAGTAAAACGAAATGATCATTTGGTGAAATACAGGAGACTTATAATATATCTACTTACTTATCACATCCTCTGGACAGCATACAAGCATACAACAGCAATAAAGCACCGGCTCCGTCCTCTGATTGAAACTGTAAGTAGTTTTACAATAATGTAATGTCCAGATAAGTAAAGAAGATCAGATGGAAAACGGCGCACGAAAATTGTAACAAAAAATATGAAACCATCGTACTGTCCTTTACACGCTCCACTGGTGTGCCATATGATGAAAGGGACACCACGATAGGAGTATGTTTTTTTGTTTCACTTATATCGTGCGCCGTGCCCTATCTGAACTTATTTATTTATGACAGATGAATGCCCGTATAGATATTATCATTCAAAAATGTCGCCAAGCATTTATTGCTATTCCTATTTATAGTCAGATACCATCATAAGTTTTATCAGTTGGAAATCTATAACCATCATCAGAACCATGAGGCATGGCTGAGAATTATCTTCCTGTCCTTATCACACTCAATATAGGTCTGTACAGTATTTTTTACATAAATACCTTTCTCTTCTTCCGTGAGATGTTGGACTAGAAATACATCATATTATTTTCAGCCTCAAAACTAAAATCAACCACCTTAATATAAAAACAATGTTTTTCAAGAAGGTAGATAGTCAAATAATTAGCGCTAGTAGCGGACTTTGATGCGCTCTCTTTAAGGTTTGTCTGGATGGGTAACCGCTTCTGGCATACACCAATGAGCGCTTCCACGCTTGCATTAAACGGCACAAACCGGTTGTTGTCTTAGAATAGCAGTTATATAGCAAAGTGTTAAAGCATTTTACAAATGCTCATCCAGCTAGCTACCATCCTCAATTAGAAAATTTGTCACCAATCATGGTGTATACCAGTAGCTTTTTTGTGAAATAGTCTTATTCTAAGTTAAGCCAGTTTACCCGACCAATTCATCACTTACCATCAGATGAGTGGTCAAAAGCAATAGCTTTGTAAGATCAATTCTAATAGTATTACTTATTATTATATATTATTAGTACCAGTCACAGTCAAGATTATCAATGTGGCGTACGCACCATAGCTGGAGCGTACCATATGGAATATTTTACCCATCAATGTACAGGTTTTTTATACAATAAATGGTTCAACCAATTTTGTTAATAATATTTTAGGAACTCCAGGAAAGCACATACTTTATAGTTTCCAAAGACTACAGGCACTAGTGCGTGCTAAACTAAAATCACATTAACTTATAGTCACCCCGTGACCACCATCACTACAAAGTGTTTGAAACGTCGGGACAAAAATAATGATAAATATACGCGATTTAAACCGTTTAAAGTTGTTTAATTATTATTATTGGAGCACAACATTCTTATTCCGAGCGGGAATGGAAATAGCTCCATCTCCCATGACTTTTAACATAATAAATATTAAAGCATAAGATTCAGCTCAGTGGAGCATATTCCGATAGCCTCAAGATTAGGGCACTCGCAGCATATCTTGGGGACGCTGCTGGTTTGATTGCCGCTCGGCACAAAAAAATCATGCTGTAATAATTTAATAATTATAGATTCTTTTCACTACTATCTAGTGTAGATTTGAAATAAAATAGTATTTCTTACCAGATACAAATACCGTTTTATGAATATCTGCACATCCTCTAGACTTTTGAGTTCGAAAAAGTGCAGCTTGAAACATAATAATGGCTATGATGATTTCTGAAATAATAAAATACAAAGGTCATAAACAAATTATGAAAAGATTGTAAGCCCGAGCCAAAGATGAGGTTTAACATAATCATTTTATGATTTAGGACAGGGTTTTTCATAATGGTCATATCAATATTACAATGTTCTTTGCAGTTCTTCGCTGTTGAACTTTACTGCTCTGGCGTTCCTCATGGTTCTGTGTTAACGCTTTTTATCTTCACAAGTTGCATACATTCAATGTTGTGCGGACGATAGTACTGGTGATGTACAATACACTGGCCGTGCAAATACCTCTTAGCGCTATTGTCAATGAAAATAGGAAGAAAATGGTTGGCACCATGTCAAGACTTCTCTCGAGCAAGTTTCGAATTGGAGGAAACTCAACCTAGTTCAGATTGACCCCGCAAAAACACCACCTTTTTTGCGGCTCCTCGATTTCAGAACACTCCTTTCAAGGTTTCGGAGAGCATTGGAATCCTGGGAGTTGACATTTTCTAGCCACCAGCCCTGTAAATCTTGACAGGATTTCTCATGTTAATCCAGGACTATCACTACAAAGTTATTTGTCAGGTAAATGCAGGATCCGGAGATTCTAAAGTAACATTTTGTACCACTTGCCTAAAGAAACAGTTACATACCTTCTCAGTAATACCATCTTGGTAATAATTTGAGGAATGCTGTACGTAGATTTCTTCACTCGGCAGCGCGATGACTGCTTTAACTTCGATGCCTGCCTGGTTGTTAAAGCCACCGGCACAGCGCCATATAACTTCGCTGCAAGCACGCCAAAGAGCTTCTTCTTGACGTTCTTCAGAGGGACGTAGGTAACTGTAGAAGATTACAATTATCAGATGTGTTCTTATGAAACAATATGTTGACTGTATTGTTTAATTACAGATAAGAAATGTACAATTAATAACAGCAGTCGCTTCGGTATCTGGTGTAAATTCATAACTCGGTCAACGCTGCAACGTACTTGCCTAGAGGGTATTGGTGTACTTCAAAACTTCTTTTCCTACATTATTTATGTCAAAAAATAGAGACGCTGGTAATGTGTTTCATACTGCAACGGTATGCATTATGAAGCTGGAATAAAAGCGTTTCGTGCGCATTTAACTATGCAAAGGGCGTCTTGATGACCTAAGAAAAAAAACGATCGGGGAACAATGTTGTGTAGATCGATCCGACATTCTCTGAAATTGATCGTTAAAAAAATATTGAAAAGCAAGCCACTGTACTAGGTTCAAGGTTTTGGAGTCTAGCTTTCACTAATGCAACGTAATAGATCAGTTCACAAACTAATTTAAAAGCCATTATTGATTGCCGTCATAGATATTATTATAAAATAACATCATTGAGTGGCCTCCATAAAAATGCATCCATGCTTTATTTCTTATTCTATAATCTGATATATCTGAAAACCTAGCAGTGAAACACTCCCTAACATAAATTTTATTCTAAATAAATAAGCAAAGGTTCCGAGTATAAAGTCGTTTATTGCACGTAATATATTGGCTAACGGTGCATAGTTCGGATTTATGTCAAAATATGTGGCGTAGGTTAGAAATTATGATCGGCATTTCGTAGCTACACGGTGCGCGCCTTTGCGTTTTGATGATATTATGAGTAACGATAATATAAGATGTTTGTTGAACGATAAAATAAGATCTTTTTTGATCCTTCTCGAACCTTTAAGATAGTCAGTATATATGTAGGTTTCTATATATGTGCGTTTCGCAGGAAGGTTTTTAAAATTATATTTGACGACGTTATAATTTGAAAGGGGTTTTTGCTTCTGACCCAATAGTTATCAGGTATATTATGTTTTTTTTAATGTTATAATGAGAAGGCCAATTTACCCGTATACTACCTATAAGCTTCAAGGCAGAATACCTGACACTGCTGTTATACTCAAGAAGACGGATTCTTGTTGAAAATACCTATCATCTAGTAAGTATGAAAGTGAAAGTGTTAAATTTTCTCAGTGACAGACCAAGTTCTTTTAGTTTCTGATAGGAAGCCATTAACCATAATCTCATTAGATGGGTAAAAGTGTCAATATGTTCAATCTAGAATTACTGGCTCTTGAGGACAGCTGCTGTAAAACACTTTAAGCATGCTTGTGTCAGATTTTTTATAAAATTGCTAGCTAGGTAAGTATTCGCAAAATTGCTAGCTAGGTAAGTATTCGCAAAATCCTTTCCTCCGTGCAACATTTTTCAGGTCACGTAATGAAACCGATGCATTTATATTTAGTACTAGCTGTACCTGCAACTTCGTTTGCGATTGCCGTACCTGCAGACTAATTATTCACATTTGAGCACTGTCTATCTCATACAAAGCAACGCTGTGGTCTGCGGTGAAGTACTCTTAGTAAAGCATAGCTCAGAAAGGAGTGCTCGTAGTGAAGTTTACTTAGCTGTTCTCAACCGATCAGCAAAGTTAAGCAACGTCACGCGCGGTCAAGAGTTGGATAGGTGACCGCTAGTGACATTACTACTGAGCGTTTCCGTGCTTCGGAGGGCACGTTAAGCCGTCGGTCCCGGTTGTTGTCTTAGGATGGCAGTCGTTATTGCATGGTGGTAGGGCATATTGCGAATGCTCGCCTGGCTAGCTACCACCCTCAAGTAGGAAATCTGTCGCCAAGCACCTAACGGTGTGTTCCGGCAGCTGTCCTTGAGAGCCAGTACTGCTAGGTTAGCCTGAACAACATCATCGACCACATCATCACTTACCATCAGGAGAGATAGTGGTCAAAGGCTAATCTATCAGGCATAAAAAAAAAGCTTTTTACTTTGGGTTTGAAAACTCCCAGGTTGTATTTTCCAGAAGACAGTAGTTAAGTAACTCAGAGAGTTCCTTCGCGGTTCGCACAATAAATGTAGAAGCAACGTACTTTGTGCGTTTCGTTGGAGTTTCCATTTTAAAATGGTGTCATTTCACCAATGCTCTCCTTGTTTGGCGGTAGAACAAAAATATATTAGATTGTGCACTTCCATTGCGAAGTCTCCGAAATGGATCCGGCAAAAGATCAGTATGTAGTTAAAAAAACTTCAAGTGATTGTTCAAGATTTTAGAGTTTTATCTTAGCAAGCTTGGAAAACTAAATAAGGGTGCCGGGCTGCCAACGGGGTGCCGGGCTGACCGTAGTGGACCGGGGTTTGTGTGGTCGTCGTAATAAAGACGAGTTACGCGTGCGTAAAACGACCGGATAAAGAGCATCGTATATGCCGAAAATCTGGGTCGACACTAATCAATACACGTGAGTACAGCATTAAAAAAAAACACTGCTATTGGTTGCATCTTCCGTGGGTTGTTGGGGTAGAATTACACCCTCATATTACCATATTATAGGAGGTGAAGAAAGCAAAAAAAAATCCAGATTGATGCCACCCGGTGGTGTCAATGGCACCTTGTAAAAAACTAAAATTATACATTGCGATCCCCAAGCCATGCGCGGAGATGATGGCAAACCCTTTCCAACTTGTATATTTTGAAGAAGTAGTAGTTTGTAGTAAAAGTAAGTCCGGATTCCAGTGGCCCGGAAGAATAAACATGCGGTGTGATATCGCAGGAAAAGGGTTCGATTCCCGTCAGGAATAAAAAACATTTATGGTCCAATAATTTGTAAATGAAAACCTTTTCCAATTGAGAAAGGCATTTCTTCAAGTAGACATCATGGCTGGTGATGATGTTGCAATGTTAAGGCCGATAAGGTATTTTCGTATCGTTTCAGTATCGTTCGTCATAATAAACTCAATGCAAACACCTTTTCAGTGAGGAACTTAGCTCGTTTATTACAAGCCCCAGCATGATTTTGAAAGCGCCGAGATATTTACCCTGTCGTTTATGTTTTAGCAGAATATTTTGTGTAAAATATGTAGTAAATTGTATCAAACTATATACCTACCCTTCAAATTATTTCAGGTATACTTTGTGAATTTTGATGAGATTAAAATATTTTAGTAACTAAGCAAAGCACATTAAAACCATCTTCCAAGAAAGGTAACGCATTAGTACATTTTTAAACTTCATACACTTTTGACCAGCGGTATGCCTTTATTAACAAAATACTACGAACTATATACAACACTACAGCTACTACAATAAAAGCATTTAAACTCATAGGCAGTCCAAATGCTCTAGCCCACTACCACTACTACTTTTGATACAATATTATGTACCTACAAGTTAATCCCATTTAAATTTTATAATTTCTAGTCAAGGAGTTAGTCAATAAGATTATTAAATATAAATTAATTTATAGTACTGACATCGAAGAACTGTAGTATTTTCACAACTTTTTAGTGATACGAGATATTAGGAATTTATTATTAAGCATCCGCTTTTCGGACCTCAGAACAAGATAAATAATATAAATAAGTAATATTGAAATGGCTATACTTTTTATTTGGTCTAAGGTTCATCGATTTATCCGTCCGACTGTATTATTGGAACCATAACAAGTAGTTAATTAGAATATTCATCGTAGATGTGTTAGCGGACTGCCATAGAAATAATAATTATATTCAAAATAAATTGAAATAAAAAAAGGTTTCTATAATACAAGAAACGTGTTCATAATTTTGAAGCAATGATGGCCGAGCGGTAATAGCTATGGACTACCGTGCCGCAGGTCCCCGGTTCGATAACCGCCGGCATGAGCTTCACCGCATGGTGGAAGTGCATTTTGCGATTGCCCACCTGGCTACCTCAAGTAGAAAATCTGTCGCAAACACCTAACGGTGTGTTCCGTCAGCAGTCCTTGAGAGCCAGTGAAATTACAGGAACATGTGACTTAACAACTATGTCTCAAAGTGACGGGCGCAGTGCAATTCGTGACTTATGATAAAATGCCACTGTTATAGGCAGAGGTTAATCCGCTTAACATCAGGTGAGCCTCGAGCTTGTTCCGTCACAACAATAACATGAAAATCAATAAAAATATAACGTTGGTTATTTTAGCTTTATCATAACACACACTAACGTCGTAGATGTGATTTATTATACTCAAAAATAACAAATATTAACAATCAACCGAATGTAGGTCAACTCCCGCTATCAACTGAATAAAAACAAACATCTAAATTTTGCTCAATCTTGTCATCGTGAAATTGTTAATGTTGGGTATAAATAAAAACATTATCTATAGCTTACGTATCAGGAGGAACACATGACTTGTTGTCTTTAGTCTGAGGTCTTGAATCAAAGAGCAGCCACTTTATCATGTGGGCTTGAAGTGCTGACAGCAAGGATCTGAAAGATACATTATAGTAACATAATATATCCACATAATGTAAGCTATGAAGAAAGCTATGCTCGGAGTTTCTTTGCGCGATAAAATCCGGAACGTGTATATTCGGCAAAGAACCAAAGTCACCGACATAGCTCTCAGAATTTGCAAGTAGAAGTGGCAATGGGCAGGCCACATTGCTCGACGAACTGATAACCGATGGGGAAGAAAGGTTCTCGAATGGTTACCACACTACACCGGAAGACGTAGAGTTGGTAGGCGGCGTTACAAGCGGCTAATAGCCGTTCTTTGTGGCGCTCTATGGGGGAGGCCTTTGTTCTACAGAGGAAGTCTGCCAGCTGATGATGATGATGATGAATATTTTCCACGATGTATTAAACCCTCAGTAGTAATGTCACTAGCGGTCACCCATCCAACTCGCGACCGCGCGAGACGTTGCTTAACTTTGCTGATCGGTTGAGAACAGCTAAGTAAACTGCGCTGCAATAGCTTCCAAAGTGTCTGAGTTTTAATTCCAGTTTTTTGCTTTCAAATTCATCAATACGATAAGATTAAAAAATTACCTGGCTCCGTTTCGAGGAGCAGCAAGTCCATAACCCAAAGTTTGCTCTGGGGGTCTCATGATCAGGGGAGTCCTGATCCATTCCCCACGTGGAGTGCATGCTGCAGTACTGAAAGCTGTCACTCGTAGCTCCTACACAAAATAACATTATAGTTAAGACATATAAAAAAGGTATTCAATATCTACGGCGCTACTGCCGAACTTTTTTTAACTGTCCCTTCCTCCCTTTTTACATCCACCACAAAGTTATAGGGAGGGGAGGGTGCAATACTAACCCAGCACCCTACGAGTCCCTCTCATAGGGTCTCTTTTATTGTACTTATATCTCCCTTAAACAGTTAAATTTCCTAAAGGGATCGTTACATAATACACTCGAGAGCAATGAATCCGGGTCACTTAAAGAATGTTAAAAATCTCGGAAACTAAAAATGATAGGTTAATGCAATAAATTGTATTTAATAGACAATGTAATACTCCTTAAATGAAAGTAAAAAAAATATGAGTCACCATACATTTTATTAACACAAAATTACATAAAGAAAAAAACTGCTGATCTCTCCTTAAAACAAAAATAGGAAACATGAAATTTTTGAACTTTATTACGATTTTCTTGAATTTTAATACTTCGTATTGCCTCCTCGTGCTTCCATTACTGCGTTTACGCGGTTTGGCATGCTGTACACCAAGTTCCTTATACGATTTTGGGGAATATTCTCCCATTCCTCTGTGAGAGCAATTTTGAGCTCACGAAGCGTGATTGGGGGAGGGTTTCGTTGTTTTACGCATCTGCCTAGCTCGTCCCAAGCATGCTCGATCGGGTTGATATCCGGGCTGCGCGCTGGCCACTCCATACGAGTAATGTTCATCTCTTGAAGGTAGTCATTCACAATCCTACCTGTATGAGGTCGGGCATTGTCATGCATAAATATAGCATCCTCACCTAAATTGACCATAAATGGTGGTCCATTTATGGTCAATTTAGGTGAGGATGCTATATTTATGCATGACAATGCCCGACCTCATACAGGTAGGATTGTGAATGACTACGTGATCATTGAGGATTTCTTCCACATATCTTACGCTAGTTAAAGAGCCGTTTTCTATGATCACCAGCTCTGTGCGACTTTCAGAAGAAATTCCGGCCCACACAAGTACAGACCCACCACCGTAGGCTACTTTTTCTTCGATGCATGCTTGCTTGAATCTTTCCCCTGGTCTTCGATACACTCTGTGTCTTCCATCGTGCTTGTAGAGCATAAATTTTGATTCGTCGGAGAACATAACTTTTGACCAATCTTCAATACTCCAATTTACGTGGCTCTGGGCATATCTTAGTCTCGAAATACGATGCCCACGCTCCAGTTTAGGGCCGTTTGCAGGTCTAAGGGGTTTTAAGTTAGATTCAGCAAGCCGACGTCTTACTGTCCATGCACTTGGGTTACTTCCTCCGAGGCGTCGAAACTGATTGGTGAGTTCAGTTCCTGTGAGAAAGCGATTTCGAAGCATGGTGTTCACCAAGTATCGGTCTTCTCGTGCTGTGGTACACCTGGTTCTGCCCGTTCCTGGTCTGCGTAGGTTAGAACCAGTTTCTTCGTAACGTCGGAGAACTCTTTGTACTGTTGACAGCGACACACCGACAGTCCTGGCTGTATCGCGCTGACTCCGGCCGGTTTCCAGCATTGTAAGTATTCTGGTGCATTCTTCAGGCGTAAGCGACATAATTTCAGCTTGAATAATGAATATAGAGCACTATCAACATGGTTTATGTACCCACATAAATGACAGATTACAAACAAAAGCAAAACCAAATGCTGTAATTTCGTAGTTCCATCTTCGAAAGTGGCCCTTTTTCAAATTTGATTTTTTTATGATATAACTTTACAATAACTAAGAAGTTTTAATACCTTCATTTAAGGAGTATTACATTGTCTATTAAATACAATTTATTGCATTAACCTAGCATTTTTAGTTTCCGAGATTTTTAGGATTCTTTAAGTGACCCGGATTCATTGCTCTCGAGTGTATAAGGTAAGACTGAATTGCATGCTCATTGGCTTGGTGGTACGGCATTTTGCGAATGGTAATCTGGCTACCACTCACAAGTAGAAAATTTGTCGCAGTGTATTCCAGTAGCTGTTTTTGAGAGACAGTAATTCTGAGTTATGCCTGATAAAACCTTCGACCACGTCATCATCTCAGATTGTGGTTAAAGGCTGGTATATCAGCAATATAAAACAATTGAAGTAGTGATGGCTCATGGACATTGGCTGTGGACTGCCGCGCAGCAGGTCCATGGTTCGAATCCCGCCGCGGGCTTGAGCTTCACCGCATGGTGGAAGGGCATTTTGCGAAGGCCGCCTGGCTAGCGACCACCCTCAAGTAGAAAATCTGTCGCCAAGCACCTAACGGTGTATTCCGGCAACAGTCCCTGAGAGCCAGTGAAATTACAGGCACATAAGACTTAACAAATATGTCTCAAGGTGACGGGCGCAGGGCAATTCGTGACTTGTGATGAAATGCATCTGTCATAGGCAGAGATAAGTCCTTGCTTAAAGTCAGGTGAGCGTATTCCGTCACAAAAATATAAAAAAAATGAGGCTTAATTTTATTTTGCCTAAAACAAAACACAGAAAGCTGAAAATTTATCCAAGATTATGTAAGATCATCAAAAAATAATTTTCTTATAAATCAGATAGTTACTTACAACTGCCAATGCCTCGGTTATTGGTGTCCCACCCACGACAGATGGTCGAGCTCCATTGAGAAGTTTGTTGCGTGCATAAAGGACTCGTTCTGGAAAGAAAAGTATCAAAAGGTAATTCGTTAATTTTCCTATATTGCCATCGACATCATTTTTAGGGTTACGTACCGAACGGGTAAAAACGGGCCCCTTTTACTGAAATTCGCTGTCCGTCCGTCTGTCACCAGGTTGTTTCTCAAGAACGGTGATAGTTAGACAGTTGAAATTTTCACAGATGATGTATTTCTATTGCCACTATAAAAACTAATACTAAAAATATATATAAGGGGGGCTCTAATACAACAAACTTGATTTTTTTACCGTTTCTTGCTCTATACTAATAACGGTGACAGTTAGACGCTTTAACTATTTACAAAATATTTAGTTTTATGTTCCCTTTAAATAATATTAATTAAAATAAAATAAACAAAGTTTAAGGGGCTTCCATATAGTAAAAGAGGTTTTCGCCGTTTATTTGCCAAAAATAATAATAATGAAAACTGGTAGAAACTTGATATGTTACCCTGATATTTAGTTGTATATTTACTTTAAAAATAAACAATTAAATAGTTTAGGAGAGCCCAATAGGTACCTTTTTTTATGCCTGATAGGTTAGCCTTTGACCTCTATCTCACGTGATGGTAAGTGATGATGTGGTCGAAGATGTTGTTCAGGCTAACCTAGAAGTATTGGCTCTCAAGGATAGCTGCCGGAACACACCGTTAGGTGCTGTGCGACAGATTTTCTACTTAAGGGTGGTAGCTAGCCAGGCGGGCATTCGCAAAATGCCCTACCACCATGCAATGCCCTACCTACACTAAACATGATTTTCTCGTTATTAAAAGACCACGCGTTGAAATTTTTACAAGATATTTAGATTTAAGTATATTAATAGCTTAAAAAAATATGTATTAGGTACCTAGTAATAATTCATATAAGGTAGATTGGATAGCAGAGCAAAATGGGACTACTATTGGTATCGATGATAGATAGCTACTTGATTTTTAACACCACGCACGTCCGTACATGAAGCAATAGCAATAAACGTGTCTGCAACTTGCAAGATTAGGTTACAGATAATGGTACGGAACCCTTCGTGCGCGAGTCCCACTTGCACTTGGCCGGTTTTTATTATTAAACCTTAGCTCACTTAAGAACTTGCCTTGATAGTAGCAGGTTCTACTGAACCTAAACATGCACAGTTTTTCATAAAGCCATAGGTAGCTAGCCTCAAATAAAAAATCCGTCGCCAACGGTGTGTTCCACTGGCGTCATAATAGCTAGCAATTCTAGATTCGCTTGAACAAAATCTTCAAACACAGGTGAGATAGTGATCGAAAGAGAACCAGGCAATCAGCAATAAAAAAACACGCTTCACCCTGATGCAACCTCTCCTTAGGAAATGAATTTGGTAATATTGGATGTTTCCGTATCATGGCCTTTAAAATAAGCACCTAACGGTGTGTTTTGGCAGCTGTCCTTGAGAGCCAGTAATTCTAGGTTAAGCCTGTTAACACATTCGACCACATCGTCACTTACCATCAGGCGAGATTGTGGTCGAAGGCTTACCTATAAGCAATAAAAAAAACGATAAAATTTAAAAATGTTGAAGCAATATATTACCAATTAATAAGCAACTTCGAAAGCATTTGAGCATCCTATCAGCCATTCCATAGGTGTAAGCACGGGTAAAATTCTGCATCCAACCCTTTTGCAGTTTGCAGTCTGACAGCATATTGAATGTATCGTCAAATGTAAATGCAAGATGCATTGAAAAATCCTAACACCTAACATAAAACGTTTATTATAAACAGGTGAAATTATGTTGAAAAACAAAGTTACTTACGCTTTACAGCAAATAAAGGCTTCACAAACATTTTCATCCTAGCATACCAGTAGCCATCACCGGTTCAATATGGCCGAGCACTTACGTAAAAATTCCCACAACTCAACATTACTCGAAGGCCGATCCCGGCAAATCCCTGGTATCTTACATAAATGGACCCTCAGAATCCTGTTAGGGTCCATTGTGGGATCACAATACGTTCCAATTACTCCACGGGGACGTCGTGGCCCCCTGCCGGTTTGACGGTTCAACGCTGAGAAAAGTTTCGATTTCACGAGAAATGCCACGTGATTAAAAATAGTCTGGCTTACGTAATACCTACTTTTTATAACCTAAGTTCTTCGAGAAAGTAACCCGAAGAGACGCCATTCTATTAGCTTTGTAAGAAACAAATTTCTGTAAATTTTTCTCATATCGAAACACGTTCTAATTGGCTAAGCCACGACCACGTGATTTATAGTGATGGGACGGAATGAATGTGCAATTTTAATCGATATCGATATAGTGCATACTTAGAACATCAACGTGGTAATATATCTATAAACATCTTAAGCGTTGAGTGTGAATTCTATTTATGCTTGGCTGTAAGAAGTAGGTAAACAATGGAAACTACTGTGTAACAAAACCTAATGTTAGCAAATTACAACGTCAAATACACTTACAAACTGCTGTATTGGCAGGATTGTCCACTTCCGAACACATTCTCCACCATTTAGGGAGAGTTTGCCATAATTATTTTTCGCTTGGCAGGCGTCTTGGGGATCGCAGTTTAAGATATCAGTTCCTCAGAAAGCGCTGCTTCCCACCTTTCGGTATTTTACCTTTAGTTACCTCTTACAACACCAATGACACCGATAGCAATGGTGGAGTAAAATTCTAGCACGGTACCCCACGGGATACTTATCAATTAACACTTATAAATTAACATGAGTCACTCACCGTGTCTATTCTACTTAGTCTATTTTTAATGAAGTCAGCGCATTTTAGCTAATCCACATAATGTAAGTTAATATTTTAGTTTTCACAGCTATATATAAGAGAAAATAAAATACAGAAGAAATATGAAGCAGTGATGGCTCAGTGCCATTGGCTATGGACTGCCGTGCCACATGTCCATGGTTCGAATCCCGCCGCGGGCTTGAGCTTCAAAGCATGGTGGAAGGGCATTTTGCGAATGCCCGCCAGGCTAGCGACCACCCTCAAGTAGAAAATCTGTCGCCAAGCACCTAACGGTGTATTCCGGCAGCTGTCCTTGAGAGCCAGTAATTCTAGGTTAACCTGAACAACCTCTTCGACCACATCATCACTTACCATCAGGTGAGATAGTGGTCAGCCTTTGACCACTATTTGTAGTTGACGTAATTAACAACTATGTCTCAAGGTGACGGGCGCAGTGCAATTCGTGACTTGTAACGAAATGCATCTGTTATAGGCAGAGATTAGTCCACTTAACATCAGGCGGGCCTTGTGCTTGATCCGTCACAATTACATAAAAAAAAGACTAAAACAACGGAAAAAATTGTAAGTTAGAATACTCATTCTAACTTATAATTTTACCAAACTCATTCTAGCTTACCAAATATTGTTTTATAAGCTTTAAGTTATATATATAGGTTATGAATAAAGTAATTACTATGATTCGCATCTCTTAAAATAAGTAAAATATTAAATGACTCCCTAAATAACCTAATCAAATATCAAACTACGACATTATTGAAAAAAATTAGATCGCTGAGTTTTAAGAAATCCGGTATTTGAAAATATTAAAAATGGTTTATTATATAAGGCTTCCTTCGAAGTGTAACAGGTTTAGGTATAAAATAAGTATTTGAGTGTGTTTAGATATACATAAAACTAATTCAAACAAATAAAATAAAGATCTTTTATACAATACATATAATAAATTGAATAATAATAATAATAATGGCCATATAATAAGTGTATAGGTGTAGTAGATATTTTACTAACTATGTAAGACAAAACTATATAGATAGAAATTAATAAGTTGCGATATCTGTTTAAATTCCACTGTATCTTTTAGAAGCAGTGATGGTCCAGATGACTATGAATTACCGTGTAGAAATTCCATGGTTGGAATCAAAAATTTACCATAAGAAGGGTATCATAATATCAACAATGATCTATATAAAATCGATAACACTACCATAAGCACTGTAATCACAACACTAGGAGGAAGGATATTTTAAATTTGGAGTGTGTCCGATACAACACACTGGTTGCCAGATAAACCGAACCATGAATCATAAAGTAACTTTGTATATACTGAAACATGAATTCCATTATTCCACTCTCGAGGTTAGTTTCTCGATGCCTAAGTTACACGACTTCACCTGACTTGGAAACATGTTGTTTATCATTCAAAATCTGCGCGTATAAATGCTTTTTATACGCTGGCGTGAAAAATATTATTATTATAAAACGAATCTTACTTTTATAAGCAGTTCAAACAAAACTTTATAACCTTCAACATTTACAATTGGCGAATGTAGAACCATACTGATCCAAGTGTCATTTTTTCTACATTGGAGTTATATGCAACAAATGCAAGGAAAAAATATTCAATTGATGCCACATTGATCCAAGTACAAAAAGCGCCTTAAATAGCTAGAGGACCTCAATTTTTCACTTTAGCATTATACTTACTTTCAAAAATATATCTTGCTATACTGATCCAATTTTTATTTTTATCTGTTTTTTTTCTTCAGAATCCAAAATTTTGACTACTTTAATCAAAATATTTTCTAATAGATTTTTTATATATTTTGTCTGACATATTAGCCATCATTTCGATAAAGATAAAGCATAATAAATCACGTATTTAAAAAAAAGAAGTACAAACGCGTTTCCTTCTTTTTCTCAATATAATGAAAACGATACTTGGATTAGTATGGTTCTACCGTCGCCAATTATAGTTATTTTACCTTATATATGTTTTAGATGTTAATAAACACAGACTTATAATATTATTAGAGGTGTTTTTATTGAGCCTAGCACTGACCTAGCTATAGTGAGGTAAAAAGTTGTGTATTTCGCTGCGCAGCGGTATTTTGTTAAGTTATTTTGCGACTTGTACCTACCTTTTAAACCTTTGCTCCTTACATTAGAATTATATTAAGAATCCACTCGTTTCACTCGTGGTCAATCTTAGATTTTGTAAGTATATAAGTTAAAGTTATAGTTGGTATTTTATTGCTAAATTAAATCCATAACATCTAAAAATTATTAAAAATATTATATGATGTAACTTAAAATTTAGGCTTTTCGCAATTTTTCCTTTATCTGTGCTATAAGACGTTGCTTTGTTATAAATTTCAAGGTTCTGAGTTCACGGGAAGTAACCGTGTAGGTTTAGATTCCCTTGCGAGTGTCGAAACTTTGCGGCATAAACGGCTGTATCTTTTGATTGCGTTGGCTTAGATTAGAAGTTTGATTTTTTTAAAGCTCTAAGGGACAGTAGACCTGAGTATTTGATATGAATTTCAGCTTGTTACCTCCACGCGTTCTTGAGAAAAAGGGTGTTGACAGACAGACAGACGGGCAAAAAGTAATTCTATAAGGGTTTCGTTTTTTTTAGGGTTCCGTAGTACCTACAAGGAACCCTTATAGTTTCGTCATGTCCGTCTGTCTGTCCGTCTGTCCGAGGTTTTGCTAAGAGGCCGTTTGTGCTAGAAAGCTGTAATTTTGTACGGGTATGTAAACTTACCACGCCGACAAAGTGGTAAAATAAAATTTTGAAGAAAATTTTTTTTTAGGATAGCTCCCATACAAGTGATGTGGGTATGAATTTTTTTTTCGTCGTCTATCCCATCGAATGGTGTATCATTGAATAGGTATTTTGAAATGATTTAGGGGTTGCAAATACTATTTTACGATTTAATGCTTAATTTACGAAATATTTAACTTTAAAGTGCAAATTTTTGTTCCAGTAGGGCGTCTCCCCCCTCTAAAACCTAAACTGCTAGCTTGAAAAGTCTGAAAAAATTCATGATGTTAGTTCAGTTCATGAACTTTCAAGGAAAATTATAGCGGTTAAGATAACTTTATTACTTTATTACTTAAGCATACGGCCCGCCTGATGGTAAGCAGTTACCGTAGCCTATGGACGCTTGCAACACCAGGGGTATCACTCGCACGTTGCCGACCCTGAAGAAATCTCTTCACGCCCTTTTTGAAGAACCCCATGTTGTACTCCATCGGGAAAACCTCGGCGGGGAGCTCGTTCCACAACCTGAGCGTCCGCGGAAGGAAGCTCCTTTGAGCCCGCACAGTACGAAACAGCTCAGGTTTCAATGTGTGGGGTTGGATTCCCCGTCGATGGCGAGAGTTGCGATGGTGAAAGGTAGCCGTGGGCATCAAGTCGAATAATTCCTTAGAACACTCTCCGTTGTACAAGCGGTAGAACACACATAAGGAGGCAAAGTCTCTCCTCAGACTTAGGGGTTCTAAACCGCTTGTGAGCTCAGGATCGTGAACAATTCTGATGGCACGTCGCTGAACCGAGTCTAAAGGCCCAAGCTGGTATCCAGGTGCTCCCGCCCACAGATGACAGCAGTACTCCATATGAGGCCGGACCTGCGACTTATAAAGTTGCAGCCTTTGCCCCGATGTGAAGTACTGCCTCGCTCTGTTGAGCACTCCTAGCTTTAGATCATTATTTACAATGTTTATCGCTTCATCTAAACGGTTAACGGGGGCTTGGCAGTAAATTTGGAGATCGTCTGCATAGAGGTGGTAGGAAGAAGTAAGACGTTGAGATATAGTGTTTATAAAAATTGCGAAAAGAAGAGGAGATAAAACGTCGCCTTGAGGCACATCGACAGTGATGTTACACTAAGAGGAGACAGACTCATCAAGGTGAACCCGCTGTCGGTGGCCAGACAGATAACTGTGAAACCAGTCAATTGCCGTTAAAGATATGTTAATGGAGCGAAGTAGAGCGAGAACGACATCAAAGTCAACGGAATTGAATGCGTTGCTGAAGTAAAGTAAAGTCAGCAATATTAACTCTCTGTTTTCAATTCCAAAACGAATGTCCTCAGTAATTTTTACTAAAGCTGTAGTTGTACTATGTCCAGGTCGAAATCCAGATTGGAAAGGATTAAGGAGTTGGTGATGAATGAGGAATGAGTTTAATTGTTGGTGAACAAGACGCTCGAGGACTTTGGATAGAAAAGGAAGTATAGATCTTGGACGGTATTCAGAAAAGGATTTAGGATTGAAATTCTTCGGTAAGGCAATAATTTGTGCTTCCTTCCATATTGACGGGACTGTAGCATTTGATATGGAATTGTTAAAGACATAGCAAAGGATTAGGAGTATATCATAAGTCATAACAGATATGACTGTGCAGAGTTTATCGATTAGCTTCGGTATAAGGTACTTTTTAGAACTCATTCTCGCCGTCTCATAATTATTATTATAAATAAAAAGAATTTTTCACTAGGAAAATATTCTGACTCTGTTTGTTGGTTCTTGAATATATATATATATATGCACAGTCCCTTCAGTGTCATTATTTTACACTATATATAGATATATGTATATATATATATACGGTGTACACTCAAGGGACTGTGCATTTTATGGCGTTATAGAGAGGTGTCGTTAAATGGAGAGAAGTAAAAAGTTTGTGAGCAACTAAGAAACGTATACATAATCCATGGTTCCTACTTAATAGTCACGGTCAAAGTTTACGCGTGCAAGCAATCACAATTTATAAACAAAAGAACAGATTGCTTAGTAAGTTATAGGTAGAGAGATAAAAAGAAAAAGACCAGTAGAATTATTCTATATTATGATAACGGGCTACTACGGAACCCTACATTGCACGTGGCCCGACACGCGCTTGACCGTTTTTTTTCATTTGAGGTATGGAACCCTAAAGCGTTCAAAACTCCGTTTCTTGTAATGAGACCGAGTTACTTTTAGATAGCCATAATTAGACAGCTATCTGTCTGCCCGAACATCCATGTGTCATGGGTCTGTAGCTCGTAAAAATTATAATGAATGGGTTATACAACTATATAACAAACCTGAAATTATGATACTTTATATAGAGTGTTGCAATGAAAACTTATATTTGATTAGAAATTAACTCAAATATCTTTTCTAGGTAACTCCAAAATAAAATTGTGGGAATAAATAAAGTTTTTGCACTTCAGCGTGTTTATCTAAAACTCATCTAGCAGAATTCAAATTACAAATAATTTTTTTTTGTGTATCGCAGATAATAAAGAAAGTAAAATCCATATCCTCTATGTACTAAAACACCGGCTTATTTTATGCTGTGATCAAAGCGACAGTTGTTGCAATGCAGAAACCTTGTGGAGTGAGGCCTGACTTGCTCTTGGCCGTTTATTTCCCTTTATTGTATTTACTTCACTGTAATAACACGAAGGACCAACAAACTAACGATAATTCAAGTCTAAACCCACAAAAAGAATTAAAGTGTTGTAATTAGGTACGGGGGCTATTTCAAATGATTAACTGAAATATTTCCGCATAAAATGTTGAAAAAAATTTGCTGACTTTATTAATTAAATAGTACAAAAGTGTACAATGCATGTTGAGATGTATTTTATATATTATTAATTCTAGGTTAGCCTGAACAACATCTTCGACCACATCATCACTTACCAACAGGCGAGATAGTGGTCAAAGGCTAACCTATAAAGCATAAAAAAAACTAAATAAAATATCAGATCTCATTTCAGCTGACGTGAAAATACGACGGGAACCAGAATATGATAAATCTTTTGTGCATTAGATTTAAAATGTATTTATTTATTGCTGTGTTCGTGCAAATTACATTAGTGTAGGCAAATACTGAATTATTTTGTAATATTTCTTTCTATTTACTTGTTCAAGCTCCCAAAACTGGCATCCAAAAAAGACTACGTCAATGATATCTACTACAAAAAAAATTTAGAAGGAATAATGCTATAGAAAAATTGCTTCCGATGTTACAAGGTTTTTCAAGCAGGTCACAAGATTACATATTTCCGGTCTACAAAATGTATAAGTATATTTTTTATTTCCGTTTACTCAATAAATTTGCTATATTCTGGGGTGCTGGGCTAGAATGTCACCCCCCATATTACTACTTATGGGTGTCGTACGAGACGACTTAAGGTAAAATACGGGAAGGTGGGCAGCAGCGACTTCTGAGGAACTGATATCAAGCTGCGATCTCCAAGACGCCTGCCAGGCGTCAGAGGCTGTGTTCAGCAGTGGACAATCCGGCTGATACAGTACAGTACTATATGACGCGTTAATTATTCATTACATTATTATTATTCAGGTTCCATTGTCTGTTGGTCTGTCTGTCCGTCCGTCCAAACGACACGGATCCCAAGGTTGTAAAAGTACGGTTACAAAACTATATTTTTTATGTATTGCGTAAAACGTTGACCTAAGTCGAATATAAGACTTAGAAAATACATAATTATTTAAGCTCCCCAACATGTTATTTTCTGAATAGAGATTATTGATTTTATTTGATAAATGGTGTCCGTTAAGTTTTTAACACCATTTATGTTACGGGCTCAAAACCTAACTCAGTTGGGAATGTCAGCATTTAATGAAAAATATTCTCCATTTTATAAATAAATACTGAAAATCCTTTTTATAAAGTAGTGTTGAAGCCGTAACACAGAATAAAAAGGACCACAAGGATCGCTCCGCAAAGCTATTCCAATATAAAAGCGACTATAGATACGAAGCAATAAAGTGCAATTCAGCTCGCCAATCACGGAGTAGCTAATATTTATGCCTACAAGGCTCTTTCTATTGCGTAGCCACGCATAGTTCTCATCTAGTCTGACACGACATGCACCCTAAACGTCCCGTCCGGACGGATTCTCGGATATACTTGTAGCTATGTACCTCAAGAGCGAAGTGAGCCAGGCCTGGCCACGATAAAATCCAACAAATATATTTTGTTTCAATATGAAACCTTAAAAGTCAGGCCCGATTCGCTCATAGCCAGTTTTGTAGTATTCGAAACATGAATTTAAAGTTACTAATTTAAATATATTCAATGATAACAAATAATTTGAAAAATATTTTGACTCCACGAGCGCACGATCGAGGACCTTTCTCGATCGTGCGCTCGTAGAGTCAAGACCTCCTGAGGATGCTTCGTGTAGAAGCGACGCGCGTCAAAACTTTTTCTGATTTGCCTGCGAGGCGTTTGTAACGTCACATCGGCTTAAGTGGAAAATTTGGCGAAATTGTCAATAGATATATTTTTTATATTTTTTAAGCGTTTTATTAAAAAAAAATTTAATGTTTTCTTATAATATTTTTCAAAATATTTGTTATTATTAAATATGGATTTCCGCAAAGTAGCGCCTGAATCTATTTATTATCTAAATATATTCAGTAAAATCGTAAGCAAAACCCACAAAATTGCAATCCTTTCAAACTAAACCGAAACTTCTCACAATTTGACAAATGATACAAGTACGGGTCTGAGGTACAAGAGGGTCAGTCTGTAACGACCCTCCGAACTCAGAGCACGAACACTTGAAGATAACGAGACCGGACGCCCTCAGTTGAGAAGTTCAAGCGCTTCAACGGGAAGTATCAAATAGGTGTGTTGGGTTAGGCCTTTCGGATCATCTTAGCGTTCGTTATTTCTTTCTTTTTTTTAGGTTAATGCTCTGCAGCTTCTGTGGTTAGAGTCCACGTTGCGCTTTCCATACAAGCGTTATTTCGTCGCTGTATCAAGAGGTACAAAGAAAATTAATCCAAGATTAAGAAATTATATATCGGTATTTGGCGATATAGTTCAATTATCTTATAATAATATTAAGAAAAAGACTTAATACAGAAAATATTCTAAAACAGAACTGAAAATGATGGGATCACGTGACAAGCAGCAGCTTTCAAATATAATAAAAATCATCAAAATCGGTACACCCTGTAAAAAGTTACATGATAATACACAAAATAAATAATGACAAGGGACCACGTGACAAGCACAGATTTCAAATTTCCACTTAGGAGCCTTCAAGAAGAGAGCATATACCCTCCTCAAAGGCTGGCAACGCGTTCTCGAGACCTATGGTGTTGCAGATGTTCGTGGGCGACAGTGATCACTTACCACCAGGTGAGCCGCATTCTCTTTTGAACACCTATCCCATTAAAAAAAAAAGACAGAACTTGTGATATTTGTATTTCTATGACTAGAGTAGTGTAATAAATGTCAAAGAATAAAGTTTTCCATTTTCTGACAGAAATCCAACAAATTCATAAATATTACTACTTATTATGTTTCATGAGAGTAAAGGCACCTTAAATTTTAATTGTTTTACTATTATTTATCCGTATTAGGATGACAATTATTAGGCTGTGTCAAAGGTTGAAGCAGTGATTGGCTATGGACATCAGCGCATCAGGTCCATGGTTAAAATCCCGCCGTGGGCTTGAGCCTCACCGCATGCTGGAAGGGCAATTTTCGAATGCCCGCCAAGCTAGCGACCACCCTCTAGTAAAAAAATCTCCAAGTCACCAAGGACCTAACGGTGTGTTCCGGCAGCTGTCTTTGAGAATTAATGTTCACACCACATCCTGTAATTCAAGGTTAAGCCTGATCACACCGAGCACATCATCACTTATCAGCATCAGGTGAGATTGTCAAAGGCTTACCTCATCAGCAATGAAACAATGCCTTTGGTCAGCCTTATAACATTGATTTAAGAAAGCCCAGTTTAGTTCAAAACAATTTAATTAATTTATCCTGAGGGTATTACTTCTAGGTTAGCCTGAACAACACCTTCGACCACATCATCACTTACCATCAGGTGAGATAGTGGTTAAAGGCTAACATATCAGGGATTAAAAAAAAAAAAAAAAAAAAACATATTTCCCCGTGGGGTGCTGGGCTAGAATATCACCCCGCCCACTTGCTACTTGTGGGTGTCCTAAGAGGTAATTATATTAAGGAAGGTGAGCAGCAGCGCCTTCGGAGGAACTGGTATCTTAAACTGCGCTCCCCAAGATGCCTGCAAACCGTGGGGACATGGCAAATCCTCCCTTAATAAGTTGGCATCGGACTGGACCACTATGGCAAATTTATGAATAAAATTGTTATAATTATCGCCGATGCCAATATGGGTTAATGAGGGAGGCTGTGATCAGAAGCGGCAATCCAGCTGATACAGAACAGAATATTAATAGGTGCATGAATCTTGGAATTTACAGATCCGAAGATTTCTCAAGAAAATGCTACGATATAACTAAAGTACACGGCAGGCAAGGCCACAAAGCTAAGTAAGTTTAGAAGTATCTACATACTAAGTATAAAAATCTAACTTAAGTCTGGAATAGTACCTATCGTTTTATTTATAGATATACGAAGAAAAATAGCTACCCTGGCCAGGAAATCCTTGAGGAATAGCTATGTGTACATTGTAAATAATATTTTGAATGTGTTATTGCAATAAAATATAAAAATTACTATAGGATCGTTTACCATATCTTATGTTAATTCTCGAAAGTTTTTGAAATTTTAACCTCCTGGGTTTGATACACGGGTCGGTCAGATTTCGAGTTTTTAGAATAATAAAAAATATTCTAATAACAGTCTACAGGGTAGGGCTGTGCCCGGTAAATGGCAATATTCTCGCCCCTGTAAACATAAATATATCTGTCAAACTGAAAATAGCACCGTCAGATTCATGTCATTTGATATCTCTGCTGGAATCTGCCTAATTTATTTTTTCTGCAACACAATCACTTTTTAATGCTTGAAAGCTTAGTAACTAGTTATTATAATCTTTTAAATACATTTTAGAAGCATTGCACCCCCAGTTTGCTCACTATGGAGACCTCTGAATTTCTAATAAATAACATTTACCCATAACACTTATTAAATAATTACTTAATATAGCAAAAGGATATCGTTAAAATTATTCTTCTACATACATTTAAGCATGACTGGTGAGGTTTCGACAGTTATCTTATTGACTTACAAGTTCTGAGGAAATTGTTAATTACTTGTTACAGTTCAACATAGACGTAAAAATTAAATTAAGATCATTAACAGTAATTTAGGTAAAATTAAATAAGTCAAAGTTTAGGTTACATTAACATCAATATTATATTTTAATTTAACCTAGTTAACTTACAGTTTGCTTATATGCATTGATTGTAGTAGTTGTTGTATTGTATATAATTCGTAGTTTTTTTTTATATTAAGGAATTCCGCCAGAAAAAAAATTATAACACCTAAAATAACTATGAAAACATTACCTTCGAAAATTTGCGCAGAGTTCTCACGATTTGGCCGTATCATCTTTTTCAGAGTATTGTTTTGCTACAAAATAAAAATAAACGTAAGTCAATGAAACTGCATTAAGAAATCCAAGTGATTATTCATTTAAATACTTTTCTCAACACTAATAAAAGGCAGCGATATTTATAAACGGATAGTTTAAAGTTATTTTTTTTTTGTAACAATAATAGAATATTAAGAACGTACCAATGAAATGTGCACTTTCACCACCCAAGATAATACCTAATAACTTAATCTCATAAACATGTAGTTATCTTTTCCTTCAATGTTACTTATACTTTTTGCTCTTGGCTGCTGAGCCAATGGACAATTATTGGACTGTGTAAGTACCTCTTCAGACGTCGTCTTTACAGACACTTTCGTGATAATATAACGACCTGTCAAAATATCGAGTACTATAGTAATGTAACAATCACACCTCAGGGAATCTAAATTTTAATAAATAAAAAAAAGACAAATCTTAAAATTCCTAAAATATTCAAACTCACTAATAAATTGAAGCCTTGTTTTGTTTATGTTATAGTTTCAATAATATAACACTGAATTTAATGCTGAGTAGTAAAAGTTAAAATGTAGTAAAATTTGTACCCAATACGTTTTAGTAAAACAAAAAGTATAAGTTATCATTTATGCCCATTATATATAGTATTCGGACTAACAATTTGACATATTATTGTTTCAACAATTAGTATCAATGCAATGTCTAATGCTTGTTTATTTATTGTTATGTAATTTTATGTGCCTTCTAATATGTCTTGATAATATTTAATATTGTATGATCTGAGTTGGTCGAAATATTATTATTATTATTAGTTCAATTACCCTGTCTGTGATTATTTTTAGCCAAAGTTACAAATCACAGACCACAAAGATAAAACAAAGAAACTTTTTCATGCTACCTGCATACTTTTTGGTTTTAATGGTGCCTAAATATACATAACGCACAAAGCCACAGACAATCAACCAATTGAAATCTAATTCCATTAAATTGAACATGTCAATCAAACGACTTACCTTGTCAAGGTAAACTCACACTTATCACTCAGTAATAACGGCTGCGGTATGATAGCAATACACGTCAGGTTCACGAAGGTGATTGTTTGGAAGTGGTAGGTGGATGTATTGTCGGTGCATGTAAATGATTCCTGTCAGTGGCGAGAATTTAGAAACATGGAAGGTTGTGTGAAAATGGATGAGGTAGTATTGCTTGGTTAGTTAATCATATAAAGGAAATAAATATCTTTAAATGAAAGCTGTTGAAATGGGCTATAGTAAATATATCCTACTTAAAATAATATAAGATTATACCAACCTTTAACAAAATTTTTGAACTCATAAGATCCTGAATTTTATGACAAAAAAATAAAAGAAAATGATATATCTATGATGTAAAGTACATAGTTTAAGTTTTATTAAAAACACTAATTGGTCATATTTAATATGCATGCCTTTGACCACTATATCACCTGATGGTGAGTGATGATGTAGTCGAAGATGTTGTTGAGGCTAACCTAGAAGTACTGGCTCTCAAGGACAGCTGCCGGAACACACCGTTAGGTGCTTGGCGACAGATTTTCTACTTGAGGGTGGTAGCTAGCCAGGCGGGCATTCGCAAAATGCCCTACCACCATGTGAAATATGTGTGTTATATACATTTAATTATGAGATTAAAGTTATTGCTCCATATGAAATGCTAGAACTAAGGAAAATCTTAATGTTTTCACATATTTGCCACTGTTCTTCATTGCTTCATAAAATTATAAAAATATTAAAAATAAACACTAAATATCATACTTGTGGATATCATTAAAACATAACACATCACAACACCAATTTCTCTCATTGGGTATCGGTTTGGAAATACAAATGCTAAAGTGAAAACAAAACAAAATCAAAGTGATTTATGGCTCTGCCATACTCATTATAATTAAAATATACAAACACTTTATAAAGCTGCTGAAAACTAATCTACAATGCAATTTAAAAAAAGTTGCTCAATGTATTACCGACTTCCACACCGAAAAGTGTGAAATAACTTGTTGAAGTCGGTACCATGTTAGTTCAAAAGTACCTATTACCACAATATTGTGCGTATAGTACCGACTTTGACAAGTTATTTCACACTTTTGAGTGTTGAAATCGGTTACATTTTGAACTACACATTTTTTTCACCCTTTTTAGTGACCCTTGCTACTTAGGGGATCATTTGTCATTCACTGTCAATGACTATATCATCAAAACAGGAAAACTCTTCTCAGTTATAGGAGAGTAACTCAAAAACGGCTTGACAAACTTTGATGATATTCAAATGAGATCACACGGTAAACACCAGCATTGAAATCAAAACAGAATCATCAAAATCGGTTCACCCAGTCGAAAATTTTGAGGTAACAAACATTATAATAAAATAAAAACAGTCCAAACTAGTACATCCTACTTTTTGAAGTCGTTTAAAAAGTACTCAGACTTAAAGAAACAAGAAATATGGTTGGTATTGTTGTTCACAGATAGTTTTTTAAGACAGGTATATTACAACACGTACTAGGTAAGAAAAATATGGCTTATGAGCTTCTTTTGACAGAATTGGAGTCTACAGATTTAACTTGCTACACTGTAAAGCACGCGTGCCAAATCAAGCAAATACCTACTTACCCACAAATAAAAATAAGCCGTACTCCACACTTGCAACATTGTTCATACATCACGTCGTCGAGCAAGATTAAAGTCATGCCACACCAACGTTATAGGAAATTAATCTTTTATTTTTAGCGCCAATACCGAGCGTGTGAACGTTCGTGTATGGCTGCAATAATGTGCGCTCGCCATATTTTAAAATGGCGTTCGATTTTAAAATAGACCGTTATTCTGTTTTGCGAATTGTTTTCCCGTTGATTTATCGGAGTTTGATATTGGGTCTGGCATTTAGTGTTATACAGCACTTCACGATAATAATTATTGAAATGGAATAAAAAATACTTTAAATTAAATCCATACATATTTTTTTTGAATAGCGCTTGCTTGCTGACTTAATCACTTCACATACAAATTTATTAAAACGTCACGTCATTATACAAAGTAAGGAATAATATCTAATATAGGTTGTTCAAACGTACATACCGATTATACCTAACATAGTTTAAAATATCTTTTGAAATAGACCTTTTGAAAGTAAACCCCATATTACTGCAGCTTATTAGTTCTATTTAACACTGATATGCTTAAGCAAAAACACAGAAACTTCTCACCTTTTGGCTTCTTTCCAGGTGTTTGATCCACCATTTCTGCAGCAACTCTAGACACACTATTGCACCGAATTCTCAGAAAGTAATGGTTCTTACTAAGAAAGCAATTATTATACCAGCTGATACTTTACAGCTAGCCAAATTTGTGGAGACGACGTCAAAATATAAACTTTGGGCGGAAAACAAATAGTCGTATTTTCTTTACCCTCACCTCACTGGTATGCGGTTAAAACAATATTTGTATTGTATGAAAGCAAATTAACACATAAGATAAGATTTACATTCGACTTAGAGGCCGGCTAGCAGTTATTCTTATTAGTTAACATGTTTGTTTTGTCTAATGACATAAAAGCCGTCGACGTGGTATGTACATTCTGTACTTTAATTAGTATCAGCATTGCAACCGTACGAAGCCGGGGCGGTCACAAGTTATAAGTAGTATCGTAGTTAGAAGTAGTATCGATGATTCGAAAAAGCAATCGTGGTATTTCAGTAACGAGAAGTGACAAAAATTCGTAAACCACAAAACTTCATAAGTTTTGTGGCGATCAATTGGAGAGGTAATTGTTCAAGTTGACTTCTTCCAGCTTCTGATGATGATGACATGATGGCTAATTTTTTTAATTTTTTCTTATGTTATCCTGACGGATCAAGCTCGAGGCCCACCTGATGTTAAGCGGACTAACCACTGCCTATAACAGATACATTTCATCACAGGTCACGAATTGCACTGCGCCCGTCACCTTGAGACATAGTTGTTATTAATAATTTCACTGGCTCTCAAGGACTGTTGCCGGAACACACCGTTAGGTGCTTGGCGACAGAATTTCTACTTAAGGGTGGTCGCTAGCTAGGCGGGCATTCGCAAAGTGCCCTTCCACCATGCCGTGAAGCTAAAGCCCGCGGCGAGATTCGAACCATGGACCTTCGGCACGGCAGTCCATAGTCAATGCCACTGAGCCATCACTGCTTCAAAAATAGAATTCAATAATATTTAAAACAAATTAGAGACTTTCTTGGAACTATCGAGAAATTAACTTGGACCAAACCCCAAGCAACTAAGTGCGCTGTTATGCATTCATCAAACTAATCGACAAGATAAGCGGCAACTGCCAAACCCTCCGAGAGATCTTGAGTTTATGCATTTTGTTTATCTTCGCCGTTTTGAGCTTTGCAGTAGTTTATCATGCTGCGTCAAAGAGAAATGGTTATATCGTTTTAACTTCCTTTGTTGGGTACCCATCCAACTAATAGTAATGCTAATGCACATTATTATAAGGGTTAGTTAGGTAGGAAACTATGAAAACTCATTACTAAACCTTTTTTTATGGTACAGGCAGTTTGTTGAAACTTTAACAAAATAAGTATTTATATAGTGGATAGCCTAACAAGCTTTCTTTAAAAACAGTGTTTATTTCAATGAATTTTTTCATTTTTTCACTCCATTGTCATAAAGTTAATATATATGTGACAACGGCAACTCAAATGTTATTAAAAGTAATACATATTTTGAAATTCCATATTATGTTATTGAATTTTTATGAATTCAAAAAACATAAACGTGTTAAGTATCAAAACCATTGAACACAAAAGCACTGCTGAGTAATCTTAACCCTTGAAAAGCCGCAAAGGTCACATGCATACGCGGAAACACCACATCATCGACAAACGATTATCCGTTTTCCATTGAATTTTACGGAGTAGAAAAAAGGGCACTTTAAAAATATCATTACGGTAAATGTAATGAAAAAGAAAGACGTTGTCATAATTGTAAGCTAGTCCGTAGGTTCAAAAGTAAGGGATGATAATATATTGCTCATTATAATTTAGTTAATATTATAATATTTATTTATGCAAGTAGTGAATAACACTTATTCGGTGAATTAATTTAACAATCATGGAAATATGTCATCGTACTTTCACAAAACAATTTGCATGGTGGTAGGGCATTTTGCGAATGCCCGCCTGGCTAGCTACCACCCTCAAGTAGAAAATCTGTCGCCAAGCACTTAACGGTGTGTTCCGGCAGCTGTCCTTGAGAGCCAGTAATTCTAAGCTAGCCTGAACAACATATTCGACCACATCATCACTTACCATCAGAAGCGATAGTGGTCAAAGGCTAACCTAAGAGCTATAAAAAAAATTTTAACTTTTCAGTGTGCCACGATTGTCTCATAATTATCTTATGCGGTGTAAAAAGTCACGTTGCTTTAGTTCATTTTGTTTATTTGGGTTCTGGGTTCAATCCTGAGCCAGTAAATAAAGCGTATTTAAAAAAAAACATAGTCTGTAGTCAGATACTATGTCCGGTAGATAGCAATATTTTAATTTCAAATAATAAATAAATTTGCCTCTAGTACATGAATACAAAATATTTATGAAGTGACATTTAGGTGTTTTAACCCTTATTCCTTTCTAGGAAAAAAATATGATGGTATTTTTCTTTCCTTGCTACATAATTAACATACATATTAGTATTACTTTGTAAATATCCATATTTTTGGATGTTGATAGATTCCAAAAACAAATTTGTGACAACAATCCACTACAACCCTTAGCCGTACAGACTGGTTTAAGATTTTCTTTTATAAGGTTATGACAGAACAATACCTAGAGTAGGGAGGTAGGGGAGCATTGGGCAGTCGGGAGGTTCGGGCACCCCCTCATTCCTCAAAATCTATTCTAGATATTTTTTGTTTTCTACCACAGCACTATAGTTTAATAACTGGCAACACCGCTTACCAAAAGTGTCAGCTGTCATTTCACTTGTTACTCCTACATGTTACTAAAATTAATATCGTTCTTCAAACGTCGCTTGATTCCAGATGGGAGATTTATAAAACTACTTATATTATTCATTAGTGCTAAGAGAGTCCAGTTTTTTTAGGGTTTATTTTTAATTATTTATCTATGTTGTGTCAAAATTAGGGAAAAAATCAATTATAAGTTTTACAATATGGGAAACTCCCACAGCTACATCCGTATGTATCTGTGCCCACTCGGCTAATCTGACATTTGACCAAATACAGCCTAATTGATGCCAAAGTATCCTGTATTCTAGACTTAAAGACATGTGACAGATTTCAACAAAGTATGTAGAACCGCTTCGGTTATAAGTTTCCAAAACAACACGTACACATTTTGCATCTATAATGTAAGTTAGGTTTATCAGTAAGTCAAAACTTACATATTTAAAAAACTTGAAAACTAGGGCTTCACTCTTTTAGGGTTCCAAGTGGCAATAGACCGTTAAGGAATCACTTTTGTTTGGATGTTGTTCAAAACTACATTATTAATCGGCGTTCATTATTTGGTGATTAAAAATAGGATATGGTCTACCGAAAATTTAGATTCCCAACTTTTATACTTTTTTTATACAGCTTTTGTGATACATTCCCTAACCAAAATATCAACAATGTTGATGGTCCCCTTTTTATTTATTTCTAAACATGAAAAATATATTTTGTACTCTACTTAATTTGCTCTATATATCTCGTAGGATGAGGTGTAGTTTTTTTTCTGTACTTTATTATTTTGTATTGACGTAAACAATGTTTAGACTTTTTCAACTTATCCACTTGAAATATACCATATGTTTTACTAAACATTCACACAAGGTATTCCTTAAAATATATAATATATATTGTCCTTACCATAATTTCTCCCAAAATCTGGAGACAGTTGCATCAATCTCTTATCGATATCTCCAATATTGTTCTTCATTGCTTTCTTGTGAGCTTTAAGTGATTCGTAGTCCATATTGTTTCCACATCGTGGTGTTTTGTTATATACTAAAAATCTCGTCAATTGATCCATATTGAATTTAGTGTATTACTGATTAAAATATTTTTCGACAATTATTTTATATATGAAAACAGTAAAAGCACTCTATTTTTGTTTTTCTCCAAAACCTGAACTTGAACCTTTCTTGAAGAATAATATTAGACACGCATTAAAAGTCAGGCTTTAAAAATCAAAATAAATTACCAAAAACTACTATTTGTTCTATTGATATGAAAAATATCATAAAAAAATTACATTAAATGTCTTCGTTATAATAAATAGAAATTATGATGATAACTGATACAAAAACGTTCCCTAAATGCTATGTCCAATCTCAAATGCGTAATAAATACTTAATACACAAAAACCAAAGCTGTATGTGTTGTACATGTGTTCCCAGTATAATTGTTATTTAAATATTTGCCTATCCTTATTTAATATCAATTTATGCTAGAAATCAATTTTCACCTACTAGAAAAGGTCTGTTTCCAACAAGAACGAATCACAAAGTAGCTGAAAGTCAAGCTTTGCATTCAGGAATTTCTACCACCTATGGCACTTATCTGGTTTTGTACTTGAAATTTCAATGTTTGGCGTGAATAGGTTATCCGAAATAGTTTCGCTAGTTTGCAGAAATGGAGCCTATTTATGCTTGCACGGTGGTTTGAAATGGTAGGTAGGTGATTTGTTGAGCTATTTGAACAAGATTGGTGATTCAAGGCTTGTTTTAGAATTGCACTTTGAATTCATTCGAAATTTTGTTTTCGTAGTTGTTCTATGTTCATTATTAGTCCGTATGGTAGGTACATAAGATATTAATTTTGAAGATTTAATAGATAAAATGTGTTAAACAAGGTACCTATTTGAGACCTAAAATATACTGTAATAAGATATCTATTTCCAATAAATATTGATGCAATATATCTTGTACATTAAAAATATCACATATTAATTAAAAGGGCTTCTTTTATTATTAGTAAAGAGATATGTTGTAAAATAAATATATGTTTGTAATCATACATTTGCAGTAGAAAAACTTGCAACTTGAATTGTAAGTGTTAATATGGTCATAAATGAAATGTTTCTGTTATTGGAAAAAAAAAACAACATGAAGAGCAATAAATGAAATCCGTCAAATCGACAATAACTTAAAAATACTTTAAAAATACTTTTTAATTGTAATAATATTTACTCTATCATCCTAAAATAAGCACCATAGAGTCAATTGAACGTTCTCAAATCCATGCAGTAGTTTATATAAACAAAGTGGGTTTCTCTTTAATTTTAATTGAATATATAACGAAACAAAAAATAAAAAGAAAGAACTCATTTTATATCTCATAAAAATATTGGCTGAAAAAATATAGTTATACAAGATTATGTTGATATTCGAGTAACTCATCAAAAAATTTACTAGTAATTCGTAAGCAGCAGCTGTTTTGCCAAATTTACTTTTGGGCAGAAAAAGTAAAAAAAATATCTTAATATACGACCACCTCGCTGCTTAATTTGTGCAGATATGAGTTACTACAATATTATTTAACAAATCTCTTATTTAAAAAGGGAAATAATTTAATTATTTTAGTAACTAGCTCTGGAAGTTTGAACCGTCATATATTAGGTCCTTACATATGAAATTGGCGTTTTGTATGTGAGGAACAAAAAGTCGAATATTTTTTAATATAATATATTTAATTAATCAAAGTATGAACCATTATTTTCTATGCACTTTTGCCATCTCATAGGTAGTTCATTGATCCCTTTACTAAAAAAACCAGTCGGACGGGAATCAATAAAATCTTTGAAGGCGATTTGGACTGCCCCATCGGAGTTGAATTTTTTCCCTTGCAAGAAGTTATCCAAATTTCGAAAAAAATGGTAATCTGTTGGAGCAAGGTCCGGGGAGTACGGAGGATGTCTTAGACTTTCCAATTGAAGCTCTTCTAATTTAGTAGCCGTCTGTAGCGCAGTGTGTGGTCTAGCGTTGTCGTGAAGCAGCAGTGGCGTGGAGCGATTGACCAGCCTAGGTTGTTTAGCCGCTAGCTTTTCCATCATGGTTTGCAATTCCTGACAATAGACATCAGCCGTAATAGTCTGGCCAGATTTGAAAAAACTGTAATGAACAATACCGGCACTAGTCCACCAAACGCTTACAAGTAACTTTTTTGGGGTTAATTTTCGCTTGGGGCAGGATTTGGCTGGCTGGCCAGGATCTAACCATTGCGCTGAGCGCTTCCGATTATCGTAAAGAACCCATTTTTCATCACAGGTAATGATTCGGTTTAAAATACCTTCATTATTGTGCCGGTTTAGTAATGTAACGCAGCAGTCGACGCGCGTTTGCCGGTTTGTTTCAGTCAATTCGTGAGGTACCCACCTTTCAAGCTTTTTAATCTTCCCAATTTGCTTCAAGTGAATTAAAACAGTTTTATCACTAACATCGCAGCCTGCAGCTAACTCGGACGTGGTTTGCGATGGATCCGCTTCCACAATAGCCTTCAACTCTTCATTATCAACTTGAGTCTCAGGCCGTCCACGGGGCTTGTTCTGCAGGTCGAAATTTCCAGAACGAAAACGTTGGAACCAAAAACGAACTGTGTTTTCTTTTGCAACACGACCGCCATACACATCATTCACCCTTCGAGTTGTTTCCGCAGCACTAGTGCCACGGCGGAACTCGTACTTGTAAATAATGCGATATTTAAGGTTTTCCATTTTGTAAAATGAGTGACGCAAACAGAAAAAAACAGAAGAAAAAAAACAAATGAATGACGATCATCGAAGCACAAATACATGAGTCTATACCTGTACAAATTTGAATTTGGAATTCCTTACCAAAGAGGAGAAATTCGTGATTAAAGTGGCCAGTACGAAAAACGCCAATTTCATATGTAAGGACCTAATATAACAATATTTTTAAGGTAATGAAATTTTTTTTTCACTTATGAAGTATGTCAGTTTTAGCAAGTTCTAATTTCACTGGCATTCTACTTGACATAACGTGTGAGCAGACTGACACGCGCGATATCACAGCGGCATACTTCCCTAGTACGGACCAATTACAAATCATTCTAAATTTAAACGTTGAACTGTGAAAGTAATTTAAATTCTTGATACTTTAAACTACAAACAAAAATAATCTCGTTATATAACTAAAACAAACCTGATTAGGAGTTTCAATGGGATACTTTTCTTAATTGCGTTAGTATCGCAAAAAAAATTTGCAAATATGATAAAAAAGATATGAGAGCTTACTGATAAAGTAATATGTAAAAAAATGCCATTATCTAGAAAAAAAAACCAGGAGTTAACAGCTTCGTAAAATATATATCGTCTTGTATAAAAAATACTAAATTTCTCATCAGTTATTTAAAGAAGTAGACAAAATAACTGCTACCTTGCTGGTGACTGCTAAAACTAATTGCAAGAAATCAACAATTTCACATATGACTCCATCTTCTAGATTGAGTGTTTTTTATTATATTCATTCAATAATACCTATAATACGGCATGAATTGACCTTAATAATCAGAATGTCAAAAATTCCGTTACTTTATCCATGAATCAATAAAAATTTGTAGCTAAAAACTTTGAATCAATTAGGCCCCGCGCTTTGGAGTATAGGGAACCCGAATCAGAGGTTTCGTTGTTAAAATCTTACCGCTGTCTTTAACTAAACTAAATAGTTAAATGGAATTTAATTAATGCTTGCATTGCTAGCTACCAATTCTACCATTCTCAAGAATCTATAGTCACGCAACCACGATAGAGTTTCTACTTACGGCATCTGTACCTAGTACCTATTCCCATAATTATGTTGACCCCAGCTACAACATCTTTCAACTATACAATCATCTAGTAACGGTGATAAACTGGTCTAAAGCTTCCCTGTCAGTGATGTATAAAGTATCAAGCAAGCTTAAATCTGTAGCGCACTATTTCTACCTATACTGTCTAATTACCGCGCTGCAGGCTTTCGCGGTTAACTTACGAACAAAAAGTTTTAATATAAATTTATCTCTAAATTTCATGTGGCTTAAACACATGAAATTTAGAGATGTACATTTAATACAACAGAAATAATGTCACGTATAGTCCTATGTGTATGAGAGCTAACCAAAAAAAAAATTTTTTATAACTTTTCTTTTACCACTTTGTCGGCGTGATAAGTTTACATACCCTTACAAAATTGCAGCTTTCTAGTACAAACGGTCTCTTAGCAAAACCTCGGAGAGTCGGACAGACAGACGGACATGACGAAACTATAAGGGTTCCTTGTTAGGACTTACGGAACCCTAAAAAACCATTAAAATAAAAACAAATAAAAAGAAATCACATCACAATGTTTGTTTGGACTAGCAGAACTCAACTCTAAAAGGTTATTAGCATTTTTCCAATAACCAATTTTTTTTAGATATGTTGCGCTTTATTTATTGGTTGTTTTAAAGCAGCTGATACAAATTTATATTAAATAATCTCAAGTTTAATAGTACTGACTGGTTTATTTATTCATAGTTTGGCTGGCTTGCTAATGACCTCAGATAGAAAACTTATGACCATGCACTGGCACACACACTATACTCAGCCAAAAACATAGCCAGTTTCCATTTTAGGATATATGTATTGAATTCATCATTACTTACCACCAGGTAAAATTGTAGTTAAAAACTAGACTAAATATTTGTGTCAAAGAATATTTGACTCATGACATTCTCAGATAAAAGTTAGAAAATTAAAAATATTATTTTCTCAAGTATCAAACCCTATAAAGAGCACTTCACTAGCATCGCTGTCAAAAGCCTTGCGGCAGGCGATAAGCGCGTTGCAGGTGTTCAATTTACATACAAATTAAACAGTTTCATTATTTGATATTACTTACTGCATTTCCATTATGATAATAAGTTACACAAATTTCGGGAATATAAGTTTGTTATTTGAGATTAAATTGTCATAACTTGTTTAATTAAATAACGAAACTGTAAATTTTGGGACCATCTGTGCATTCATAGATGATTTCAAAATTAACAGCTTGGTTGAGAGAGTGGCAACAACATCGCTTTGGGATCTCAAGATCCTGGCTTCAATCCACAAGTCAGAAACTTATTGGGTTTTGGGTACGGCCATGTAGCTACTTCAAAGATCAGAAAATCATGTCTCGATTTACCTTTGTATGGTAACAATAACGTTTTGTTTTTAGCTGATAGGCTAGTCTTTGAACATTACCTGATAATAAATGATGCGGTTGAAGATGTTGTTAAGGCTAACCTATACTTACAAGGCAGCTGCCGGATCACTCTGTTAGGTGATTAGCGATAGATTATTAACTTGAGGGTGGTAACTAGGCAGGCATTCGCATGTCCTTTCATCATGCAATATATAGAGAAAGACCACACATCACGTGGATGACGAACTTTCACAACGACAGAGACATGGGTTCTATCTGGATGATGAAGAAGATCGAAGCAACCTATCGCCCCATTTTCGGGGAAGCTGACCACGCGTAATAGAATAAGGCTAAAAAAAATATAATGAAAAATTTAAATTCGGAGCGGTAACTGTTGCTAAGAATAGTAGGCAAGGTGTATATTTTTTTCTTTATAATAGTATGTATAACACAGTAATTTTATAATAGGAACGATTTTAATATCTGTGGCAACACCAACTAGTGAACAACGTTACGCCTATACGTTAAGTGTACAGCGTCCCGTTCATTTGCTACAGTGCCCTTACGCCTTATCACAGTTGTGTTTCTTTTTATTGGGCTGTATTGGACCATGCATGATGTCCGGGACCATCCCTTCCACCAATACACCTACGAACCCCGCGGCCACCATATAAAAGCGCTGCGCATTGCCCTCCCAGGAGAAGGAGGTATAAGGCGCTTTTCGCCTTATACGCCCGTCTCAGAAGAAGTGCCTTCGGCACTTCTCCTTCCTGGGCTATAGAGGGCCTTCCATCGCCCAAAAGGCGGTGGAGCTGGACGTCCATATAGCGGTAGTCAGCATCTATGTCCTCCCTAAACAACACAAACAACGCATTGCCCTCATTCTGATCTTGTATCTGATTGTGTAATAATACAACCTTTTACTGTATTTAAAGTTACTTGTTTTACTAATTAAAAGTCCACTTTTAACACCTTTATAGGCCTTAACACATGAGGTCTACCTGATGTTAAGCGGTAATAGCAGATAAATTTTGTTACAAGTAAAGAAATGCACTGAGCCAATTACACTGTACAGTTGCAAAGTCTCATGAGCCTGTAATGTCATTATATTCTGGCTCTCAACGCTACATAGTACAATAGCTATAACTGTACGTCCAGCCAATCCAGGGAGCGGTTTCCTGAGGATTGGCCACAGGAATGCAATTCTATAAAATTATACTAAAATAACTTCGATAGCTCAATGGGAAAGATAGAAAATTGCATAAGCCAACTCACCATGCTCAGCTCAGCTCCGGTCCATGTTATGGCACAGCGCTGTGCAATCCCTGGATATAATCACCGTTAGATATGTGAGCACTTCACTTGGCGAGAGATTGTTTTCGTCGGGTATGATGCAGGAGTTATTAATTTGGGGTTTGAGAGTAGGTATAAACACGCGATGAAGTTACGTGCGCAACGGATGAAAGGTCCGGTTGAGACTGGCAGGCGAACCAGTGAGAGGCAATATGACACATGACTACCCTCTTTTGACCAATCGTATCAAAAATAATTTAAAACAAAAGTACCATCGAAAGATGTCAATACCAGCTTTTCATAAGTAATAATTACGAGGCTTCAACAATAACCGCTTCGTTATCAATGCTTCAAATGTGTACAGTACAGTCGAGGCTATATTGCTATATAGGCTATAACTATCAAAACGCACGACATATACATACGTTGTATGTCACACGACGTTTTAGAACATATTTGCGTGTTATAAATTAATATTTTTGTGTTTTGTTACAGATAAATGGTTGTAATTTATGGTCAAAATTAATTCAATTAAAAGTTCAATATTTATTTCTTATATTTTATCTCCCAAATTTAATTTTATTCATAATATGTTGACCACATTTCTGATACAAAAACTCTTCGCTAAGATTTAAAATAGCACCGTTCGTTTTAGACGGTGCGTCTTGATAGACCGTGCGTTTTACATTACAATAACGAACATGTACGTAATGAGATACAATACGATATTGAAATTGGTGAAATAAGAGACCCTTTACGAGCAAATGTGTTATAAAATAATAAAATATGTTTGCAGAACACCCATCTACCCCTTTGCAGAACACAGCCCATGAAGTAATGTTACGTATGTTTTAATAATCATCATAATCATCACGGTCTTTTTTTTATGCCTGATAGTGTAGCCTTTGACCACTATCTCACCTGATGGTAAGTGATGATGTGGTCGAAGATGTTATACAGGCTAACCTAGAAGTACTGGCTCTCAAGGACAGCTGCCGGAACACACCGTTAGGTGCTTGGCGACAGATTTTCTACTTGAGGGTGGTAGCTAGCCAGGCGGGCATTCGCAAAATGCCCTACCACCATGCTGTAACGACTGCCATTCTAAGATAACAACCGGGCCGAGGGCTTAACGTGCCCTCCGAAGCACGGAAGCGCTCAGTAGTAATGTCACTATCGGTCACCCATCCAACTTATGACCGCGGGCGACGTTGCTTAACTTTGATGATCGGTTAAGAACAGCTAAGTAAGCTTCGCTACGAGCGCTTCAAATATTATTATAAGACATATTATTATAAGAGCTTTAGTTACGCTCGATTGTGACCTTTATAAGGTTTGTATTGAAGGTACGCAGGTTTTGTCCCTTTTTAAATGTTACATTAGTGCGACATATCAGCTGAAGATTATAGTCTCATTTCCTTCCAGTCTTTCATCAACTTCTTGATAGCTTCTGAGAGTTATTAGTTTATTTTCGGCAGAGGGTCTTAAAGAACTGATATCAAACAAGAAGTATGTTTTGGAAGAATGTATGGTTTCGGATATCTCCTTAAACATAGCCTCAACTTCATCGTCTGAGCGTGCCGAGGTCGGTGTGTAAACTTGTATGACCTTTAGCAAATATCATTGGGTCATTATGAGCATAAGGTACGTTACTCAAATCGAAATACTTTCTACTTTTTCGATATTGTTAATTTAAAAAGGACTTTTGGACGAGAAACCGAACACCACTCTGAGATTTTTGGTGACCCTCCCCATAGAATAACAAGTTACCGGAGTCAAGGATTACGATGTCTTGTCCCTGTCTGTGGAATTGGGATAATTCCATGACGTCCCAGCGTAACTCGCCGTCGACTATTTTGAGGCCATCCCTCCGCATGCGTATGTTATATGTTCCCAGGGCCAAAGTTCGTTGTTTTTGTGGGTGGCAGCCCGACATCTGCCGGGAATTATAGGGATGCCGGGAACTGGGCTATGTGTAATCTGTGTTGATCATTGGCCCACCCTCCGGTATATTTCCCTTAGTCGCCTCTGACGACACTCACGCGAAGATATGGGGATTGGGAGGGTAGTTCTAGCTCGGCACTTTACAATTAATATTGAGAATGTAGTTTCTTTTTTTAAATCAAATCTAAGTTCTGTATGTAGTATGTAATTTCTAAGTTTATCAAGTCAGTATGCGTTATTTTCGTGTTTCCTCTATCTATATGTATCCATTCAATATAAAGAGGAACTTCTTAACAACGTTAATTGGTTAAGAAAAAGCATGTATAAAATATAGAAGCTCACAGCACAGCTTCCTTAGGGGTTTTTAATCGGTCAACTACGTTAAGTAACGTCTCCTGCAGTCATGTTTCGGATGGGTGACCGTGTTATTGTGGCATTACTTTTGTGCAATTCCATGCTAAGGAGGGCACATTAAACTTACGGATTCTGTTGTTGTTTTAGGGTGGCAATCGTAACTGTACTTAAAAGCCAGTAATTTAGCTGAGTAGGCTATAATAAACAATTTTTCAGCCGTATCCGTGTAGAGAGTAGTCAAAGGGTAGCCTACAAGCAAGAACTAAATATAAAAATAAAACTTACCAGGACAAAAATTACTATAGATCTTATTCTTTGGTACAGGCGACATAAACACCCTTTCACGCTCGCTCACTACTTCAGACATATTAAGTTTTACACTAACACGAATATTAAAAAAACTGATTTACTTTAAAATTGTTTTAAAATACTATAAACTGAGTCAGAAACCAAAAAAGACGACTCAGTAGCGCGAAAATTGCTACCGTGTGAAATATTCTAAATTCGAGTAGGTGTTTAGACATCGTTCCACGTAACTGCCGTAAAAACACGTCTGGAAAATATTTCAGGAGTCAAGTGATAAAACGGGTAAAAAATGAGCAACCGCAAGGAAAGTATCACAACATAATCATATAACACAACATAACACAAGACTACTTTAGGAATAAAGTTCCATTCGTAGGCAACGTTCTCGTGTTAAGTTTGAACTATGTCGTTTTTAATTTGAGTCGTTTTATACGACTATGTCTAGACTAAATTAAGGTTAAAAGTTATGAGGTGTTTAACGTAAAATGGGTTTTCATGGTACAGAAATAAATAAAAAAACCTTCACACTCAGGGCTCCGTACGAAAAAAAAGAAAAACATTGCTGTCACATACATAATTATTGTTGCAATGTATTCCCCGAAATGTCTTAAAAATCACATGCAATATGTGTTTTATTTTATTCAGTTCGGGAGTGTTAGCACGAGAAATTATCCTTATACAATTTTGTGCCAGTTATCTATAATTATACTTAATAATATAAAAAGGAAATGTTTGTATTTTTGTATGTAACGAATAAACTTAAAAACTACAAAAGCGATTTGAAAAATTCTTTCACTATTAGAATCCTACACTATCTTTGATGAAATTAGGCTATAGATTTATTTAAAAATCTTAGGGTTCCGTATGAAAACTTTGATAATGAAACTCAAAGTGTGAAAACAATACAAAAAAGCTTTATATCGCGTACGCTGTGGAAATTGTTGACAATTGAGCAAAGTGATGTACTACAATTTTATAGAGGACGTCAGTACCTACAAAAAAAGTCCACAATAACATATGTCTAACTATTACAATAAAACTATTTTTAAGTTTTTAAATTTATAATTTTATCTATATACCCGTGTTAGCACGGGTATTTAGGCCGGGGCGTACCGCTAGTTATTTTATATAATATTAAAACTAGTTTTTATTTTATTTTCGAAATAATACTGCAACCAATTTATTTTTAACACATGTACGTTTTTTAAAACTTGTGAAAATTCCAACCGAATACATAACAGAGTATGAAAATGGAAAATTCTCGTTTTATTTTTAATTAAAAGTGAGTTATATGAAATAGATAATGGAAATGTTGTAATGATATGTGGGAAATACATATAAAATATAACTTAAAATGTAAAAGGAATATCTTTACTTTTTTATCCTTTGCAAATATATTTTGATTTAAGTTTACCGGCCGTATAAATTACATCTTAAGCAATATATTTATATAACTTTTTTCCAGTTTTGGACCATATTTATTGCAAAGCCTGAAAATTATATGATTTTATGAGAGTTTTTTAAATCCAATTATATATCTAATTCCATATTTTTTAGGAATAAACAGGCGTTTATATGACAAATTAATTTAAAATTATATTAAATGTGAATTACTGTTGATTTGATACATAGTATTTGGCAAAAAACCACGTCCAGTAGCCTTGAAACGAACCCCGAAAATGGTCCTAAAAATTTAAAACCCCCGTAACTCGTGGGTGATATTTACATACTACAACTTTTTATTTATGTCATTTTCACTTTGATTTGTTTCAAACGATCATGACTTAACTGCATTGTGGTATGAACAAATGAGGCATTTAACCAAATATATTGTGCCATGGCTTAAAATCTATCGTGTTCTTTTAGACTATGTTCTATTCTCCGGGAGAGAATAGAGCGAGTTGATAAGCGATCGGAAAGATAATGATTATTTATTTTAACTCACAAATTTGGTCAGGTTTTGTTTACAATTCGACATCAGGGTATAAATATCAGGGTAAAAATCATTTGACATGTATAATAGTATATTTAATTATACATATCATTTGATTATTAATGATGAATAATGTTTTCTAAACAACGAATGTCGAGTATTTTTTTTTCATGGATAGTTAAGAGAAATAATGTGTACTATGTTTGATTTGTTCGGGGTTGGAACACATTGTATTGCTCGCTATAAATTCGCCTTTAAATTCGCTCGCTTTTCAGGTTCCAAATTGCTTACTTGCACAAAATAATAAATATTTCAGCCATTAAGACTTTGGTCTTTAGTATGTAAATTCAGCTTAAATTTTATGGCTAGCTTGGTGACAATCTGTCGCCAAGCACCACGTAGAAAATCTGTCGCCAAGCAGCTCAGTGCGTTCCGGGAGCAGTCCTTGAGAGCCAGTAAAATTACAGGAACATGAGACTTAACAACTGTACGTCTCAGTGTGACGGACGCAGTGCGATTCGTCGTTGACGAAATGCATCTGTTATAGGCAGAGGTTAGTCCTCTTAACATCAGGTGGGCCTAGGGCTTGTTCCGTCACAATAACATATATATAATAATACATAATAAACAAAAAACATAGCTTGGTGACAACAGATAGAATCATTTACGAGATAAGCATTATTTTAAAGATCATTGACGTAAGCTTAGCCAAAACGTATAAATTATTTCGTCGACGGGGTGAAGTCTCTCTGATAGTTTTTTTTTCCATCGGAAATAATCAGTATATATATCTGTTTGAAAATTCAGGCCTTATAATAATAGAGTTGTTAAATTTTTTTTTATAATTTAATTGTTTATTTCCCTGCGCGAATTTTAGGGCTGTTCTATTTCCTCCTGTGGATGTGGTATATTTTTGAAGCGCTCGTAGTAATGTTTGCTTAGGTTTTCTTAACCGATCAGCAAAGTTAAGCAACGTTCACCGCGGTCAGGAGTTGGATGGGTGACCGCTAGTGACATTACTACTGAGCGTGCACGTGCTTCCGCCGTCGGTCCCGATTGTTGTCTTAGGATGGCAGTCGTTATAGCATGGTGGTAGGGCATGTTGCGAATGCCCACCTGGCTAGCTACCACCCTTAAGTAGAAAATCTGTCACCAAGCACCTAACGGTGTATTCCGGCAGCTGTCCTTGAGAGCCAGTAATTCTAATAGGTTAGCCTGAACAACATCTTCGACCACATCATTACTTACCATTAGGTGAGATTGTGGTCAAAGGCTAAATTATAAGGCAAAATAAATATATATATCGCGCAGCAACTACTACATTGACGTGACTAGAGTTGCTGCACATCTGAGCTAGACTTTACCAGACACACTAGCGGGTAAACTACCAACAAAGGGTATTTTTTATAGAGTGCTCACATGCTAGGCCAATAGGCTACCATCTCAACTGATGGTAAGTGATAATACGGTCGCATATATTGTTTAATGGCCCTCATGGATAGCTACCGAAACACACCGTTTAGGTACTTGGCGATAGATTTTTCTCCTTGAGGATGGTAGTAAGTCAAGCGAGCATTTGCAAAATGCCCTACCATCATGCTATAACGACTGCCATCCTAAGACAACGACCGGGACCGACGACGGCTAAACGAAGCCTCCGAAGCAAGAAAGCGCACAGTAGTAATCCTATTGCGGTCACCCATCCATCATGACCGCACCGGACGTTGCCTAACTTAGCTAATCGGTTAAGAACAGTTAAATTTAAGCTTAACTTTTTTAACACTTTCTATAAAATACTCCTGTGTCGTATTATGCGCTTATGCAGAAAACATATTGTTTAGACCCTGCATACCTAGACAGGGTAGGAAATTAATGAGTTCAATATATATATCGGGGTGAAGGCGGTATCAGGCTTCAGTCACCAGTTATATTCAACTTACTAGTTATAATCAGTTTCTAAATGTTTCATGAAAACTTCATTTTGACTTATCTAGGGTTTAAAATGATAAGTAGCTGTTTATTGTAATGTGATAAAACCACTAGTTAATGTTTGACTGTTTAGTTAACGTTTAAACCATCAAATACTACTAATAAAAATAAACACGCAAGGGACTAATAACTTTTTACTATTATAATGTGATAAAACTATTACCTAGTATTTGATGGTTTAAATGTTAACTAAACAGTTTAACATTAACGAGTGGTTTATCACATTACAATAAACAGCTATCATTTTAAACACTAGATAAGTTAAAAATCAAGTTTTCATGAAACATTTGGGGACTAATTAAAACTAGTAAGTTGAATATAACTTGTGATTGAAGCCTGGTACCGCCTTCGCCTCGATATATCTTATTATTACAACATCTTCGACCACATCATCACTTACCATCAGATGAGATAGTGGTCAAAGGCTACACTACCAGGCATAAAAAAAAAACAAATTCTATGTTTCTGTATTTGTCATAGTACAATAAGAAGTAGGTTTTAACGACTCACCTCTATCTCTCGAGATATGAAAAATTTTATTCAGCACCGGCGGCGGTTTTTTCGTATTTTTATCTTCATCATTTTTCTTAGCGTTTTGCGCCAAATTCATTTTGACGGTCTTCCAACGGCTCCCGACATTCTTACTCATTTTTGATGTTACATTTACGTCCTGCATAAAAAGTTTTAAGTGCTTGTCACATTTAAATAAAATGAATATCTACTGGAGCGCTGGTACTTCGAGGCGTTAGCAAGTGAGGTACATATGCCTTATGTGTTTAACGGCCTCGTGTGCTTGTAGAATGTACAAAGAATTATGTGTCTTGATACTTGTTTGTATTTGATATGCTTTTACTGCAGCTTAACAAAAAATATTGTGTAATATTTCGCAAAACGCAAAAAAGGTGTCGTAATAAGCAGCATGTTAGCCAAATAAGAAATACTTACAGGATTCTCTATTCTAAAAGCATGATCAGGAGATTCTAAAAGCATGATCATCTTTCATTATCACTGAATTGTTTGGTGATACTTACTAAAAAATAATGCAATCTCGAGCTCGGTCTGGAGCTCGGGTCCATGCTTCACCGATTTAGTTGATTTCTTTTTACACGACTGCCCAAAGACTGTAATGTTTTAAGGGATCATGTATCTATGCATTAGTATCAGAAATAAAATATTTCAACTTGAGCATGTTAAAAGTAGCTCCGGTTTGTTTGAAATATGTGAATATACCGAAAGAACTAAGCTTACTGCTAGAAGTTCTAGAACTAGAACTTAACCATTCGTGTATGGTTCATAACACGTATTCACTGGGCGTTGACTGGACTTGGACTGATTTAAAGGTAACTGAAACTGAACTCAGCCGCACAAAAGTATTGTAAGGCCAATTATAAAATTTGCAACATTTGATGAATACTAAATCAATTATGCATCCATACGTTCAAATACTTAAATCAGTTAAGTATTTGAACTTATATTACCATTACATTATACTGTATTACCATGTGTCATATATATTGAAATCGTATATAAAGCCAGATTTCTTTGCAAACAAACTGACTAAAAATATACACTGTAATTATTCGTAAAAAATATTTTGACTGAATTTTTCACCATTGCTAGCTTTTGGTTTCACTTGAGGTTTAATAGTCAATTTATACAATTACTACTTTGCCATTTTTATGAAACCAAATGTATCTACATATATAATTTATATTAGTTGACATAATCATAAAGTTTGTATTTACTGTCACTCAGAATTTTTTAAAGTATCAAGATTACTTAATCTTTATAAATCGATTGAAAGTGGTACAAAAAGATTTATCGTGGCAAACGAAGGTCACGTTTAGGCTCCATTATGAGCCCAACAAATTGTATGCCAGCATTGACGCCTTAGAAAACCATTATCGTATTGAATAGAGGTCTTTACGATATACGATTAAGTGGGTGCGAGAATGATTCAGAAGTGGGGAAAAGTGGTGATTTGCATCAAATATATTTTTATACTTTGTTTTTTGTTTAGCAAGTTTTTGAGTCAATACTAACTGTTAATAAAAAATACATGACGTCGTGTTGGTTGTCTGGTGGGGTAGGCAGATGCTAAGGATTTCCACTTGCATTGTGGCTTCTCTTGCATTCTTCATTCTCACACCATTTTTCTACACGCCTGTTTATTGAGGGTACTCATGCCCTGACCTTTATCTAAAATGTCTCTTATCTTAATAAAAAGCAAAATAGCTGAAAAATTTGCTTTCTAACTTTTTAACTCACATTCGCGTTGCACCTGCACTTAACTGTTCAATCTCATTTCGTCCATCCGTATAAAAAACAATGTCAGAATATCTTTTTAGATTATTTTTTATGTGATTGTGACGGCACAATCACAATTTCAACCTGATGTTAAGCGGCATGACCTTTGCATATAACACATGTATTTCGTCCGAACGTTTTGCACTGCGCCTACACTGAGACATATTTGTTTCTCAATCATTAACGGGTCTTTCCACGCACGAATTAACATCAAAATAATATTTTGACTGACCTCAACGTTTCGATCAAGTTGCATTGACCGTGGTCACGAGTAGACTAAAGAAATAGGTGTCATCGTTATGAGGAGCGGCGGGAGCGATTTAAATCTACCCCCATTAGGTTTTCGTTAATGTATTAATTACTGTCACCTCGACACACACTAACTTGCATGCGGTGGCAAGTTACATCTAGAGCACTTTTTAATTACAGAATTCCACGATGCGATTTAAATTCATCCTCCTGATTTTTTTTTTCGTATATTATGAGCCACTTTAAGCCCTTCTCTGCGCGGCATACTCCTTAACAGAAATAGACCGTTTTCTCCCCTCGGTGTACAGTTCAATAATGCTGTTCTCACATGGCGTGCTAATTGAGATAACGGTGTATATACAGTTTTGATGGAATAGTTTTTGAGTGCCGTTCCAACTTTGTCCGTTATGCTTTTGATGTATCGCTGGTTGTCTTTTGACCTCAAATATTGTGTTTTTTTCGATATGCTCGTCTGGGCCACATTATATTTACTTAATAAGTATCCGTTGTGCACTAGCTAGGATAGACCCGTTAATGATTTAGAATCATGACATTTAAAGAAAAGTATTGCAAACTAAGACACACAGTTGTTGAGTCTCTTGTGCCTGTAATCTTTCTGGCTCTCAAGGACTGCTGCCGGAACACACTGTTATGCGCATGGCGACAAATTTTGTGCTTGAGGGTGAAAGACTATATATATCCTCATTTTCCCTGCATTGCTTTCTTATCACGCTATTGTTCACTCTATCGTACAAAAATCACACCACACATCGCAAAGCTCTTATATGAACTGCATTTGACAAGGGTTTCCATACATTTTATTTATTTTATTTTGTGCCTGATAGGTTAGCCTTTGTCCACTATCTCACATGATGGTAAGTGATGATGTGGTCGAAGATGTTGTTCAGGTTAGGTGCTTGGCGACAGATTTTCTACTTGAGGGTGGCTTGAGCTAGCCAGGCGGGCATTCGCAAAATGCCCTACCACCATGCTATAACGACTGCCATCCTAAGACAACAACCGGGACTGACGGCTTAACGTGCCCTCCGAAGCACGGAAGCGCTCAGTAGTATTGTCACTAGCGGTCACCCAACCAACTCATGACCGTGCGCGACGTTGCTTAACTTTGCTGATCGGTTGAGAACAGCTAAGTGAACTTCGCTATGAGGGCTTCGAACGTAGTTTCGTCATATTTTAAATACCAAGTGATCAAACTCGTTGAAATTGTGTGTGCATATTGTTGAGTCTTATATCTATAATTTTCTTACTGGATACATTTAGCTAAAAAACTGTCTAAGTAAAGCTATTTAGCACTTGTCAGCGCCTTCACGAAAACCTTCATGAAGTATAAGCTTTCTCCTTTATTGTCTACCCTTTTCTCTTTGCACAGAATCTATAACAATCCATTTTATTTTTTAAAGAAGAAAAAGGTCCGTTTCTATACAAGTGTCGCAGTGTTTTACTGATCCATAAACCATCGGTGCACAATCGCAGCTGATTTACGAGATGCACAGCACTAGATACAAACACTTTATTGGTGCGCATTTGAGATGGAACCAATGGTATTGCTTCTTTATTCATGAGACTTTTATATTCAGCCGGAGTAGGTAGGAGTGCTTTTTTACTCATACTTTTGTTATTTTAAATCTGTAATTCAGGTAGCAGAACTTTGGGCATGTACTATGCATGTGTGCAATAATAATGAAATATATTTTTAATGATATTTATTTATTATTAAAACAATACATCCCTTCCGGACCCATGACACAACTACAATGCTCAACTGGTTGTCTATCCTTACAGGTTATTTCCTAATACAATAAAGTAGTTTAATCATCCATAAACGATTACATCAATATACGATTACATCAATATATAAAACAATTAATTAATTACACATTTAGTCAGAGGCGTTACAATAACAAAAATAATATAATGCAGCCCTTACGAACTCGCTCAGCGAACAGTAGAATATGTCAACGTTTTCCGCCACCCGATTTAGAGCTCGTATGGTGGTCGTCAGTGGTGCTTTGTTGAGCAGGTTAGTTCTTCCGCGAGGAACCTCGAACAAAGGTGGCTGCCTGCGCCGCCCCACGTACTCATCTGGCACACTCAGCCTCATCATTTCTAAGATGGTTGGATTGGTCATGATGCCCCGGAACACCTTAACCACATAGACCGAAAGCGCCACATCCCTTCTTATTCCCAACTTGTTGTAACCAACCATGCCCAAAACGAACAAAGTTGGGTACATCATCGTACATATGAAGTTACTGAATGTATGTGTTCACATATTGTGGTAAGCCTCACGATGTTGAAGTTTGATCGTTCTGAGTTACACTGTACTTCATTGTTACACCCAGAAATTCATCCCAACGTCTCGTTCACCCGGTAATGTCACTCCCAAAAAACCCTTTTACTCTCCCTTTTAGTTCATTAATTGTTGAGTAAAAGGAATTGCTGCACTAAGTAGTGCATTTCTCGCCACGTTATTTCCTTCGAATGTGCAAGTAACAGCAAGTGACTGCTGTCACACCGACAGTAGATGTCGTAGTTTTTTTTTATGTTTGATAGGTTAGCCTTTGACCACTATCTCACCTGATGGTAAGTGATGATATGGTCGAAGATGTTCTTCAGGCTAACCTAGAATTACTGGCTTTCAAGGACAGCTGCCGGAACACACCGTAAGGTGCTTGGCTACAAATTTTCAACTTGAGGGTGGTAGCTAGCCAGGCGGGCATCCGCAAAATGCCCTAGCACCATGCTATAACGACTGCCATCCTAAGACAACAACCAGGACCAACGGCTTAACGTGCCCTCCGAAGCACGGAAACGCTCAGTAGTAATGTCACTAGCGGTCACCCATCCAACTCATGACCGCGCGCGACGTTGCTGAACTTTGCTGATCGGTTGAGAACAGCTAAGTAAACTTCGCTACGAGCGCTTCAAAAGTAACAACAAAAAAAAGTAACACAATTTTAGCGTTACATATTACATCGTATAGCTTAACAATAATAATCATCATTGTATCTTGTTATATAACAATTTAAATAAACATAAAATATGAATTTGTCCCAACATATGACAAAAAAAAGGTAAATTAATGCTAAAATAAATTATTTATAATTGTATATGTTCATAAAAATGCAGAGTCATTGTGATTTTGGACTCTCATTCTTATTTGACAATTTCGTGTTTTTAGGGTTCCGTACCCAAAGGGTAATATCGGGACCCTATTACTGAGACTTCGCTGTCCGTCTGTCACCAGGCTGTATTTTGCTTGATTTTTTTACTGTTTCTTGCTCGATACTAGACGCTTTAACTATTCACAGAATATTTAGTTACGGAACCCTTCGTACCTGAGTCCCACTCGCACTTTGTCGGTTTTTTATTAGTCTCTTAGTAACTGAGCAATGACTCATATTGTGAGTTATACTTATAATACGCCGCGAGCGAGTAAACGCGATTCAGAGGACATGTTTCATGTCGCTAACTTTGGCTTACATTTTACTTTTAACTAAACTTACACTTGTGCTATGTGAAGAAAAAGTTAAAGGAATATTTTGTTTTTTATTTATTTTTATGTCATCTTCAAGCAAAATCTCCGATTAAGCAATGAGTAAAAAAATATTCACGTCATAGTTATAGTGTAACGTGTGAAAACGCACAAATATTTTTTGTAGCACGTAAGATAAAACTTTTAAAGTACAGAAAAAAGTAAATTAACTAGGCCTACATTCTCTCTCGTTTTATTGCAAACAGTTGAGGTATTATAAGACTCAGTACTCAGACGTAGCTGAAATAATTTGCTTCGTGCATGCTCTAAATAAAGTCTAATTACGAAGACCGGATAAGCGATACTTCACGGCAGCTAATAAACCGGATATCGTAGTTACAGAATAAGCGGTCGGTAAAGTAACTTTTTCGTTGACAAAGGAGGAGACAAGCGCCTGACTAGCGGATGTAGAGCTTTTGCCCCGGTTTATTGCAAGTTCAATCTGCTAAAGAAACTTTTAGAATGTGACGGACTACATTTTGTTCACGCTTTAGCTATCCAATTTCTTATTCATAATCCTAATAAATCATGACCTATTGGAATCTTTTATTGGGTTACTAATTTTCATACACATTTTTAGGTTTATCAAAACATTAGGTGATGAGATATAATTTAGTTTTGTTAAGTAAAAAAAAAACCATTTTCTTAAATTCTTTATTCGATTTTTCAACCCTCATTTATGAGAATTATATATAACCAATATGTAAACTGATTTAGTTCTAATTTAAACTTAAATATTCTGTATATTCAATATACCATCCAAAAATGTAATTTAAAAATAACTGAAAAAAACACATACACATGCAATCAAACAAGTGCTCATGCCACAAACATATCGACTTAATTAAATTACGTTTAAGAATGTATTTTGTTACGCGCCATCTAGCATCGTATAATATAATTATCATTATTAAGTTCGTTGTATATTTAACTAGGTGGCGCTGAACATCCACCGAACAAGTTTATTTTCAGATAGATTGATTTCTGTATTTTGTCACTGTGGCACTTGGTTCGACGTCGGATGAATGTGCCGGTTCAATCAACGTCTGGGGGAACGTCGCACGTATTTGTTACCCGAAGTTTTGCAGGTTTTACTTCCAAACACCTTTCACCTAGGTATTTAGAATTTTAACTGTTTTTTTTTGTTCTGAAGCGATGAGACTATCTAATCACCCGCCTGTAGGTAAGTGATTACAGCTGTTCAGTACAGTTTCTTGTTCTGTTTGACAGTGTAGTACGCTCAATACATACTCCGAGAAGTAAGATATTATGACTGGTTTGCCCAGTAATATTGCTTGAAGGGCACTACGGAAGTCATCGAATCGATGGGTTATTCCCATCGATGTAATTAAAATACGAGAGATGCTCTACACTCTAGTGTCACTTAAATATAGTTAGACCAGAAACAACTACATGCAAAAACCTTGGTGAACCAGTAATCGTGTATTTCTATCTCTGTCTGCAAATGGCGTTCAAATAGCGATGTGAATCTGAAGAAAATTTAAGAAAAATATTGAATAGATTCAGGCGTGGCTTTACGAATATCCATATTTAGTAATAACAAATATTTCAAAAATATTTTAAGAAAACATCAAATTAATATTTTAATAAAACACTTAAAAAATATAAAAATATAACTAGTGACGTCACAAACGCCACGCAGCCAAACTGGATGAATTTTCGACACGTTTCGCTTCTACACGAAGCATCCTCAGGAGGTCTTGACTCTACGAGCGCACGATCGAGAATTTAATAGGTGCTTTTTTTTGAGTGTTTTATTAAAACATTAATTTGACGTTTCCTTAAAATATTAAAAAATTTTTTTTTTGTTTATATAAAAGAAATAAATCCATTTGTTAGTATTTACGAGAGAAAAGTAATGCCGTGAAATTTGTTTTTAGTTTTTGAACTATAAGTGCACATTTTTAATACCTACACATGATTGTTGCTGTCTTTTTACACAGATATAAGGTGATTTTACGTGACTTGTTACGTCGTCGTTTACGTTTCGATTGCAACTAACGTCAATTATGTTCCGGGGCCTAATTTGTCCGGTCCAAGTTAAAGATTGTGTCCCGCATCTCCCGTATTTTAATTACATCGATGGTTATTCCTGATGTTCCCCACTTTTTCGCAAGATTTTTTCCTTTTGTACCTCTTTGTTATGTTTTTCTGACGGAACATGCTCGAGGCCCACCTGATGTTAAGCCAATTACCTAACCTCTGCCTGTAACAGATGCATTTCGTCACAAGTCACGAATTGCACTGCGCCCGTCACCTTGAGACATAGTTGTTAAGTCTCATGTGCCTCTCCCTGGCTCTCAAGGACTGCTGTCGGAACACACCGTTAGGTGCTTGGCGACAGATTTTCTACTCCTCATTACGTCCTCCTACGTCGCTAGCCAGGCGGGCATTCGCAAAATGCCCTTCTACCATGCGGTGAAGTAAGCGCGGCGGGATTGGAACCATGGCACTGTACGGTGACCTGCGGCACCGCAGTCCACAGCTATAACTGCTCGACTATCATTGCTTTAAAAGTTTCTATAGTGGTAGAACTCTTTGTGCGAATTCATCTGGAGAAGTACTGCCGCCATACCTATTTCTCCCGCCAAACAATAATTTTCACATTACCGTGTTCTGGCTTGAAGGGTGTGGGTATCGGTGAAATTGCAGGCACGTGAGACTTACCAACTTTACGTCTCAGGGTAATGAATGTGTATATTGACGAACTGCATCTGATAAAGGCAGAAGTTAACACTTTACACTAGGTGGGTTTCGTGTTTGTTTTAAAACGTTAACATATCTGTCATTTTGCCCGCTATCAAATTCTACTCCTACAAATATTAATTTGTAGATTTTTAAATTTCGTTAAATTTTTAAATCCGGGGTTCTGTCGTAGTCCACCTGCTTTTTCTTGCCAGTAAATCATCTTAATGTTGAGGTATATAATTATATATATCTACAAATCAAACATATCCATAGTCAATCTGAAATTAATTCAACGGAAAAAGTCCTTGTCCTGATCCTGTCATTTTACTACAATTCAAAAATGAATGCCGAAAGAACATATCTTTTTGTAGGTATATTTTATGTTGGCGTGATGTTTTCTTTGTGAGTAGGAGCATCAAGCATAGTATTTTTTTATAATGTCGGGTATGATTAGTAAGAACGAATACAAGCATAGGGATACAATGTCCTCGTGCTCCTACCAATAGAAGAACTCAGTAGGAGAACGAGGAATCACCGGGTATGTGTTACACTCTTATTGGTAGGAGCAAGGAGAGGTTTGTCATTCTGCTCTTACCAGCAGGAGAATTCAGCATGAGCATGAGGAAGGCTCTAGACTTATATTATTCGTTTTATTATGTTATTGTGTCGGAACAAGCCCGAAGCCACCTGATGTTAAGTGGACTAACGGCTGCCTATAACAGATGCATTTCGTCAACGAGACACACTTCACACACAGAGAGATGTTCACACTGAGACGTACAGTTGTAAGGTCTCATGTGCCTGTAATTTTACTGGCTCTCAAGGACTGCTGCTGGAACACACCGGTTGGTGCTTGGGGCCAGATTTTCTTTTGAGGGCGGTAGCTAGCCAGGGGGGCATTCAAAAAATGCCCATCCACCATGTGGTGAAGCTCAAGCCCGCGGCAGGATTCGAACCATGGACCTACTGCATGGCAGTTCATAGCCAATGCCACTGAGCCTTCACTGCTTCAAAAAAAGCTGGTTTAAAAGCTCAGTGCACGAATCCAAATGTCTTTGTGTGGTGAGGCCGACTATCAGCACTATTAGTGGCGGCTGTACATGGTGCGAAATATACACTTATTTTTCCATTAGTCATCAACAACCATAACCTTTGTATATATAGGGGTGTAAGACGGCCGTTCTTCAGAGATGCTGCTGCCCATGCTGTACTTCTGGTATTTTTCATTCCAGCCCTTGCAAAATATTGTCACCACGATTGATCTTAATCCTAATTTCGAATGTCTTAAATATTCAATGTGTGATGACTGAGTGAATGAGTGTGATTATACACACGAGGACTGAGTGTAATAAGATTGTATACTAGACTGATAGCAGGGATACAACAGTTTGCCACCTGGAACAAGTTCAAAATAAGCCTTTTGTTTTAACCTGTACGCATTTATGAGTCAAACATTTTGGTTGGGCCAAAATATAGGATAATTTTTTTTTTATTTATATATTTATTTCAGTATTAGTCTAATTTTTTTTCACTCTCCATGCGAAACAATGATGTCGCAATGGATTGCCTGGCTGGATCGTAATTTAAGTCCAGCTGGAACGCTTTCGATTCCGATTTTTCATACATGTATCTGCTGAGGCTTCTTAATGCTTGAGATCTGACGTACTGAAAAGTAAATATAATGGTTGATAAACATAGCTAACGATAATATATGGTAAGTAGTGGAATATTATAACCACCGCATTTTTTATTAGCTCAGACAAGATACAGCTTATAAGGTTTATTTTTTATTTGTTATAAGTTAATCTTTGACCACTATCTCACCTGATGATAAGTGATGATGTGGTCGAAGATGTAGTTCAGGCTACCCTAGAATTACTGGCTCTCAAAGACATCTGCCGGAACACACAGTTAGGTGCTTGGCGACAGATTTTCTACTTGAGGGTGGTCGCTATCCAGGCGGGCATTAGGATAATGAACTACCACCATGCTATAAGGACTGCCATTCTAAGACAGCAACTGGTACCGACGGCACGTTAAAGCTTTGTAGTAATGTCACTAGCAGTCGCCCATCCAACTCATGACCGCAGCGGATGTTAAGGATCCGTCTACTTCATTGGTACCACAGTGTCAGATATTATGTCTTAAAGCTAAGCTAAAGCCTGTAAACACTTCTGAGTTTAGGCTTGAAAGGCAATACGTCATATGAAGTTATTTCCTATATGACGTATAAATAACGTCATATAAGAAATAACGCCTCAAAATGACGTAACAAGCGTAGTGCAAAACGAAAACGTTGATACTGCAACTGTAATGAACAGGCGTCACACTTACTATCAGATGAGCAACTTGTCCGTCACTTTGAGTGACGAGACTCACACTCAAAAACTCCTGTTTCGAGCTTATGAAGTGTTTTTTCATAAGCTTTCCAAAAAAAACTGATATTTAAAACCATAGAGAACACATACTAAAATAAAATGTATTGAATCATATTTTTTTTTACTTTGTCTATTACTATTGTGTTATTCTTATGGATGTTGTTTTGGATTATTATGAATTTCCTTTCTTTAAACTGTGCTGAGTCAGTATTTTTTAAGTCGCACTTGGAATGCCGTACAGATCCTGGCTTAAGGATATAAATACTGCTCAAGGTCCACCTGTTGGATTTCGTTAAAAACGAGAATGGGACATAATGCACCTAATGATAAAACTGGTACCAAATATATCGATATGAGTGGGGTATTGCTGCACATTGGGAACACAACCACGCATTCTTACCAAACCAAAATGCCCTGTTTTCATTAAAAATTATGACCAGAACAACAATTGCACCTTCGCCAATACAATTTTATGCTAATTGAACAGTTTTGTTTACTTTCAACATTTCACCTTAAAGCATTTTTGCCAATTATAAAGTAGAAATAATTTTTGGAAAAATATATATCAAGGGTCATTAAAAAAAAACAAAGATAACTTGTCTTACATCTCGTGAACTGTACAACTTCCTCAACCCTTTCGTTTCCGCATCTTGTGGTCCCCAGCTGCACGTTGGTACGAACATCCGTTGCCATCCCTGATAACAGTGATAAGAAAACTTAGTAAAACTATGTAGTTTTGCGGCATCATCAGAGTACTTTGGACTTTTTAAGGCATGTTGTTCATGGCACAGGCATAACACAATAATTATAGCTAAACATCGTACGGGTTATCTTTTTTTTTTGGGACATAGTGAACAGTGATGTATGGTATAATAATTTTCAAAGTTCTAAAATAAGGTAGATAAGCTAAAATCTCAGGGTGTATAAATTATGGATATATAACTGGATTTTATAAAAATTCAATTAAATTCTTGGGTTGTTAATTTTTTTTTATACTTAATACTTTAGCCTTTGACCACTATCTCACCTGATGGTAAGTAATGATGTGGTCAAAAGTGTTGTTCGGTCTTACCTAGAATACTGGTACTTGGCGACAGATTTTCTACTTTAAGATGGTAGCTAGCCAGACGGGCATTCGCAAAATGCCCTACCACCATGCTATAACGACTGACATAAGACAACAACCGGGACCGACAGCTTAACGTGCCCTCCGAAGCACGGAAGGGCTCAGTAGTAATGTTACTAGCAGTTACCCATTTAACATATTTAACCTAAAAACCAAACCAATCATTGCGTTTTTTCAAATAGCCTAAAAGTAAAAAATGAAAAAAAAAATAGGGACAGTAACAAAACGGATGGTAACAAAATTGTTAGGCTCTGATTACATGAAACAAACATATGAGCAGCAGTAAGCACGGCAAATCAAAATAAATTACTAATTGATTATTTAACCGACTTTAAAAATGAAGGAGGTTCTCATTCGACTGTTTTTGTGTGAATATTTTATTCATGTCTGAAAACTGGTGCTAGACATGTGGTCCCATTTAAATTTGAGTGAGCTATGAAGTGTAGTATTAGAGTAATTTCTAATAATAATGCGTATTTTATTTTAGCAGGCGCTTTTATTGCCTTTTTTCTGTAGATTTGAGGCTTTGACTCAAAAACCTATAGATGAAACAGGTCTATGTAACTCTTTGTAGATAGTGTATATATATAAATATATATATAAACTAATAGTTTAATTAAATGAATTTAACTCTATGCTGTCGGTTTTGTTACTTTTTCGCTCCAACTATATGTTACCCTACCTGCAGTAACAAAACTGACGTAACAAAGCGTGTTAATCTAACATTGGAAAAAATATTATAGCAGCTCAGATTCTCACTCAGTTACAGTAAATATAACAAATTGCCCTGTAGAAAACTAAGCATTTCTTTATAACTGCATTGTGAGAAATGTGTGTATATAGGTAATTAATTGCATTGGTGCAAACCTGACATCAAATTTCTTCTCAGTGTAACCGGCAACAGTTCTGACTCAAATTGGCGACGAAATGACATTGGTTTTTAAATTTTGTTGCCATAAACATGGCAATAAAATTTAAAAACCAATGTATATTGAAAACAAAAAAATGTATATTTAATGGAATTACTTTTTCAAGAAAATGAGGTAATAAAACAGAATTGTCCGGATTTATCAAATTTCGGGGACAACAAACTTATTTAATTTATAAATACATAAAAAGAATTAAAAGCTTTATTAATTATTTGCCTTATGCAATTTAAGTTTACATATTGGAAAAATAACATAACTTGCCAAGGTGTTATAGAAAATATTGATAAAAATGTAGCTTAAACGTTTTTATTAACACTGGGGACATGCCAAAATGAAGGGGATGGTTTAAATAAAATAATCTGTAAAAATTTAGTTTTGGCTGAACTTCATTGAAATTTAATTTAAAACGTAGTAAAATATGTGAACTTTCATATAAGAGGCTATATTTAACTGAATAAGTTCTCTCATTTATGAAATATATTTATTAATGTGAGGGACATGCCAAAATGAGAGTTGTACTAAATTTTTGAATCTCCTCAAATGCCTTTGCGAAGCCGGGGTGGGCCGCTAGTGATATTAAATAATCATTAATGTTTTCAATAACCGGCTGTACTCACGCGTATTGGTCGAGATTGTCGACCTAGGTGTTCGGGCATGTCCGATGCCCTTCATCAGGTGAGTTCACGCGTCGACGATCGCGGCGACGACTCCGCGCAACTGCTCGTTCTGCGCGGCGCGAGAGTGGAGGCGCGGGCGCGGGGGCGGCCAGTGGGCTGGGGGAACGCCCTGCGCACCGCTATGCCGATGGTGGTGCATCCTCTTCGTTACTGAGCTCTTCTAGGTCGACAATCTCGACCAATACGCGTGAGTACAGCCGGTTATTGAAAACATTAATATGTCTCATACTCACGGGAACTTTCAAACAATTAAATAATCATTATAATACTTATAAAAAAACGAATTTCAAGTGCTTTTTTTATTGATATTGAAGAAAAATTGTGTATGTTTTTGGGCGTGTATATATATACAACGGTGCATGAACAATTCAATGGAGTTACGATGAAAAATTAAATTTTATGGTCATTTAGAACACTATTATTTTCCGTACTATCGATATTGCTTTGTATTCGATAATTAATTTTTAGAGCTTAACACCGAATGGAGTTGTAGGTGTCAGGGCGGCCGGATGGCAGCCGAAGTCGTTCACTTCCTCTCTGATCTATGCAAGTTTGCGGACAACCGAACGTGATGCACGCGTGCAAACCCATTGGCTCTTAATCCATTTAAATCCATGTGATCCTTTGTAGTTTCGCTGTAATAAGTTTCTTGTGAATCACAATTGTGATCATACGTTATTCCCTGGCTGTTATTTTGTATAAATCTGCACGTGCACGCCCATAATGGACGACCAACCTGGGTAGATAAAGGATCCGTCTCCACGACGAGGACGACATACTGACCGCTCGGCACTCCATTATATACATATATAAGGAATTCAGTTCCATGCTACGTTTCTTATTTAGAACCGTTCGTCTAATTTTTTTTCTAAATTTTCGATCATAATAATATTTTATCCCCTAAGCTAATCATGTGAATAAGAGGGTAAGATTCTTAGTACTTACCCTTTTCTCTTCTATGACGTATAGGTGAAAAATGTAAATAGCTCCTAAAGCGTAGGGAACTATAACTAGTCCCCACGACCATTTGTACCAACTGAGTTGCTTTGTGAAAACTGTTAAATCGTTCATCACCGAAATGAAAGCATTGATCAAAATGCATATTTTTGTCTGAAACAAATTTAATAAATTTAGTCATATGCCTGTAAATTCACTAGCTCTCAAGGACTGCTGCCGGAACACACCGTTAGGTGCTTAGCGACAGATTTTTTACTTGAGTGTGGTAGTTAGCCAGGCAAGCAATCGCAAAATGCCATCCACCATGCGGTAAAGCTCAAGCTGGCGGTGGGGATCTCACCAGGGACCTGCGGCACGGCAGTCCATAGCCATCATTGCTTCCATTGTATACGTTTTTTCAATAATATAAATATTAAAATACTCTTAGTATCTATAGTAGTATCTTCCAGTAGTATCTACCCCTTTTTGAATGCTACTGTGAACGACTTTTTGCAATTGACATTAATTTGATTCACGTATCTTTAATATTGTCGCCTGTTAACCTAATGTGGGTACGTAGCGTTATATTCTCCAGTTCATAATTGGCTCGAGAGAATCTTTCTTTATCAACGATTATCGCTTTTTTTAGCAATGTGGCATACCTTTTTTCTATTTATAACTCATCTCAGCTGTTTATTGGCAATTTCATCGCAATACATTTTGTTCTCGTAGCACAGATTGAGGTTATAAATAAGGGTACGGGTATAGTACCTTAATCATAACTGATCACACTGCCTGGTAGAGGACTTCTATTATGGGAAAACTGTGGAGCAGCCTGCATGCTCTGCCAAACATTAGACGAAGATATTTCGCAAAATTGCTCAAACACTGCCCTTCGTACTAATCATTTTGAAAATCAGGCTAGGGTAATATTAACAGAATATTTTAAGCAATTTGCCATAGATCTATCTCTTTCTTTCTTTCCGTCTCCCATGCTAGTTATTTTCTTCACTCTTTTCTGCAGCTCGTCATCTTACAACTCACACATTTCGCAATACATATGTTATATGCGCAGACCATCAATGGCCTCTTTGAAGTTTGCACCCCTATGACTATCTTTATTCACACTCAACACCTTTTTCGTTTTATGCCAGTCGTCTCTCCACGTAGCATGTCCATACCTAATATTATTGTTAGCATATTACACTTTAACTTTTTCGCGTCTTACGACACCCACGGGATGATATTAGGAGGTGCAATTCTAACCTAGCACTCCACGGGAATACTAGTTACACATTTTTTGTTATACCTGCCTATAGGTAAGCCTTTGACCACTATCTCAGGTAAGTGATGATGTGGTCGAAGATGTTGTTCAGGCTAACCTAGAATTACTGGCTCCCAGGAACAGCTGCCGGAACACACCGTTTAGTGCTTGGCGACAGATTTTATACTTGAGGGTGGTAGCTAGCTAGGCGGGCATTCGCAAAATGCCCTACCAGCATGCTATAACGACTGCCATCCTAAGACGACAACCGGGACCGACGGCTTAACGTGCCCTCCGAAGCACGGAAGCGCTCAGTAGTAATGTCACTAGCGGTCACCCATCCAACTCATGACCGCGGCAAACGTTGCTTAACTTTGCTGATCGGTTACGAACAGCTAATCAAACTTCGCTACGAGCGCTTCATCCAGCATAATATTCGCATTTCTGCCACATGCGCTTTCTTTACACCCATTTCTTTATTATAGCGTGCTGGCAAAAAGATAATCGCCATGCCATTATAAAAAACAGGCATCACGTTTGTATAAAAAAAACATAATTAAAATAATTCAAGAAACCAACTTACAAGGTAATACAAAGGCATCAATCTAAAAGCTAAAACCATGAGTTTAGTCGGTGTTTGTCCCGTATGAAACGTGATGTCATCCACCAATCTCCCCATCGGGTAAAATGCATAAATCGCTATTATCTCAGATAATGTCACAATGCATTTACTATATAGTAGCAATGCCATAAAGGTCTGCAAAACATATTAAAGGTAGGTAATTGAACTTTCTTCAGTAGACTTATTTACTATAAACATATAACTAAACATTCAATCATAATCATTAAAGATGTAATTATTTTAATGAATAGATTCAGGCGTTACTTTGCGGAAATCCATTTTTAATAATAACAAATACTTTTAAAATATTTTAAGAAAACATCAAATTAATATTTTAATAAAACACTTAAAAAATATAAAAATTGTCACTAGATATATATTTATATTTTTTAAGTGTTTTATTAAAATATTAATTTGATGTTTTCTTAAAATATTTTAAAAGTATTTGTAATTATTTTGGTAATGCAACCACAGTAATAGATTTTTCGATATTCATTTCATCATCTGTATTTTTAATCAGAAATATAATTGAGGTAATACTTGTACATTTTATAAATGTTATGAAAAGATTTTTTATTAATGACATGAAATATTATATTTACATAGCAAAATACTCCTTACATAAAATTTGAGTGCAAGATAAGCACAACAAAGAAGGGAAAACGACGCAAATCCGACCATCCACACTCTGATCCATTTCCATTCGCTTATTATTGTTTCTACAAAACAATGGTACGTTACAATCTGTGAAACAGAGAAAATAAGGAATCAGTTTTTCCCCCCGTTGGCCTTTTAAGCTTTATCATTAGTGTTAAATACTATAATTCCATATAAAAGTATAATGATAAAAATAAGTTGTAATAATACTCATATAAAAAATTACATATATGTCAGAGTTACATTTTATTCATTTTTATACTCGTACTTCTAAAATATTCGATTATCTTTTTTATATCTAAATAGTTGATAAAAATTTAATTATATGGGGTGACGCCTGCCTTATAGCCTGGCCTCCACGGTCCCCCCACCTAAACCCCACTGATTTTTTTATATGGGGATACTACGAAAATCTACTCGAGAGAATGCCGCAATTTGGACGAGTTAACCCGGAAATTGAGAGTAGCAGAAGAAACCATTAAAAAAAATAGAAGTGCATTCAGACGTTTAAAAGACAACTTTTTCCGGCGAAGTCGCACTTGCATTAAGCAACAGGGGGGCCATTTTGAAAGTTTATTGTAATTAAACACCTTGTAATTGGTTTTACTTTGCTTGCATTAATCATCATGTATATTAAAATTGATTTTGCACTTACCATATTTAGATATAAATTTTTTGATTGAAGACTTATGAATAATAAAATTAAATTATCAGGATAGCTACCTAATAGATTGAGAAAGTTTTAAAAGCCAAACGGTTTTTTTTGTGATTTTATTTTTTCAAGGGCCCTTGAAGTTGTGAACATACTGGGTAATTTTATCTTTCTTGGCATTTAATTATTTTTTTCATTCCATTCAAAGATCTAACGATAGTTAATGTTACCATACTGAATTGGCCTATCTATCAGCTTAGCACACAAAAAAAAAATCAAGCATCTACCGGAATAATTCATGTCACCACAAATTAAAATCTCATCGTACTCGGCGATAGGTGAAAAATAAAAAATAAAAGTCATAGCTCCGAAAATACGAAAAATGGCGGAACGTACATGGGGGATTCAGATAGCCCTCTAGGTCCTCTACCTCCCTGAAGCTGGGATCTATATCACTACTTCTTGGGACACCTTGTATAATAGATGTAAACCAAATAAAAGGATAATATAACATTAATTGAAGTTTAGTGCCATATGTAACTACGTGGCTGTTTTTGAAAGCCAAATAACGTGCCGCGCCGCCGAACACTCGTCGTACATTTATTTTACGACAAGAAAAAATACATAGTGTACAATACTAGTTAATCTATGCTTATGTCATACGTTAGGTTAGTAAGAGCTACTTCATCTAAGCACTCTGATTTGATCTTCTACTCACTTGCCGCCATATTAAGTGAAATTCTACATGTAACTTTGTGTCTCGTTTGTCATTTAATTATAAAATACGTGTTGTTTGCCTCATAGACTATGTAATTCAATAGGTTATTTTTGTGCAATTGGTATTGCATTTTTATTGATATGTTCCCAATATTTTTTTGCCACACTGAGGCAACAATTTATTAGTTCAAGTATATATTCATAATTGTATTATTACTTCATTAGCAGATGTTCAGTGGCATTGGTACAGGTTATCGAGCAATCCCCCCGAAGGGTCCCCGCCTTGTCGTGGCGGTGGGGCTCAGTAGCCATGGCTTCGTCACCCACGGTGAAGCGAAGAGGAACCAAGGGCCTTGCCGGCTTGGGCACTCGGCCGCTCCACTGGCTTTGCCTCTAAGTCCAGAATGGAGCGGCAAGGGGTAGGCTGCGGTGCTGTATGGGCAGCACCGCATCTGAGGTGGGCTTTGGTGTTGTATGGGCAACACCACAGCTGACTGTGAGGGGCCACGGTGGGAGAGGAGTGCCGGTATTTCAGTGCGCCGCTCTCCCTACCTTCCGTGGTAACGGCGGGGCCGCCACCGTTGGGTGGCGGATGCGGAGGGGCCACAGGGGAGGAGGAGTGTCGGTATAGCGAGACGCCGCGCTCTCCCTATCCTCTGCGGCCGGAGTAGCAGGCGACGGCGCTACTCATCTGACCCGTCGCAGGAAGACCTTGGGCGTCGGAAGCGGAGTCGTTTGACGCCCATTTGCGGGCTTGGTCCCCGGTGGTAGCGACGTGCCATGTATTCTGGTGCATCGTGAGGGGTAGCGACCCAAGAGGGGTCCGGCAACGGACAACCGTGGCGGGTCCGTGGTTAAGTGGTAAAGCGTGCCTGCGATCCCGCCGAGAAGCGGTAGAGGTGGAAAAACGTGTGTTATTTTGTCTGCTGTGGGAGTAGTTGGTGTCGAGCCCGACATATCCCAACCACCTTCCCCTGGGGTGGACGGGAATGCGTAAATGCATTTTTCACAGGTTAAAAAAAAGGTTACCGAGCAATATTTTCATTGATAACAGTATAACATCCATAAAAGTACTCACCACTGTCATCATTTCAATCGTCAAACACAGTACCAAATGTATCAAATGATACAAATCTCCAAAAAAAAATGATGAATAAAAAATAGGCCACATATAATAAAACGCAAATGGATCTGCAAAGAAAATCATTATTGTGATATACTAACAACACCAACAATTGGTAACTTTTCATGAGTATTTGAAGCAGTGATGACAATAGTATAAGACTGCCGCGCATCAGAGGGCCAACTCTCATCTCTTAAAGTAATATAATAACTTAATCATACTGATAAATTTTATACCTCCGTCGTCAATTAAGCAAGTTTTGCAATCGATAATGGAATCGCTCAGTGTTTTTATGACGTCTAAACAAATTGTTTACTCTGTTCGCGATCTCTGACCTTACATTAATATTACTAATTACTAACATTAAAGTATTACTGTTCCAAAGACAAATCCGTCATGTTTATCCATCTTAAAAAAGTTGCTTTCTAGCAGCGGATGTATACTCTATTTTACGTTATGGGTTTAATTAATGTGTTTATTACGTGCAATGTTTTTATTTCTATCATACTTTAAAATAAATGCAGCAATATTATGTGATGAGTGAAACTATAAAAAGCTTTTGTGTGGCAGACTATAAAATGTCGTAAAACTATGGTAAAACCGTTCCATAACATCGTAGTTCAGACCAGTGCGAGCAAGATAACGCTATATTATAAACATCTCTTTAAATATTGTTATGTTTGCCTGCTATGCGGATTACATTACAAAATTACAAATATACGATAGGAAAATTTTTATTGGCTCCATCCCAATAGGATGGTTAAAGAACGATAGGAAAGATTTGAGTTACGACGTCATGTCATGTTAGCTCAATTGGTTAGAGCACACCCCGGCTCAAGGGGTGGATGGACGCGGGTTCGAATCCCGCACATGACTTAAATTTTTCCTATCGTATATTTGTAATTTTGTAAACTTGTATCTCATTTGCACATCCGTGATACATATTTCATTCGTTCTTTAAGTAGGATCAAAACAAAATTGCTTGACGCGGTTGTGGGTCGGTGATAGTTCGTGACTGCGAATGATTATTTTACGCATGTAACAAAACGCTCCTTTTTACATGACTGCCCAAAAAAAGGAGAGTTGTATGTATGTATGTTTGTGAGTTTCTTTATTCCACCATAAATTCGTAACGGCTTAACCGATTTTGATGTATGTGATATCATTAGAAGCGTTGAGTTATTCCGGTAACATAACAAGTTACATGATTTTAATGTTGAATGGCCACAAAGTAGGTACTAAATACATTATATTTACTGTGCAATTAAAACATTATTTCCAAAAATGGAAAACTGATAACCAATCTTTTCATTGCAGTCGGGAAACGGTTCCTTGGAATAGATCTTTACAGGTCCCACGACTTCGACTTACTTCCATTTTTGGGCACAATGGTGTTTTAATTGCACAGTAAATATAATCTTTTTAGTACCCTCATTGTGGCCATTCAACATTAAAATCATGTAACTTGTTGATAATTTTTTAGTTCACTGTTTGGTAAGGCAGGCGGGATCTTAAATGTTTAATTACTTATTTGTTTTTATTTATGATGGTTTCGTAAAAGGTGGGAGTTGGCTCCAGGACTGTAGTTTGCATTCCATCGCAGCCCAGAAGTTCACCGCTTGGTAATACGGCATTTTGGAAATGCTCGCCTTGCTGACTACCACTCTCAAGTAAAAAATGTGCAAGCAGCAATGTATTGACATTTATTCTTGATAAAAATTGTATCTTAGTCCAACTGATCTTTAGTTTACGATACGATACGATACGAAAACTCTTTATTGACACCAGATTAACAAAGGAAACAATACAATGAGTAGTTAACTTAAGTAGGTCCAATGGGCGGTCTTATCGCTTACAGCGATCTCTTCCAGACAACCTTAGGATGGAAAGAAGTAAATCTCAAAAATATGGACGGTGGTGTTTTAACAATAAAATCACAAAATCGTATATTACCATAAAAGTAAATAGCTAACTGCATTGATATACATACATAATGTAATATAAAGTTAATAGATATACTATGAATTACACATATAAAGTATAATATAGAAATATATATATACCATATATAAATACATATACCCATATAATATAAATACAAATAAATATATATATATATACGAAATTATTTGTTTGTAAGGATATATCGACATTAGTGAACAGGATCTAATAAATAAAAGTTTTTAACTTTGGTTTTAAAATCGTTGAGAGTTAGAGCACATCTGATAGTGACTGGGAGAGCGTTCCAGAGGCGAACGGCCTGTACAGTAAAAGAAAGGTCGTAGAAAATAGTTTTATGCACTGGCGTATTAAGAGAAAGGTTTTCTGAAGACCTAAGGGACAGAGAATGGGATGAGTGTAAAAACTGGAATTGTGCCTTGAGGTACTGGGGCGAGAATGGGTTAAATAGTATACTATAAAGAAGTGAGAGAATATGGGAATCCCGGCGACGACGAATAGGAAGCCACATGAGTTTGGAGCGAAATTGAGAAACATGGTCGTATTTTCGGAGACCGAAAATAAATCTTATGCAAAAATTTTGGAGTCGTTCGAGTTTGTTTAGCTGCTCTTGAGTGAGATCAGGGTAGCAAGCGTCGGCATAGTCTAGAATTGGATGTAAAAGGGATTGTGCAAGCGCAACCTTGGTGCTGGTAGGTAAGAAGTTTCGTAATCTGTTGAGTGAGGCTGCAGATGCGAATAACTTTCTGCTTACTGACTGCAGCTGTGGTTCCCAGGATAGACTGCTGTCAAAAATTACCCCGAGATTTTTCACCTCTTTGCTGTATGGTAAAGTAACACCATCAAAAATAACCTTAGGTAGTGTGGAAAAATCTAACAAAGAGACCATCCTAGAGCTGCCTATAATAATCGTCTGGGTCTTGGTTGCATTAATAGTGAGTCCATACGATTTGCTCCAGTGTGAGATTCGAACCAAGTCTCTGTTTGTTGCGTTTATAGCCTCAAATAAGCGATCACGTGTAGCTTGAGTATATATTTGGAGATCGTCTGCATAGAGATGGTAGGACGAAGTAAGAAAGTGTGATATGGAATTTATAAAAGTAGAAAATAGTAGAGGAGAAAGAACGCCACCCTGTGGTACGCCAACATCTGTATCACGCCAGGAAGAAAAGGAATCTTCAATGCGGACACGCTGTCGACGCCCATGCAGATAACTGCGAAACCAGTCAATCGCTGTTGGAGATATGTTAAGAGAGCAGAGTAATGATATGAGAATTTCAAAATCGACGCAATTGAACGCATTACTGAAATCTAGCAGGGTGAGCACTGTCAACTGGCTATTTTCCATACCCATCCTAATGTCATCAGTAATCTTGACAAGTGCGGTTACAGTGCTATGACCTGAGCGAAAACCAGATTGAAGAGGATTTAGTAGTTTATTTTGAATCAGAAAGGAGCTAAGTTGGTTATAGATTAGGCGTTCGAGTACTTTAGAGAGAAAGGGAAGAATTGAGATAGGTCTGTAGTCCGAGAAAGTTTTTGGGTTTGACTTTTTGGGCAAGGGAATTATATAAGCTTCTTTCCAGCAAGCAGGTACAACACCCTTCGAAACAGAACTGTTCAATATGTGACTTAAAATGGGAAGGATTTCATCCAATATTGGAACAATCATGTTTCGACTGATGTCATCCCCACCTACCGCGTTTGAAGAGATGGAGAGAATGCTCTTTTTAACATCACAAGCAGCGAATTCACTTATGACGAAAGGAGAATAATCAGGTGCTGGTAATGAAGAAAGATAGTTGATTGTCGCAGACTTGTCATTCGCATCAATAACGGCTGACGAAGAAAATTGTTGGTTGAGAGCATTAACGTCAAGGTTGTGTGGAGTAGATTCATGGCGTGATTTACCAACACCCAAAGACCGTAAGAATCGCCAGACTTTAGCTGGATCTTCATTTTGTACTGATTTATGGATATGGCGGCGTTGTGCATCCCTACATTCTCTATTACAGCGATTCCTTGCGATATTATACTTTTCCTTATTTTGGTCGTTGGGTCGACATTTGTAATTAGTCTTAGCTACAATTTTTTTATGCATTAGACCCCTTAAATTTTCTGTCAACCATGGAGCTGGATGATGTTTGATTTTAATAGAGCGCAATGGGGCATGGACATCATATAACTGAATGAGTTTGGAATTGAAGAGAGCTATTTTATCATCCATGTCATCAGTTTCCATAACTTGCGTCCAATCGATTCCACGAGCATCACTGCAGAGACTTTCTATGTTCATGGCACTAAAGCTACGTTGCAAAATAATTTTGGGCTTGGCTCTGGGTGGGCGTATTTTATATGACACAAATATTAGATCGTGATAGGAGAAAGCATCAGCGGAACATTGGCCATGCTTAGCAACATGCTGAGATGATGACACCAATATAAGGTCTAGAAGAGAGGGAGCACAGTTTGGGAATTTGTGAGTAGCAGATAAGGGTAATATATGCATGTTGCTAGAGTTAACAATGGATTTTAATTTGGAAGAACGGGAGTCATTTCCCAGAAGGCAAGTGTTAAAGTCTCCCATGATTATGGTATGGGAATAAGATGGAGTGAGATTTTCTAGAATCTTTTCGAAAGATACAAAATAGTTGTTATCTTTAGAATAGCTATAGTAGCCTCCAAGAAGAATTTTGGTATGTGAAATTATGACTTCTATGAAAAGATGTTCACCAGCATCCTTTGGTGGAGGCTGTGGCGACAAACATATAATATTATAAGGAAAATGAGCTCGTAAGTATATGGCCACACCGCCACCGCGGCTGCTGGTTCTGTCGTTACGAATGATAATGAAGCCAGGAAGAGAATACGATGTAGAAGGAAGACAAGGTTTTAACCAGGTTTCGGAGACTACTATAGCATGGATATTAGTATTATCAAAAGATGTCAACATATCTGTATAGTGTGCCGGGATACTTTGTGCGTTTATATGTATGACATTAAAATTCTTAGGTACATCAGAAAACTGACTCATAAGAGTATCACTTAACGTAGGAATGCTTATACAACTTTCATCATCACTATTTGAGCTATTATTTGATGAGCATGAGAAAAAGTGTTCACTATCACAACTGTCGTTATTTGACATGTTAATATAAATAAACGTAAATAATTATTATAATACAATAAATAGATATAATAAAATAATATATAATGTATATGCCACTAAAATCTTAAAAAAGTGGCAACTACAAATGCAAATGTGCTACTTCATCTGCCGACTGAATCATGGAAGAGAGCGCTGGTTGTTGTAATACATTTAAATTTTAATACATCTTAAGACTACGAAATACAAAATACTTGTTAAGATTAGCAGTCTAAAAACAGGTACCTTAACCATGGTCTCATAATAGATATATATATTAATAATAGAATACTCTGACGACCAAAACTAATTTATAAAATTGACAGGATTTAACACTAAAGATATGTACAGTAAATTATCATGAAACTGAGGCGTAACACTTTGATTTCTATAAAAGAACGCTAGTCAGGAAAGCAACAGTGACTTTTTAAATACACATATGCAACATTAACATAAAACTATGAAATATGATTCTGGTAACTACTGGTAGTAAACACCCTCATAGTAAGAGGGTCCGCAAAATATTTATGAAAACAAATTATAAGTGAATATATACAAACAACCGTAATGCAATGGTAAATTTAAATTAAAAACATGGCAACCTGACATCTTTGTTTATTTCCAAGTGTGACTAACTTTTTCGCAATAAATAAACAAAAATAAAACAGTTTTCGGGTAAAAAGTTACAAATCATACGAATCCAATTCAGAACCAAAGACAATATGATGACATTGACACGTAAAATATGACAGTTTCAATCTGCGATCCATGTCTGTCATTAATGTTTTGTTTTGCTTGCCAATTCAATCAAACTAAAATATTACTTGCTCAGTGAATCAAACAAATCTAAATTTAAATATTACTTGCTCAGTGCGTTGCGTACATATTACGAACCATTATTTTAGAAAGCACACTATTATTTGAAGGTACCTGCTACAAACGAGTTGCTAATGAATGATAATAATAGAAAGAGAATGAAAGTACATGGGAATTTGTCATCGTGAAGTGAACAGTTAGATACATTGCACTTCCATTCATTATTTTCGGGATGACGCAGATGCAGCTCGCCTGGGTTTGTTTGTGACAACGGATTCTTTGACTGTAGCGGATGAAGGTGGCTTAAGTAAGCCTGCTGGTGTAATTTTATGGAGCTCACTTACACTACTTATGCGGTGACGCGCTCCATCGGGCCCAATTATATGAATGAAACCATCCCTCGTCCAGCACTTTTTGACACCGAAGCGCTGTCTCGCCTCCATAAAAGCTATATGCCGTTGTTTGGTCAAAAACTCTGAGAGTGTGATATCAGTACCCTTCAAAGAAGTTTTGGAATACCAGATCTTATTTCTTTCATTGAAATCTCTAAATTTGACCAAGATTGGCCTAGGCTTGTCAGCAACGACACGGCCCATCCTGTGGCAGCGGCTTATGGAACTTACTGTGAAATTGGAGATCTTTAGCATTCCTGTGACAGTTCGCACAATGAGAGCTCCTGTATCTTCCTGCTTTTCTTCAGGCACATTATGAACAAGAAGAATCTTTCTGCGGCTATACATCTCCTGATTATCAACAGTTTGAGCTAACATACCCATCTGTTGTTGGATACTTCTTAGGATTTGCGCAGTGAATGTCTTAAAAGCTGCAAAGTCAGCTGCCAGGCTGCTGACTGTGTTTGATGCAGGAGGTGTCCTTTGGAGCTCATTCTCAAACTGATCCATGCGACTGCTGAGGGCCTGCATTAGTTCCAGGAACGACTCTTGCTGTGCACTATTCATTTTGAGGTTAGACTTGTGCTTCAAGTTATATAAAATTTCAATAGTGATTCCCAGTGCTTCAATGGATTTTAGATATATGGCAGGTGAAGTTTGCACACAGCTTGCAATAGTTAATACATAAAAAGTGTTGATAAATGCTTTAAATAATTATAAATAGTTAAAAAGTGATAGAGCAATTTTACTTAGATGTTATTCACCTACCCGCCCAAGGGGAAAAAAACTAGTTTATTGTATGAATAGGAATTTCAAGTGTTCAAGTCCCCCATAGACCAACTACAAAGTGGGATTAATAAAATATATTTTCTACTTCCTTTTATACGGCTTAATGTTAATAGTCAAGTCATCATTTGGGTATCACGTACGTGGCCCACGTGCGGAATAACGATACACCTAGATTAGGCATATGGTGTTCAACATCGTAGCCACACTTTGATTTTAACTTCAGTACATACATGCATTGGGCAGGACACATCTGTAGGATGATTAATACCAGATGGGCAAAACGCCTAACAGAGTGGATACCACGAGACATGAAAAGAAAAAGAGGAAGACCAAGTAAAAGGTGGAATGACATATTTAATCAGAGATGTGGACCCCTATAAATGCGAGACGCACGGGAAAGTGAGACGTGGAAAGGTTTAGGAGAGGCCTACGCCAAAGAGGCGACTACTGCTAGCAATAGTTAATAAAAAATAAAACTTTCAACCCCACTTATATAATTACCTATATACCTATTCAATAAGAAAATATAGTTATCTGACAATAAGGTTGTAAAAGTATATCTAGTAATTTTAAGTATAAGTTGTAACAGTATATGTTGTAGAAGAAATTAAGGCTATTTTTATTTTATTTTATTTACATACATGCATACATGCATGTTAATATCGATAATATTAAGTTTGATTTTGTGTGTTTTGGTTTAGAAGAACATGTTTTACTATTCTGCGGTTCGAAAAACGGCCTACAAATTTCTATTGTTGACCTTCTGGGGGCCAACTATCACCTCGTATAGTAATAATAATTTAATCTTACTGTTATAAACATCCACGTCAATTGAGCAATCTTACAAACAGTAATAGAATCGCTCGTCGTTTTGATGACTTCACAACAAATTGTTCACTCTTTTCGCGAACTCTGACGTGACTTTTAATACGAAGTATTACTGTTCCAGCGACAAATCCGTCATATATATATATAAATAAATAAATAAATAAAATAAATAAATATCTATCCATCTTAAAAAAGTTTCTTTCTAGCAGCGGATTTATACATGATTCCTAGGTTATAACTCTTTCGAAGTTCGGCGAATGCATAACCAAATGAAAGTGATGTAGAAGATCCTTCATGGAAAGATAGATTCTCCTGATTTATTAAAAGAGCTGTCTCGGCTCCATGTCCCTGATGTCAGAACCAGCAGCTGTTCGCGGTGCCACAAGCTCGCACGGTTGCGCACTTATACTCCCCTATCTCACGCTCTCTGAGTGCGTTCAATGGCCTCATGGCTTGGGCACCTGATTGTGACTTATTTGCTGACGAATGAAAGAGTGTGCTGTCAAAGTGTCAAGAATACAGTGAGACGATAGTGGGTAAGAAAAAAGAAATGAGTGATGATGATGAATGGGCACACTTGTGTCAGTGTGACTTTGACTTCTGGTAATGTTATTGGTATAATAACCATATTTTTAAATTTTTGACATAATACATTTATTTGATTTATATTTGATGTGACATTATATTTTAATAAGGTGTTTCGACATTAATTTATTTTCGCCTTTTTAAATTTGTATAGTAATTTTGGTTTTAATTTCTATATTTTAGCACATTTACTGTATTTTTCAATTGTTGACATGATATATTTTGATTTAATTGATATTGTATGTAGACGTTACTTTATTTTCAAATGTATTATTATTATTATTGTTTATTTTGTGTGTCTCGTAATTTTGTTTTTATTACTATGTTTTATTTTGTTATTTGTATATCTATATTTAAACTTGCATGCACTAGCTAATGTAATTGGTTGTACCGTATTCGTTATGTAAATAAATAAATAAATAGTACCTGATTTTGGGTATTTTACGATAAGAATGGCTTTCATTGACGTGTAAATTACGTGTAACATTTTTATTTCTATTATTCTTTAAAATAAATGCAGTAAAATTATCTGATGAGTGAAACTAAAAAGTTACCGACAGTTGTTGAGCAGCATACAATTAAATGTCGTAAAACTATGGTAAATCCGTTCCATAACATCGTAGTTCGGAACAGTGTGAGCGGGATAACTGTATATTATAAACGTCTGGTATCTCGCTTGCACATCCGTGATACATATTTCATGCGTACATTAAGTAGGATAAAACCAATATTGCTTTATGCGGTTGTGGGTCGGTGATAGTTTGTGTCTACGAATGATTATTTTAAGCATGAAACAAAACGCTCCTTCTTTATGATGGATTCGTAAAAGATGAAAGTTGGCCCCCTGTTCCTGTAATGTCTATAAAGAGTTATTAATTTAGTCGTTTTACATCAATTTCAAATACGTTTAGATTAACGCAATCCTGGGTCTACTCAAAAGGTGACGGAATCTTCTGTTTTTGTTGTTATGACTTTTAATGAAAGTCATTGACACGTTTGAATGTAAGGGTGTTTGTAACGTGTCAATAAAAGGCAATATATATATATATATTTATATTTTAGCTATTGATAATTTCTTTGACATCTCAGAAAACGACAATGAGCTAACCTTACCAAAAAATCATATTCTTCAAAATTTAATCATTAAAATTTTGAAAAATATGTTATAATGTCTGTTTATTACCGTTCAGTTATACAGTCATTACTATAAAACGTTAATTTCCTGAAAACTAAAAACCTTCTTTTGCAGTGCACTGCAAGTAATTGCTTGCTAGCTTGTTTTCTTCCATGGTGGTGATAAGTTGAAAACCACAAATTTGGTAAATAAATAGATTTAGGTGTTAGTTTGCGGAGATATATTTAATAATAACAAATATCATAAGGAAATATTAAATTAACAGTTTCCTTTATATAATAAAACACTTCAGAAATATATAAATATATCTTTCAAAAACTTTTCATTTTCATTTTCATCCAACAAATTTATTTTAATTGCGTCATAATGGTTATGTACAACAATTATGATGTAATTGTCACTTATAAAAACGTATTACTTTCCAATTGCACGTTACAACACAAAGAGCGGTGATGCGCGTTCGAGTTTATATAAACGCGTGTGGGGCCGCCGGCTGTTCAAAAATCCGGTGGAGATGGACGACCGACAGCGGTAGTCCAGCATCTATGTCACCCCTAAAATTCATTAATTATCGATCGTGCGCTGTTAGAGTCAAGATCTCCTGAGGATGCTTCGTGTAGAATCGAAACGCGTTGAAAATTCTTCCGGTTTGGCTGCGTGGCGTTTGTGACGTCACGTCAGCTTAACAGGAACATTAGGTGGAATCGTTACTATATAGATATGATAGACACGAAATGCATGCATATTTTCATATTTTTAAGTGTTTTAGTAAAATATTAAATTAATATTTTCTTAAAATATTTTTCGTCACAAATATAGTTCCTTGTTTTTGTAAATGGTTTTCTGGGTGGGAGAAAGCGAACACAAACACATCCAATTACTCCACTTGAAAATTATAATGATGATACTTACTCAACCGACTCACTCTAATAGGACCTCTCACCAGGTTTTGACAATAACGTGATAACTGAGTCATAAGTAAACTTCTAAAAATATACATCATAGCATTGGCTGCTGTTATGGCTAGGCTGTGTTGGGTAATGTGTATCTAAAAAAAACAAAATGCACTTTGCAGTGGAGCCTGGTAATCGGAACTCAATGCGCTTAAACGGAACATGTGGAAAGGTTGGGAAGGAGGATGAGGAAGATCTTAAGATATTCCACTAAGACAATATCTCTAATCGCACAGCCATGACTAATAGGTATTCAAGGTGCTACTAAGAAATTATTTATTTCAATTTATCTCCAACCAATGAGAGTTACATGATTCGAACCCAGGACCAATCAAGGTAGTATCGTAGGTAAATTTGAAGAACATTCTCCACTCTCTCCACTTCGCTGCAAATTGAGCCTATCACGCAGCAAGCTCAAAATTATAATAATCCTGCTTCACCGAAGACGGCCACAAAAGAATAAGTGTTCAAAATTATACAGTAATCATATATTACCTCAAATTCACTTCTAGCGGTAAGGACGTGAATCACAGGAGGAGACGTTGTTGTTTCTGTTATCAAATCGATATTTGCATACTGAAACGAAATTTTAAATATTATGTGTAAAGTTTGTTTGCTCTTGACGATTATCTCACTTGTTGAAAAGCAATGCTCTGGTCCAAGGTGACATAAGGCTGGATGTCTACAGCATAATAATCAATTAAAATAACTGGTATTTGGAAGGTATTCTTGCAAGTTCTATCCTTAATGATACAGTATATATAAAACTAGATACCAATATGTATGAAAATTAACGCTAAGACGGGATAAATGTGAGTTAGATCACAACACCGAGAGTTCCGTACTAATTCAGTACGTAATATTTATGTGAGTGAGCATTTCGGATAAATATAAAAAAAAATGCAGGACTGAATTAAATGAATGCACATTAATTTCATCCAGTTTTTAAATCAGTTGTATTGTAAATTCGTAATGCACTTGGCCAGTTTGATTATATATTGCTAGTTTATATAAACATTGCAAAACTGACACTCGATAGATGAAAATGGTACATATTTCTGTTTTTATGATAGATCAAAAACGAAAAACAATGGATTATCAATTTTCTATATCCTTCTAGATCGGTTATTAATTAAAACTATAGAAATATATTGTAATATTGTGAATATATTCCTAGCCAATCCATAGGCATATAAAAATCTAAGCGAAGTCACATTTACAAAATTTGAAGTCTGTAGAGTAAAAAAGATATTTTGTAGGTACTAAATTTTTTTGTAAATGAGATTTTCGCTTATGCTGTGCTTGTAATCATATTTAGAAAAAAAAAATTGTGTAATGGGAAAATTTTATCAGTATATTCTCTATTTCGTGAATGCACATTATGTAATACATTCACAAAATAGACAATATACAAATAAATACATTCACAAAATAGACAATATACAAATAAAATTTTTAAAACATTTAAACAACAGAACATTCACTTATCTTAATAACCACTCTGATTCTTGTAATCACATATTACCATTAAAAGACAGGCGAGTTATGTTAGATATGATGTTCCTGTACAATATCTGTAATAGCAAAATTGACAGCATGGATAAGGTCACTCAGTGACCTTATTTTAAGATTTTGCATGCCAAAAATCCGTACTCGACTTATTAATTTATTTTCAACGCCCCTGACTCGAACTAATTACACAAATAATGCAGTTACAAGCCACCTATTTAGAACTTATAATAAAATGTTATATATGGTATATAGATATTTTCTGCTCTAGCAAACAAGCGTTTAGAAAATTATTCTTACACGTTTTGGAGAACAAAGGCTAATAGATATTAAATAATAACAAATTACATAATCATTGATACACACTCGTGCATTTTCACACCACAAACATCAAATTTCGCATCTTTTATACTGAAATAAATTTGACATTATACCCCAAAGTAAAACCAAATATGTAGTCTTACTTCATAGATCATGATATGCTCTATGGTCATGTTGTGCCTTTACACTCACACACACAATCACGTACATTCTCATACAGAACATCATACAAATGTACTTATAAAATCTCCTAATTATTGTCGTATGATGTAAACTTAATTTTAATTATTGTTTAATTACTTATAAAATATAAGCCCATTATTGTCTGTAAGTTTAAGTACTTTTCAATATATAGGTAAGTACGTAATTTTAAGAGCTGTGGATTAATTTAACAAAACAAATAAAAAAAATGGGAAATAATCGCGGTAAAAACATGTATATTATTTATGTACCTAGACGTTTCGATTAGTAAGCTTCAATGTTAGATTGAGGTCCACGATCCAAAACTTCTCTCAACGGAACTTCACTACCATTCAAGACTAGTACGAGAAGTTGACTAACGGTACGGCTTCCTCTCAAGCGCCCAATAGAAGTGTATTTCAACTGTTAGCCACTGGTGGACCTAGGCATGTTCGATTCAGGGGTTTTGCACCGATATTCTGGATAGAAATGATACATAACCATATCATATGTTGCTTTACCCCATCACTAGCTCATGATTTAGTTGCGTCATCCGTATGATCAACGAATCACACGCATTGAGTTTTACCTCTCCGCGCGCCCGCAATGGCGATGCGTGTTTATGTGAGTAATTATGTTGATGAGCCATCAACTGAGGTTTTGATTGTGTACGAGAAGCTATTTAAATAAGATAAATACCATAATTTTAATCAAGAGGATGGTTTTAAGTTAGATGCACCCTGGAACCCAGTGTTAAGGAAATAAAACACGTGTTTTACCTTCATTTTGACCTATGGATGTTATCAGTGTTATGTGTCGAGACGATACATTCGAGTATCTTAATCAAATTCGGGTAGTTGGACCCGCCTTTTAAGACGTTGACACCCGCCTCTTCAGTCCTCTCGTGACCCCCGTCAATGCAACTTGGTCAAAACGTCGAGGTTATAAATATTACACATGTTTTTATCGCGATTGTACTGTACTGTACTGTACTGTATCAGCTGGATCGTCCACTGCTGAACACAGCCTCCCCTATCAAGGGGGTATTTGCAATAATCCACACGCTTGGCAGGCGGCTTGGGAATCGCAGTGTAAGATGGCAGTTCATTAGAAGGCGCTGCTGCCCACCTTCTAGTATTTTTCCCTTAGTCGCCTTTTACGACACCCACGGGATGATAATGGGGAGGTGCAATTCTAACCCGGCACCCCACGGGGGGGATTCAGTCTTGTTATCGCGATTAAGTCTTGTTAAATACATATTTCCATTAAAGAACTAAGTGTTCAAATTATGACTTACACTTTATTTGTAAATGTTGACTTGTTACTTATCACAGTTCACTACATACACCCTGTAAGGTTAGATAGGAAGGGCTAAGTTTAGCTAACCTACATTTCTTACTCACAAAGCCCCGTTCAATTTTATATTAAAATGACTCATTGACTTACGGGCTTGATGTATAAACCAATGGACACTTTTAACTGAGGTTTTAAGCCTGCAGCCATAATAATAAACTATCACCCTGTGTGTGTTGTTTGGTCAACGGACTTATATACAAGTATAAGTCCGTTGACCAAAAAAAACACTTTTCACATATAGTTGAATAAAATAAACTTACAAGTATGTCAATATACATAATAACCTAGAATTAAATTAATTAACCTAAAATTACTAGAAAATTCATTAACAGACCTATACAGTAAGCAAAATGTTTCTTACCGCCAAGGCTTCTGTCAGTTCAGTAGATGGTGATTTGATGACCACGAAATCATCATCCTGAGATCGATGAATTATATATGCAAATACAATCAGCTCAATACCAATAATACATGCTTGTAGTCTTTTCAAAAGCTGAAAAAAAAAACTATATAGCGTCATATATCCAGCTAAAAGGTCTCTTCACCTCCACCTCTTCTGTCTTCTAAGACGCTTAAGCAATAGGAACCAAAGGATACATTTGAGCTATGACTTACTAAATACGATAGCTCAATTGCCACAGCATGTCCTGGTTCTACGGATGGATGGTTGCGGGTTAAAACTGCTGGTTGTTATTTTTTTTCTTTTCGTGGCAATTTTTTTATCCTCTTCACCAAGAGCAACTTGGTACCATTGCAGTGACAGAATATTCTGCATTGCAACTTTAGCGCACATACAGTTGACATTAGGGAATCAGTTGGCAATAAATAACCGAAGAGCATAATAGCAAGTAGAATCCCGAGAGACAAGATAAACAAGAGTGACAACCGCAGTGCAGTGTCATGCCGGACATTGATACTGCAATATTATTAGGTTAAACTACACTTGGAAAACCATCGCGAGTTTTCTCCATTATAAATAAATAGGTACCCGGCTGGGACTTACCGAACACATTAGAAGTGTTAAAAACGTGGATACCATTCGATCGGCGGTAGCGGAGCACGCTCACATCCCAGGATCCAGTCATTTTGTACCCTTCGATAAAGCATCCGTGTTTGCGAAAGAGAAGTTTTTCGTTCCTCGTAAGATACGGGAGGCAATCGAAATCTGCCGTCACCCTAACTTCAGAGGTTTGATCAAAATTGGTTCAGAATTTTTCAAGATATGGATTTATATGTGTAATTGTGACAATAAGTCAGGTCGTTGGAGCTACTTTATGCCTAGTATGAGTTTTTTATTATCTATTGTTAACAACTAAAACGATTTACATGAAACCAATTACAATAGTTGAAGAATTATCATACAAATAGATTTCAATACTATCATGTAGCATCATAAAATGTCAAAATAAATTAATTAGATAAAAATATAAGGCATAATGTCAAAGCTAAAAATAAAAATAACATAATATTAAAATCATATTAAAGCGATCTGAAAAATAATTATTCATTTTGAACAATATTATGTCAAAAGATCAAAATAAAATTCATCATCCTCATTCGTCTTTCGTGCATTCATCTCACAGTACTCCAAGAACTCCGACAGAATATCCTTCCATTCATCCGCAAACATATCACATGCAGGCATCTTGGTCAAGAGACGATTGAAGTGGCTAAGAGTGTGCTGGATAGGGGAATGACTGTGCGCCGTCGTTCTTCCCAAGGGGACTGAAAGTAGTTGATGACGCCCGCGACGAGTGCAACTACCGGGATTGGGGACAAAAAGTCGCCATAACTTATTCAGCAAGTTCGGCGCATCCATCCTGCCACAAAGTACTTTGCACATTTTAACCATTTGGTGATAATGATGAGTTACACAACTAAACTACTTCGCTTAATACTGTATTTCACATTGTTCCTTATAACATATAAGATGCAAAGTATTTTTTTATATTATCAAAGCTGAGTGCACGTAGCGCTTTCCATACAAACGTAGTTTTGTCATATTTAAATACTAAGTGCTCAAACACTTTAAAATTTTGCATGGATATCCCTAACATAACATTTATGCATCTGGTTTGCCAATTTTTTGATTTAATATATTTTAAACCTAAATGTAAATATAATCATTATCCTAAAAATCAAACAAACCAAAGCATATAAATAAGTTTCATGGTCGCAAAATTTCACGATAAGAGTTCAGCTCATGGTATTCAAAATATGGCGAAACAAAGTTTGTATGGAAAACGCTTTGAAGGCACAAGCCTTAAATAACTAAACTATAGGTACAATCGATTTCTATAAAATGTATGTATCTCATTTTATCATGAAAACTAAACTGTTACTCAAACTTATTTACAAATCTTTATCATCTGCATATTTAAACACATAAACAATTATGTTTTCACCACGTGCTGATGAGAAAAAATGTCAAGTTTCGTTTGATATAATATAAAGTCGATTGGAAAACCTAGTCATATTTGAAGGTTGCTTTTATATAGATACAATGAATTTTACCTTCCAAAATCTTTTTCCTGTAACAAATCTGTGAAGTATTAACACGGTTGTCCATGTAAGTATCAAATATATAAATCGGGTTTCTGTTGGTGCTATGAACTTATTAAATCGACTGAAAATAAAACAGATGTTAGTTAAACATAAGAAATAGGAAACGAAATAATAATATATAGGTACCTACAGATTATTAAAAATGCGTTTTATGTAGTATATGAGGAACTTTACAAATTATTACTCTTAGCTACGAACTCAGTTCAAAGTTTATTTTACAGAGAGATTTTAAGCGGTAATATTCCATGATATATTTATGTTTGACTGGTCTTACATATAATAAAATGCGAAATAATTTTATATTCATATGAGGGGTGCCAAAATAGAATGCCATCCCCATCTCTTCCCGTACTTATCGTAAGAGGCCACTAAGAGAAAAATACCTATAAAACTATAAGTTGGGCAGCTGCTGTGCCTTAAGAGGAAATATTATCTTAGTCGGTGATCCTCAAGAAATCTGCCACAGAATGGGGATTATGGTAAACCATTGGTGGTGGAGGCAGTAGATAATCAAGCTGATACGGTACAGAATGCGATGGCTATGCGCTAGTTATCTCTGGGTGTTGGACAGCAATTGCAGGCGTGTGTCCATATATATGTGATGGGCTAGAATGTCATGCCATTGCTACCTGTGGGAGTCGTAAGAGGCGACTAAAGGTAAAATACCGGAAGGTGGGCAGCAGCGCCTTCTGAGGAAATGCTATCTTAAACTGCGATCCCCAAGACGCCTGCCAGACGTAGGGATTATGGCAAACCCCCCTTGATGGGGGAGACTGTGTTGAACAGTGAACAATCCAGCTGATACAGTCTATATATTTATGAATCATTTTCGCAACATCAGCAATATAGATCACACAGAAGTCGTAAAAATACTAACTGATAAAATGCTACTTGAGGTAATTGAAATGTTTCTCCTTTGCTGTTTATATAATTTCTTACGCCGAATGTCCAAGAACTATTCATGCTAATGCGAAAACATTCTATATCACAACACTTAGTTGTAATATTACGCCTTCTGGTAACGTGTACGAAATCTTCGATGCATCTGAAAAAATATTTTTGTGTCAGTTGTCTTGGCGCCAGTTGTAGACGCAATACTTACCCGTATCCTGGGATTGAACTTCACAGCATGATGGTAGAATATTTTGCGTGCCCCCACGGCTAACTAGCATTTTTAAGTAAAAAATACGTTGCAAAGCCAAAGTGTTAGGTTTAGGAACACCAAGGAAAGCATTTCGGTTTGTACCTATAAACTGACTTACAAAAAATGATGATGTTTTCAATTTAACTGTGTTTTTTTAATTGTTCGTTACAATATTTCTCCGCTTATGATGAATCAATTTTGATCATGATTTTCTTATTCGTTAGAATATATCTCAAATCGCTCTCATTTAAATTTCATCATCATCGTTCTAATATTTTTAAGATACAGTCAATGAATTGAAAAATGTATTTGAAAATGTTGATGATGTAATAGTGATTGGAACTTTTTCGATGGTGAACAGTATTTGAGGTGAGTGCTCATGATTTTGCAAGCGTTAGAATAAGACCGACTTTCAAGACTGAAAAGTATGAAATAAATTGTGGAGTTTAGACCACGATAATTTGAAGTTTTGAAGCAGCATAGTACTTACTTCAAAAAGTTATTTAAAACACATGGATTTTGTGCAAGACCATCAGTTTTGTTCGCAGAAGTTACCGGCAGATTTCCACGGGAGCCAGTACTCATTCTAAATTTTGTCTGCATTTGATCACACAATTGCTTAAGAAAATGTGAGATTGCGATCTAATAAAGCTTAAACATGTGAAATAATCCATCAATCGATAACTAACAAAATACCTGCTCCAAGGAAATTTATTCATCACACCTTGAACAATATATCCTAAGTGAAAAATAATTGAAGTCATAAAATTCAAAATTTCGAAGAACGAAGCCATTAACATTGAAAGTTTGAACCCTGGAAAAAGAAAAATTTTATTCTATAGTCTCAAGACAAACCACGTCAGTGACAATGCACTAGTGGGATGTCGGCATAAAAATCAGGGAATACTGCACAAAACTACTGGCAATATCTAAAACGAATAACATTAATTTACGGCACCTATAATGAGATTCGTATTTTTGCAAATATAGACCTTGTGCTTAAAATAATATGGTATTGAGTACCTTACAGATAATATTAATAATGAATGATTCTTTACAGGAGGTCCCAAAACTCATACACAGATAACTACTACAGCTTTGTATTTCTTTATTAAACTGACAGTTTCGTTTATGTCCGATTACATTTGAAGGTAAAACATAATTTAACACGATGCCTCTGTTCAAGTGCACTTAGACCGGCCACGCAGTTCGCCTTAGACGATCATGAAGCGATGGTTTTCGCTTTTTACCAAATAAAGTTATAAAACTGCTATGTTCCAGGCCAAACCAAAAAGCAGTGGCTTGTTGTTAGCGGATATTTTGCAAATGATATGCGAATGCCCGCCTGGCCAGCTACCAGCCTAAATTAGAAAATCTGTCGCCAAGCACCTAACAGTGAGTTCCGGAAACTGGCCTTGAGAGCCAGTAATACTACAGGTTTAACCTAGGTTAAACCTGTTAATACCTTCGACTAAATCATCACTTACCATCAGGTGAGATTGTATCCAAAGGCTCTATCAGCAATAAATAAAATGAAAAAATTAAAGCGTCGCTTTTTGAATAGGTCAGACTTAAACATTTTACAGACTGTTCTATATATTGATATAGTGACACCTAGCGGATGCTATGTGCATTGCTAGGGCGAATAACTTATGTTGAGGTACAATGATTTTTCGTAATCAGCCTCCTTTTATAGAGAGAGCCATAGCTAGCTGAGCGCATTTTACAAGTTTTTGAGTTCTTTTTATGTGCAGAATAGTTTTGCTCATTCTTTTTTTTTTGTATTTAAGAGGTAAATTAAAGTAGAACTTACCAAATTCATTACACGGTACTAGCAATATTGTTAACTCGAAGGAAGCAAACGCCCTCGATTCAATATTTTCCTTAGTGAGGGCTTTGCAAGTCATGTATAATTTATTGAATAAAACATATTATATTATCTTGAACCTCTTAAGGGATGTATTGTATTTACGTGTGTGTGTTTTAACAATGAACTTATTATTATTACTCAAGTCTTACTCGAAATGTGGCTTAGCACGTCAGAGTCGTGTTTGTAGTTTGAATAACTTACTTATTATTTAGTAACCGGCTAGGACTCGCGTAATATTTACCGGATATTGCTCCGACCAGTTTCGAACTTATTTGAAGTTCTTCGTCTGGGGTCGACGATTGTGCACAGCAGCGAGCGCGGGCTTCACCACGTAACTGATACTCAGTTACGTGCTGAGGCCTGGCTGAATTATGAATTACTTACCACAATATTTTTTTAACCTTAAATGTAGCGATAACTTATATCAAGAATATTTGTGTTATTACTATTTATTGTTACTTTGCTCTTAAATATATATCAAAGTTGATAAATGTTTTTATCTTATTTTTACTTATTTTCAGTATAAGAAGTAAGCTTTTTTTAAGGTAGTGAATTAGATTTCTATTTGTTTTTTCAGATATGCTTAGATTCTATGTTTTAATGCAAGCTTCTTGTATTTAACCAAACACAATTCTAGACTACAGAATGTTAGTACATACCTAAAAAAAATCATTGACCTATATATAAATCGAAAATTGTGTATTATCAATTTGTGTATTTTGAATACACAATTTTTGAACGTAAAGCGCGAGTAATATCTACGAGTGTCCAGCTGCGTGTGGGGGAGAGTATGCCGGCCGGCATACTTGCACTGGTCGACTATCCTCGTTTGAGATGACGCGTCTAGTATATATAGGTCAATGAAAAGAAAATGGAATTTTTGTCACTCTCAGAGACCCAGAACGTCGAAATTCCAAATCAATGTTTATGACACTTAACTCACAAGACAGTTTACGTTTACGGACAAATGGACGTAAACTTATTTTTAAACTATTTAACGCTATATATTGAAACCTAATTTTAATTATGTATATTTGAAGTTATTCTTACCATAAAATAATGGCGCCATTTTCGGGACGAATAGATGGTCTTCTGGGGTGTATGATGCCAAGAAAACATTTACGTATGTATGCGGCAAAATCTTTAACAAGACGTTAAAAACGTAATACCAGAATATTCTGCAATCAAAAAACCATTGTCGTAAAATCCTTTTATTTTAATTTATGTATTAGAAGGTGTTAACATATTTTACTTAAACCTTTGAAGCGCTCGTAGCGAAGTTTACTTAGCTGTTTTCAACCGATCAGCAAAGTTAAGCAACGTCGCCCGCGGTCTTGACTACTGTACGTTTCCGTGCTTCGGAGGGCACGTTAAGCCGTCGGTCCCGGCTGTTGTCTTAGGATGGCAGTCGTTAACAGACCGTTGGGTGCTTGGCGACAGATTTTCTACTTGAGGGTGGTAGCTAGCCAGGCGGGCATTCGCAAAATGCCCGGTAGGGCATAGTCGTAACTATGCTTTAACGACTGCCATCCTAAGACAACAACCGGGACCGACGGCTTAACGTGCCCTCCGAAGCACGGAAACGCTCAGTAGTAATGTCACTAGCGGTCACCAATCCAACTCATGTCCACGGGCGACGTTGCTTAACTTTGCTGATCGGTTGAGAACAGCTAAGTAAACTTCGCTACGAGCGCTTCAACAGAGATTTAGATTTTTGCCGCCGTGCTGTAATTGCTAGAAAAAGATTTCCAAAATGAAAAAGGAACAGATTTTGTTGATAAGCCACTCTAAACTTGAAACTTTACTTACTGGTTGAAGTCTTCAGTTTGCATAGAAGCTATCTGAGTTTTACAAACGGACGTCGTAAATTGTATATAATATGCTATCCTTTCTATTTTTGACGCTGGTATATTTATATGCTTAGTTTCAGTCTCTTTCTGAAATATGGTTATTTAGATTAAATAAAACTTAATGTTTATAACTGTTTATTACTTTATAAAGCAGAGATTTTAATTAATTTAATTTTTCTGTTAGTTTAGCCCTTGACTATCTCACCAACATACCAATGTTTTTTTTGTTTTTTTATTCCTTTCTGACTAGCACTTGACCACTATCTCCCCTGATGTTAAGTGATAATGATGATGTTGTTAAAAGCGTTTAACAGGAACAACCCATGATTTTTCTTGAACGGCGGCTGGAATAGGTGCTTGTTTAGATTTTCCACTTAAAAGATGGTTGTTTTCCAGGCATGCATTCTCAAAATACCCAACTCACATGGGATGAAACTCTAGCTAACAGCATGGTTTGAAATCTGGATGCATTGCGCGTCTACATGGCCATTGCTACCGGGTCATTATGATATCAAATCTGTGTAGCATCCACAAATAGAGATATTGTCTGGCAATGACTGCTTTTAAGACAAATTTAAGATCTTGCTCGTAGCAAGGTTTGCTGAACAAAGTTAAGCAAAGTCCGCCGCGGTCATGACTTAGATCGGTGACCGCTAGTGACATTACTAATGAGGGCTTCCGTGCTTCGGAGGCCGTCGGTCCCGGTTGCTGTCTTAGGATGGCAGTCGTTATAGCATGGTGGTAGGGCATTTTGCGAATACTCGCCTGGCTAGCTACCACCTTCAAGTAGAAAATCAGTCGCCAAGCACCTAACGGTGTATTCCGGGAGCTGCTTTGAGAGCCAGAAATTCTAAGTAAAGCCTGTTAACACTTTTGACCATATCATCACTTACTATCAGATGGGATTGTGGTCAAAAGATTACCTATCAGCAATAGAAAAAACTGCACAACATTTCAGTGAATCATTTCAGAGTTCGACTGAACTGGATGATTACATTTCTAGTTAATTTATAAAATATATTAACGTGTGTTTTGTATCAATATCTTACCACCGGAATATCAATTGATTTGAAGAAAACTCAGTCCAGTTACAGTATTGCATCTGTCACTACGTTATTTAAAATCTCTGATCTGGAATACTACTACAATAAAGTATCTAATTATGCCATCGTACGTGAATACCCTGTGGTGTGACGGGCTAGAATGTTACCTCCCGATCTCTCCCCATAGGTATCATAAGATGCAACACAGGGTAACACATCAGAAGGTGGGCAACACCGCTTTCTAAGGAACTGATATATCACACTGCGATCTCCAAGACGCTTGCCAAGCGTGAGAATTATGACAAACCTCTCATAATGTGGGAGGCTTTAGCAGTCGACAATCCGGCTGATACACAACCTAAATGCCACTAAAACGACGGATTTGTTTATTGCTTAAAATTATCTATAATGATATCCATACCTTTTGTACTAAATGCAAATGGTGGCTTTTATACTGCAAGTATAATTTAGAAGAGTTTCTCTCTAGAGACATTGTTGAACTAGTGTGGCCAACCATCCACTGAGATGAAACTGTTCGTAACATTTCCTCGCTGCTGTAGTAGTCCAGTCGTTCGTCCATTTTGTTTCGTAATAATATTTATATATTATATAAAACTATCAATAATAAGATAAAATACTTAAAAACCTTCTATTTTAATAAATAATCAAAAGTGTTTGGGTAAATAAACTTTTCTAAGTCAATAATATATTTTTGACATACAATGTTATTTGTCTTTCAAACAAATCATAAATTTGAAACAAAAAGATTCGTTGCGTGAAGAATAGAGGAAAGTAATATGCCGGGTGAAGATAGTAAAAGACCAAAAGACGGTATGACTATGGATTTGTAAAAGTTAAGGCGGCCACTGTTATGGGAGGCATCGAGAATTAACCCCTAGAGAAGCCATTCTACTTATTTGGTTTGTGTTTGTACGAAGTAAATTCATCCTATTTTTCTCGTGGTCAACGGCTAGTCAAGTTTATTCTAATTGGCTAAGCCAAATACCATATATTATAGTTAATAGTGATCTGATCTAATAAGTATGAAAATTTAATCGATATCGATACAATAGAAAATTTGTTGAATTGAAATTCATGAGAACGCTGCCAAGTGTTAGTTAGCTTTACTTTTTCTTTTTTTATTGTATGTTATTGTGACGGAACAAGCTCGAGGCCCACCTGATGTTAAGGGGACTAGCCTCTGCCTAAACAGATGCATTTCGTCACAAGTCACGAATCGCACTGCATCACCTTGAGACATAGTTGTTAAGTCTCATGTGCCTGTAATTTCACTGGCTCTCAAGGAATGCTGCCGGAACACACCGTTAGGTGCTTGGCGACAGATTTTCTACTTGAGGGTGGTCGCTAGCATGGCGGGCATTCGCAAAATGCCCTTTCACCATGCTATAAATAATATATGTAAATCTACCGTTTTCTACTGCATACCGAAAAAACTAACAGCTGGTCTTGCCGTGGGAACACTACTCAAAAGTGGGTCAATAATAAGCAACTTAGTCAATCTATTAAAAGTTCTACTAGTTCGCACTTTAAACGTATTCTTCCTATACCTCGTGGAAACTCTAGGGACTCGAAAAGATACGATTAAAATAATTCAAACAAGTTTGTTATCTTTGACATTTATCTCTACTATTTTTAAAGATCGATGAGTTTAGCGCAAGGTGTCGTTAAAAATTCCCACGCCAAGAAATAACTGAATAAAAGTGAACTAAAGAAATAAAAATTTGGTTCTCAGTCAAAATTGCTGCCCTCGTCTTCACAAACCATTTATTCGGAAACAAAGAACTCGCATTTCATTTTGTGTAGTGCTCGTGAAATATGCTGTTTCACATAAATTTATAAAGCTCACTTACGATGGATATTGCATTTTTTTACTGGCTGTATAGCTTATTATACCTTTACTAACAAAGTAATACAAGTTATATATACCACTACAACAAATTATATGCTTATTATCAGACCGCTTGGTCAATGCGACGCGAGATCAAAATGCTGGCACCTAAATAATATTAGATAATCACACATCACGTGAAAAGTGTTTGAGTAGCGTGGCAATAGACTCATATTTGCCTGGTACTTTTTAGTAACAAACATTATAACTACATTGTTGTGTACATTTTTATTTTATACTGGAGGTCCTTGGAGATCTAAAAATGTTAAGTTGTATTGTAAATATAATTATGTTTATTATTTATATTAAATATTATAGTCGTTTTGTATATTTATTCGTTGTTGCTATTGTTATTTTTCATTTGCTTCAATACATCTGAGAAAACAAACAGAAAATAGTCGATAATTAAATATAAGTTATTATTTGAATATCGATTATATTCAAATAATAGTTCTTACTATTCAAATAATAGTTATTTGAATAGTAAAAACACAAAAAAATAGTCGATAATCAACATGATTTTGACTCATCACCTTTTCGAAATAGTTCCACCCACCTCAAAATTTAACATGAAATAAGACAAATGCAATTTGTGTTATTATCTTTCTTTGCGTTTTCACCTTAAAACTAGCCGGTGACAATTTTCGAGGATCACGCTGTGGTTGCGCGATCCTGCACTGAACAAACTGGGAACAAGAAAAAATTTAAAATCATCACATTTCATACCAAAGAATTAACTTCTTTCTATACTATAAATTTCCATCTTATCGTACATTGAAAGCGTGGGGATTATAACAAACCGCCCTGATTGGGACAGCATTTGTTTAACGGTGGACATCATGGTAGAAGCAATAGTAGCATATATCATTCATGTATGTACTGTAAATACAATTTCATGTTGTTATCGCATATATAGGTCACAAATAAAAGTAATAAAAAGAGCTGAGGAACGGGGGTTTACAAGAAACTTGCCGACATTCGGCAAGAAGCAATTTTGTAAGTTTTTGATGGTAGCGCTTAAGAGATTACAACATTGATCATGACTTATACTAGTTAAAGGCAATCATCAACCCCACGTGGGGTGCCGGGTTAGAATTGCACCTCCCCATATCATCCCATGGGTGTCGTAAGAGGCGACTAAGGGAAAAATACTGGAAGGCGCCTTCTAAAGAGCTGCCATCTTACACTGCGATACCCAAGCCGCCTGCCAAGCGTGGGGATTGTGGCAAAGACCGCCTTAATAGGGGAGGCTGCGTTCAGCAGTGGGTGATCCGGCTGATACAGTGAAAGGTAATCATTCACGTCAGTTTCTCAACAATCTACAGTTATCTGCTTCCTATTTTTTTTCTATAGTTCAACAAAAATATATGCCATATCCAAAACAGTTAACACATTTCGACGTGTATGTTCACAAAAGTTGAGCACCACGCGATTTAACCTTGCCTTTGAGAGTCGTCGACACGTCATAAAATTTCCTGTCCCTCGCATTCCATATTATGCAACATTCCCTTGAGAAACGTTGTATTCTTACTTCAAATGGCAGGTATTTGTTTAGATAGATAGATAGATAGAAACACTTTATTTGCATACCTTAAAAACATTACAATGAAAATTAACACACAAATTATGTATACAAAAGGCGGTCTTATTGCTTAAAGCAATTTCTTCCAGACAACCGAAAAGAAAGGATTTACAAAAAATTGCCAGGTTGGCAGTTTACTACGTAAACATTACTTAAAAATAAAAACAAATTAAATATTCAAATATAATACATATATTAAATTTTAATATATAATACATATATTAAATTTTAATATATGTATTATTAAAATAAATACATATCTTAAAATATATACCTAGAATAAACATTACTTACATACATTTTAATATATATACATAATAAATACCTACTTATTTACCTACATACATACACTGATATAAATATATACATACATGTATCCAAATACTACCTACACAAATATAATGAGTAATAACCAAAGAAATATTTTAGCTTAGAGTGGACATGTAAAATTCTTTGACTCTATTTTTGAAAATGTATAGTTTGGGAAGCAAATATTTTCACTTGTGGTTGCCTCGTTTCTGAAGGGACACGAAGCCTGAACAGTTCGGACTTCGGAAAGCTAGTTAAAGATCACCGAATGTGGTTGAAACTATAGTCGAAGCTATCTGACTTTTAACATGTGAGTTATCCCGTATTATTTACTAAAATGACGGAGTGTTAAAGGCTGTGACGGGCCTGACCGGTAAATGTGTAGATTACTCCCCAGTATACAGGGTTATTGGTAGAATGCTACATGAAAAAATCTTTTTTTTTTGTTTATGTTTATATGACTGCATAACCACGAGGACCACCTGATGTTTAAATTTTTTCACAAGAGAATTTAATTTTAAGTTTAATTTTTTATAATAATTTTATTTTAGCAATAAAGCATGATTAAATTACAAATATAGGAACAAAATATTAAATTTGATTATTATATAAATTAAATAATCAATTGGATTATTTTGCCTCTATTTTTATGACTATTTGGCAGAACATGTCCCGCAGGTATGGATAAGCGTGGGTTCAAATCCCACCCATGTTTGAAATGTTTCCTTAAGTTGTATTTTTGTACGTTTGTTGGCTTAGCAGGGCTTTACGCAAAAAATTACAACATAAGTGATATTTTTACTTCAACTTTAAGTACACAAGCGTTCAACTCTAAAACTTAAATAAACTTACCACAACTACATCCAGAATCTCCGGCGAAACGCTGACACGACCGAATAATGAAATATGGTCGAACTTCGACATCCGATGCCTTGATAAAATTTTCACCAACTCAGCGCAGATGGTTGTGTAGATCCCACATTTGTTCTGTTGAACGAACTTGATCTATAGCATGAACTTTTCAATTTGCTTCCAGTTAGTAGTTTTGAAAATGGTTTTTCAATTAAACAATTGATATTTTCAGAATTCAATATTTAGCCAGATGCAATAAGAACAGTGAGCTTTTTTTAAGCTTAGACAACTTAGTAAAGATACATTTGTGTGGGTTTTGTACGTTGAGATGGTATGGATAGGTCATACGCAACATTTCTAGTGTGAATTACCAGCTTTTATTTATTAATTACACAGTACACACATATTAGAAGATAAAAAACATTAAATTAATATTTTAATATAACAGTTATTTTTTACTTAAACAAAAATATAAAAAAAATCTAGTGACAATTGAAAGTCACAAATGCCACGCAGTCAAACCGCCAACCGCGCTAAGAGCGCCCAGTGCCAAAATTGGATCGCGCCGTGCGTCTTAGAATAGAGTTTTGTATATTTAGATCGAACAAAGTTATATAAACATAGGAAATAATAAATTACAGGCACAAGAGACTTTTAACATCAAGTAGTCCTCGTGATAACTCCGTCACAAAAATGTATATATAAAAAAACTACTATAAATTGTTGTCAGGACCAACAGACGTCAAATCTAAGAGGATGTTAGCATTTTTCCAATAACCTTGTATACTTGATTGGACTGGTACAATTTTATGTAATGACTGTACAGAATATATCCCAAAAACTAATTTGTCAAACTAAATTTTTGCCACACTGTAAGGCTCACTGCAAGAGTGTAACTTTTTTACAACTTTTTTCTAAAGAAACTGAAAATACCGTATTTGTATTAAATTTTTCTAGCTATTTTATACTAATGAATAACCCCTATAAGAAACGTATTCCTTCAATATTAGCCACTTTTTTATCTATCCTAAAGTATTAGCAACTATGACACCTACACAAGCGCATGTATGAGTACTACCCTTACATGTACCATACTAAGTTTTTGCTTGGTAGCCTTGGCCTCCTCCTAGAAGTCCGTAGTACTTACGAACATCTCGCCACACTGTACAAAGTTCTTCATGGCAAAGTATACGCTTCGGATCTCAATGATGTTTTGTGTCGCCTTTATGTACCTGACAACTACCTTTCGGCGAAGAAACGCAAACTTATTCCAAGCTGTAGGACAGTCGCTCACGCCGCATCCCCGATACCGCGATCCCTTTAGCGTTCAACGCTCTTGTAGACGCCAATCAAGAGCGTGAAGTATTTAATGATACATTGAAGGAGATCCTCACCGAATGCTTGAAGCTCTGTTCATGGTATGTTTTTATTTCATCATTATATAAAATTTTGTAATTTTTTTATTGTTAACACTATTATCTTGAGTGGCCTTTTGAATATTCACTCAGCTGACATTGTCGATCATTATCATCGTATTTTTTTTTAAATTCTTGACATTATATGGAACATTTACTGTTTGTATATTTTTTTTCGTAAATGCAAGTGGTGTATGCAACCATTCTAATTGAATAAATAAGCGAACAAATGATGTGTCACCTATAGTGCGATTATATCTATCTGATTACTTAATAATATGCAACAAAGAAAAATCAAATATTTTTAATGAAATAATCAATTTATTCCTCCCGTCTTTCTTGTTTTTCACTCTCAATGCGATACGAGGATGTGGAAACAGACTTTTGTTTTAGGTCGTAGTTCAAGTCTAGCTGAAAAGCTTTTGATTCTGATTTTTCAAACAGGTGTCTACTAAGGCTTCTTAACGCTTGCGATCCGATGTACTGAAACCAACCAAAATAATTAGGTCTCCAAGAAAAAAAAACGGAACAACGCATTGGCTTAATGTACATAGGATTGTACAATTGTACATACTGTAATTTCAACTTTAGCCAATCACACGCAATTTCTAAGCCATTCCTTTTTTTATGATTTTGTAATGATGTTCTCAGAGGTTACAGAATATAACTTAAAAAAAAAACCACAAATATACGTAATGTAATACATATGTAATCCGCATAGCAGGCGTTATTGCAAACCTAACAATATTTAAAAAACCTAACAAATTAAAAAGTTATTTTAATAAAAAAAAAAAAAAAACTTTTTAATTTTTTTATGCTATTGTGACGGAACAAGTTTGAGGCCTGCCTGATGTTAAGCGGACTAACCTCTACCTATAACAGATTCGTTTCGTCGCAAGTCACGAATTGCACTGCGCCCGTCACCTTGAGACATAGTTGTTGTTGTTAAGTCTCATGTGCCTGTAATTTCACTGGCTCTCAAGGACTATTGCCGGAACACACCGTTAGGTGCTTGGCGACAGATTGAAAACAACATGCTGTGTTTGTCATTACACATGGGGAGGAATTGTTGTAAGAGAGCTAAGAGTGCAATGACCAACATGCTCACGTTTATCATAAGACTTTTTTCAATACCCTTACAAGGAACATATTATGTGTAAATTTCGTCGCGACATTATTTCATTATTTACCAAATTAAAAAAAAGGTACAATTATTAGTGATACGTATGTGAGGACATTTTAACAGTTTAGTTCTTATTATTATAGATAATTTCATTGTTTTGATAATTTGAGCAGCCGTAAATGACAGCATTGTAGTTCTTCATAAGGGGCAATAAAACATGATTGTCATCGGGAGTAGAAGGCTGCTGTTAAAGGGCAACACTTTTAAGGCTGTGAATCCAAATTGATTGACTACGTCATCTTGGCGCTTATTTTGTCTTGTTTTGAATCGTATCTTTAACATAATATTCTAAGACTGTGTTGAATCATCACCCGCCATGATGCTTTAAGGTCAATATATCAGCTCCTGGTCCAGCCAGTAATGTAGCTGAAGTTTTCTCAAACTGCTCCCAGTAAGAGTCAGCATCGTATTTATTTCTTTACTACTTCTTAAAACAGATCATGAACAGTAAATGGTTGTGGTTTTTTTTTCATGTTACTGATTTGTATTAAAAGCATTTGGCCGTGATTTCTTTGTCTTTTGCAGTAATCATATTTAGTTCCTGACTTCTCCATACACCAGTAATTCCAAATATTAACGCGACCATAACACGTGTACTTAGTAATACCAGCCTACATTCACACATCATTATATGTGTGAATGTAGGCTGTAATCATATAGTAGTAAAGATGTGGAGGTAGTTCAACTGACCTTGATTGCCAGTTACAGCTTAGCAATCCGAAGCCTCTTTCAAAAACTTTTTAACGTCATTCAGTGTAAATATCTTGAAATTTCTCTTTACGAATGCAGTCAGGTTAGAACATATTTTTACAATGCGATCAAAGCGGGGAGGGGTGCGACGGAGGGGCACGGCGAGCAGCGCTGCGCGGATCCTCCAAAGCAAACCAAAGCAAACCACACTCGTGGCAAGCTAGAATCAACTGCCATATAGCGATGTGGTGCAGGTACATTCCGAAACACCCTTTTTAGTTTGAGCCCACGACAAGATGTTACAACTTACTTGTCGTGAATCGTACAATTTTCTTAATCCTCTGATTGTCATATCTTGAGGTCCCCAGGTGCTCAATGGTACAAACATGCGATGAAATCCCTGTAAATAAAAATTATAATTTAATGGAAATCATTCCAGGGACACGTACGCAATACCCAGACACTTTGTGTTCATATATCTTAGCAGGATCCTGGCTTGTTGACACATATACAAATCGCCATGGTTTACTTTGAATATAGTTTGTATTACTATGTTACATTTTAATGATTGAAACGTATTGGCAGACGTGAAAACTTATATGGAGCATTTTATTTTATCCATCACAATCAGTAGTAAGGGTTCTTGGTGATTTTTTTAATTGGCGATATGCCTTTATTAAACAAATACTACAAACTACATACAACAGTACAGCTACTACAATACTACAGCTACTACAGTAAAAGCATTTGGACTCATAGGGAGTCCAAATGCTCTAGCCCACTATCAGTTGGCAGCGTGCCCAGCATGCTGGCAGCATTGCCCCGTTGAATTGCAATGCTTATTCTTTGAGCCAAATAGGTGCCAGCATTTTGATCACGCGTCGCATCGACCAAGCGCTCTGATAGATTTTGGAAAATACGATGAGCTCCCGGTCCCCATGGCCCCAACGTCTCTACACCAAACGGCTCAAATATGTAACCCATACCGAGGTTAGCATATTTGCGTCGCTTGAGTTGCTCTGCCGAAGTAGCCGCGGCGCCAGCCCTCACGTGGGTTTCAGAAAGGTGTGACGGCGCTAAAGTGTCTACGCATGTAGCGTCCCACACTAAGGGCCGTCCTAACTTCCATGGAACCAGAGTCATGCCGTCAGGTCTTTTACCATCGTCACGCATCAGACCGTTCGGTTCGAGAACAGCTGGAACATTGGCGCTGGTAAAAGCCCGGCGAATGATATCGTTAAGGCTGGCGTGGCGGGAAATTCGACCAGCACTTCGAGAGCAGGAGAGGCCATGGTGACCGAGTTGGTCAACTGCAGTACCACACTGGCAGGGTGCACACATAGGGCACGTATTTAAAAGATCTTTCCGTGCTAGCTCGCATAGGGGCCGATCCCACTGTTTCTGAGATGACAACATTTTTTGGAACTCAGTATTTGGACAAGCCAGTCCCCATGTGGTTTTGGCCTCAGCCAGATATGCTACATCAAAAGAGCCTAAAGATTGTGCAAGAATTTTTTCTACTAATTTGTGTGTACTGTGTACAGAAGACAAAAAAGCTGGTAATGCCACACTAGAAATTTTGCGTATCCCTATGCCCCCCAACCTCACAGGGAGGGAAGCTTGCACCCAAGCCCTATCATCCATCTCAACATTCAAAACCGAAATTAACGTATCTTTTAATAAATTGTCTAAGCTTAAAAGAAGCTCACTGTGTTTCCACAGCTGACAACATCTCAAAAAGTATGTAAATTTAGGAACGAAAAGGCAAAATCTAATAATAGTAAAAGCCATATGGGCGTTAATTTTGAATAATCTGCTAGAAGCATTTCTAAACTTTTGAATTTGTTCTTCGACAAATGGTGACAAAGATTCGTCAAAAATCGGTGAACCCAAAAGACGGAGCGAACTTTTTTCTACTAATTTTATATTAGGCGCAAGTAAGTTGAATTTTTCAATAATCGAAATTTTATCCGGACAAGTATCACAAACAAAAAGTTCACATTTGGAAAAATTTAGTTCAAGGCCAATAAGACGAAAATCGTCTATAAGTACTCGCAAGTCATTCAATACCGTGTTCGCATCACCACCTAAGGTTCCGTCATCCAAATACCAAACGTTAAGTTTTGATTGGAGACGTTGAATTATTGAGTGGATGGCAAGGCTAAAGATGGCTGGTCCCAGAGGATCACCCTGTTGACATCCTACGGAAGATAATATAACGTTGTTTTGGTATGTTAATTTTGATGGTTTCCCGTAACATTGCCAAAGAAAAGGGTATAATTCCGGAATTTTATCTTTCACTTTGGTCAAAAGGGTGCCTCTATCTAATGAGTTGAATGCATTTTTAACATCCACCTTCAAAAGCACATCTCCACAATTTTGATCAAGAAATGTGCGTAGTGAATGTACAGCAGCCTCACAACCACCCTGAGAACCAAAACCGAGTTGTAGTGGTTGAAAAAGATTACTTAAAAAAGCAACCTTTTTCCTACAACCACATTTGGCTGTGAGGCGACGATAAGTGGTGCCTACTGCTATAGGCCTAATACCACCATCTTTTTTATTAAGGGCACATAAATTCGCACCGTACAGAATTTCGGTAATTTCATTGTTGACCTGACACGACAACATCAAATTAACCAAAGCCGTGACATCCTTTAGAAGTGTCTCGCCTACCTCACCAGAACTAAAAGATAAAATATCTTTTAAGTGCTGAGGCGTCAGGCCATCTAGACCACCGGCTGAGCCACTTCGAAAAGATGCCACGGCTGCAGAAACATCCTGTGGGGTCACCTCAACAATGTCATTATTTTGTTCAGGAGAGTCGGGAAGGTGGAGACCTGCAGTTGCAGGCGGATGCTTTTCTATTAGGGAATTCAACGTGTCAGATGTGAAAGGGGCGATTGTATCACTCGAAAACAAGATGCGTGCCGCGTTTTTGATGTCACCATCATTAATTTTATTTTCTACTATTTTAATAGTAGCTGAATCGACAATCTTGGTGATTACTAATAGTGCAAGATTAAATCATGAAAATACTCTGACAAAAAAATGATCTCATACCGAATTTGTAAACAGAATAAAAATGCTATGCCGGTTGCATATAGATAAGCAACAGCATTAGATTATTTCATGAATCTAAAATAGGTATATAGGTATTGTCATTTACTAAGACACTCCGAAATTAAGAGCTCCTTTTGAATAGAGTTTTGAATATTTACATCGATCAAAGTAATAAAAAATATGAAATAATAAATTACAGGCACAAGAGACTTTTAACATCAGGTGGTCCTCATGCTTATTCCGTAAAATACACTTAAACAACAAAACCACAAAAAAAAACAAAAAAAAAATTTACGGTTTTATTATAAGTATAGATTATACTTTACAATATTACTATACAAATATGATATTATATTTAGTATAAATTATAATTAGGCTTAAGAATATTATTGATAGAATATGGCACACAAAACTCATTCTATAAATCCTTTAGATTATATTCGTTTGGAGAGCGTTTCAGGTTTCAGATCAATAAGGAGCTTTTAATCGAACATAATTTGTCGATTCTAAAGAAAGATTCATTCAGATATTTGCCAGTCAATAAATGAACCTACTTCACATGGTATTAAGATGGGGGAGACACATTACTTACCCTTTTATCATGAAAAGTGTATTTGTAGAAGATGTAAAGGGCTCCCAGAACAAACGGAACAAGTACTAAACTCCAGGACCACATGTGATTTCTGTATATTCCAAATGATTCTAGTTCTTTTAACACCGAAATGAAAAACTCCATCATAATAGATACCTTTACCTGAAATAAACATAATTTTATTATTTTTTAGCACTCAGTATCCTATAATTAGAAACCATTTGTATTTTAAGAAATATCACTATAACTTCCTACCTACAAGTAGTTAGTAGTAGCGTAAAACTGATTTTAAAAATTGTAATACAAGGTTGGAATGTCAAAGTTTACTTCTATTCACGGGAAGTGTCCTGGTGACCTGTGATACAGTTGTTTAGAAACCTACTTCAGGCACCAGCCCATCACAAAGTTAGGTTTAATATTGGCACTCTCACTTATATGTATTTATACGTAAGCAACCGTTTGTGAGGAGGAAATAAATATCCATTTTTTTTTTTTTTAATGGATGTTCTCGTACCTATAGTGATGAATAATTTATGATACAACCGCCTTTGTGGTGAACAGACGGTGAGTAGCAACACCATGGACCTTTTTCTCCTAAAAAATCAATCAGACTTCTGATACCTGATACGTTAGGTGCTTGGCGACAGATTTTCTACTTGAGGGTGGTAGCTAGCCAGGCGGGCATTCGCAAAATGCCTTACCACCATGCTATAACGACATGGAGCCTACCCTACCACCATGCTATAACGACTGCCATCCTAAAACAACAACCGGGACCGACGGCTTAACGTGCCCTCCGAAGCACGGAAGTGCTCAGTAGTAATGTCACTAGCGGTCACCCATCCAAATCATGACCGCGGCGGATGTTGCTTAACTTTGCTGATCGGTTCAGAACGGCTAAGCAAACTTCACTACGAGTACTTCAAACATATAAAATAAAATTATTTATTTTATATGTTTGGATGATCCAGTAAAATGCTATAGGTGATCATACACTGACTTATGTATTGATAGAATTGACCTTCGTAAGAGTTTCGTCAACGCCTTAATTGAATTACTGATTTTGATACAAAGAAAAATTTTGAAGCAGTGATGGCTTAGTGGCATTGGTTATGGACTGCAGTGCCGCAGGTCCATGGTCTGGCTAGCGATCACCCTCAAGTAGAAAATCTGTCACCAAACACCTAACGAAGTATTCCGGCAGCAGTCCTTGAGAGCCAGTGAAATTACAGGTACATGAACTTTACAACTATATCTCAAGGTGACGGGCGCAGTGCAATTCGTGACTTGGGACGTAATGCATCTGTTATAGGCAGAGGTTAGTCCGCTTAACATCAGGTGGTAGTGCTCGGTAGTGCTTGATCCGTCACAATAACATAAAAAAAAATGTCTCAGAGTTTACGATGGAGGACCATTCCTTAATATACTTGCATTTTTTTGCAATTGAATATTAATAAATATTAAGCGCAAGAAAATATTGCCACAAAAATAACTTACCATATAATAAACAGGCATCAGTCTAAAAGCCAATATCATAAATTTCGTTGGTGTTTTTCCGGTATGAAACATGACGTCATCCACCAACCTTCCCACTGGATACAATCCGTATACCGCAATAATTTCAGCCAATGTTACAATAGCTTTACAAAACAGGTTAAATATAATGTAGGCCTGCATTGAAATCAAAATTAATCTATTTTATTTGGATTCAAAGAGGTTTGATGTTCTGCTTTACAAAATTAATTTTCATTTTCTGTCTTTTGACAATCTTAAAAGACGACTAAAGGAAAATATACTTTACATGACAAGCAAACAGGGCAACAATCCTTTTTTTTTATTGCTGATAAGTAAGCCTTCAACCACAGTCTCACCTGATGGTAAGTGATGATGTGGTCGAAGGCATTACCAGGCTGAACCTAGAATTACTGGCTTTTAAGGACAGCTGCCGGAACACACCGTAAGGTGCTTGGCGACAGATTTTCTACCTGAGGGTGGTCGCTAGCCAGGCGGGCATTCGCAAAATATACCCTTCCGCCATGCGGCTCAAGCCCGCGGCGGGATTTGAACCATGGACTCTCTGCACGTCGGGGTGACCAGTTTTAGCTGGTGTTCCTCTAACTAGCTTTAGAGAGTGCAGTAGGGGAATGTAATGGAAAGATACTAAGTTCGGTATTCACTTATAATGTCTGTTCACAAACTGTATATAATATGTTATCGTACAACGGCGTATATTATATCTAGATATGTATATTATGCTAAAGAACTACCACCGATACGTGGATTCGCGGGCAAGGCAAGGGGACGACTAAAGTCGCTCCGCTTTGTATGCAATGATGCAATCTGTGTCACCACAAATGTATTGTGAGAAAAGTTGATGTTTTATTGTTATTATTATATAAAGGACGTTTATTTACTACAAAACCGCGTAGTTTGGTTACTAAGACGTAAGCAAAGTTTAATAATGAAATTACTTACATCGAAATCTAATCGAAGATGGCATATGGAGAATATGACAAGCGTTGCGCTTGCGATCATCCATCCTTTGATCCATTTCCATTCGCAAACTATTGATTCTGTCCAACAATAATACGTAACAGCCTGTAAATATAAGTGATAACCCCATTAAGATTTCATTCTTACTTGTTATTTTTTGCTCCATACAGCTAAACATTTTAGGTAGATATTTCATTCATACATACATACATAAAATCACGCCTCTTTCCTGTAGGGGTAGGCAGATTTCCACAGATTTCCGCTTGCTACGATCCTTACATATCTCTTTCGCTTCATCTACACTCATCAATGCTTTCATACATAAGCGTCGTTTTAGGTACGCCTGACCTGGCTTTTTTTGGGATTAAATATAATGACCACCATAAAATGCTTTGACACCCTTAGTTCTTTTACCAAAAATTGTAATAGAGCACCAAATATAGTAAATGATCATTAAAGCTCTGTCATATTTAGGTTCTTAGGTTCTTGAAGCGCTCGTAGCGAAGTTTACTAAGCCGTTCTTAATCGATCAGCTTAGTTAACGTTCGCCGCGGTCAAAAATGGGATGGGTGACCACTAGTGAAATTACTACTGAGCGCTTCCGTCCTTCGGAGCGCACGTTAAGCCGTCAGTCCCAGTTGTCTTACGATGGCAGTCTATACAGCATGGTGTTACGGCATTTTGAATGTCCGTCTGGCTAGCTACCCTCAAGTAGAAAATCTGTCGTCAAACTCATAACGGTGTGTTCCGGCAGCTGTCCTTGAGAGCCAGTAACTCTAGGCTAGCCTGAACAACATCTTCGCCCACATCATCACTTACCATCAGGTGAGATAGTGGGCAAAGGATAACCTATCAGCTATAAAAAAAAAGGAGCGTTAGGTATTTTATGACCACAACAATGCGCGAGCCGAGCGAGCGAAGCGAGCGTACTGCGGCAGCGGCCGGCAATGCGCTAGAAGAATTATAGCAAGATTAATTTTGGTGATCATTAACTACTTTTGGTGATCATTTACTACTTTTGGGTTAACAATGATTTATTTGGAATCATTTTGCTTAATTAGGATAGTGAGATGTTAAAACTTTATTTATAAGTTTACATTAAAATGTGGGTTTAATTTTTGTGATCATTTATTATTTTTGTCTGTTATATGTTACATTATCTGGTGGTAAATTAAACACAAGCCCTTTTTTTTCAGTCTTTAATCTGATTTCGTAACGTTTGCCTAGGTCTTCCCCTCCCAACGCTTCAGTTCACTTGTACCACGTATACCTGTTTAGTCAATCTGATTTTATTAATTCTCTCTGCATGTCCCTGGTTCGATCCCCACCGCCGGCTTGAGCTTCACCGCATGGTGGAACAGCATTTGCGAATGCCCGCCTGGCTAACTACCACCCTCAAGTAGAAAATCTGTCGGCAAAGACCTAAAAGTGTGTTCCGGCAGCAGTACTTGAGAGCCAGAAAAATTACATGCACATTAAGACTTACAGAGACTTAACAACTGTATGTCTCAGTGTGACGGGTGCAGTGCAATTCGTCACATGATCAAATACATATGTTATAGGCAGAGGTTAATCCGCTTAAGATCTGGTGGGTATCGTGCTTGTTTCGTCACAATAACATGAAATCAACAATATCATTCTGATCCCAAACTCACGAGAATTGAAAATATGGTCCTAAATGATTAACCTAGTCAAATATCAAGAAAGTTTTGATAAATATGGCCCCCGTTATCTATATAAAAGTAAACAGATGCTCATCGTTTGCGTTAAAGAATATAAATACTGACTAAAATATTAAAATAAAATATTAATTAAAAAAATGCTTACCAAAGACATCATTTCAACCGCAAAATTAAGTATCAAAAATATAATGAAATAAAAATCTCCCATAGAAAATGATGTGAAGAAAATTGGCCACAAGAAATACCAGGAAAATCGACCTAAAACGAAATCAAACCTTAGTCAATAAATTTAACCAACAAGTTCACATATAACTGTAAATGTTATATAAATTAATAGTAAAAAAGAGCTTTTACAACGAGAAGTCTATATTTTAACCAACTTCAAAAAATGAAGTAGGTACTCAATTCATCTGTGTTTTTTTTTTATATTTGTTAGTTCAGTACTTTTGACTGTGTGAACCATAGACGTAGGATTTTTTCGCTACGCTGAAAATACCTACGAAGTGTGGGAGTGACAGGGCCTAAGCAGGTACAAACCGTCGCGAGAGAAAAAGAGATAGCGAAACAAGAAGTCGGTATGTCAGTTTTTACGCGAGTAAGAGGCCATATAACTGCACAAAAAAGGAGTGTTATGTTTTCAGGGATCATGTGTGTATGTTTGTGAGTTTCTTTATTCCACCATAACTTCTAAACGGCTTAACTGATTTTAATGTGTAATATATCATTAGATTTGTCTTGATAGCGCAGTTTACAGTAGGTACACAAAAATAGAGAAAAACAAACAAACAAACGGATTTTAGACGCCATATTGTGAGAGAATAAATATTTTTTCTCCCAAACTAATTAAAAAAAATGGTTTGCAGTCGGGTTTTTTAATTTTTAATCAATTTATACTTGTTTTGCTTGACATATTACTGAAAAAACCAGAATTTCAAATAAGAAAAAAACACAAGTTATAAATAATTTTCTTAGGAAATAACTGAAACCATGACGTGACGAGATGACGAGATGCAACTAAAATTATTGAAAAAGAAGCCTTACTAAACTGGTCCAATTGAATAGGCCCATTGACCAGGTGTTGACAATGAGTCAGCAAATGTGTTGAAAGTAGTCCTCTAAAAATGTATAGCATTGCATTGGATAAAATTATGGCAGAGCTATCTTGAGTTAGGTGCACCTGAAAGTAGAATATAAAATTAAGATACATTATATATGCCAATAATTTTTAAATATTTGATAATGATTTTCACGTTAGTAAATTATAATATTGAAACATACCTACATACATACATAATCACACCTGTATTCCCCGAAAGGGTAGGCAAAGGTGTGTATACACCCACGTTTCGCCAGTTGGGTTTTAGTCCTATGTATTAGGGGGCGAGCCTATTGCCATTCAGTGGGCACAGTTTAAGTCATGTTATGTGTGTCAAAATGTTTTCTCTAACACATAGGACGAAACACAAGAACATATTATGAATTATATGTGTACCAACATAAAAGACAGGAACACAAGAACATATTGTATGAAAGGCAGGGCAGTTAGATGGTATACAGCCCTGTTGTGAGTCTAATGCCCAACACCCTACTCGCATGTCGTGAGAAGTGACATGCTGCCCATTTGGCGAATTTTTTCCTTAGTCGCCTCTTACGACAACCACGGGAAGAAATGGGGAGGTGACATTCTAACCTATGGGTGAAAAAACTAGACTTAAAAACATAAACGGTAAGAATATTGTTATAGATTTTTTAAGACAAAAAAACTTAAAGCTTCCTTATGAATTTATAAGATTAAAGTGGAAAATTTTGCACAATATTTCTTTATCTTCAGCTTTTTTTAACTACAGTATCGCGGAATAATAGTGGTGGACGCCGAATCTAATTAAGAAATTATATGTTTTGTAAAGTAATTGTATTGCAGTTTAGTAGAAACGAAGCTAAAAAAGACACTATTATCTTATTTCCAAAGAATGAAGGACTTTCAACGCTCAAAGTATGAAATAGCTTGTTTAACTCGGACCATGAAAATGTGAGCTATAAGTTTTTGAACCAGAAAAGTATCAACATCAAAAAGTATTTTCATGCTTGTGTGTATTAGAAATGGATTTGGTTTTCGTTTTGAAGTAATATTCTACATATTTGCTATCTGAATAAGGTTTAATAGCTAACTGTTAGTTGTTGCAGTTCATAATTATATGGTATACTCTCTGTCGATACGTTGATAAGAGCGTTAGGGTGACAAATACCATCATCGTCCGTATAATACTATACACCACAACTCTCCAGGTATTTGCTCATTTGACGCCTATTATGATAATAATGAAACTTTTTCAATTTACCTCTTACCTCTTGATTGCTTCTAGATGTTAGCACATGAACAACAGGAGGAGCTGATGTTGGTTCTGACATCAAATCAATATCCGCTAGCTAAAAATGATAATAAATATTTATAATATTGCATAGGACACAGATTTTTATGGAAATAACATACACAATACAGGTTAACCCAAGAAATAAGGTTTATAATCTTACGTACTAATTTCCACTGGCTATCTTATTTTTCATGCAGATTTTTCTGTATTCAGATTACGATAAGTTATTAAACTCAAGTTTAATAAACTTCAAAGTTATTTAGATATCACCATAAAGGCTTATCACATTAAGACAAAGATAAAGGTTTAAAAAAAAACTTGCTTACCGATAGTTTTTCCTTTAATTCAGTAGTTGGCGTAGGGATGAACACAAAATCATCTCGAAATGAATATTGTATAATATATAGAAATACCATGACTTCGATAATGATTACACAACCTTGTACTATACTCAGAATCTAAAAAAATATATATTTAAAATCATAATAATCCAAAAATCAGGATCCGTTGAAACGCCGCGCACCGTCCCTTATGACGGTTGAAAGAAATACAATTAGAGCACTTAATTTTGGTACTTGAAATCGAGCTATCCTCGACAGTCCAGTGGTTAATCCACCCGATGTGTAAAAACGTGGGTTCGATTCCTACTCGAGGTGGGAAATGTTGGACTTTTAAAATATGTAATCAAATATATAGTAACATAAAAGGGTAGTAATATTATTCCGAGTGTTTTAAAGCACTTCTTTCGATCAGATAAAGTCTAGTATTCTGGTCGATGACCGCGTATCGTGCCCTAAGTCTACCGTCTTAGGGCACACACAAAGTTATACAATTAGAACATAACATTCCGGCTAAAATGCGATACAATTCTCCTGTCCTTAAATATGTATTCTATACTAATATATATTATTTTTAATTTAAGCACATATTGTATTGTTATATAAACACTACGAATAAATTATTTATTCGTAGTATAAACATTTCTTTTTATTACCGCTGGTATGCCTTTTATTAAAAAAAATACTACGAACTATATACAACACTATATACAAACTATACACTACAGCTACTACAATATAAGCATATAGACAACCTATAAGTTATTACAGACTCACAGGCAGTCCAAATGCTCCAGCACACCCCCAGTTGGCAACGTGCCGAGCATGCAATTGTAATTCAACGGGGCAATGCTAGGTGCCAGCATTTTGATCACGCGTCGCATCGACCAAGCGCTCTGATAAGTTTTGGAAAATACGATGAGCTCCCGGTCCCCACGGACCCAACGTCTCTACACCAAAAGGCTCAAATATGTAACCCATACCGAGGTTAGCGTATTTGCGCCGCTTGAGTTTGAGTTGCTCCGCCGAAGTAGCCGCGGCGCCAGCCCTCACGTTGGTGTCAGAAAGATGTCACGACGCCAAAGTGTCTACGCATGTAGCGTCCCACACTAAGAGCCGTCCTAACTTCCAAGGAACCAGAATCATGCTGTCAGGTCTATATATATTATTAGCCTTATGCTACGCGATACTGTTACTTCTGATACATTTATATTCTTACCTTCCAAAACATTTTTTTTGTGAGTAATCTGCTACTCATTACAGCAATAATCCACAAAATGATTATATACACAAATTGCGCATTTATCGACACCGCGAGAATATAAAAATAACTGAAATGAAGATATTTTGAAATTAAGATAATATATATATGAAGCATCATGGCGCAGTGGCATTAACTATGGACAGCCACGCAGCCGGTCCATGATTTGAAGCCCACGGGCTTGAGCTTCACCGCATGTTGGAAGGGCGTTTTGCGAATGCTTGCCTGGCTAGGTAACCCCCTTAAGTAGAAAATCTGTCGCCAAACACATAACGGTGTGTTCCAGCAGCTGTCCTTGAGGGCTAGTAGTTCTAGATTAAGCCTGTTAACACCTTCAGCCACATCATCACTTACCATCAGGTGAGATTGTGTTAAAAGGTTTACCTATCATAAATAATGATCAAAAATGCAATAATTTATGTTAATGCTTGGGAGACCAAGTCGATACAGGGAAGGGAGAAAATGTAATCCACCTCCAGCCTCGGAATCTTTAGTTCTATGCTAGGTACGTAACAATTTCGTATTCGAGTTAGGGCTGATTTGTCTTTATTAGGTTTGGAACTGTGTCTATCGAGTTTGGGAATATTTTTAGTTCAAAATTTTGTACTTTGGTATCTACATATTTTTTTTTTATTTATTCAGACTTGTGTAGCACTTGACCACTATCTCACAAAGTGGAAACTGCTACCCTCCATCTCACAGAGTGAGAGATGCGATCGATGATGGAGCGCGCTTACCCAGAAGATACCTATTCACTAGTGTTTTGTAAGCCCCATATTGTACTTAACCGGAAACACAGACTCAGGCAGGGTGTTCCATTCCCTGGCGGTTCGTATATTAAACGAAGAAGCAAATTGCTTCGTTCTGGTAAATGGAATATTCACTACATTGCGGTGCTTCTGAGTATCCCTGGATGTTTGTTTATAGAATGGGAATGGCGGAATCAAATCATGCAGTTCCACATACTTCCCGAAATGTATCTGATAAAAAACCGATAATCATGCGACTTTGCGGTGATGCTCGTGACTCTTGAGTGTTGGATATTTTGAAGACAACTTTTTGTTATAACATACTAAAACGTTGATTGTATTCAGTTATCAGCAGTATGAGAAGTAGGAAGTAGAATACTTAGGAAGAAACCTGGTACTAGCAGTAGTAACAAATACAGGTTTAATTAATGAAGAGCTTAGGTATAAACTCCAGAAATCACCATTACACAATCAAACAGGCCACTCTAACATTGTTTTTTTTAATGTTTTTGTGATGGATCAAGCACGACGCCCACCTATTATTAAGCGGTAACCACTGCATATAACATATACATTTCATCACAAGTGACGGCTTGCACTGCGCCCGTCACCCTGAGACATACAGTTGTTGAGTCTCAAGTGCCTGTAATTTGTCAGTAAGTAAGTTGCGCTTTTAATTGATAGGGATATTTGGTTATTTTTTTGTTGTATACTTGTGAATATTTAACGTTTTTGTGCTATTGAAATATTATACAAGTTTAAAAGTTACTTTGACAGCGGTCATATCTAAGAACTATTAGGGGTTTAAAGTATGATATTGCCGATTTACACTGATAATTAATAATAATTTATTTTTATAATTTCACATATATATTTAATCAAAATAATTACCATTTTTATCTATACATTGCTGCCATCTAATAGAAAGGTCGCATACTTCAACCCCTATTGTTTTACGGTTAACTTTATGTTATTTATAGTCCAAAAATATAAAGTAAAAACTGAACTATATGACAGTAACTGTGACTTTTACAGATATCACACCGAACAACAACTGTTTTTTACAACTTTTGTAGCTCAAATGTAATAATCAACTGAGTTATATGACAATCAATTCACTGTCTTTACGAGAGGAACCAAATTTTTAACAAATTTACGAGAGTAAAAATTACAGTTATGTGCGGAATTCGAACCCGCGTCCATCCACCCGTTATTGCAAACATTACAATATTAAAATTATAAGGTTGCGTCATTGTTTACAAGTTTAAAAATGCTTAGAAGATAAGTAAATCATACATAAGCCTTTCTTCGGGTTTCTAAGATTTTTTAATAACTTACCGATAATAATCCGTCGCCAAGCACCTAACGGTATGTTCCGGCAGTTGTTTTTGAGAGCCAGTAATTCTAGGTTAAGCCTGTTAACACCTTCGACCACATCATCACTTACCATCAGGTGAGATTATGGTCAAAGGCAATAAAAAAGTAAAATAGTATGGATGACGTAATGTTGTATTAGGTTCTCGCAATTATTACACAAAGTAATTAAACAACTTTAAACTGTTGAAATCGCGTATGTGTATCATTATTTTTGTCCAGACGTTTCAAACACTTTGCAGTGATCGTGGTCAGTCACCGCAGAGTCAGTGACCACGATCACTGCAAATTGTTTGAAACGTCGAGACTAAAATAATGATAAATATACGCGATTTAAACCGTTTAAAGTTGTTTAATTACTATAGATGACGTAATTTAAAAAAGTTTAAAATATCTTTATGGTAGGTTTGCTGTTAGATTATTCATGTATATTTATGTTTTGCATTAGGTATTAGTATTGCCAAACATATTTTTTTGTGGTTTTCTATCTTTGTGTAGTTTTACTCTTACTAGTGCGTAACATCACTTGCCGGTCCCAATGGATTAGACCAGCAGCATGCTGAGTTGGGCCGGTTAGTGTCAAAAAACAAATTGTACCATTCCTTACTTTTTTTTTGTTTAAATGTATGTATGTTTTTTGGTCCAAATAAAATATTTGTCTATTATATTTGGTTTCAGATTTCATAAATATTAAAAAAAAAACGTTTTCTTAGAAATGGCTTGACTTTACGATAAAAAAAAATTGTTGTTTATCGTAATGCCAGGAATGCATGCATCTTTGGGCATATTTAAAAACCAATTGGATTATGAAAATCAGAATTACGCAGATTTAAGGTTTATTTTGTAATATAAATTGTAACGACTATCGACCACCGACCGGGATCCGGGTTTGTACAGATGATGGAAAAGCCGATTTGTATAAAAGTATCCTTTGACATTTTGTATTGTTTCTACTAAAAATATTTAAGTGTACCTGTTCCAAGGGCTCTTATACATCACACCATGCACAATATGTGCAAAAATAAAGACAGCACATTGGAAACAAGTAAAAACTTCGAAAGTAGACGCCAGTAGCATGGCAAACTTGAAACCTGAAAAATATATAAAATTAATTAAACCTAAAATATACAGTTGTTGAGAATCAGAAATCATAAAGGAACATTATGACAGTAGACGTTATATAAGACAAGTTATTTTATATTTTTACATTTAGATAGGTATTAATTTTAAAAGTTCTCCTGCAAAATAACATAATCAACACAATCGTTATTTCCGATCGTAAAAGATAACTTCCAAAGGGATTGAAAAAATCAACTGTTCTACTTCTATGGCCTGTGGGGTGCTGGTCTAGAAAGTCAACCTCCGTTCTCTACCAGTGTATTCTCGTAAGAGGTGACTAAGGGTAACACACCAGAAGGTGGGCAGCAGTGCTCTCTGAGGAACTGATATCTCGCACTGCGATCCCCAAGACGACTGCCAAACATGTGGAATAAAGGCGACCCCCGTGAGTGTCAGAAATCGCTAATTCCTTGCGCGTCCAATAAAATAACGCTTTTAGGCCATAATGCGAAAGCGAATTGCGTCACTGGTATGAAGAGTGCGTATCAGCGGCAACAGCATTTTGTAAGCCATGGCGTATAGCTGCAACTTTTCCGTGTTATGGCATTGTATGAAAGTGACTTTAGATCACACTACTTAATATTATATTTTATATAAAATACTTTTCTAATTAAGGTTTACTAACTTATGTAGTATAATATTTTACTTACATAAATGGATCTCTTGTTATTAGTATTAAATTTTGTTTACGTAAATTATTTATATTAAGTCATGTTTAAGCGCAAACCATTTCAAAAGGGTTTTTGAAAGACAAGCGGGAATAAAATGTACGATAGGATTTGACAATAATCTTACTAGGTAGTAAGTAATAATTTGGTAAAAGATAGTAAACAGGGGTTACGTAGAATATAACCGTAGAATAAAACTCTAATTCGTGGAATTTTTTAACTTCGTTCGTAGCATAGACTTGCAAGCATTTCCCTGTGTAGATTCTGTTTTTTTTTTTAATCAGATTCGAATTGTTTGTACATTTACTAAATATAAAATTATGATTTATTCGTTTGCTTATAAGTAGTCAAAGTCGAGTCCTAAATATGCAGACAGAACACAAATGCTAATGAGCATATAAATTCCTATAGTGAACAAAGACATTCACGTAAATTCTAAATATATATCCTGTATTTTCTAGAACAGTAGCGACACCTCTCGCTGAGCTCCACTAGGATTTTCAGACTCTTACGATGGGAAAATAATATTTAATTTCTCTCCAATAAGACTTAAAACTAGTTGAGGCATAATAATGTTCGCAGAGTAGTATGGAAGATTCAATGGCGAGCAAGATTTGTGATGAACGATGCGGTCCGACCATAGCTATATCAAACAACGAACTTCGTACCGCAAATAAAATTTTCATTGTCTAAAGTGTCACTCGAACGCGAAAAACTAAACTTCGTTGAATTGTAGTAGCGGCCCTCAAGGACAATGCCCACACTGTTACGTATTTATTTGATAACATATTCTCTACTTCAGGCGGTAACTATTCAGGCGGGAATTCGCAAACTGCCCCACCACCATGTAAGCTTAGTCGAAGAATCCAATATACCTATTTTTACTTTTGCAAGTTTATTTAATTAAATATTTTTTTATAATAGTTAAAAAATTAGTTACCATAAAATAAGGGCACCATTTTTGGGACAAACACATGTTCTTCTGGTGAATATGATGCCAAAAACATGTGCACATACGTATGTGGCATGCTTTTCAAAAGAATATTAAAAATGTAGTACCAGTAAACCCTGCAAAACACAATCAATAATCTGGTGTCGAAATCATCGAAAGAAATTCATCTTATATCTAAATATGAATACAAGAACTTTCGCTTAGCACGCGATAGTGCTTGTCTTATTTAGAAATATAGAAAGAAGTGTAGCGACATCATTCCGTGATCTAAGTGTTTGAAAAAGTATTTAAGGCATCCGGCGCGAAATCGGAGGAAGAGGGTTCGACTCCGCAACGGTAAAAAAATGTGCTCCAAACTTGTAAAAAAAATCTTAGGCTAGATGTCACATGTCACTACTGTTTGTCTCATATCTTTGTAGAATTAATATAGTTATTTTAGAAGTATAATGTTATGCTGTGAAAATATCTAGTTTGGGTTTCAAAGGTGGTTCTTAAAATGAGTAGAACATAAACCTACTTCATAATGGAACAACTTCTGAATCGTACAGTTCTAAATAAAAAGTGATAATGGTCTAAGTTGTATCATTTGGATGTCGTAAAAGCCAATAAGGATAATACATTAAGTCACATCATAAGACTCTCTTCAGCTTAAAAGCACGAGTAAGAGTAGGAAGGTGCTGCGCAATAGGTACACAACAAATACTTATTACCATGTTCACACCTTTTGATTGCAGGGAAACGGATATTTCTCAAACTATAAGAGGCAAGGCAAGATGTCAACGTATGTCAACTGAATCGTAACAATGGATCCGTGACTATATGGAAATTTTGTGTAAATTACCTAGGAGGATTACCAAGTAATAGAACATGACAATGTGTAAGAAAAAATGTGCAAGAATTCGTTACTTACTGGTTGAAGTTCTGCGATTGTATAGCCACTAATTGGGTCTTCATAAAGGTATTTACGTATTGCCTATAATAAGCAAGTCTCTCCATCTTTGATGCTGGCAAACGGGCATGTGCAGGAGATGGTTTAGTCTGAAAGTATAATAATATCAGTTTTTTATTTCAAACTCTGGGATCCCTTTTACAATGTTAAAAAATACAACGTCATAAAAAAAAAAATTGATGTCAAAAGTAGCAAAGCTGCATAAGTCCATCTCGCAATCTTCTAATGATCAGATTTTTACACGTGTCAACCCTTAACACTGATGACGGTGATCACTTACCATCAGTTGAGCCACATGATCATTTGCCCCCCACCCCATAAAAAAATAAAAATAACGTGAACGTCGCTGTTTTTTATTTTTTCGTCGCCCATTAACATCTGCAACACCAGAGGTCTCGAGGATGCGTTGCCGGCCTTTAAATTTGCCTTTTATTTGCGCTGTATAGCGTTGAATGAGTCTACAAGGGATACAGTGAACATTTCAGACGCACTATAATACCATTACAGGCCCATTATAAAATTTAATTAATGTTATAATAAAAATTTTCTTATAAAATTTTTGCTCATCATGATGCCCTTTCCATTTGTATTTGGTCCAGACACGTATGAGTAATGAATTTTCTTCAGAAGTAATTCAAATCAATCAAATTTTATTAACATCTTTTTACCATATGCTATCCGAAACATATTTTCAAAATGGATATTATTTGTTCTTAAACAAATGGTACAACATTTCAGCGTCAAGTCCCTTTAATGGTTGAGGATGAGCCTGCATAACCTACTGAGCGTCAATAAATTGTTAAATGAATTGATCCTAAAGAGGCTTCCTGATGAAGCCAAAACTAAGAGTGCAAAAAACTTCAGAGCAGAATGGACACTAGAAAGGTTCAGCACAATAGAAACAGAGCACCTTATATACATAACGGTAGATATTTTGAAATGAAAGTTGCGGGTACATAACTTTCAATGTCCAATTTAGTATGGGTCTATGACGCTCTAATGATGGGTCTAAGACCGTCGTAGACGCTTAAATTGCATATGTTTTGACTGACTATGACTTTGACTTCCATTTAACTACGCCTTTCTACTATGACTACGCTGGATATAATTAATGATATATGTATATAGAATATAAAATTCTATTACAATTTATAGAATTTTACATTATAAAAGAACAAATCTACCAATCACTATAGAATAATAGTATTTATTAATAGAAAAATAATAATAACAAAGAATGAGATATTGTGGTGCGATGAAAAGTAGAAATAATCTAAAATTAGCCAAATATAATGTTCAGTGGCTTAGATGGGATTAAATCATTTTTGCCAGCCAAAACATTATGACTAATGAAACAACAAAGGTGAATTCTAGTAAACACCATCAAAGATACAAATTCAATAAGATTTCACACCTTTTCTACAAGATGAAGATGGTAGTCTTTATATTTCAAAAATAGTCTAGAGGACTCTCTTTCCAAAGAATCGGCAGAGCCGTTGTGGCGCACCATGTACTGAGAAGAAACTTTCCGTAACATTTCCTCACTGCTGAAGTAGTCCAAGCGTTCATCCATTATGATTCAGTTCTAAAAGTATGAAAATGCTGTCTCATAACAAAAATGCCTAGTAAATTTTAATCTGATACTGCTGCAAATTAAATTACCTTGGTATAAATAACTTTTTTTTCTTGCTGATATGTAAGCCATTGACCACAGTCTCACCTGATGGTAAGTGATAATGTTGTCAAAGGTGTTAACAGGTTTACCTAGAGTTACTGGCTCTCAAGGACAGCTGCCGGAACACACCTTCAGATGCTTGGCGACAAATTTTCTACTTGAGGGTGGTCGCTAGCCAGGAGGGCAATCGCAAAATGCCCTTCCACAATGCGGTGAAGCTCAAGCGCGCGGCGGGATTCGAACCATGGACTTGCTGTGCGACAGTCCATAGCCAATGCCAGAGCTATCTCTCCTTCAATAGCTGCTGGATTTTATGCACTCAACAAGGGTAATCTGACTAATCAAGAACCAATAAAATTCATACCAATTTATTCTGAGCAAAGTTGTAAACAAAGAATAACAGAAGCACAAAGCTATAGAGAAAGGTAATACACCGGAAACACAGAACACTGCACTCTTACGAGAGAATAGAAGTGTCCAGAGTATATAAGTACAAAAAAATTGTCTTTAGGTTCTAAGCAACAAAATAGCACCGTGAAAGTGCGAGAACTTGCACACTGAGGGTTCGGTACCAACATAAAGGTTACCAAAACTCCTTAATTTTGTCATTCAGTTTGAGATCATTAGCAAGATTTAATGTGCGTTTGGCCATTATTTTATATCTGATGCCATACGTTGGATATTGGACTACTAACTTGCCTAAGCTATTTACAGATAAAATAAATGTCTAGTCTGAGCAGAACCAGTTATGTTGTTTGTACGTAAGAAATGCTAGAACATTTTTATTAAATATTACTTGCTCAATGGACTACTACTTATAAATTTCGACGTTTGTAGGTACATAAAACCTTTTTACACGACTGCCCAAAAAATGTAGAGTTATATTTTCAGGGTTCATGTATGTATGTTTGTAAGTTTCTTTATTCCACCATAACTTCCAAACGGCTTAAACGATATGAAGGTATGAGATATAATTCGATTTGTCTTAACAACCCAAAACCATCCTGAGAGCACGGAGCGATATCTGCAGCCAAACTGAATTGAACAACAATAAAGACAAATTTATCAATTAGCTGTTAACATGAAGATGACGTTATCTCATATTCTGATATTGTTATTATTGCATTAACGCCTGCTAAGCTAACAAGATTAGAAAATGATAACAAAAGGAAAAAATTGAACTACCCCCGGAATTCAAACCCGCGACCATCCATCCCTATAGCTGGTACATGCTCTTCCAACTGGTTTATCTTACTAAGTGAGTCATAGCTCAAACTATTGAACTACTAAAGGACTGAAAGAATATTTCACTCATTTCGTTTAACCGTTAAATTTAAGTTTTTGGCCAGGAAATTAAACAAATTATATCAAACTTTAACTAAACAACATTAAGAATCAAAATAAATTGGCTATAGCCAGATAGCGAGCATCACTATATAATAGTGATGCTTGCTATCGATTCGATTAACTGATAACATTATAACTTAAATGCTCAAACCAAAAAATCTGTAAATTGATTATTTGGACTGGACTGGAATTATTAATACACGCTTATTAATACATCTGTTAACAAAAAATTCAACCAAGTACGAGTCAAGCCTCGCTTTATTAGAAACTAGCGGTTTTGCAGGGTTCTTTATTAAACAAAAATTTCAAAAATTATAAATTTAAACACATAAAAGAGTAGTTTTTGTGCCCGAACTGTGATAGTTAGGCATATCAAATTGCGAAAGCTTTTGTAGATACTAATTTACTATATAATATTGATATTAAATACTTTGCTCTTCTGTCAATAGTTTTCGTAGCGTACGTAATATAACGATGTTTTTGTTTTTTTCACACGTTGGGTTATATTTCATACGGATCCCTGACTCTTTTTAAAATATTCTATCGCAAATGTTCATTAAAGATAATACAAAATTCTAATAGTGAAAGAATTTTTAAATCAGTTCAGTAGATGCAGGACTTATTCAATGCAAACAAACAATCAAATCTTTAATCTTTATAATATAAACATTATACGAATAGTAACTACCCTTAAAAGAGAAAAAAATTGATAAGAACTACGTTTGCTAAGTAGCTACTTACACTGCAAAAGTTAATTTTATTTAATGTTTATTAATGTTATTTTATAAATTTAGGTCCACAGAGATGTATTAGCATTATTATTTACTTACGTTTTGTAAGATTATCTAATCATTAGTATTGTAGTATGTTTAATATAATCATTATTCACACTTATATTATAAATCTGAAAGTTTGCGAGTGAGTGAGGATGTGAATGAATCTTTTTATATCTGTCTCTCTCATACTGAAACAGCTGAACCGATTTGAATAAAACTTGGAATATACATAGTATATGCCTTGGATTAACACAATGATACTTTTACATCCTGAGGATGCTTCGTATAGGATCGAAACGCGTCGATAATTCGGTGCATGTAAGTATGTTGAATCCATTGAAAATGAAAAATGTATGGAAAATGCTCAACAGTATTAGTATTAAGGTGTATTATTTTATTAATGCATATGTCATATGTATAAATTAATCTCTGCACATTGAACACAACGCTATCTGTTAATCATACACATCTTTATATGTGAGTGCTATGCTACAATATATAAAATACTCTAGGCCAATGACTTTGTATACGTCAGGTATCTGTTTGATTTGTCTGCATCACATGCTGTCATTATTTCACATGATTATTTACGAGTTTGTATGCATTGGTCATAAATTACTTTACATATACTGGCACTGGTATATACAAAAATACTTTATGACTTATAGTGCATAAAGTAACTTTGTTGTTATAGTGTTCTGTGGTTCTGTCCATAAAGTATCATGTATATGTATATCATGTATATATTAGGTCCTTACATATGAAATTGGCGTTTTGTATGGGAGGAACAAAAAGTCGAATATTTTGTAATATAATATATTTAATTAATCAAAGTATGAACCATTATTTTCTATGCACTTTTGCCATCTCATAGGTAGTTCATTGATCCCTTTACTAAAAAAACCAGTCGGACGGGAATCAATAAAATCTTTGAAGGCGATTTGGACTGCCCCATCGGAGTTGAATTTTTTCCCTTGCAAGAAGTTATCCAAATTTCGAAAAAAATGGTAATCTGTTGGAGCAAGGTCCGGGGAGTACGGAGGATGTCTTAGACTTTCCAATTGAAGCTCTTCTAATTTAGTAGCCGTCTGTAGCGCAGTGTGTGGTCTAGCGTTGTCGTGAAGCAGCAGTGGCGTGGAGCGATTGACCAGCCTAGGTTGTTTAGCCGCTAGCTTTTCCATCATGGTTTGCAATTCCTGACAATAGACATCAGCCGTAATAGTCTGGCCAGATTTGAAAAAACTGTAATGAACAATACCGGCACTAGTCCACCAAACGCTTACAAGTAACTTTTTTGGGGTTAATTTTCGCTTGGGGCAGGATTTGGCTGGCTCGCTCTGCTTAGGCGATCACAGAGACTGATGGCAATCGGGGTCATTCGTGGGTACCGCACCACCTCCTACGAGGCGGCGTGCGTATTGGCAGGGTCTCCCCCCTGGGATTTAGAGGCCGAGGTCCACGCGGCAATGTATGAGTGGCGCATGCAACTCCGGAGCCGAGGGGAGATTCCCCCGCAAAGAGAAGTGCATGTGTGGAGATTCCGCGCTCGACAGTCTCTTATTGGGAAGTGGAAGGAGCGGCTGTCCCAACCAAAGGCCGGCCACTGGACTATCGAGGCTATCCGTCCAATTCTGCAGGATTGGCTGGATCGAGATTATGGGCCTCTTACCTTCCGGCTTGTGCAGATTCTGACGGGGCATGGATGCTTCGGAAGGTATCTGCACCACATCGCCGGAAGAGAACCATCACCTGAGTGCCACCATTGCAGTTGCGTCGAGGACACGGCACAGCATACGCTCGTGGAGTGTCCAGCGTGGCAGAATGAGCGCCGTGAGCTTGTCGCAGTAGTGGGGGACGACCTCTCACTTCCATCATTGGTAAAGGCCATGGTGGCAAATGAGAGGTCGTGGAAAGCGGGACTAGAATTCTGCGAAAGGGTCATGTCGCAGAAGGAGTTTGCGGAGCGAGAGAGGGAAATAACCTCCACACTCGCAATACGCGCCCGGAGACCTGGGCGTAGGAGGAGGGTATATCACGCCCTCCTGCAACCCCCATAACAGAGGTCTTGGCGATGGACATGGGGGTGTCCTTCGCCACAAAGACTAAAGACCTCGAGGTGGTGCGCGCGGTGTTTCCGCGCGCCACTAAAAGACAAAGGAGTGGACTAACTCCTCCTAAATGGGAAGGGAACCTGCCCAGGGCCAACGCTGCCCGGGCCGCGGTAGAGTGCTTAAGAGTTCCCGTGGCCCTGGCATTTCAGGCGTTCCGTAGGAACACCGTGTGGTTTTTAGTCGGTAGGGGCACCCGCTGCTGTGGGAGTAGTTGGTGTCGAGCCCGACATATCCTGGCCACCTCCCCCGGGGTGGACAGGAATGCGTAAATGCATTTTCCACACGTATAAAAAAAAAAAAAAAAAAGGATTTGGCTGGCTGGCCAGGATCTAACCATTGCGCTGAGCGCTTCCGATTATCGTAAAGAACCCATTTTTCATCACAGGTAATGATTCGGTTTAAAATACCTTCATTATTGTGCCGGTTTAGTAATGTAACGCAGCAGTCGACGCGCGTTTGCCGGTTTGTTTCAGTCAATTCGTGAGGTACCCACCTTTCAAGCTTTTTAATCTTCCCAATTTGCTTCAAGTGAATTAAAACAGTTTTATCACTAACATTGCAGCCTGCAGCTAACTCGGACGTGGTTTGCGATGGATCCGCTTCCACAATAGCCTTCAACTCTTCATTATCAACTTGAGTCTCAGGCCGTCCACGGGGCTTGTTCTGCAGGTCGAAATTTCCAGAACGAAAACGTTGGAACCAAAAACGAACTGTGTTTTCTTTTGCAACACGACCGCCATACACATCATTCACCCTTCGAGTTGTTTCCGCAGCACTAGCGCCACGGCGGAACTCGTACTCGTAAATAATGCGATATTTAAGGTTTTCCATTTTGTAAAATGAGTGACGCAAACAGAAAAAAACAGAAGAAAAAAAACAAATGAATGACGATCATCGAAGCACAAATACATGAGTCTATAGCTGTACAAATTTGAATTTGGAATTCCTTACCAAAGAGGAGAAATTCGTGATTAAAGTGGCCAGTACGAAAAACGCCAATTTCATATGTAAGGACCTAATATATCATCATCGTGCATCCTAATCCTAATCATTTCAAAACCAACTTTTACAAAATTATGTTTCTTAGGAATGATTTTTAAATGGTGCCAATGCAGGGCTACCCCTTCGGCGAAGAGTAAATCTGCGTGACGTGTATGCCACTGGTATATTTATGTTCTTTCTAATATTGGACGCGTTTATATCAAATAGTTTTCCCAGCAGAAAATGTTTGTTAGCTAAACATGTGTCACCTGCCTACCTAAGGTTGGTAGTAGGGAGCATAGAAAAAGAAACAAGAGAGAGATTAGAATATAAGTATAATGAATAGAAAGGGTCGTGGATCTCAGACAGGTATGGCAATTTTTGGCAAGCTTCCTTGTTAAGGACTTATCTCCGGTCCGCTAGTAATTGAGTCGATGCTCAGCAGCAGGTCTGCCGTGCAGGGCTCGGCTCCACACCGCCACGCCGGTAGAATTGTCCCAGCTAGATGCTGTGACGTTTGGCCGCGGTCGGTGCTGGAGGTCAGAGGACGGCCGGAGTTCAGTAGTCGCTATAGGTCAGCCACGTACTCGAAGTCGTGTACAGTAACTTCCCTCGTACTTGAAGTCGTCCTTGTACTTGAACCCTGGAAAGCACATGTGCTCCGGTCACAATGGGTCCAGTAAAGTGTTGAGCTGGTGGGTCCACTGTCCCTCTGCTACTGAGCATATTAGGGACTCGCAGAGGGCCTTTAGGGATGTGGCCCGCCAGCAAACAAGAGGTATGCCATAAGGGCCAAAGAGGTAGATGCTGCTGGTGAAGAATTCGCCTCCGCTAAGGCTTCCGCTACCGAGCAAAAGGGACTAGCTAGGCCCTAAGCGAAGGCGAACCACCAGCAGCTCAGAATGCCAAAAGGGCGCAAGTAGGTATGTTGCCGGTAATGATGCTCACAATCCACGAGGTCCGTTCACTACCGAGCAAAAAAGGGACTAGCCTAGGTACCTCGTGAATTGCGAGCTACCAGCAACACCCTTTAAAGTTTGCCAGAAGGGCGTAAAATAAAGCACAGTTGAATGTTGAGAAGCAACATAAAAAACACATAAATTCAACAAGAGAGTTAGCAAGTAAGACACACAATAAAATACAGCAAATAAGGTAGCACATACCACAGGTAGAGAAGTAAGGTTAGTTTTTAATGGCGATGGTCAAGTACACTTTCACTTTAAAACACAAACTTACCCAGATTTTGGGGCTTGTAAGTAGATTAGAATTTGTAGATTTAGTTAACTGAGTCTTTAGTAGTAGTTGCACAGAGGATGGCTGGGGTCAAAGTGATCGCGATTCCTCGTTGAGGAAAGACATCAAGTTGGGCGGATGTCGGGGGCGAATTTCATTACCATATATGGTAACGAAAAAAGCCTCCAAAACCGTTGGCGTCGCAAAGCCAATGACTGCACTTGATTTTGAATTTTTATTTTGATAAACTTCCGTCTATTCGAAACTAACAACCACCATCATGGTATTTTCTGACAGACTCGATTGACATTTGTGATTGTTATGCGCGACCTCTATTGGTGAGTCGCTGAACTACCTCAGCGCGCGGTAGTTAAGGTTAACCTAGGTGCTTTCTAAAGTCAGATGGAATTTAGATAGACGTTTGGTCGTTTGCCTACAGATGGCGCGCTGATTTAAATTAGTATTTAGTGAAATTTTTAATTATTAAGTTAACCGATATTTTTAGATCGGTTACACATGTTACATTTTAGAAACAAAATATATTATATCTGCGTCATACACGACGCCGCCAGCGTAGCAGGTAGGTATTATATGAATGTATGTGTAAGCAATAATAATCAAATCACACATTCATAGTCGTGCATGTGTGAGTAAATTTTAGTTCCGGATTTTGATACCAGAGCAGTCTCTTGACATAACGGGTCGGCATAAAAAATCGTAAAGGGCCTCTCCATTCCCAGTATATTACTTTTCTCTGTGCCATAAAGTAACTTTGTATGTTCTGTCGTAGTTACCATAAAGTAACTTTGTATATTTGTGTCCAGAATATTTTACAAAACCTGTGAACTCTCGCAATAAAGTAAAAAACGGAAGATTTTCTGGATATAATATAGTTTTACTAATACTGAATCAAAATGGATGAGCGTCTGGACTACTACAGCACCGAGGAAATGTTACGGAAAGTTTCGTCCCAGTACATGGTGCGCCACAACGGCTCTGCCGATTCTTTGGAAAGAGAGTCCTCTAGACTATTTTTGAAATATAAAGACTATCATCTGCATCTTGTAGAAAAGGTACAGGTACTGTAGTCAATCATGTACATCTTTTTTGGTTGGGGTTTGAAGTTGGTTTCATTGGTAAATTGTGTCAAAATCTCGACGATATCGAAATTCCATTTCCATTAAATTTGCTTATAAATCTGCCAAGCATGGTAACTACGGCAATATTTTTTATATTGCTGAAAGGTAAGCCTTTGATCACAATCTCACCTGATGGTAAGTGATTGCGGTCAAAGGTGTTATCAGGCTTAACCAACAATTACTGGCACTCAATGATATCTGCCGGAACCAACCGTTAGGTACTTGGCGACAGATTTTCTTCTTGAGAGTAGTCGCTAGCTAGGCGGGCATTTGCAAAATGCCCTAACACCATGCAGTGAAGTTGAAGCCTGCGGCGGGATTCAAACCATTGACCTACTGCGTGGCAGTCCATAGCAAATGCCAGTGAGCCATTACTGCTTCAAAATCCCCACGTATATGGGGATTCGTACCCAAAGGGCAACTTAGAGCCCTATTAAAAGGTTTCCGCTCCTTGTCTGTCTGTTTCTACTTAGATCCGTCCGTATGTCAGCGGTCTCTAGCTTGTAAATAGAATGAGTTTTTAAATTGTATGTGATGGAGTTATGACATTTATGAAATGTGCATATTTTGTGTACACAAAGATGAAATTATGAAGAAAAATATAAAACGTTTTCAGTTTTTTTTCTTTTCTTTTTCGTACATTACATGGTAGCTGAAAAGTAAACTGAACATTATAATGCACTTTAATACATGGGGTATTGTATTTTAAATAAAATAAAGGCAACTGACAAAGTTGCTATTATTATATCATTTTTGCTAAGAATATAATTACGTAATGTTCTCAAAAACTTAAGAGATATTTTACACAATTACAAATTTATTATAATTTAATAATAATCCGTAGAGCTTGCGTTATTGCAAAAATAAAAATATTAAAATGAATATTATTTAGGAAATTACTTTATTACTGTTTAGGAATCGTCTGATGATGTGATAATGCTAAAGATGATTTGTGGTCGATGGTGCTAAAAAGCTTAACTTCGAATAACTACCTCGATAAACATAGCTGCCGGAGCACACCGTGAGACCTCAAGTAAATTGTGCGTTCAAACCAAGGAATCTTCTGCACGGCAGTCCTTAGCCATTGCCAAAAGGTCATCACTGCTACAAATATAACGCAGAATATACAAGCTACTAGGCTGTGATGTGCGTGTTGCTCGCATCTGGCAATCACCGTTGGGTGCCGGGCTAGTAAGATGTGACAAAGGTGGGCAGTGCAGCGCCTTTAAAGGAACACACTGCAATTCACAACACCGCCCGACGGAGAATCCAGAGGAGTTTGCCTTAATCTCTCTTAATGGGCAAGGTCTTTGTTCAACGTTGCACGTTCCGACTTTGGATGATGAACTGGTTCTGGGCCAGATAATTAAGAAGTTGGTACATTTTTATTATCATTCGCATCAGTTTGCGGATAAGTCTTTACAAAATAACAACGACTGGAAAATATATTTAACCATCGTATGGGGATGGGGGTATACTTACCACGTTTCCTAAAAAAATATCTTAAATGTTGAAACAATCTGAACTAATACAATCATCTTTTATAAGCTGCTTAAAACATTCCCTAAGTAGCTTATTATAAATATTCGTATTGGTTCGGATGCCTAGCAAAATCTCTGATACTACTTCTAGGTTAGCCTGAACAATATCTTCGACCTCATCATCACTTACTATCAGGTGAGATAGTGGTCAAAGGCTAACCTATCAGGAATAAAAAAAAAATAAAAAAAAAATATTCCATTAGAGTGTATCTTCGATTTTTGATCGAGGATCATGTACCTAAGCAGCAGCAGCAGCAAAGTAGACGCTCTAGAATGATAAATATTGAAGATTATAGATATTAAAGAGACTGATACAGGGAGTAATTGTGAACTTTGAATTTCTCTCCATGAATCAATGTATTGTTTGATTCTCCTACAGTCTAGCTCACAGTCAAGCTTGTCCATAAGTTCAGGAAACCCGAGATGGTGGTTGACAGTAGCCTGAGATACTGGTGTTGTTTGTTATTTGTATGTGATGGAGTTATGACGCTTTTCCGCAAGTTTTTCACCTACTGTGACAAATAAGTTAGCCTTAGATAAAGAAACAAAAATAAAAACGAAATTTTATATAGTTAATTAATAGCAAAAAATAATTTACATCTGTTTGCTTATGTATAATCCAGGATGAAGTATAAATATGGAATACTTTTTTACATATCGATTGACATAATCTAATGCGATCGTTGCTGTATTGGCAAGTTGGACGTAGTCAATAACTATCAATTCTACGCTACCTAATTAATGGAACAGAATTCTTATTGTAATGCAATATAATGTATTTCACGATGAACAAAACGTTTGTAAATAAAGGATGAAAGAAACTATGTGATGATAGTGATATAAAGAAACTATGTGATGATAGTGTCCATTTTTGGTTTTGTCTTAAACTGCACGTCAATAATTATATGTACTGTTTTTGTAATTACTGTATTGTAATATGTAAGCAATTTTTGAATATTTCAGAAAGAGCTTCCTTCTGAGCGTGTCCAATTACCAGCTTCAAAGATGGAGAGAATGGCCTATTATAGGCAATACGTAAACTCAATTACCAAGACCCAAATAGTGGCTATGCAATCGCAGAGTTTTAACCAGTAAGTAACAAATTGACTGCACTATAATTACTTGAATATATAACGGCACTTTGCAACTCACCAAAGTAAATTATTGTTAGCTTTAAGTACCCATTTTTTGCTCGAAATATTGACAAAAGTAAGATTTGTACTATTATCTAAGGCTTAATTCATAGATGGCGGAAGTTAGTGCACTTTGGTCACTTTAATTTGTTTAATACGATTACACAAAACGTCAGAAAGCCACACATGTCAAAGAAGTTCACTCCTAAAGTGATGAGGTAGTAGATATAGACGACATACATTTCTCACCACCTGAACCTATAAAATGTGTGTATAGATGGGTGAAGTAAACACAAAAATAAATATCAATGATAGACGTAGTCATTTTATGCATGGTGGAAGGGCATCTGGCTAGCTACCACCTTCAAGTAGAAAATCTCGCCAAGCACCTAACGCTGTGTTCCGGCAGAAGTCCTTGAGAGCCAGTTAGCAACTTTGTAAATTACAGGCACATGAGACTTAACAACTATGTCTCAAGGTGACGGGCTCAGTGCATTTCGTGACTTGTGACGAAATGCATCTGTTATAAGCAGAGATTAGTCCGCTTACCATCAGGTGGGCCTCGAGCTTGTTCCGTCACAATAACATAAAAAAAAACTGTCTCATCTATTCAATATATCACATCTTCGCCAGTGCACTCTGTGTCTCAATTCACAAGGAAGTCGCAGCAGCCGTTGTTTTACTATCAATAAGTTTTCGACTTTGTCTCTACAATCTGATGAAGATAATAATGTGGAGGTAATAGTTGCTATTGTGCTCAACAATAGCTGCTATTACCTTCACAAGATGAATTTCTTTCAATGATCCTGACTTTGCTTATTTAAATTTTTATTATTTTGCAGGGTATTCTGGTTTTATATTTTCAACATACTTTTGAAGAGCTTGCCACATACATACGTACACATTTTTTTGGGGACATATACTCCCGGAGACCACATATTCATCCCAAAAATGATTCCGTTTATTTATGGTGACTTTTTCCATTCTACATAATATCATTTTTCTATAATGCTTATTTTTGTTTGTGTTGTATACATTATACTAGGGCCTTTTCGTAAAACAAAGACTATTCACAAAAAGTAAAGACTGGCAGGCGTACATTATATTTTATGGCCGCGTTAAGGCAATCAACAAATACTGCTTGGCTATGCAGTAACACCCAAAACTGTATCGCAGCATTGTAGATCATCGCTCTGATACAATTTCTATGAAGGTGCGTGCATAAGTGGTCTAAGTAGAGAATCAACTGCAAATTAACTTCACTGCATGAATATCAAATTTGTCGCAAGATACTGCGGTGTATGGTGATCTTGAAACCCGAATTTGCTTACTCCCATTTTATTACTAACATTTAAAACGTTACGTAGTTAAAATACATAAGACAATATATAGATAAAAATAATTAATGTACAGAACTAATAAATGTAAATTATATACAATAATTCTTTAATATTATTTATTTATATAAATAAATAATAATAAATGTAAATTATATACAATAATTCTTTAATATTATTTATTTATATAAATAAATAATATTAAAGAATTATTGTATATAATTTACATTTATTAGTTCTGTACATTAATTATTTTATATATATATATATATATATATAAAGGATTGTACTAAATTTTCACGGAAAGGAACAAAAGATGAATTTATATGACAAAAAATCATGAATTATTTAGCGTGCTAGGTAAAAGATCGGATTTGGTATTTAAACGAATTTATTATTTGGGTCAATCTAATGGATATTCGGAGCGCGTTCTTTATACGTCTGGATTCAGCAGTAAAACATCCGTTATAAAAAAAGTTCTAGATTACACAAAACGTCAGAAAGCCACACATGTCAAAAAAGTTCACTTCTAAAGTGATGAGGTAGTAGATATAGACGACATACATTTCTCACCACCAGAACCTATAAAATGTGTGTATAGATGGGTGAAGTAAACACAAAAATAAATATCAATGATAGACGTAGTCATTTTATGCATGGTGGAAGGGCATCTGGCTAGCTACCACCTTCAAGTAGAAAATCTCGCCAAGCACCTAACGCTGTGTTCCGGCAGAAGTCCTTGAGAGTCAGTGAAATTACAGGCACATGAGACTTAATAACTATGATGATAGTATTCGATTTTCTGATGACCTAAAACTGTATTTTGTCTTATTCAGAAATTAAAATCATTTCTACAAATAAAGAGGAGTAAGTTATTGCCTTACTCCTTTTTATTTGAAAATTATATTTTACAAAAAGTGAAAGGGTATAATTATTCCGGAAAAGGGAAGTAGGCAGCCATTTGAGCTTTGTACGAAAGAGAAACGTCTTTGAAAATACGTGGTGGTACCGAAAATAAACCTTATGCAATAGTCGCTGAAGCTTATTCAGCTGGTCTTCCGTGAGATGTATATATCTAAGTAGCAGGCATGAGCATAGTCAAGAATCGTGAGAAGGAATGATTGTGCTAGTGTATCACTGCCGTCCTTATGAAAAGTGCAATAACTTACTCTAGGTAACTTGGGAGAAAAACGCGTTTGAAAATTTAAAAATTGTTTTAAGTGTATCTCTGTCCCTATGTAAGGTATCAACTTGAAACTTTCACCAGATTGTAGATAAAAATGTCAAGCATATTAACAGGTATCTCAAAATAGTAAATTATGTTATTCAACCTACTTAAATTACAACATTGTTTTTATGTTTAAAACTATTTCATAAATTGTGTAAACGATTACCAGTCATAACCACAATAACTAACATAGTTATTGTACTTATTGTTAATAAATCAACATATTGCTATTTAGATAAGCAGATGCTTCTGAATAGTCTGTATAGTAGTTCTAACCATTAGTGCAATATTTGTCTGACTTATTGCGGTTTTAAGTAGAGTTTAATGAATTTTATTGAATGTGATTCAAATAAAAGGCGTTATAATGTAAGAGAATGTTTAATGTTGTACATAAAATGAGGTTCATTTATTTTAAAAACATACGAAAAGCTTAATCTTAACACTTACACATCACTGTATGAATTAATGACTATAAAATAAGGAACTTTTAAGTACCAAACCTAAAATAAATCTCACTCATAATCATTTGTGTGATAAATTATACAAAAGTAATCATAATATTAATTATTATATTTAAGGCACAATGAGATCAATCTTTCAATCAGTCTTAAAAAAATTATATACGACAATCTTGGATTGAACTTTGCTCAATCCAAATTTGGCACCTGTGAGATTTCAGGTAAATTTAACCAGAACTCTCGTCTTGTTAAAGGCATTAAAGGCACTAAATCTGCTATGATTCTTTGCTTGCGCTCTTTGGTAATACCTCTGGAAGAAGTTTTGTTTTCAACCGTTGGAAAACATTGTTTTTTTTATATTTTTACTTGAAGGAAATCAAGTTCTTTCCAATCACAATCGTCATGCTTCTCCTTATACTTTAAAGTAAAAGCTCCTCTATCTGCCCTGACCACCATCATGTGTTTCAAATACACCCTTGGTTCCGTATTTCTTATTTTATGTTGTGAAGAAAAATCTTCGTAACAGTAGAAATCAGATATTGTCATGACTTTTACTATGTTTTTGTTTGAGTTACTCATTTTCACCGCGTCTACGAAGTCCTCAAAGTCATAAACCTTTTTTTTCTTTGTTAAGGATTTTTCGACTTGATGATGGAAGTGGTCGGCAGACATGTACGTATGGCCAGGCTCAAAATATTTGACTGTTATAGATTCTGCAGAAATGAGTTCGCTGTTTACTGTGTTCACCAAAAAACTCATGAACGCCCAATTTTTATTTTGGGCCGCACAGTTATCAGCCCATAATACGACATTTTTTGCGTCACGTTTGTGTGTTAAAAAGGACCTAAGGGCAGATATTATGTCTTCCTGGCTTCGTCCAGAGATAGTCTCGTTCCAAACTACGGCGTAAGGTACACTCGTATCGCTGGTTTTTCCCAGGGGAACAAAGCTTTTGTTAAACGCTATTATACGTGGACAAAATATGGCACTTTTGAACTGCTCCATGCGAGGCAGCATGATCACTTTTTGAAGATCCACAGAAAAGTACATATTTTCTTTGTCGGTGGTGGCCTGTTCCTAATCTTTTTTGTATTTTTTTCATGTGATGTATGTTTAGTGTTTTCCAAACAAGTTTCACAGTCAACTTGTGAACATCCAGTGTGTAGTTTAAATAGAGCACATTGCTCACATTCTTCATGGCCGAGATTACAAAAGGATATATTCATATTCTTTAAGACTCTACGATATGTCTCGAACGATACTTTCATATCGGGATATTCTTCCATGAAGGAGCGGTGCATCATAGTTATAGTCACGTCGCTTGGAATGTAAAGCCTTAATGGGGCATGTTCGCGACGATAATGCGCGCTAGTAGGTTCATACTTCTCAATATGTTCTCTGATTTTGTTTTTGTTTATAACATTTTTACGTTCATAGCCTCCCCTTTTGTCTTTTTGATTATCTATTTCTTTACTGAGTGCCATGTGAATATGCGTATTATTTTGTGAGTTATACCCAAGTGTGGTTAGAAAAAAGGTTTTACAAACGGCATTTTTTTCATATTTGAGCATAAAATTATATTTATACGAAACGTTTCTCTTTTTTATATTTCCTACTGTCTCTTTAGTTCTATTCTTCACATCACTCGGTTCGACCATACCTTTGATGAACAATCCTCTTGCCTCCCAATTTAATTTTAAATACCGATCATGTATATATCTTTCCGGTCCTCTTCTGTAAACTTAGCAGTACAATTTTTACGACATTTCTCAGTGCATGGTGGTTTCAACGCCAGTTTCTCTTCACCATTTTCTTTTTTACGTTTTAAACGTTCTGAAGCTGGAGTATCAAACCTCTTTCTTTTTCTAGGCAAGCCCGATTTTGTAAAACCTTTTTCATTCTCAGATGCTTCTTTTTCAAGTGCTGTTACAGGTCTAGCTCTAATGATACATCCGTCAGAAATAGCATCAGTATCAACATGTTGATTGACTGTTGAAATATCAATTGTTTCATCACTTAGTTGAATAGTCTCAATTGGGCCTGGTGTTTCCTCCTGATCCTCAGATATTTTGTTATGAATTTCAGCATTAGTTATGACAATGGATGACAAAGTATTATTGCAGGTAGATAAGTCACTGTCTGAATCAATATTAGAATCAGGGCAATAATCCTTGTCTTTGACGCTATCATCCGAATCTCCAAAGAAATTATCAGCAGTTTTATCATTGTTCCAATCATCTTCGTCAGAAAATGGAAGGCTTTCGTAACACGTTAAAGTAAAACGAGTAGACGGTGCAGGCTGTGCTTTCTCATGAGCTTTATGCATAAATTTGCTAAGATCAAATGTTTGAACTATTTGAGAAGAGTTACTGTATTCGTTTTGAAAATCAAAAATCGGTTTAAAATCATTGTAATCATAAGGACGGGACCAAAGATTATTTATATCCGTCACAACACACTCTCTTTGAATAACAGGTGATTTAATTATAGGTACATCATATATGTTTTTTTTTGTATTTTGAGTTTGGGATGAATCGCCTGTCTTCGAAATCGCCAAAGCTATAATTTTATCGCACCTGGACATTTTGCTACCTGTAATAAAAAAAAAAGTGTTTTTAGTGCTAAATTCCAAATAAATTTAGAGATGTCCGAATAATTCATCTAAGTAGGTAAATTAAAAAATGTATATAAGGGACATCATCCACGCAAGGTCTTCAGGTCCCAAACTAGGCAAAACCTGTGCTTTGGTATCCCGATGACTACATGCATACTTATATACATAATAAACACCCAGACACAGGTTAAACAGACATGTTCATGCACACAAACGTTTGACCCGTCCGGGGATCGAACCCGAGACCAGCGGCGCAGAAGGCAGGGTTGCTACCAACTGCGCTAACCGGGCAGTCGATGTAACTGAACTCATTGCTTAACTAATTACATGCATACATCACTTATAATATTTGGAACACGTGTTCAAAAGTTGATATAGACATATACAAAAACTGTGCAGTTCTGATAAAAGGTACCTATTACAAGCTTATACAATACATGTTATTGATATACTCCTTCTTCGAAGTTGATTATGAATTCATAAATAGTTACGTATTATTACTAGAAACGCTCCGCTGCATTGGTAAAAATAGCATATCTGCTTGTTCAAAGTTTAAACTATCTGTGTACCAAATTTCAAGCAAATCTTTTCAGTCATTTAAGCGTCAGGAACAGAGAGACCTAATACTACAGTTAGCGGAGTCGCGGGCGAAAGCTAATCCAAACAATGCATACAACTCGCGCGAGTTAACTCGCACTGATGACGTAATCAAAGACAATTTAAGGAAATAAAGAGGAGAGAGAGGCGCACTCCAGCGGACCATCTTGTTACCTAATTCACACGATTTATGTTAATGCGCGAATTGATAATTTTTGGCGGTTTTGTTTTGAGATGCTTATCGCGCACATTTCTAATATATTACTTATTCAGATAAAAACAATAAATGAGAGTTAAGCACTTACGCGTAAATGCGTTGTCGCGTTGTGAGTGGCGACAGCAACACGGAGACGTCCGGCTTGCTGGCAGCGCCGCGCGCGACTGAGACACACTGATCTAGCTTGCTCCGAAAAGTATAATTTGCTAACCAAAAACGCATTAACTAGTTGAAATATTGCAATTTACTTTGCGTAGGTACACTGTTTTTGCTTGTTTATTCTAATGATAAACGCCATAACTTCACCATTTACCTTAAAATATAAGTGAACTTTCAAATAACTCGCCAACTTTTCTTAATATAAGTGCAATAACGCGTACTTATTGTACTTATGACTTGTAGACGATATCACAAAAAATAAATTAATCTAAATAAAAATGTAATAACTCTAAGTTATTGTACTTATGACTAGTAGATGAAGGCACAAAATAAAGATTTTTCTTAGATAACTGTAATAATTTTAAGTTATTGTCTTTATGGCTAGTAATTATGCCTTACATATTATGACTACGCTAATAAAGATAAATATATTCATAGTTATTGTAGTTTTAGCAAGTAATTCAACATCGAATTTAGACTTTACCTTACCTCAACTCAAGTTATTGTGGTCTTTTTGAGTAAACGAACACCAAATTCCTAATTTATTGCAGTTATGCTTAGCGAAAACTCAGGATTTTTAATAGATACGTAAAAACTGTCTAAGAAGAAAATGTAGAGCTTTTTTTTCTGATCACGAATATGTATATAACTCAATCTGCCCCAAAAGTCGAGTTATTGCACTTTTCATAAGGACGGCAGATCACATAGTGTATCAAATCAACAGTATTGAATCAAAGTTCTGCGCTTCTTTTAAAAACTTCTTATCGTCAAGCTTTAGAAGTGAAACTCTTTGCCGACAGAGTTACACCAAAATCCCGTTAGGATTTATTATTCGCACGATCTATTATATATATTAGTCGAGGTTAGTCAAACTTATAATTATTATATTGTTTGATTTCAATTTTATGGAATATAGCCAACAGTAGTTGAAATTTAGGATTTAAAATTTTTTGATGCGTTTATTTTATAAGTACTTACTTGAACCCATCTACTTTAGTACTTATGTATTGTAGAAAGTAATCAGAATATCACTCAGTTTTGATTTAGTTACCTGCACAAAAACCATACAAATAAAAAGTATTAGATACATTATATAGACGAACTCTTTATTGAAACACCATAGTTTATACAAGTGTAACAAATAAATAATAAAACATACTTAAGTATTTCGTACATCAAAAGAAATGTTGCAATAATATTTTTATTGAGTTTCATTTATTACATTATTGAGATACATAATTCAATTCTTTGTACGAAAAAGAGGTCTATAAATTAAAAATATAGTTTTCAATGAATCATTATATTTTATCATATTATTTTTCTAATTTGTAGTCAATTAACAACTCATCAGTCAGGTAGTCCAGTGCACCGACTAAATAAAATGATCACCCATAAGGCTGGCTAATCTTAATTATTTAAGTGAGATTATATTCTGAGATTATATCTTACTATTATGATAAATTGAAAATGTATCTATGTTTAGTGCCCTTTCATCTGAAACGGCTGCATTTATTTGGTTAATTTCCATACGAATATAAATTTCTTATTCAATCATTTACTACGAACTAGATACTCTCAGAAACATGAATATTATGGTACCGATTATATATAATGCTACATATATTTTTACAATTAATCTTATTTTACACAAAGAAACATTAGCGTGTGCAAGTTTTTTTTTGCATGGTGGTAGGGCATTTTGCGAATGCCCGCCTGGCTAGCTACCACCCTCAAGCAGAAAATCTGTCGCCATGCACCTAACGGTGTGTTCCGGCAGCTGTCCTTGAGAGCCAGTAATTCTAGGTTAGCCTGAACAAACATCTTCGACCACATCATCACTTACCATCAGGTGAGATAGTGGTCAAAGGCTAACCTATCATGCATAAAAAAAAAATGCAGTCAGTGAGCAGCCCAATAGGACGTTTTATTCACAAAACGGTAGTAGGTCTCGAGCACAATGCCAATACGTAAAAGGTACTGTTCCTCTTCATTGTAGTGTGTAGTGCAATAATAATACTATCTTTGTGATAACTCGATAGACATGAATTATCTTGATCACTGCCGAAAGACTAAAAAAAAAACGAAATTATTTCAATAAATTTATTTAATTAAAATTTTACATTAAAATTCATAACTAAAATTATGTCTAATTTCGGACGAGGTAGGTACCGAACTGAGGTAGTGGATGCGGGGCTCCACGAGGCAAAAGTGCTGCAACTGCATTCGGCCGGTCACATACGCCAATTGATTGACCCCAATTACAGTTTCTGTCAAAGTTGCATAGGTAGGCATAACGTGTGTGTGTAGGGCACGTAACACATGATTTACGGTATGTTTACCGATATTTATTATTTTATTTCCGAAAAGGCCCAAAGTATTTAGCTTATAGCTTATACATTATTTATTATTAGAATTATATATATCTGTCTAAAATGGGTACTTGCAAAAGGATGAACGTGATACCGTACATAGTCTTACAGGTGCACGTTGTCTATAATAGTAGATTATGATACAAGTGAGTATAATGAGCAAGTTGCTCACGAGTTTCATACGCACTTTATCAACACCCTTGCGAGGGAAAAAAATATATTGCACAAATGCGATACAAACATCATACGATAATTATGGAAAATAGCGCGCAAGTTTATTTTTGCGCGCGTCAAATGTATGATGGTAAGATTACATATAAACCTCTTTGATGTTACAAATCTGTATTACCCGATTAAATTGAAAAAGCTCTCTTTACTCGCATATAATTTTCAGTTAGGTACTAGCTTAACTTTGTAGGGATAAATTACCAGATTAAATTGAAAATACTCTGTTTACTCGCATATAATTTGCAGTTAGGTACTAAGTTAACTTTGTAGGGATAATTCTATTACGCACTAGTGTATAATATAATTATGCACGAGGGTGTAATAGTTCGGTTTATGGCCCTAAGAACGATATAATAAAGCTCACTTTACGAGCAAGGGTGTTGAAAAGTAGATAAAGGTTTACTTCAGGTGGATTTTGTTTGTTTTTATGTTTTTCATAGTTAAAATAGTATCTTAACTATGAAAAATATAACAACAAAAAACACGTATTTGTTATAATTAGCTACGAAATCTGCTTGCAGAAGCTTAAATAAAAACTTGACGGATTAATAAATACCAAAAACAATTCTTACTCTGAACTATGAATCTATGAAATATCTGAACGAAGTAACTCCCTGTATATGAAATCATGCATTCATTTTAAACACAAACAATTTACTATCATGGATTTGCTGCGTTCAGAAGAAAATTAATATATAAACTGAAAATCAAGAATATTACTGTATTATTCAAGCTTTAGTTTATACTTAACCACGTTATTGTGGCGACTGCTTGGTAGTATAAAATATAGGAAAAATATATTAATCACACCGCTGCGTGTAACGAAATCGCCCTTTTTTTTCCAGGTTTCAAGTTTGGTATGCTATTGACGTCATTATTCGAAATTTTGACGTATCTAGAAACTGTTGTCTATCTTCTTGCATATATTATACAAGGTGTGACGCAGAAAAGCCCTTGGAATAGGTAGAGAATTTTATATTTTTTTTAAAACATAAATCAAGCTTCTTCTATAATATTTGCTCATTGGATTTTTTTATTGGATTAGTGGGCAAACGTACAGGTGGCTCACCTGGTGGTAAGTGATCACCGTCGCCCACGATGCTGAGCTGAAAAATGCAAATTTCTCCGATATTAAAAGACACAGATTTTATATTTTAGGAAACACCGTAGCAATCAATCGACAATTTATCTATGATTTTAGCTTGTTTGATGCTGATCATCATTAACATAACCACCTTATATCCGTCAAACGTTTCTCAATGACGGCTAAAATAGAAACTGCCTCTTGAGAGAAGGCGCAGAAGTAGACAATTATGCTTGTTGATGACTTTTTACTTGAGGGTGGAAAGACAGATGCGCATTGGGAATGTGCACTAAAGCCATGCTATGAACTTAAAACAGCAGAACGACTTGACTCACCTGTTGTGTTTTTGAAATTTGCGATACCATTATGTAAACCTTAAAAAAGTCGTATTATCATAAATTGTACACATGTTTTTCGACAGACGATCAAGTATTTGCTATTGTTGGTTTTTTTTTCAGAAATACTACCTACACCTGGAAGAACATAACTGTATACTCTTATGATATTGAAGGTTATCGCAAAAAAATGAATGAATCATGGACTTTTCGTTATGATTTCACTGATAGTAGAGGAGAAAATTTTCAATTAGCTCAAGTAAAGTATTATCAGTAAGTTGTATTAATATAGCCTGCTATTTATATTCTACAATGTTAATTATCGTGTGGGACCAATACGCACTTGAATAAGTTTTTCTAAAGAACTACTCTCGTTTTGTTGAAATTTGTGTGCGAAATTTACATGTTTTGTAGATTATAGTTCAAGGCGAAGAAAAACTTTAAAGACCTCGGATATTCAGAAACTAACCCAATCTTCATGCCTCAGCTTGAGAACGGAACGTGTGTTTTACTCTAGCTTCCTCAGGTGAAAGTACTAAATTTTGAATATGCCAAGTTTAGGATCTTATATTAAAGCAACTTTAATTACATATGAAATACCGTCACCATCCTTTTTGTGATTGTAAGTGTGATAGTGACCCTATATATTGCTCCACGTAAAAAGATAAAGATGACTTCATTGTCATTATCGGTTCTAAAACAGTACACTCCATTATCATCACCTGGAAGATGTCCACTGATGAACAAATTCTCCCGAACAATTGTTTTGTGGGTCAAAAGCCACTCGCGTCCGTAGGATATATCCTCGGGACCTCACACGTAACCCACGGGTGGTGCTAAGCATGGTGACTTCTGATTGGTGGAAGGCTTTGGCCATGATAAATCAGCCACTGGATAAAGCTGTATCGCCAAGTTGGTTCAGCCGTGTTCCGGCACGATGTTCGATGCAACCGTTAAGGAAGGCAGGTTGATGCAGTTGTGTTGAAAGACGTGCAGAAAACCTATTTGGATCCTTTTGTGAATAATAGACCCTAAAGCCTCGAACAGCGTCGCAAAGTTATCGAAAAAAAATGACGCCCTTCCAGCTTGTTTGTTTCCCGAGGGCTGTAATCTGGAAGTTTTCAAATTTAAAGTGAATAGATATCTTTAAGGCAAACATGTTCCGGCGTCAACTGCATCGACGTTTACCATCAAGTGAGACTGCGTAGTAACTTTTGTCTATTTAAAACAAAAAGAAACATAGAACCGTTAATCAACGGCTATTAGTCAGTTGTAACCATTCGGTATCAGCAATTCTTACGATGTCCCGCTATATTTTCTGGTGTAATGTGGTAACCACTCAATAGCCAGGCACTGTTGCTTGCCTACTGCCACTGCAACTTGCAAATTCTTAAAGCTATGTCAGTAACTTTGATTCTTCGGCGAATATCCTCATTCCGGTTTTTGTTATGCAAATAAATAAACGAAAATAGCTCTTACCCATAGCTTGCTGAGTGACTCTGAGCTTGTACGCAAGTGCCACACTAAAATGCCATAAGGCATCACTGGCAACACACACTGGATGAAGAATTTGGTCTTCAGGCTCTGTGGGATGTTTAAAGGCATGTTGCAACCTCGTCGAAGTTGCACTAACCTTACTATACAGTCGGTCTGTTCTCAATATAATGGTCAACAATTAATGGTGTACTGAGTTTCAAACAACTCTGCCATAATGACTATCTATTCAGCGAAACGAAAGTGTGTTTGCAATAAATTAGGAGAAGAAACGTCTCTCTGCTTCACGCCTCGTTGCAGTTAACTGGTTCCGTACTCTTGTTTTGTTGTCGAATCGAAATTGTGGCGTATTAATACAAAAACTTTTAACTCTCTCTCACTTTGATATTGTATATCAATTATAATAATTATAATAATTATAGTCATTTCGTATCGCTGCTGAAGAGACTGCAGTACCGCCTAGTTTTTGAATCGAAAGCTTTTTCAGTGTTTACTAACGCTAACACCACAGCCGATTATAATCTACAAAGATCTTGTCATCTTTTTTGACGAACAGGACCACTACACTTCTGCTCCATGCTTCAGACGTTATACATTCAAGAACGACGTAATTAAATAACTTTTATCTCCGAGTAACCGTTTTCAACAAGCTTTGTAGTAATTTTGTCATAACCATCGTTCCATCATTTCACTCCACAAGGTTTAAAAACTATCGTTTAATTGAACTAGATTATAACACCAAGGTTTAAAAAAATATTTGCAGTCTTTTCTATATGTTACTGTATATAATATGTTGTTTCCTCATTTGAATATGTGTTATATTATATTTTTCATTTCAGCGAGTTTAGTTTTATAGTGAACATAGAGACGCGATATCTGTATATGATACTTTTATGGACAATAATGATATATTTATATAAAAATTGCATCACAAAAAAACTTTTTTGGAAGGTAAGGTATACATATCAACTTATATTTTATTTTATGATTAAGTAAATCACTAACTTAGAGATTACAACTTCGTAATAATAGTACTCAGGAGAATTGTACTCGTTGAAAGTCGTCGAGGATAATTCAACAACAATCGGAGCTCAACTAAGATAGCTGATGTAAGTGATGCCATCTTACCTATGTCTACAACTTACCTTGACTTTACTCCGTAGTCCTTTCTATTATAGCAGATCCTACCACCGACATTTCTGAATCTTTGTCCAAGCTAAGTTACACAGTAATTAGAACAGGCTAGTGAATACTATATTATAATAAATTATTAAAATTCTAAAATGAATAATGAAAAAAGACGGTTAGCCTGATAGAAATGAGAGACTAGAATTATTTACAACATGACCGTTATTAGATAATTATGATGTTGATAATTTAGTTTAAGTTACATAACCTTCCATGAAAAAAAATATATACGTGTATTATGTGGGGGACACGATGACCACCGGCGAAGTGGACTGTATTTTTAATGGTTCAGTTCTTCGATGTAGTCACTGGATCCCTTCTCACATATGGGGTGCTGGGGTTGTTTTAAGCTGTTAAGAAGAATAAATAAAACTGCCGTATAGATGTTAGTGACGAGAAGAGCGGGAGTCCTAATTGGGTGCGGAGAGAGACTTCTATACTCGACGGTGGCACGGTAACGAATGAACATAGTTTTCACCTCGTTTCTTCTTTGCACGGAACAGTGAGTTCCGCACGGACGCGGTATCGGGCATTGTGAGCCCCTGCCTGCGGTAGTCCTGCGCCGTTTGTTTAATAAACAGCCGGGTCGTCGTGGTATTGTAATGTCAGCTGATGCTGACATCCTCTTCTATGTTTGGGGTATAAGGTCGAGTCCGGAATCTTCAGTCTCCCTAGTCAATAACAGTCCACCGAGTGAATCCCCCTTCCGGGAAGCCCAGTGAGCAAGTCATTTGGGAGACGAGAAAGGGCGCGCCCAAGCCGGCCCTGTGGCCGGGGCGTCGTGGCAGCGTTGAGGGTCCAGTTCGCGCTTCCTAGCGGCAGGAAAGGAGCCTGCCCACCCCCGCTAATACCAGCGGGATGGAGTCGGTTCTCTCCCTGAGCAACTGCAGCACGTCCTGGAGAGTGCAGAGGGCGGTCTCGATGACTTCGAGCTCCGCCGGTGTCCTTGTCTTCTTCTTGGATGATGTCTCGCTCTCGCGTGGGAGTAAGACAGGTGTTGGTGGCTGTTTTGTGTGCACCGGAGACCCATGTGTTGTGATTTCCGCGCGCTTGGTTTGGGCGGCTGAAGCTTGGGCTGGCGGTTGAGCGGTACCCTGCCGCGGGCCCTTCTTCTTCTTCTTCTTCTTTTTGTGTGTCCTCTTTGTCTCTTCAAGGCCTGCTGCGCGGGCTGGCGGGTCGTTGGCGCCGGCCTTGAGGGAGGTAGTGGTTGTCCTTGACTTGGTAGGGGCTGTTGTTGAGGGCGCGGTAGCGCACTCACTTGCGGTTGTCTTCTTGGTCGTGGTGGTGGTGATAGCCATTGTGCCTGCGGACCTGTTCCGCGCCTGCTCACGGAACACAGCTGCATAAAGTTATAAAGTCGAAACCACCCTGGCCCGATCAGGCCTCACGTCATGTTTACCTTTGTCGCCCAAGCCCTAATTCTGTTGCGCTTGATGTTAAAAGTACATAGAGGTTACATTGCACCCTAATTCGAGTGCACCTGATCCTAACTCGGCAATGTCCCTACTGTGAAATTACATTGCTGCAAGAGTGTTGCTGTAAATATTGCTGTGCTATAGTTTTTAGCAAAATTTCCAGTAAGGTGCAATTTTTGTTGCCCGCTTACGAGGCCTTTAACTGTGTCCGCTGAGTTGGCTAAAACCGGCTTAACATCCGGAGGCCTACACAATATTATTTTTTCCCGAAAACGTTTTTTGTTATTATTTTAGTTTTGCTTTTGATAGGTTTATTTACTTGGTATAGTTTAGAAGTAGTTGAGAATATTTATTTCGAGATTTTGCGCTGGTGCGTGTTTGTAGGGATAAATGTATGGGGAGAATGTTTTATTTGAACACTTCCCTTTACCGTAGAGTAATACAATTTGAATTCCGTATAGCTCACAATGTTTGAATTATAACGATTGAATAAATAAAAACTTTACATTTAACAACCAGCATGTGGCATCAGGTCGGGACAAATATTTTGAAGTAGTGATGGCTCAGTGGCATTGGCTGAGGACTTCCGTGCAGCAGGTCCATCGTTCGAATCCCGCCGCGGGCTTGAGCTTCACCGCATGGTGCAAGGGCTTTTTGAGAATGCCCGCCTAGCTAGCGACCACCCTCAAGTAGTAAATCTGTCGCCAAGCACCTAACAGTGTGTTCCGGCAGCAGTAGTTGAGAGCCAGTAAAATTACAGGTACATGAGACCTAACTGTACGTCTGTGATCAGTGTGACGGACACAGTGCAAGTCGTCGTTGACGAAATGCGTCTATTATAGGCAGAGGTTAGTCCACTTAACATCAGGTGGTCCTCAATCTTGTTCCGTCACAATCACATTAAAAAAAAGTGTGTTTATGTTATACAAAAAAATATTTCAAACAATGTCCAAACCTTATCCTTGAAGTTTTTTTAATAACATTATTGACTTGTAGTCAATTGTAGTATACTCATGCAAAGTCTTGTTAGGCCAATAAATGTAAAAGTAGTTACGAGATTATTTATACTTGACGTAATATTTTGGCGCCAAAAAGTTATTTGAGCTGGTTTAAGATTTAATTTCATGATTTAAAATATGTAATTTGGGAGTACACCTCACGAGCCGCCGATTTGATTCTCTGCTCGTCTTTTTGCGGACAGATCACGCACTCATAGCTGTGCATGTAGCAGTGAAGTTTTATTCTGTTTTATGCTATTTATTTACGTGATAGCACAATATTTCAATAAATATAGTAGCGACATACCAGATGAGATGTTTCTTTATGATAATAATGTTCAGGGTGGCCAGCAAATTGCAGATCTGTTTTCTGTATATTTTCACTCCACCTTTCAACAGAACACTAGTTCAAGGCAACCCATAAATGTCAGTGAACATCAAAATGATCACCCATCCCTTAATTCTTGTTTCTTTACAGAATCTCAAGTACTGGCATCACTTAAATCACTCGACCACAATAAAGGACCTGGTCCTGATGAAATACCTCCTGCATTTCTAAAGTCTTGCTCGTCTAACTTGGCAAAACCCTTACAGTTGATTTTTAATAAGTCTCTAATGTGTGGAACTTTCCCTTCAAAATGGAAAGTAGCGCATATAACCCCGATTCACAAAAAAGGGGACTATGGTGTCTCTCTAACTTCCAACCGATCTCAATCCTCTCAGCAGTAGGCAAACTTTTTGAATCCATGGTCCAAAAGATAATTTCTTTTCACGTAAAACCACTGTTTATTCCCCAACGACATGGATTCTTAGCTGGCAGGTCAATCACATCGAATCTCGTTGATTTCGCCACTGATATTACACAGGCTTTCACAAGTGGTCATAAGGTACATGCAGCCTATACAGATTTTTCTAAAGCCTTCGATGTTGTTGACCACCAGTTACTGATCCAAATGCTGGGTCAAGCTAGAACTTGCGGGTCACTGCGGTGGTGCGAGTCTTATCTTAAGAATCGCTCACAAATTGTGAAAGTTCGCGGTTTTAAATCTGTACCGAAATTGGTACCATCAGGCGTGCCGCAGGGTTCCCATTTGGGTCCTTTATTTTACTTGATCTTTGTAAATAACTTGTACTGCAATTTAAACTCCAAGTTTCAAATGTTTGCCGATGACTTAAAGATATATCGGGAAATCCAGACTCCCCTAGACCCCGAAATATTACATCGTGACTTGAATACGATTAATGACTGGTGCACTTGCAATAACATGGAGTTAAACTCCTCAAAGTGTTTTTATCAAAAATTTTCCAGGAAAAGATATCCAACCAAAGCAATCTATTATATAAATGATATGCCACTTGAGGAGGTCAATTCCATGCGCGATCTTGGAGTTATTGTCGACACCAAATTAGATTTTAGAGAACATATTGACAGTATTTGCAAAAAAGCTCCCCGTCTGTCAGGTTTTGTAATTAGGCAGACTAAATTCCTCAAGGATCCAGACGTATCAAAATTGCTTTTCAACTGCTATGTGCGAAGTCAATTGAAGCTCGGTTTGGAACCCGTCCTACAAAGAACATATAGAGGTTGGAAAAACTTCAATCTAGATTTATGTACCATCTTTCATTCTCAAAAAATCTCTGTCGCATACTTGATAGTTATGACTCAAGACTGGCACATTTCAATATGTCTCCCCTCCAAAAGCGAAGAGACATTGCGGATATAATGTTTCTACATAAACTAATTAACGGATTTATCGATAGTTCTCTTTTGCTGGAACATATAAAATTAGCTATTCCACGTTCTTGTAGCCGTCTCCAAAATAGAAAAACGTTCAACCTACCTAGAACTCGCAAAAACTATGGTCAGAATTCATCACTGTATCGCATTTGACATTCATATAATACTATATGTCAGGACTTGGATATATTTGACCTCTCGGTACCTAGTTTCAAGCAGAAACTTCAAGAATTAGTGAATTCTTGGGATAGGACCCGAGAGGCTGATATACTAAGTCTTCCTAATTTCTAAATTTATTAAGTGTGATTTTATTTAAGTTTCTCACTAAAGTACCTCAATTTTGCATGCTGTGTCCACTTCGAGAAGATGACACTCGCCCTACACATGTTTTTTTTTGTTTCTCGGGTTAAGCATAAAGAGTGTATCCAGTTTTGTGGACCAAATAAAAAAAAACAATAATTTATAAGTCAGATGTGTATATCCGAAACAAAAGTGTAGCAACATAAGCAAATTTTTTGTGTTTGACGCTGTTTAAATTCAATTTGTTATTTTTTTAGATTTTCAATGCATTACAAGCCTGTATATTTATGATCGAAGCAATTGTATTCCTGTATTTATTAAAATCTTCTAACGAAGAAGATTTTGTGTATATCCCATCGCAACAAAATTATTTATCACAGAAGCTGTCGGTAAGAAAATTTTCTTTAATATTTTTTTTCCCGTTTACGTCCTGCATATACTCGCACTTACATTAACACTTCATTGCCGGTGATAACGAAAATAAAACAATCCATACAAACCTGTTAGCCACAAGTTTTTTACAAGCCTGTTTCCATACACTTTTACACCCTATGTCCAGGTTAATATATTCTTTATTAATGAAATACTAACTTTGTTGTAAACTATTAACTGTTTACAACTTCTAGGCATCAATATTTATATCAATATATCATAGGCATGGAAAAACGTACATAAACGAAGCTTATGATAAAAGCAGGGTGCAAACCACCAACTGCTAATGGTCACGGTCAAGGTAGCGTCCAAGCATACTGCATATGCCAGTACCGCTGCTTATAATGTTCCTATATCTGAATAAATATGAAACTTCACTTTAAGGGATTTCTATAGTTCCATAATGTTTGATTATGTATCCAAGCATCGCGGTAGTCTACCCCGCAATACTGAGTTCCTTACACTGATGACCGTAGTCCTCCTTGTCTCTACTGCCTGCGTGTTTTAATAACCAGATGATTACTCAAAGTGTCTAAGGCACTTCGGTTTAAATACGAAAACTCCGATCCCGATATCGACTGAAACCACCAGTCTTTTTAGTATCCATGTTGTTGATTATAGTCCCCTACCTCTAATTCACAACATTAACTATATGAGATGTAACATGGTGCTTATTTTGTTTCCTTTTGCATATTTTTTTCAATATGTTAAGAATTGCTAAGGTTTGCTTCCTTCCCCAATTGTTCCAATTACACTTGCCATATACATCGCCTCGCTTTGTCGTCAAAATTCTCTGCATATCCAAATTACTCGAACATAATATCTCAACAGATTTTTTTATAGCAGTTATCTTCTTTAACTCCACATTGCTTTTTATCATGCTAATTCTCACTGTCTCGAAGGCAAATGTCTTTTGCAAAGCTCTCATCTCATCCGCATTAATTGGACATATATATATTTTAAGAATCATAGTAGTAGAAGACAATAACCCAATCCAAAACTTACTGAATTTCTTTGAAATTTCTATCACTGGTATATTTATCAATAGGCAGGTTACCTACGTGATTTTTATGAGTTCTGGTAATGTTTGAGAAAGAGTATAGAATAATAGTAGAAGTTAGGTTGAGATTAATTGGAGTGGGAACTTTGTGTACATTTTCATTCGCATTAGGATATATTTATATACCCGAAAGGAAAATAATGTGAGCTAATTTTTATAGTCCGTATGCTAGCTTTAGGAAGATGTAAAAATAATTTTGAAATAATAGACATCAGATTAAGAAAAATGTTCAGGACAGGTGAGTCAGCATTGATCCATTCGTAGTCGTTAGCATATTGAGAAGTATTTTATCAAAATGGCAGTACTAAAAGGATCGATGACTGTCATGAATAAAAGTAGATATCTGCAAGAAGAAGTCATGAATCATCAATGAGTTAAGAACACTTAACCATGAATTAGTATATAGTTGAATCAGGATCTGAGCATAGGTCCAGAGAAGGGTAGTAAGAATGATAGGATCAGATAATACTTCACGAAATATAAAATACAGGACATAATAATAATTAGGCATAGAGCATTTGATATCGAGGAAATGAAAGTCAATGTTTGTAAAATTAAAATAATGAACTTTCAAAGTCATGATAGTATAAAAGAATATAATAACTATTATGACTTAATAGTTGATCTAATGAAATATTTTGTAATACTGAACTTTACATAAATTCTGGAAGTAAATTAAATAAGTACTCAACACTTTTGTAACCAGGTAAATCGTGTCACAAAAGGCATGATTAGCAGTGCATAGAGAATTCTTAGTTATGACATTAACGCATGGCAATGAAAGTTGAGTGTGGCCAAAGAAGGATAAAATCGAATTGATACAGTTGATATGAGAGGTGTAACTTTGGCGAAAGCAGTGTGGAATGAAAGAGATTTGAGGTGGTTTGGATATGTAGAGAAAACTGAGGAAAGGAGATGGACACAGCAAGAGTACACGTGAAATATTTCGAAAGGGAAAACTTCGGTGTACGTATTCTGAGAAGACTGGAATAACAATAACAAGATATTGTGTATCCTTGACATTACAAGGATGTAAGTAATGAAAGTGAATGATGCGTAGAAAAATTGATTAGAATATGAAATGAATACAAAAAAAAGTTGGTTAGGTTTTTAGGAAAATCTACTATAGAATTAAATGAAAAGCTTGAAATACCAAAGATTTGTTTTATTTTAAAAACTATAGCTCCGATTGTGCCCAAAAAAAAAACGCGTAACGATTGGAAATAGCAGCCCACGTGTAATGATGCTTAGAGCTATTGCTAAGAAATGAATACAAAAAAAAGTTAAACGAGAGAGTTGAGTTCGTGGAATCCTACGCCGAACCCATTTGAATTTGGCATAGAGTTGGTTGGTCCAACAACCAAGAAAATAAAAATTAATAACAATTAGTCATTGTTTTTTTTTAGTGTATTTTCAAGTATAAGCTTTTTTTATAAAATACTATGATATATTGAACGCTACAACTACTACAATGAAATTATTTAGACATCCTACAAGCCCTTGATGACCTACAGGCAGTCCAAGTGCTCCAGTTCACTATCAGTTTTTTACATCAAGTTTAATTTACATAATTTTTAGTATGAAATAATAAGGTATGGTACAAAATAAATAACATTACATTTTCAGAAAGCGGATGTTGATATGATTGCAGAATTAACGTCAGCTCCTCCCGTTATTCATGTCCTAACAGCTACAAGTAATCAAGAAGTAAGTTTTAATTGAATAGAATTCAAAAAAAGGTTGGGAAGAAGGAGAAATGCTTCAACACAAACATTCAACTTCATTCAACATTATTTATCATCATTTTTTTCTCACAATTGTACGAGATGCCATTGAAATATAGAAGTACAACAATTTAAACCAAATTGATAGTTAGGAATTGTCTATGTTATGAAACGCAGTGATCGGTAAATGAAAATTCGTGATGTATCTTCAAACATATCTTCGGATACTGTGACCATTGTGTAATTGTGTATGGTGCAGGTTATATTCCGAGTGTACTAATTAAATGCGGGTAGGTTGAACCTCGCGTACTTTACAATGATAACACTACCGCCACTGTTCCTGTCTCCTCGTTTACCACGGTTGTCTGTTTTTGTTATGTTTATGTTGAAGTGTATCGATACGAGGAATTTGCTTGACTCATGTTAAAGTTACTGCTTCTGCCTTATACAAGTATAATGGTTATTATTTAGAACACTCCAAGGATTTGTATGGCAGTGCATTATGTTTACAACTGAGTTATTCATATTCATATCTGATGCGCAGAGGCGCATCAGATATGAATATGACTCACTTCTAGACACTCGAGGAGAGCCTCGAGTGTCTAGAAGTGAGCTGCTGGAGCTTAATAGCTAATAGGCCTTTCGTGTCTGGGCAGTGAGCAAGTGTAGGCAAGAAGGTGGTAATTAATGTATCTTCATAAGGAATCTTACCTTTTTATTGTATTTTTTCTACCTTAATCATTCCCGTGGGATAGGGTGGGCATTATATATCTGGTAACACAAAGATAAGGTTATCCTTTTTGTACTTTTATCATGATAATGGACTCCGTTCAGTGTATTTGTCAAGTAGTAGTTTGGAAATATTATTCCTCGCATAATCAGTTTGGAAACTTTATTGTCCAAGAGAAACAGCCTTTTCCTTTGATTTTATAGCTAGCATGCTAGCTGAACCTTCTACTCGCTTAATGACTCGAAAATGTAGAAGTGGGCCCTATAATGTCAAATATATTTTGCCAATGGTTTAATAGATTTTGATTTCAGGTGCACCTAAATCAAGATAGTTCGGCCATTATTGTATCTAACGCACTGGTATACATTTTAAAGGGTCTACTTATGACGCAGTTGCGCTATCATTGCCAAAACATGGTGAAAGGGCCGATAAAATTCAACCAGCTTAGTAAGATTCTTTTTTTATTATTTTGCATAAGGATTCGCTAGTTAGCGACTATATTATTTGAATGAAATCAGGATGAGTAGTATATAAAATTTTATTTTGAAACATTGACCATAGATACACATATGTATCATAAGAAGGTTTAAGTTATCTTTGGCTTTTGATTTTTCCAGTGATTTCGGGTAGGTCTACGAATAAATAAAGTAAAGAAGTATAACTCTGATACAGTGAACGGTTTGCTTTCGGCCTCATCAGTTTCACAAGTAACGATACACGCACTATTTTCCAAATTCAATTGTATTGGTTAATTGATTTGGCGCTTAGAAATGATCGCATCTGATTGGTCGCGTCAAAGTGATGTTGTCACCGCCGTCATTGCCTAAGGTCAAACCGCACTACTGCGGTACATAGCGCGGCAGCGAAACGGCGCGGCTCGGGAAATATTAATTTGTATGGATTTATAAATGGCGTAAACCGCACTATGAAGAGAGACGCGGTGCAGTACATTTACTAGTTATTTCACGATCCAACCACGTTTCAACAATACATAAGACCTTAGGTACTTTAGGTTCTTAAATCTGTGTGCAATCGATCATTATCTCTGAAGAGTCGTGAAAAAAAGTTTTTCGAACGAGAATTTTGTTATATCTTGCACCCAAATATAACACATATTAATTTTTCAGCTAAAACTGCAAGACACCACGATTATTTTACATCAACGACTTCATACATTTCGAATTTTTGCCATTAGTTGGAAAAACTGTTCTGCTACGCCGTATTGCTATTGTGGACGAAAAAGTCGCGCCACTTAGCTGCAGCACTGCTCTGCACCTCTGTAAATGCATATTAGGTAGTGACAGCCGCTTCGCGCCGAAACTCTGTAGTGCGTTCCCAGCTTTAGATACGCGTGGATGGCGTTATGCTACAATATGTAAGCTTGTTAACGTACCTATTCATTTTCTATAACAGGTTTTTTCAATAAAAATTTTAGGTTTTTCATGCAATTTATTTCAGTAGATTGGAATTAATATGTTGGAAATAGTATTCTATAATTTAAAAGTCGGTATATACATATAATGCGCTGAAAAAAGAAATGGATTTTTTTTGGAGTAAAAATGTTTTATTTAAGTCAATATTGATTGTAGGATATAACTCAGAACTAAATAAGATTTTAAAAATGTCCTATTGCGTGTGTTAGATGAATAAGTACATCAAGTTTTTTTTTGTATTTTAACAAAATGCTGCAAACTATAATAAATACTTTTAGCTACTACAACGAAAGCATTTAGTCAACCTAGCTGCCATTTCAGGCTTGCAGGCAGTCTAAGCACTCCAGCTGTCTACCAGTTGGCAGCGTGCCCAGCATACCCAGAACTATTATTCTAGTATTCCATTGTACCAAATTAAGTAGATGGATTATATATATATAGTATTGGCTGTAACAATACCGCAGCCATAGGTGTGACAACTGACAACTACATCAACGTGGCAGTTGATGTAGTATTTATATGTTTTAATTTTATGTTTTATAGATCTCAAGCATGACAGCTGCAAAAATGACAGTTAATATCATATTATTCCGTTTCTATTTCATTTCCAAAATATGAAATAGAAATAAAAGTACCTAGAAATTACTCTTACGTTTGACAGCTATAAGACCTAAAATCAATTTATTTGTAATATTTATGTCCTTTGTATCCCAAAAATTAGATAAATACTGTGAAATACGACATCAACTGACACTTTGACAGTTGTCAGATCTAAGCCCTACTTCTAGGATATGTTTATGTCATTAGAAGCACAAATACAAAATTAGAATTGAGGACCTTTATCAAAGTTTTTTTATGACATTTGTAGTACACACAAAAAATCTCAGACTAACAATGCTCCGAAGTTATTTTTGACTGAATGTAAAATTCATGTTGCATAAAACTATCCAGGGTAGTCAAGTATGGCTTTCCAAAATGTTGTTATTTACTCGTTTATACAAGTTATTCCCGATTTTTTATATCCGTATGGCTTCTCCACCATTTTACTACATAGTATGGTATTTTTTCAGAAATAAACAACGTAGAAGAACATTGATAAATTCAGTTGAAAATTCCCGTGGTACAACCGCATGACTCGAACCCACGCGGCGAACTGACAGCGCCGCGCGGTACACTTTTTAAGCCACGCCCGCTGCGGTATAGTTTGCGTTGTGTTGTTTTTGAGCATGAATTACATTTCTTTTCATTATTATTCGTAGGGGTAGGTACAATAAACGGTTCCTATGCGGAACGTCAGGATTGAAGAGCTAATTTATATGCGTTGTTTTACCAAAATCTACTTAGTTTTACTACCTTATTTATATAATGCAAATGTTATCACTCTCTCTACTAAACTATAATAAAGTCGAATGTATTTATAGACCAATCACATGGTTGGAAAGCTACCCTCTTATATGGATTGAGGAGCCACACGAAATGTATTGTATCTTTTTTTCAGTTGTACCAAATCCAGAGTTTTCGTAGTTACCATACACAATTACTACTAAATCGAGTTCCAGGTGGCTCCTTAATTCAGTGTTGTAGATTGAGGAGCCACTTTTAAATTGATATAACTTTGATGAATTCTAGAATTTGTCCTACAAAATATTTAGTTTTGTTACAAAACAAGGGTGTGAGTTTCCTTTTAAACTCTGTAAGGGCTCCTCAATCCGGATATGCGAAATTGAGCTACCGTAGATTTGATGTAATTTTGCAAGTATTATTTTTTTCTTCAACCTGACAATTTTATTTTTCAGATCCGTTTTCATTTTATTATATGTGGCCAATATTTTTTACATCATTTTTTCTCGGAGATTTATATTTTCTTGTTTATTTGGCACTTAATTGTACTATTGAAATGATGACCTTGGTATGTATTTTTACTTTATTACAAAAGTTAGAACGTTTCATTAAAATGCTTGAACCTTTTGAATTAATAAAATGATGGACTGTGGTTGGACCCCCTGCCGTAGCAGGGGGTCCATTGTCCAACCGCAGGTTTAAGTTTAGCCACGCCAGCTATCAATCTTCAGTCAACAAGGTACTTAAGCAGCTGTGAGCCAGTTCCTTAGTTTCGCTGGCTTAACATCATCATCACTTACCAACAGCTGACATAGTGATCAATGGCTTATGGTGTGGTTGAAGCACTTTGTATGGGTTTAAATTAATTAGAGTAGTATTAAGTTCACTTCTTTACAGACAGTTAATTAATTGTGCAATAATTATGTATTTTTTCAGTCATTAAACAGAATAATTTATTAGCATTAGATTTGGGTAATTTTAGTATATCATGGCTGAAAAAATAGAAGCTCGACACAAGTTGAGCCTGAACTACTTAGCGTACCATAAGGACGAATGAGGAATAATTGACTTTTGCTTGAACATACACCTTTATTTTTTGTAGGTAATTTTTAGAACAATAACCAAAGCTAAGAAAATCGACAGCCATCGCCAATTTCAAATATTTTGTTTCTCTAACAAAGAAAATACTTCCTAACTTGCTATACTGATTTCGTCTTACTGAATACTTGAATTACACCAACGCTGTTGAGATCCTTCTTAAATGGGATAGTGTGGGTGGATTTCTGACTTTCAGTATCATATTGTTATTCCTTACTTATTAATTAATTGATAGATCGCTCATTAAGATGTGCATTTATTCATATTTGAGATGTATAAAAAAAAAACAATTATTGTGTTTTTTTGCAGGCGGTAACGTTTTATTGTGCGGCTGAATCGATAGTATGCGAATGGGCATGGATCAAATGGTGGATGATAGCAAGCGCATCCTTTGTCTTACTTTCTTGTCCTTTTTTATACTTAAGATTTTATGTACGTCATTTCGTAACATTATATAAAACTGTTTCTTATTTACCACTTTGTCAGCAAAGCAAAGTCACGTTATAAAACTAAGCAGTGTTTAAGGTTGAACTGGCCGGTCGCTTCTCCATACAAACGCCGTAGTGTGATCACTCCCTAATTTGAGACTTTAAATCCAGAATTAATCATAATACCGATTGATCTCGTCACTATCTAGGCTTGTATGATGCCGAAATTCTAAAAAGATAATTAAGTTGAAAGTTATGAGCCTCGAAAATGTTATATGAAAATGTTTCGAAGCTCATAACTCTCAAGTTAATTATCTTATTAAAATTTCGGCATCATACAAGCCTAGGTAATGACGAGACCAATCGGTACTATGCTTTGTTTTGGACCTAAATCCTCAAATAAGGGAGTGATCACCCTACGGCGTTTGTATGGAGAACGGCCCGGCCAGTTCACCCTTAATTATTGGATGAAATGTGAAATTTGATACAAGAATATTGATCTCACACGAGTTCTATCAATTTTATTATGACATGTGCAACGTTCAATGTTATAGTTATTATAATGACAATTATATATTTTCTACTTTACTGTCTCTAAAATCATTTCTTATCACTGTGTACTTATTTTGTCTATGGGACACAATGACATCGTATAAAAATTGTTATGTTAAATAGTTCCACAGAACATAATTAATTTTATAAATATTTTTCATACGTCGTACGTGGAAGCATTAGAATATAGGACATTAAATAGTGTTTCGGGATATGCTTGTTTCAAACTACCACATGTGGCTTTTAACTTGATTAAAATAAAATAATCAATCTATGTTCTATGTGTATCTATGTTTTTCGCAGACCCAAGTGACATTTCTTATGTATAGCAAATGCATAGTGACATTGACTGAAATTGTGATGATATATGGATTGTATCCAGTCGGAAGGTTGGTGGATGATATTACGTTTCATACAGGACAAACACCAACCAAATTCACGATTTTGGCTTTTAAACTGATGCCTGTATATTACATGGTAAGTTATATTTTTATCACATATAGTTAAACAATCTTAACCTTACATAAGTATTAAATAATAACAAAATATAATTGTCAGCATAATTAAAAAAAACATTTTGTGATCAATTGAAAGCCGGATTAAAATGTTCTTAAATTTGGGTATTATGACGTACATACACTCTAAGGATAAACCAAAAATATTAAAACTAAATAAATAAACCAAAAGTGAATCATATATTATTATTATTATTCACATTTGGTTTATTTATTTATTTATCAATGCCTATATTATAGGCATTATATTGGCGACACATCCTTACGATATACAGGGTTATTGGTAAAATGCTAACAACCTCTTTGGATTGATTTCTGCTAGTCCTAACAAACATTTTGAGACTTTTTTTTTTTTTTTTTTATGTATATTGGACGGAATAAGCACGATGACCACCTGATGTTAAAAGTCTTTCATTTTATGTGTGTGTGTTTTATGTTTTTATGCCTGTGATTTAATATTTCATATTTTTGATTACTTAGGTCGTTGCAAATATTCAAAACATTATTCAAAGGGAGCGCAGCGCGGTCAGTTTTGCTGCGGCGGGCGCTCTTGGCTCGGAGAGACATAAAACATAAAACAATACGTTTTTTAATACTGTCTGACACTTTAAAGTTCTGTGTCTTGTAATAAAAGACAATCCCTACTCTGAGATAACAGCGCCCACCGCGGCAACACTTGACCGTGCCGCGCTCCCTTTGAATAGAGTTTTGAATATTTTACATCGAGCTAAGTAATAAAAAATATGAAATATTAAATTACAGGCACAAAAGACTGCACATCAGGTGGTCCTCGTCCTTATTCCGGCATATACACATAAACATACAAAAAAAAAAAAATTTTTAAGTGATAGCGATAAAAATGTGTACCTGGATAGACTTAAAAAAATGCCACAATAAAATTTTGTGCTAGGGTTGATTAGAAGATGTAAAAATGGGAGGAAAGTTTGTCACCTGAACCTAAACAGCTAGGGCTCAGCCTGTTCGTCCATCTGTCATATTGATGTTGTAACTTTTGAACCGTAATAGACACTTGAAATTAAAACTATTATTAGATATTTAATACAAAAAGAAAATAAATACTAACTTACTAATAAAACTTTATTATACGATTTATAATATTATTGTATCTCTACACAATGAGGATAATGTTCTGAATCAGTCAGATAAAAACGTATAATACTTCATTATGACAAATTTGTTTTACAAAGTATGGAGAGGACACCACGCCCTGGGAATCGAAATTCGGATGAGACGTCCGTCGCGCGTTGAGTATGACAGGCAACTCGAGTATAGTTCTCGAGTATACTCGAGTTGCCTGTCATAATAATAAACATATGTGTTGCTATCCATCACGTGATGCCTCACCACTGAGCTCGGACTGTGGTTCCATAAGCAATCCCTGTGCTATTTATTCAATGGGACTCTGGAAAGGGCAATATATGAGGGATGTTCGTATAGAGATTGTCAGCCGTGTTAGCTAATTGGCAAGAGTTTGTGATTTTGTCTTAGGATGCTATATGGCACGGAAACAATTTTACTATTGCGGCTGATTATGTACTCTATCGATATGTTACAACACTCGACATGGGCCAAACTATGTTTTCGAGGTGTAGTGAAAAAAATATGTTTATTTTGGTACTGAAGGTATGTATCTATGTAATGCTAACCTCGGAAATAGTTACATATCGGAGCCGTTTGGTGTTGAGACGTTCGGTCCATGGGGACCGGGAGCTCATCGTATTTTCTTATCAGTGTCACTTATCATAGCGCTTGGTCGATGCGACGCGTGATCAAAATGCTGGCACCCATTTGGCTGAACGTATAAGCATTGCAAATCAACGGAGCAATGCCGCGAGCATGCTTGACACGCTGCCAACTGCCGGCTAGAGCATTTGGACTGCTTATGAGTCTGCAGTGACTTGCAGGTCGTTTAAATGCTTTTATTGTACTGAAGGTTGACCAGTAAAACGATTACGATTTACAGGGCCAATTTAAATTGATTAAAAAGTAACCCATTTGACTCCTTCTAATCAACTCTAGCAAAAAATATTTTTTTGGCCTATTTTTGTTTTAAAAAGTGTATCCAGATACCAATTTTCATAACCATCACTTTATAAACAATTACCTTTCCATACGAGTACAAAATGTCATCTTCAATTTCACGGCTCTCAGTCATCCCTGTCAAAAAATGTTAAACGAGTAATTTATATTTTCAATGATCTATCCAAATACTAATTTTCAGAACTCTAAGTTAAAAAACAATGGACTTTCATACAAACGTTTTCCCCTATTTTACCCCCTTCGGGGTTGAATTCCAATAAATTCTTTCTTGGTACACCCCTACGCATACAGACGAATACCTACACCCTCCAAATTTCAAGTCTCTACGACCAGCGGTTTAGGTTGTGTGTTGTCTGTCAGTCAGTCAGTCAGGACTTTGATTCTTATATATATAGTAGACACGTTTTACACGCCTTTCAAAAACCGGTAACGGTTCCTGAGATATAGCCCACGTGAGTGAAGCGGCGGAAAGCTAGTAAGTAATAAGTCTGAAAGTGTAGTGTTCCGTAATAAGTGTCTTCTCTCTTTACACCCAAGATTAAGAACATGAAAACTTAAATCCCTTGTTAAACTTGTTATCACGTTAGCAATAATCATAACAGCAAAATGGTCCTGACGATGCCAACTTATTAATACATTAAGTTTCAATTTAGAATGTGTGTTCAGAATTTTACTTTTGAAGATCTCCACCTTTTTTAAATGTCTGGTAGAAAAATCACATAAATCTTTTTTTTTATGTCAATACATATTTTTTCGCTGAGTAATAATACTTGCATCATGCCAGTTGTTTTTTCAATAAATAAATTTCATTTCATTGTACAGTCACCTGCAATAATAAGTATAGACTTCGAAATTTTCAAAATAATATGATGTCGCTAAGTTATTAATAATCGAAGTTAACATTAACATGAGTAAAATATTCGAATCATTCTTTGATTTTAAGATACTTCTGATTAAATAAAGAAAAACTGAACTCTGTGCCACTATTTCGAAAATTACAAAGTGTATATTTTTTATTATAGGCGACTTTAATTTTAGTTATAATTATTGCGACTTGACAAAACATTTGCACGTCTTTTTTTTTATTTTTTATTCTTGATAGGTTAGCCTTTGACCACTATCTCACCTGATGGTAAGTGATGATGTGGTCGAAGATGTTGTTCAGGCTAACCTAGAAGTACTGGCTCTCAAGGACAGCTGCCGGAACACACCGTTAAGTGCTTGGCGACAGATTTTCTACTTGAGGGTGGTAGCTAGCCAGGCGGGCATTCGAAAAATGCCCTACCACCATGCTAACGTCTGCTTGCAGACTAAATACTAATGCGGCACATTTATACAAAAACTCAAAATGTAATATGAAATGTTTGTATTCTGGCATTAAATTATTTTAATTTGAATTTGACTCTACATCTAGAAATATGAGAAATCTTAATTACCATAAGTTAATCTTTATTCCAGGTAAAGATATACGTTCTGTTCGATTACTTTTTATCGGTGATGGAAGAGACAGGAACGGTCGGAAAATATAGAAATTACATGTGGTCGTGGCAGGTGGCAGTAGTTCCATATTTTTTGGGATTCCTATACGTCTTCTACAAATACGTTATTCAAAATAGAAGGGTATGTTTCTAGTATCATTTTCTTAGATACCTACTTATGTAGGGTAGTACTGCTGCACACTTATATGTATGTTTTCTCAGTATAGACATAGCAGCTTTAAAATTGCGGTCTCAAAGTTCGTGTAGTTATTCGCCTCTTAGCGGCACGTGACAAGTTAACTCATACTCTGACAATTTTTTTTCTAGAGAATATTTGGAAATAATATCATTAGCCGGGTATTTTATACCCGGCAACTGGGCAAAATTATACCCATGTATTTTTGCCATCTGGCAATATAATTTTTTTTTATGTTATTGTGACGGAACAAGCCCGAGGCCCACCTGATGTTAAGTGGATTAACCTCTGCCTATAACAGACGCATTTCGTCAGCGACGAATTGCACTGTGCCCGTCACACTGAGACGTCCAGTTATTAGGTCTCATGCGCCTGTAATTTTTCTGGCTCTCAAGGACTGCTGCCGGAAAACACTGTTGGCGACAGATTTTCTACTTGAGGGTGGTCGCTAGCCAGGCGGGCATTCACAAAATGCCCTTCCACCATGCGGTGAAGCTCAAGCTCTGGGCGGGATTCGAACCATGGACCTGCTGCACGGCAGTCCATAGCCAATGCCACTGAGCCATCACTGCTTCAAAATTAATTACTACATAATAGATTAAGTTATGTAGTAGTTAGACTTAGTAGAAGCCAGTTTTGTGTGGGGATTGTCACAACCGACTAAGGGCAAGCTCAAAAACGAGTAGCAGCATCGATATCAGATCAGCATTTGCGAGTTCAACACTCGCAAATGCTGTAAAATATTTGTACCTGCATAAGTATGCAGGTACAAATTAATACAGGTTTACAGGTTAAAATGGAACACTTAGTTAACAGGTTAAAACCTGTAAAATAAGAAAAAAAACATGAAACGTGTTTTCGTTTCCCTCATAAATATGGCTCTCTAGAAAGCATATTGTTGAAGAACTTATAGCATGTGTTACTCTAATGTGCAGCGATATTTTTAAATCTACAAAGATTTTCACAGGGTTGCCAGTGGATGTTTATACCAGTGAGCACCTGGGGACCTCAAGATCAGACAGTCAGAGGGTTCAGGAAGTTATACAATTCACGAGACGTAAGTCATAAAATCTTATCATTTGCCCAATATAGATAATTTGATTAAAATTACTTTGATATATCCTCCACATAACGATGTGAAGAGTCAAGATCACGATCTCACAAAGATTTCAGCAGAGTCGAGTTTCAGAATTTTGATGCTCGCCTGACTAGCTACCACCCTCAAGTAGAAAATCTGTCACCAAGCACGTAACGGTGTGTTCCGGCAGCAGTCTTTGAGGGCCAGTAAAATTACAGGCTCTTGAAACTTAACAACTATGTCTCAAGGTGACGAGCGCAGTGCAATACGTGACTTGTGATGAAATACATCTGTTATAGGCAGAGTTTAGTCTTCTTATATCGTGACTCCTCTGAAATCTTTACCTGTTTCTCTCCACCTTTGCCAGTCATTTTATGATTGATTAAATTGATGCTTGAGAACAACATCGAATGGCACCTGTACGGATCACCGTATTGATCTGTGGCATCTAGGTTGGGGGGGGGGAGGGGCATTGGACCTCAGGGTCTACCACAAATCGATCGAAACACAACGGTAAAGCCACTACTTCACGTCGATATCATGTGGGAGAGTGGTACTTCCCCGGTCGTGCCGGTAGCTGTAACCCATAGACTTACAGCATGGCACTACCACTAGTTGGTATTATACTATTTATTAATAGCTCCCAGAGCCCAAGCTTCCAAGCCGAAATAGAAATCACATAATTATTTTGCGCACATTGAAAAACAATATTAAAACGTACATGCATGTGGTATTTCCAAGCTTTACGGTTGTGAAATCTGTTCACTAATAATATATGCCTGAACCTTTCAATTGCATGTGAAAAAAATACTAAATAAATGTATGGATTGATACGTAAAGAAAATTGAAATCATAGAATAACAAAAACCGATTGCACTCAAAATACCGAAAGACGATTGAGAATTCCTCATTAGGTTTAGTTGAAAACAGAACCCATCAATTTTCTTTCACTTTATAATTTGCAATTAGGTCCACTCAGGTAGATTAGCAAAGACAAATAAAAAGCCCCTTTTAGGGGATTGTGTGTGTTTTCATAATAAAATTCTTACATATAATATTGCACTTCTCAACAAGGTTAAATTTAGGCCTAGTTTAAAACATATCCAAATTAAAAAAGCATATATAATATTTGGTAATTATATAGGTAAACGAAAAAATGTTGGAACATTCCACCTCTGCCAATCATAATCAGTCATAAATGTTGCAATTAAAAATGAATATACAACTTTATACATATAACATAGTAAAAAAAAAACCCATGCTTCTTTCCGGTTTTTCACGCAATAGCTTTTCCCATTTTTGTTGAACGCGGCAGTAGAATCTGATAATAGGAAAATTTCGAACAACTGACTTTCATAAGATTTTCGTAGATTCCTAAATTTAATAAATAATTATGCCTTTGCCTAATGTTCCAGGAGCTGATGTAATTTTTGTAATAGATGGATACTTTGTTTTTATTAATTATACTAAAGCAGGGTTAAGATTCTCTATATCTGCGTGGTCTTCAATAAAATATTTCACATCCAGTGACCTCAGAATCGCCGAACACTGGATGCCAGCTATATTGCTTATTACAGTATCACATGCATCCATTTGCATCTCTTTGGAAAGTAATCGTAGTTATTTCCAATCCCTTCTCTGTTGGGTTGGTTTGAGAGTATTTAAGTCCGCATGATCCCCATAAACAGAAATAAGATAGTTGCCACCGGTAGCTGGCTTGGCGTTGCTCCTCGTTTTGCACCATCCAGGGGTCACGTGTAGGGTGGGGGTCAAACTTACGGAAGCAAGCAACATTTGAACCCTTCAAATTTTAAATAATGTAAAAATTTAGTCAAAGTAATATTTTTTATACATTATACACTGATAAAATATACAAGGTTATTCGAAAAATGCTCATAACCTCTTAGAGTTAACTTCTGTTGGTCCTAACAAGCATATTTAGTAAGTTTTTTTCTTTTTATGTGTTTGTTACAGAATAAGCACGTGGACCACCTGCTGTTGTATCGTAGTAAAATGTCTTCTCTGAGCTAAGAACTCTCGTCGCGGCAGCACTAGACCGTACCGCGCTTCCTTTTCGCTTAAGTTTTGAATATCAACATCGAGCAAAGTAATATTAAATTACTGGCCCAAGAGACTTTTAACATCAGATGGTCCTCGTGCTTATTGTGTCACAAACACATTATTTGTTAGGGTATAATTACAGGACTCAACTCTAAGAGGTTGTTAGCATTTTTCAATAATATAGCCAAGCTGTAGCAACATCCGTTTACTGTCTTATCATATGAATGGCATAATACTATGCTGCAGATATTAATCCCCCAGATATATCCTTGATAGATTTTGAAGCGCTATGCTACGCGCAGCAAAGTTAAGCAACGTCGCCCGCGGTCATGAGTTGGATGGGTGACCGCTAGTGACATTACTACTGAGCGTTTCCGTGCTTCGGAGGGTACGTTAAGCCGTCGGTCCCGGTTGTTGTCTTAGGATGGCAGTCGTTATAGCATGGTGGTAGGGTATTTTGCGAATGCCCGCCTGGCTAGCTACCACCCTCAAGTAGAAATTCTGTCGCCAAGCACCTAACGGTGTGTTCCGGCAGCTGTCCTTGAGAGCCAGTATTTCTAGGTTAGCCTGAACAACATCTTCGACCTCATCATCACTTACCATCAGGTGAGATAGTGGTCAAAGGCTAACCTATCAGGATTAAAAAAAAAAAAAAAAAAAAAATACCTAATTGCTATCTATCTCTGATCCACTGCCGATATAACTGACTTCAATGGAATATAATCTACTAATAAATCAGTATAATTTATTATTCAACTTATATTCACTCAAGCTAGATTAAACAGTGATAACTCCGTGATCCTTGTCTTTTTTCTGTGAATTCAATGATAAAATGACCTACAGTTTCATAGAGAGAACTTTTTTGTTTGAAGCGCTCGTAGCGAACTTTACTTAGCTGTTCCCAGCCGATCAGCAAAGTTAAGCAACGTCGCCCGCGGTCATGACTTGGATGGGTGACCGCTTGTGACATTACTAGTGAGCGTTTCCGTGCTTCAGAGAGCACGTTAAGCCGTCGGTCCCGGTTGTCGTCTTAGGATAGCAGGCGTAATAGCATGGTGGTAGGGCATTTTACGAATGCCCGCCTGGCTAGCTACCACCCTCAAGTAGAAAATCTGTCGCCAAGCAACTAATGGTGTGTTCCGGCAGCTGTCCTTGAGCCAGTACTTCTAGGTTAGCCTGAACAACATCTTCGACCACAACACCACTTACCATCAGGTGAGATAGTAGTCAAAGGCTAAAAGCTATCAAGAATAAAAAAAAAGTGCATTTTATGCGTATTCAATTACTCGAAGGCATACATTGCATCCAAAATGAATGTAATCCCAAAATCTGTTTATGTTTTCAGTACATTGGATCACAAGCTCTAAGAAGCCTCAGCCGATATATGTTTGAAAAATCGGAATCGAAAGCCTTCAAACTGGACTTAAACTACGATCCAACAAGACAATCTATTTCAACATCCTCATATTGTATGGAAAACGAGAAAAAAGTAAACTTATAGGAGCAATAAATTACTTTTTTATATAAGTTGTGTTATGTATTATTTAATATACTTAAAATCTTTTTACCAATCGCATATCTCTGCCAGATCTCTTCAATTTGCATCAATATAATCAAAATAGTTCAGTATATACAAAGTTACTTTATGAATATAATATCACATCACAATCAGCGGGGCGATTACGTTTGATTGCAACAATCAAAAATGACAGTTTTGACAGCTTTTGTAGCATTAACAGACCAGCATGCGCCCAAACGTTAGTCACCGACCGTTTTTTTTCTTTTATACCTGAGACGATAACTGGCATATATTTTGATCGAATTAAAAATTTCGTACCATCCATTCTACTAGAGTTTGTAATGACGTAGTATATAGACAGGTCAGTATTTCCTTTTATTTCATATTATTATTATTCTAAAATTTAATTAAAAAAAAATTTAAGTTTATATTGGCATGTATTTTTTAAAAAAATTTAAATTTTCTTTAATACAGGTAGTAATTTCTTCTTCCTCCCTTAACACAAATTAGCCCAAAATATATCACTCCGCTTCAATTTTAGTGTGTAATGGCCAATGGGTATCTACACTTTGGATACTGCAACACGTTTCATACGCTTGATATACCCTGTAAAATAAAACCAAATGTAGTAAAAGATATCTGTAAAGCGACTATGATATTTTTAATATTTTTATGTTTAACAGTCGCGCATGCTCTGCGGATAAAATTAAAAAAATACAAATTTTCGAGAGGCTAAATTTAAGTCATGACGGGGAAAAAATAAATTCAATACGTACTTATTTTTTTATGTTATCCGCAGAGCATGCGTTATTGCAAAACATATTAATATTAAAAATATCATAGTACCACCTAAATATGACTTTGCCCTAGAACTTCGTCATCGTCTAAAGACCAACTTAATTAAGAGGACCAAATATTAATTTTGCCTACCAAATATTGAAAGAGTATTTTTGAACATATTAGGTCCTTACATATGAAATTGGCGTTTTTCGTACTGGCCACTTTAATCACGAATTTCTCCTCTTTGGTAAGGAATTCCAAATTCAAATTTGTACAGCTATAGACTCATGTATTTGTGCTTCGATGATCGTCATTCATTTGTTTTTTTTCTTCTTATTTTTTCTGTTTGCGTCACTCATTTTACAAAATGGAAAACTTTAAATATCGCATTATTTACGAGTACGAGTTCCGCCGTGGCACTAGTGCTGCGGAAACAACTCGAAGGGTGAATGATGTGTATGGCGGTCGTGTTGCAAAAGAAAACACAGTTCGTTTTTGGTTCCAACGTTTTCGTTCTGGAAATTTCGACCTGCAGAACAAGCCCCGTGGACGGCCTGAGACTCAAGTTGATAATGAAGAGTTGAAGGCTATTGTGGAAGCGGATCCATCGCAAACCACGTCCGAGTTAGCTGCAGGCTGCGATGTTAGTGATAAAACTGTTTTAATTCACTTGAAGCAAATTGGGAAGATTAAAAAGCTTGAAAGGTGGGTACCTCACGAATTGACTGAAACAAACCGGCAAACGCGCGTCGACTGCTGCGTTACATTACTAAACCGGCACAATAATGAAGGTATTTTAAACCGAATCATTACCTGTGATGAAAAATGGGTTCTTTACGATAATCGGAAGCGCTCAGCGCAATGGTTAGATCCTGGCCAGCCAGCCAAATCCTGCCCCAAGCGAAAATTAACCCCAAAAAAGTTACTTGTAAGCGTTTGGTGGACTAGTGCCGGTATTGTTCATTACAGTTTTTTCAAATCTGGCCAGACTATTACGGCTGATGTCTATTGTCAGGAATTGCAAACCATGATGGAAAAGCTAGCGGCTAAACAACCTAGGCTGGTCAATCGCTCCACGCCACTGCTGCTTCACGACAACGCTAGACCACACACTGCGCTACAGACGGCTACTAAATTAGAAGAGCTTCAATTGGAAAGTCTAAGACATCCTCCGTACTCCCCGGACCTTGCTCCAACAGATTACCATTTTTTTCGAAATTCGGATAACTTCTTGCAAGGGAAAAAATTCAACTCCGATGGGGCAGTCCAAATCGCCTTCAAAGATTTTATTGATTCCCGTCCGACTGGTTTTTTTAGTAAAGGGATCAATGAACTACCTATGAGATGGCAAAAGTGCATAGAAAATAATGGTTCATACTTTGATTAATTAAATATATTATATTAAAAAATATTCGACTTTTTGTTCCTCCCATACAAAACGCCAATTTCATATGTAAGGACCTAATATTTATTATATACCTTTAATTACGGATACGTTAATAAATTAATATATGCGCAATAATTAATTATTGTCTGTACGGCAGCTATACATAGTTGATATTGTATTGACAATGTACAAAAAAGCAATAAAAGGCGTAAATACCTAATTTTTTCATGACACCGGACTAACACTAAACTGGCAAAAAGGCATGAAATTTTTCTTGGTCCTTATGTTTATAATAAAATAAATGGAATAATCAACAATTTTCAGAACCTCTGAGGCTAAGACGAAGTTAGTAAATTGGATAAATACATTAACTTATGGTGAGACAGAAGAAATTCTAATGGTGGTTTCATAAATTTATCCATATAATACAAACACAGATACACATTACACACCCACGCTCACACACACATTGTCGCTCTCTTTCTCACATATACACACACAAACACACACTTCCACACCAACACCGACAAATAAGCGCAAGGACACGCTGGTATACACACAACATCGCAAAAGTAATTTAAGGATATATCATTATATAAGGAATAAAGTTAGTAATACATAGCAATCTTAGAAGGGATGTAACAGTAACCTACAGCACAAGTTTTTTCAACTTAGTGTAAGTTCTGTTAACATTATTTTATGTGTGAATGTTATATGTTGTATTGTAACTGAATTGTTTCTTTGTTTCTTTGAAATAAATTGAAATTGAAAAAAAAAACAATTCAATTCAAATACAAATTGATTCTGTGAAGGATATCGTATTATAAAATATAATGAAACGATTCCAAATTAAAAAGCAGTTCTGCCAAAGAGGATAATCCTTTTGTGTTAGATGACTTTATAGAAGTTCAAGGAAATAACAAAATCTTGCTCAGTAGCGCTACGGTGTTGCTATATTGGAACTAAAACTAGCGTTCCTTGCCGGTATTGGTCAGTTTTCAAACTGTACTTTAGTATCTTTGCATATTTTTATTACTTTTCTCTATGCATATTTTATTAATCTGGGCATATTACTTGCTCAGTGATTTCCGGTATATAAATTTTCTCTATGGATCTGGGTCAGATTAAGAGTATATTCCATTTGTCGCTAAGAACGTTATTTTCGATAATTTTGATCACATTCTGCGGCTATGGTTGTGATCGCTGTGATCGTTTGTAACTGTTCTCCCCTGTTCCATTTAGGATAAGAACGCTAAAAATGCCACTAAAATTTGCCACTTCTGTCACTTTTGACATTAGATGTAGCGTTTATGGCGAAAATAACGCCAAGACCCATGTGGAACAACTTTTTGGGAGTGTGATCGTTTTTTGCGAATCTAACTTTAAATGGTAAGCACCCAATGAAGATAATATATTTTGTGTTGTTACATACGAAATAATAACACATTTATTAAATACGAAAGGAAATCTAATAGTAAGCGTTAGCATCGAATGATTTGTGCTAATATTATTTGCTCTAAAATACTAAGAAATGGACGAAAAGCTGGACTACTACAGTACTGAAGAAATGTTACGACGAGTTTCATCTCAATTGATGATAACCCACACCAGTACTACCGACCCTCTAGAAAAAAAGTCCTCGAAAATATTATTGCAGTCTAAAAACTACCATTTGCATCTAATAGAGAATGTAAGTTTAATTTTACAAATCTTGTTGATCGGTTAGGCAAAGTAAGGTTGATCCTATTTAATAAAATTAGGCTCATACGAGAAGAATTTATGGAGTTAAAATGTGTTCTAATGCAACAGAGGAGTAATATGGATGTATGACATCAAAAAAGGGGGGTTGATATTTTTTGCACGCAATATAAATGTGATTCATAAGCATTGGTTTTATGAGTACATTTCGTACAGTTTTAGATTGGAAATATCGAACGAACTTTGGGAACTTGTAACTGTTAAAATTTCGAATTTATCGCCATAATAAACATTATTTAAACAAAAGTATTAAGTAAATAAGTACATTAAATAAATATTATTAATCTATGTAGAGAAATGTACCCAAATAAAAATAGTAAAGTATTTTTATTTGGGTACATTTCCCTACTCTCCGCGGGGGAGCTGGGCTAAAATTGTACCCCCTATATCTTCTCCTGGGTGTCGCAAGAGGTGACTAAGGAAAAAAATCCGAAAAGTAGGCAGCGGCACCATATAATGGAATTGTCATTGCCAAGTGTAAATCACATTTTACAAAATTATTTTTTAGCTCATGTAAGAATGAGAATGAGATTTAGAAATTATCTATATAAAAATATTTTCAGCAAGACGCTTCGCCGGATAAAATTGTACTTCCGTCGACGAAAATAGATAGATTGGCTTTTTACAGACAGTACATGACGTCGGTATTAAGAACACAACTATTTTTCATGCAAACTAGCAACGTCAACTTGTAAGTAAAGAAAATGTTGTAAAAATTATCACTTAGGTATCTTACGAGTACTTTTCAGACTATAGCTACCTATAGGTACTTATAATAAAACTATAACAGGTCCAATTCTGTACATTGCAGATATTTTGGTAATCAATTTTGAGATCACTCTGTAGCTGATAAAACAACTGTATAATTTTATAATATTTGATTGGCTTTGCTGTATAATTAGTTTTATTTTATTAATTATGTGATTTAAGATGAAAACTTCTATAACTACAGGGATAGTACTCGTAGTTTAAAATACATCATATTCTCGATAACACGTTTTTTAAATTGTTATTACCTGAATTAACGTAATGAGTTCAACCATACTGTCTCAGTAGTTCAACTCCTAGAAGAATTTATACGTAGTTGAACTACTGGGACAAAAAAGTCTCACTAGTTCAACGGTTGAACTAATTGGGTGTACTTGTGAGAACGACCCTCTGTATCACGCATCACGTCAAAACTACTTAACTAATTTCAATGAAATTTAACACGATTTGAGTTCATACTACAAAGTAAGAGATTGTATACTTTTTATCCAGAAATTAAGCACGGTTCCCTTTGAAGAGGGGATGAAAATCAAAATGTACATCTAGATGTAATTTATTAACGTATAGTCCAATTTCAATCATTAAGTTTTTGTTAGAATAGTGATCATCCCGTTAATATTTCAAATTCATCGGTTTTGTTGTTCAGAAATTACAGACATCTTAATCTCTAAGTGTTGCGTTAGCCAGCACGTGAGTTTTTTGAAGCGCTCGTAGCGAAGTTTACTTAGCTGTTCTCAACCGATCAGCAAAGTTAAGCAACGTCGCGCGCGGTCATGAGTTGGATGGGTGACCGCTAGTGACATTACTACTGAGCGTTTCGTTGCTTCGGAGGGCACGTTAAGGCGTCGGTCCCGGTTGTCGTCTTAGGACAGCAGTCGTTATAGCATGGTGGTAGGGCATTGTGCGAATGCCCACCTGGCTAGCTACCACCCTCAAGTAGAAAATCTGTCGCCAAGCACCTAACGGTGTGTTCCAGCAGCTGTCCTTGAGAGCCAGTACTTCTAGGTTAGCCTGAACAACATCTTCGACCACATCATCACTTACCATCAGGTGAGATGGTGGACAAAGGCTAACCTATCAGGCATAAAAAAAAAATGAACAAGTTGTGGGGTATCTCACACCCCACCACATTCTCGGCGGGTTAAATAAAAAAGGAAGAAAAGTACGCTCTTGTATTAAAATATAATGAGGAGAAAATTTAACATAATCATATTCAATCACAATAACATTTAAAAAAATGTTTTATATATTGTACATAATAATCATCTTTACAAACATTTTATGTAAGAAAAATAACACCTTACCCGTAAATCCGTGAAGGGCTAAAATGAGGTGTTTATAAACTAATGATGTATTTTTTTTTATGAAAGTAGGATGTTTAGCACTTTCACTTTGGTTTACCACTGAAAATTATATGTCAGAAAAATCGAAATAATCTGAACCGTGAATTAAACTCGGCATTCCCAGATACAAAAAACAACGCTACTTTGCCTAGGAGGCAGTCACAAATTTTTATTATTTCTTTCTTATACCTTATCTTTGTACCCTTGTTTATAGGCTTTTCTGGAATAACGTTTTCAATGTCATTTTAATAAGTTTACCACATACGTACGTGAGCATGTTTCTGGCGTCATATACCCCTGAACAACATTTGTTTGTACCTAAAATGGTTCCATTTTTCTGGGGTAAGTGTAAATCATATAAAGTTTTCATAAGTATTAGGTATTTAGTCATGGTAAATTGCATGGTAGTAGGTCATCTAGCAAATGCCCGTCTGGATAGGTGCTTCTTTTTTGCTTGAAAAAAGCAATATTTTTTATGCCTACCTCTGAGGAACAGGTGGGTTATGGATTCAGGGTCAATAGGAAGTCAAAGTCCAAATCATTCATTAAATTTAGGCATCTACGACGCTCGAATGAACGTTAATTACATATTTTAATATTGAAATATTCTACATTGTACTGCCACGTATAGCAAAAAAAATTATATAGGGCCACTGCGAGAAGAACGGGCAAGAAACTCGAGGCCATTCTCTTAAGCGTCTTTTAACAATGTGTTACATACTTACTATATAATAAAATTATTACAACATTTGTTTAAATTAAGTAGGTGACAGGCGATAGCTTGGCAGGGGCAGAAATGTCCCGGATTTTTGTCGTTTAGGTAATCACAACTGTGTAGTAGGATTTCTTATTCAACATGTTTTTCAAGTGCAACTTGAATTTCCCTTCTGTGAGAGTTGTAATATGTTTGGGAACTTTACTATAAAACCGTACACAATTACCTAAGAAGGACCTTTTATTTGTCTTTGCTAGTCTAAAACCTGGCACTGCTATTTTATGTGTATTCCTATTGTTGTAATCGTGATTGTCACTGTTTAATTTAAATTGACAAAATGTTTCACGAACATACATAATATTTTCAAATATATACATACTTGGTAAGGTTACAATATAAATTTCTTTAAAAAGATCTCTCAGAGATTCCCTGGAACTAATCCATTTCATATATGGCTTGAATTGCACGATTTTGCAGGATAAAGATTGTCTCTATCTCAGCAGCAGCTCCCCACAGCAATGCCATTTTACCAATGACCCGGAAGAAGTATTGCCATTTATTCCAACCTTCTGTAGCCTGTCTGTCAGATATGAGTTTATATAAGATTCAGAGCTTTTCTACAAACACCATAGTGTGAAATTTACGAATTAGAGTGCAGTGCTCTATACAGGTGAATGCTTTGGAAATATCACAAAATACGCCAATAACATCATGTGAACTCTCCCAGGCTTCCAGTATGTATGACATTAATCGAACACCTGCATATGTTGTGGATCTGCTCTTTGTAAAACCAAACTGATTCTCATTCAATAAATTTTGAGCAATAAAATGAGAAAAAAGTTGTTTGAGCATAATTTTTGGAATACTTTACTCAGAGCAGGTAAGATGGAAATAGGTCTATAATTGCAAGGGTCAGATGTTGACCACTACCATCGTAAAAGTCCATTGTGTTACGCCGTCATTTATGTTCATCCATAATATTGTTGCGAATTAATTATTTTATCCGTGTACAGTTGTACATACAAAATATATTCAAGGAAATAACACCACAAAATAACCTTAACCAAGAAAATTATATTGCAGGATTCAAATTAGCGAGTATTATGGCATCCTTCATAGAGATAAATGTTTATCTCACGAATGTAATAATAATGTTTGCATATTTAATCGATGGAATTACTTTGCAAAATCCTTGGAACAGGTTAGTCAAACTGTATTATTTGGATATTATTAAACACACTTCTTCGCAAGCTTACCAGCATGAAGCATATTATGTTTTATTATCGAGAAGGGTTATTTCTGGAAATCCGGTCATTTATCGGATTATTATTTAAATAACAATTTAATTTTTACTTTATACATTTGCTGATAGATGCAGGTATCTGAACTGCAATTCAGGTCTGATACATTACATTGTTACATTATTTATTATAAATTGCTTTTTGTTCTGTATAATAAATAAATAAAAGCATTCAATGATTTGTTTTCTAAGAATGTACACATATGTACTTCATTTCAGATGTGGTCATCCTTTACAAAATAGTTCAAATACAACCTGTTACGAAATTAAAGATTTTGCTGTAAAAATTACCAACGAAACTTGGCGCTTTGCTGGTGGACATTATCGGAACGATATAGGCGAAAATTTTCAACTGGCTCAAGTTCTCTATTTTAGGTAAGATTTATATATGAGATTTGTCACATATCAAAATCAACGTTTCGAAATAAGGAAAAAAATAGTATGCTTCCAATAAGAGCCTCGACGCATATTACATTTCTTTGTATTCTAAAATCCCTTCTTAACTTCACCTGCATTTATGAATTAGGATCTGAAAGATTTCACTCATCTTAATTATTGTTACACCATGAAACTTGACCATTGTATGTAGCTTTGTATACACATAATATGATGGCAGTTCAAGATTAAGGTATCATTTGCCTAATCTAGTGATGAAACTGAGTGATTAAATTTTGCTTGTATTAGGTATAACAAGTTTTGCCGTCGCGTCGTTCCCGTAGACCATCGAGAAACTAACCTGGCAACTAGTGTGTTGTATCGGACACACTCCAAATTTAAAATATCCTTCCTCCTAGTGTTGTGATTACAGTGCTTATGGTGGTGTATATCGATTTTATATAGATAATTGTCGATATTATGTTACCCTTCTTATGGTCAATTTTTGATTCCAACTATGGATGGATTTTCTACACGGAAATTTATAGTCATCTGGACCATCACTGCTTTTAAAAAATACAGTGGAATTTAAACAGATATCGTACAACTTATTAATTTCTATTAAAATAGTTTTGTCTTACATAGTTAGTAAAATATCTAATACACCTATACACTTATTATATAGCCATTATTATTATTATTCAATTTATTATATGTATGTATAAAAGATCTTTATTTTACTTGTTTGAATCAGTTTTATGTATATCTAAACACACTCAAATACGTATTTTATACCTAAACCTGTTACACTTCGAAGGAAGCCTTATATAATAAACCATTTTTAATATTTTCAAATACCGAATTACTTAATACTCAGCGATCTAATTTTTTTCAATAATGTCGTAGTTTGATATTTGATTAGGTTATTTATGGAGTCATTTAATATTTTACTTATTTTAAGAGATGCGAATCACAGAAATTACTTTATTTATAACCTATATATATATAACTTAAAGCTTATAAAACAATATTTGGTAAGCTAGAATGAGTTTGGTAAAATTATAAGTTAGAATGAGTATTCTAACTTACAATTTTTTCCGTTGTTTTAGTGTTTTTTTTAATGTAATTGTGACAGATCAAGCACGAGGCCCGCCTGATGTTAGGCGGACTAATCTCTGCCTATAACAGATGCATTTCGTCACAAGTCACGAATTGCACTGCACCCGTCACCTTGAGACATAGTTGTTAATTCTCATGTGCCCGTAATTTCACTAGCTCTCAAGGACTGCTGCCGGAACACAGCAATAGGTGCTTGGAGACAGATTTTCTACTTGAGGGTGGTCGCTAGCCTGGCGCGCATTCGCAAAATACCCTTCCACCATGCTTTGAAGCTCAACCCCCGGCGGGATTCGAACCATGGACATGCGGCACGGCAGTCCATAGCCAATGGCACTGAGCCATCACTGCTTCATATTTCTTCTGTATTTTATATTCTCTTATTGAAAGCTGTGAAAACTAAAATATTAACTTACATTATGTGGATTAGCTAAAATGCGCTGACTTCATTAAAAATAGACTTAGTAGAATAGACACGGTGAGTGACTCATGTTAATTTATAAGTGTTAATTGATAAGTATCCCGTGGGGTACCGTGCTAGAATTTTACTCCACCATTGCTATTGGTGTCATTGGTGTTGTAAGAGGTAACTAAAGGTAAAATACCGAAAGGTGGGACGCAGCGCTTTCTGAGGAACTGATATCTTAAACTGCGATCCCCAAGACGCCTGCCAAGCGTGGGAATTATGGCAAACTCTCCCTAAATGGTAGAGGATGTGTTCGGAGGTGGACAATCCTGCCAATACAGCAGTTTATAAGTGTATTTGACGTTGTAATTTGCTAACATTAGGTTTTGTTACACAGTAGTTTCCATTGTTTACCTATTTCTTACAGCCAAGCATAAATAAAATTCACACTCAACGCTTAAGATGTTTATAGATATATTACCTCGTTGATATTCTAAATATGCACTATATCGATATCGATTAAAATTGTACATTCATTCCGGCCCATCACTATAAATCACGTGGTCGTGGCTTAGCCAATTAGAACGTGTTTCGATATGAGAAAAATTGACAGAAATTTGTTTCTTACAAAGCTAATAGAATGGCGTCTCTTCGGGTTACTTTCTCGAAGCCGTAGGCGAAAACGAGCAAGAGGATATCATCAGTATCATCATTACTTGTATGTGACGTTTTGTCGCCCTATTCAGTCGTTGTACAAGTTTGTTGAAGCTGTTGAATCCACTTCAAAACATACAGAGATATTAAAAGTTCTTTTTCTGAAACTCAATTTTAACTTAGCCTATTTTTATTTTCAATGCTATTATATTTTAAGCTTCGTAAAATTGTTTTGTGCTTGAGCATTGAGTGAGGACCCTCAGAAAAAAAATATTGAATAATTAAGTAAAAGCTCAAAAAAACAATCGTAAAACCAAAATTCCTTTTTGTAAAAAGGTTCAACAGAAGATAAACCGTTTACAATGCGCTCACTCAGTCCTCACAGAAAACCGTCAATATCTTCAAATCTATTGAGTTTACAAAAATAAATTGTATACTAGTTTTTAGTAAACCTTGTGAAGAGTATAAGTATCTAGTGACAGATTGATATGCCGTATTTAAAAATTTACAAATAGTTAATTGTGCTCACTCAATCCTCCATTTAAGTTATTTTTATTTTAACTATCATGTTTAAATCTCAAAAACTTTCATCAACTTTGCCATGTTTATGTATTTTTTTTTACAGATCATATTATTATTTTATTTTTGTTTAATTTGTTTTTTAATTTTTTGAATACTAGATTTCTGTCATGTAACCGTGCGTGACGTCACCAACCGGTCTCAACGGAAGAGCAACGCTGGTCGTTTACGACTAGCACTATGTTGAGTTGGGGCCGATTTGTGGCAGGGGACTGCAAGAACTGCTCTTATCTTATATTTTGTTTTGTATATTGGTCTAATTTTCTTATATTTTTGTCAGTTTTTTGTCATAAATAAAGTGTATTTCTATTTCTATTTCTATTTTCGCAAGGGCCGATTGCTCTCTAATAAACTATAAAATTTAACTTCGTTGTATTACTCGTGTTTAGTTCATGTTCAATAGGGTTTCGTAACATAGTAAACAAAACTATATTGTAATACATATAAAAGTAATTAAATATTTTATGTACTCACTCAATCCACACATTTATGAAAATCAAAAAACATTACTATCATTAGATATGTAACCATAACTCAAACCCCAGATAGCTCATGTTTTAGTAAAAAACATTTGCTAAATATCTGCCATTTGAGATCTAATTAAACATGTTTACTTTATGATATATATTTATTTTATTGTTAGTATGAAATTTCATGCTGTGAATGCCAATGTTTTTTCTTTTATTTATATCTTCACATATCGACATATCGATTAATATGGTCGAGTTCCTTTGTTCTTAAAAAAGTTTCGATACAAAAAAGAACGTGTTCAATAGTACAAATAAATTAATGTATCTATTGTTTGCTCTTTTCATACCACTTCGTATTTAAATAGATAATAGGGTAGTTGACATAGTCTAAAATAAAATACAGTGTAACGTTAACATGATAGTAGTTGGAGCACATAACTCGATGAAATTAACAAATTATTTATTCTGCATTGGATTACCTTTATTTTGAATAAACAAAATGTGTTTAAATTTTCTTTAAGTCACGTGATCTCAAACGGAAGTAAAGGCGGAAATGATGTCATTAGGACAAAAACAAAGCCACAGAATAGGTAATAGTAATCATGAGAGTTTGCTTCCAAAGGTTTTGACAGTGACAATTGACATTAGTAATTGCTAATAGCAAGCAACCTACAAAATGTCACATCACTATCGATTTACTACTAAGGCCCCTATTTCACTATCAAATCCATTGGATCCCATATATTTAATAGTGTAATACGTACATTTGACTCATTTATCTTTGATCATATTTCGCCGTGAGATTTGATCAAAGATCAGCATAGATAATAAAACCCAAACTCGGAAGTGGAAACATTTTGCAATTATTACTCATAGTAATATAACAGCTTTAAACAGTTGGAAAAGCTTATGTTTATCATTATATTTATTCCGATGTCACTGCACGCCATTGTCTCGATCACTTGAAAGTGTTTACATTTCGGGATTACAAAAATGTTCAATAAAATAGTGATTTTGAACCGATTTAAGTTGTTTAATTACCATGTATGAAAAATAATTGATAATGCTGCCACTCATGTATCCGTGCTTCAAACTGTGTTGGTTCTGTGATTGTTTTATTCAGTCTACATACACCCCTACACTATGGTACACGTTCTGCCGAACAACCTGTATAATCGATTACGCACGACACTACAACAAGCAAGCAAAACGTATTACATTTCAGCACTATTTGTTTTTGCCCTAGTGACGTCATAAGCATACAGGCCGCCATTGAATGATGTTTTAGCGCCAATTTTAAAAGTTGAAATAAAAAGATGGATTTCTAGTATTTCAGGTCTCCTAAAAAAAAAATTAAAAATGCTAGGTGTATATTTCAGTGTTCTAAATAATTTAACATACTTTAAAAAACAAGTCAACAACCCTATTTTAAATTGTACGTGTTTAATAAATAAAACTTTTACTCAAATATATGTTTTATTTTCTCTGTAATCGTGGCTAAAACGCTATCCGCGAAAAGCCAAAAAAAATAAACTTCGTTCTTTCTTTAGTCTATGGCCGATAGCTATGCGCGCGCATAGGAAAACAGATTATTTTTTCCCACCGCTTCGCAATATTATTCACAACTTGTTTTCACTGTTGAAATTATAGTTATTTATTAATTAAGGTGTCTACAAATACTAGTTATGAAGAAAATGAATTTTCTGTATGATTTTTTTCACAAGTGTGTCAAAAAACGTCGTATGATACCCGTGCCGTGAGTGTGGCATTGATGATTACCGTCCTTGGCTCTCTGAGGGCTCGGGTCACAATGGCGCCTCAGCGGTAATCACCAACATTACACACTTGTACCATAATATTACATACATCATTGACTTTTTATTTTCCCGACTAAACTCGACCTACATATAGTTGTGTTTCATTACATATGATTCTCTAAATTACAGAATTGTATTGTCTACATTATACTTAAAATAAAAAAAGTACATGCAAAAATGTTTGACTCACTTGGAAGAAAAACAAAAAAAAACTGTAGGTCAAAAAACTAAAACGCACAGATACAAATCATCGTAAATCTTAAAAGTACTCTTTCGGAAGTGAGATTTTTATACATATGGTCAGGGAGAAGGTGCATAATAGGGCTCTCAGAACATAATGAAATTGTCTACGGAAGGTTGCATACATATATAACTCTCCCATCATCTATGCGTATACACAAGCGCAGTTTTTTAATTTTATGTTTCAGGTGGCTTGTGCTATATATGCCCCGGACAAAGCGTATTATATATTTTACACTGATTATGACGCTGTTAATATTAAGTCACAAGTTTGTTAATAAAAGAAGTTTTTGGAAGGTAAGATTTTATTATTAATAGTAGGTACAATATCTACTCTATATTACAAGACTCATACTCTATAATCCAAATGCAAGTTGGTTGGAAGTAACTCCTGAGGCAAAAAGCGAGAGCATCTCCTCCAAGTCAACATCATATATTCAATAAAAGCATCTACGACGGTGTTATGGAGGTCAATAACAATTTTTAACATTATAATATTCTATATTTAATCTTACGTTCAGCAAAAAAGGTTCTTTACAGCCATTGCGATATGAGCGGGCAAAAACTCGAACATATTTTTGTTAACGTCTAATAACATTATAACACATTTTTTTCAAAGACGGTTAATTGTTCTAGCTATGTTCAACAATTATTACAATATTAATTGATTCTATTATTTACTAAGTAGGTAGTGGTTTGGCAGACACGACTTGAACAAGCATTTTTGTCGTTTAAAAAAATTACAACGTGTACGTGTATAATGGACTTTTTCAATCAAAAAGTGGAACCAACTTCAACACTCAAATGTGTGTAATAACTTGTTGAAGTCGGTACCATGATGGTTCAAAAGTACCTATTATCACAATATTATGCATATGGTACCAAGTTCGAAAAGTTATTTATAAGTATTTAAAGGGACTTAATCGCAATAAAACATGTATAAATTTATTAACCTCGACGTTTCGACCAAGTTGCATTGGTCGTGGTCACGAGCGGACTGAAGAGGCGGGTGTCAAGGTTTTGAACGGCGGGTATTTTCTACAACTGCCCGCATTTGATTTAGACATTTATCTTCTCCACATACAACACTGACAACATCCACAGGTCTTAAGGAAGGTAATAAACGCGTTTGGTGCATTTCCCTAGCACTGGATTCTGAAGAGGAATAAAATACCGCACATGACTTAAATTTTTCCTATTCTATATTTCTAATTTTGCAATGTAATCCACATAGCAGGCGTTATTGCAAACATAACAATAATAAAAAGGAATAAAATCCTTGGATGACCTGACTTGCGCTGCCAACTTTGATAACGGACGATATACAGTCTTAATGGAGAAGGACTTTAATACTGTTCCAAATTTATCCGTCACCCCTTTTATATATGGCGAGAAAGCTGGTAGTATCTCCACTTCCATTTTCTTCCCCTTCTGTCTGCGTCGCGGACCTCCAAGTATTTTGTTTTTGTTTTGTCTCTTGTTATTGTCTCTTCTACGTTGCTAATTATGCTTTCGTACCGAATTTGTTTTGGTGTTAAGGTAAAATTCAATCCCTTGGCCGATACTTTCTGCGTTGCATCATCGATCGTAATGGATGATCTAGATCATTAATTAATAAAGCACAAGATATATGTGACCCTGAACAGTTAAAAGCAGAAATAGCACATGTTCAGAAGACACTGAAACGAACCGGCTACAAAAACAAAATACAAAAAGACCAAGTTGCACCTCCAAGGTGCAACTTGGTCGAAACATCGAGGTAAATAAATATACTGGATATACTGGATACTGGAAGTCCAAAGAGATATACGCGCAAAAAACTCTATGATACAATTTTCACGCTTATGTTCACTTATAGTGCGTTTTATTTATATTGCCAATATTTTCGTTTCTTGCTTAATCAACTAGCACTTCAAACTCTTCCACTTAGTGTGGAAGATTGTAGTGTACCAGGGTAAAGTGGCTAAGAGTTAAGTATTACATTGTAGGCAGGTTAAAATGTATTTGCTATAGGTCGTTTTTCGAAATAAAGCTACGAAACGTATATATACGAATGTTTCTAATAGGTAGTACCTCATAATATCACCATTATGGGGTTTGCCATAATCCCAACGATGGCAGGCGGCGTGAAAATTGAAGTTCTTCAAAAGACACTTTTGCCCACATTCTGGTATTTTTCCTTCCGACGCCTGCTACTAATCCCACAGGAAGATATCGGAGGTGTAATTCTATCCTGGCACCCCACGGGGCAATCACCACTGAATTTGTATCAATTTATTTTTATGATATTATATATATTCTTTTAGATGTATAATATACTGCAGAGTATCTTGCTTGGCATGGATTTACTAGCATTCTTATATTTAGTTGTAGTGGATTGGGAAGACATCACAAAGAAAATATATTTTTCTGCCCAGACACAACGGCTCAAGGATGCGCTTGCTTCATTGGCGGTATTTCTTTTACTCATTAATTTAATATATCAATTTCTACATCACACAGTAGTTGGATACAGAAATTATTAATATATTGGATATACAATAAGTAGTAGTATGTTTATTATAGTCTTAGTATACGTCGTACTTAAAAGTTTTTGGGAAACAGAAAATAATATAAATTTGCTTTGGGCGGATATAAATGTTATGATTACTATAGAACAATGATATACAACAAGGCAACAAAATTAATTTCTAAAGTGGCACAATGGCTAAAAATTATTACCTTCTTTATATGTAATAATAATACACATATTTAAATCAGAAAACAACCTTCTTTTATGCTGAATTCGGTAGCCCTTGACCACTATCTCATCTGATGTTAAGTGATAATGCGATCGATGATGGAGCGCAATTACCCAGAAAATACGGGGTATATGGGGTAATAATAATAATATAAACATGTTCATTCTATCCACGGTGTGGGTGGCGAGCGCATCCAACACGTGTCGAAAACGTCTTATGTCCGGTACCCAACCATCTCTTTTTAACCTATGCGAAACTTACATCTATAACTTGAGACAAAAACTAAAAGTAAAGAGAGGTTCGGTTCTATTGTTTTTTTTTTTCAAAAGGTTATATCTTAATATATTCTTCATTCAATTAACAGCTTACAAATATCGATGTTATTAGGCTAATTAGGAATACAATAAAAATATCTCCTGTAGGAATTTGGTGTTCTAGAGATAAAATATCACAATTATCCCGTATGTTGGGCTATGTTATTTTTGAAAAACTCGGTATTTACGGGTTTTCCGAGCAAACATTCATGTAATATGGACAGTATAAGTTTATGCGAACTTGTAAAAGCAAAACCTGACATGGTGTAATGCAAATAACGCCGTTAGGAATGCAAGTTAGGAATGGACGAATAACACAAAAGTATATTTTGTCAACAATGTAAACTGTTGACAAAATATACTTCTGTGTTGTTCGTCCAGAAATGTACAGACTTCAACACGAATCAATACGTGGTGGGAAACGGTACAAAGTCTAGTTTAAAATTATTATCTATTCAAGAGTTGCGACGCAGTGTAAAATGGGTAAATTAACGAAAATAGTTTTTCTTCATAGATCAGTGCGACTCCTACGCATATTATAATGGAAAACATTATATACATTTCTGGGTGAGGATGTTCAATTGTGGTAGTGTAATTTAAATAAATAACACTACAAAACCCCCTTTTTCACAAAAAGGAAGACAACGAAAGTTGTTACAACAGACGTCCAACTACGGAAAAAAAAAATGTACTCTAGGAAATACAACGGGTTGACTTTGAAGGCCTAGTGCGAACGTACCTAACATACTTCCCATACATACTTCACCTACATACTTAAATTAATTCCTAAAGTGAAGCTTCTAATCTTTGAATTTAGACAAACACATCCATATTACTACATACGTTTCACTTTCATACATCTCTGACGTTCTAGTGTGTTCAAAATCCACACAAAAACCTTTTTCGAGTCAAAACATAACAAAGTAATGTATAGTAGGGGCAAAAAGTAAGTATAAATCTGCCAGTTCAATGCTTGTAGCAAATGTATCTACAAGGAAAAGAATGTCCTATGCTTTAGGTGAGCATCTTATATATGAACAACTTAACATTTAGTTGTCATTTGTGTAGACAAAAATATATATAACATTCGTGTTACTGGTATGAGAATGCTCAATGCATCTTAAAATTACCAGACCTAGGTATATATAAATATATAGAAAGTTGGCCTTTACCATTTATATTTAGGCACACTGAAATAAAATACGATATAAGTATCATTTATTTAAAAAAGGGGACTAAGACATTTATTTATATGTGTCTAGTCTAAAATAAGGTACTAAAAAGGTATCAATTAACAATAAATGGTCAAGTGCGTGTCGGGCCATGCGCAATGTAGAGTTCCGTATTAATCCGCTATCATAATGTAGATCGATTCGGTTGTTCTTTTTATCTTTTCCATTTACGTCCTGCTAAAATTTAAAAATAAGAGTACGGTGCCTATAAGATGGGCAATCATATTGTTTATATTTTGGTTAACACTAATATATATATTATATGGCTTCCAGTTATAGTATTTATACGAGAAGGGTAGGGTTGTGTTGATTTATAAGGTACTGTTGTACCCTATCTCGTTTGTAAATCAAAATCAACATATTAGGAGGATCATCACGAATGATCATTGATGCTACCTTCAAGCAGATCCAACAAATACCTCCTAAAACAACTCACCCGCTTGTGAAATGTCTATACAATTGAAGCGAGTATTATAGGATTCTGTCATACGATACAGTGGTTATCGATGACCAGCCTTGTACGGTGAGGATGAGGTCTAAAAAGTACCTTATACCGAAGCACATCGACCAACTCTATATACAGTCATATCTATTATGACATAGGTTATACATTAGCATGTCATCTAATTGTTGCCTCCTGGAGTTTAATTTCAATAATTTATATTTGCTTAGTTCAGTAAAAAGTTAGTTTAATTTTATGTTTGATGTTTTTTAATGTTTTTTTTTGCTTATGTGTATTTGACGGAATAAGCACGAGGACTACCTGATGTTAAAACTCTCTTAAGCTTATTCCATCAAATACACAAAAAAAAAAATAACAAAAAAAAATTATAAGAAAAAAATTCAAAAAAAAACTTTTCATCCTAGAATGTGTGTTAGGACTAGCAGAAGTCAACCCTAAGAGGTTGTTTGCATTTTACCAAAAACCCTATATAAATATATATATATTATTATGTTTCACAAAGCTGCCGCTAGATAGCAATGTACAAAGGATTCTGAATCGCGCTATTGTTGCGTTTTCGTTCGAGTTCCTATAGAAGTCACAAAGGAATTTTCAAATTACAATTGAAATAATAACTTGGCAGCAATCTTACTCTTATATTTTAGTTTTGACAGGAATAATGTGGAAGAGATAAAAAAGAACAACAAAATCGATCTTTATAATGAGAACGGGCTACTACGGAACCCTAAATTACGCGTGGCCCGACACGCGCTTGAACTTTTTTTTTTTAGTTTGCTGATATTGAAATGTTAGCAGCATCAGTGGTAGCTCCTCCTGTGGTCCATGTGCTGACATCAAGGAGTGCTCAAGAGGTATGATTCGTACTATTATTAATTGCTTCTTTCGTTAGGGCAATTATTAAACAACATATTGTTATTAAAATAGGACAAAAATATCAATGAATAAATCACAGAAGTGTTTCTGCAATTTATTCATGGAATAGAGAATAAAATAAATTATTTGTTAACGGCCCATTTCTGCAGAATAAGCTCTTGTTAATCCGAACTGAGTCACAACAATTTATCTTGTTCAAAATAATAAAGATTTTTTGTTTTCTTAAATATTGTTTAAATAACTTTGGATTAAATTGGGAGAATACACACAGATCTATAATTATTGAGTATTTTTTTTTTCTTTTTATGTAATTGCGACGGATCAAGCACGAGGCCCACCTAAGCGGACAAACCTCTGCCTGGAACAGATGCATTTCGTCACAAGTCACGAATTGCACTGCGCCCGTCACCTGGAGACATAGTTGTTAAGTCTCATGTGCCTGTAATTTTTGATTCGTTCAGTTGCTGGAATTCTACTAAAAATATTAAAATAAAAACTAATACCAGAACCTAAAGATTCATAAGCGGCGCTCTACATATTAAAGAGGCATATAGAATAAGAGTATGTTTTTAAGCGGATTGTATTCAAACTCGTATAAATGTTTCAGGTTCATCCAGACATGGATAGCACAGCTCTCCTCGTGTCATCTCTACTGGTTTTCATATTAAAAACCTTATTGTATAACAAACTCATCCTTTTTTGCCAACACTTGGCTAGGACACCAATAAAATTGAATCACTTTAGTAAGTAGCTTCTATCTTTTAATATTGTTAGGTTTGCAATAACGCCTGCTTTGCAAATTACATTACAAAATCACAAATATACCATAGGAAAAATCCATCCCCATACGATGGTTAAAGAACGATAGGAAAGATTTGAGTTATGACGTCATGTCATGTTAGCTCAATTGGTTAGAGCATAACCTGGCTCAAGGAGTGGATGGACGCGGGTTCAGATCCCGCAAATGACTTAAATTTTTCCTATCGTATATTTGTGATTTTGTAATAGCTTCTATCTGTTTCTAAACTATAATGTAATTGATATACGCTTCCAGCATTGTTTTTTTACAAAGCATCACCGTTACAATTCATCGCCAAACAAGTTATTTGCATGAACAATATATTGCTAGATCGTTCTCAAGTTTCTACCAAAAATTGTAACGTAATATGATCCATTGACAGATTAAACATATAAGTAAAAAATACAAGAAACTATAGTTTCTTGTATTGACTGATCTGTGGTGATATTCAAGTCATGTTTTGTATGATTTTTGTTTGAATGTATTGCGATTATTGTGAATGATTAAAATCCGAGGGCACTGTGGTGCCATATTCCTTAGGGCGGACCCTAAGAATTTGGTACCACAGTCTCAAATGGTATTACTCCAATAAAGTACCAGTATCTGAAAGTGGTTGGTTTAATTTATCACAAAAATACGGTTAGAGTGTACCTTTGGGGGCGCTATGGTATCAGATAAACTTCAAAAATATACTCTCTTCAAGTAACATTGTTTTATCTATGGATCTCGCATATTTCTACTAGGGGAAATCCAATATTTTACAACGTATTTTCTATTGTGATATGACGTGTAACGTGTACATTTAAAGTATTACGTAATAATTTAAAATAATAATATAACTAAATCACGTTTTGATTGAGATTAAAACGAAGAAGATATTGACGATATCTAAAAAATTAATAGTAAGTTTCAATATTTTTTAACGGTTGTAAGGGTAAATTATTATTATTACACCAGTTCAGAAGCCTTTTAAAATGGCATAAAGAGGAAAAAATAATAGTAGGATGGAATTTGTTGAAAAAGAAAGCGAATGTAACAAAAGTGAAAAATAAATAATTTACGGGCGATAAAGGGCGCAAAAAGATAGATAGATAACACTTTATTGTACTTTCTTATTACAATTAATAATACTTACAAAATATTTAAACTTAAAAATAGTACAATCGGCGGCCTTATTGCTAGGCAGCAATCTCTTCCAGGTTAGGTTCCAAAAGTGTTAATACAAAAATTGAAGATCCTTTTATTACCTACAACTTTGTCATATATTTTTTCCATTTTTGTCGGCAATCGAGATAAACCGTTTTCTACCCTTAAAAACTCACTTCCTTTCCACTTTCCGACCTCAGATCGCACGTAAAATATTTTTCCTTTCATTTGTGTTATATTCTATTCCCTTTTGAACGGGTTTCATCCTACCTACTATTAATATTTTTGATTTTGGAAAATGTCTACCCTGGTCTATATATAATAGAGTGTATTGAAAATAATGATTTTTACAAGATAATACGAGTACTATGAACTCGCGCATACCATGATCGTGTGGAATACTTACCAAACCTAACTACATGCAATTTTTTATGTTATTGTGACTGAACAAGCTCGAGGCCCACCTGCCACAAGTGGACTAACCTCTGCCTATAACTGATGCATTTCATCATCAAGTTACGAACTGCACTGCGCACGTCACCTTGAGACATATTCGTTAAGTTTTATGTGCCTGTAATTTCATTGGCTCTCAAGGACTGCTGCCGGAACACACCGTTAGGTTATTGGCGACAGATTTTCTGCTTGATGGTGGTAGCTAGCCAGGCGGGCAATCGCAAAATGGCCTTCCACCATGCGGTGAAGCTCAAGCCAGCGGCAAGATAAAACTGATACAATTTTGATGAATTTCACGCCATAAGCGCCAGTCTCCACGTTATATAAGTTTTAATGACTGATGCAAGGAAAAGCGTTGCTATGAAATTATGTATGACTCATTACGTAAAATATTCCTTTGCTACTAAAGTTTGCAAAGAGAGACGAATTACTTAGCATTTCATGGATTCACCGTGCGGGTGCCGGGTCCATAGTGTTGCAGAGGAAGAGGCCCTAGTCGAGGTGCCTGGGACTTGCAACCCAGTGAGTACGGTTAAGCGGCCCCTTAATGATGCATCAATGCTATTGAATTGCTATCAATGATAGTAGCTTCAAATTAATGTAATCTTTGTTTTGGTTAACGAGATATTTGAAAGCTTAAATCTCAACATAACAAAAGGTAATTTTAGAAACTGCAATATCTATATGTGGTTAATGACAGGGCCGTTACTGTCGTGAAACAATCATATCCTTTAAATTTTTCAACTACTAATTTCTTTTTTCAGATCCATATTCTTTTTTTTACTTATGGCCAATTTTTCTTTCGACATTCTATTTTGGAAACATATTTACATTACTGCTTTTAACACAAAATTTCATTGTTGATTTCATGACTTTGGTAAGTATTTTTTTTATTTTAAAACACGTATCTTTGCAGGCCTCCTTGAAATGCAGCAGAACCTGATTCTTCTAGATATAGTCATGGATATACGGCTACTACTTAAATATAATTTTTAAGTGTGTGTGTATAAATTAAAAAGATCGAAGGCATTACCTTATTATGATTAATATAAATAAGATGTCATGTTAAATTTTTGTAAATTAATTAAAAGTCAGATTAGATACCTATTTTAGTTTTTTATCTTCTAAGAAGTACTTGAACGAGTAGTAACATTTTTGTAATAAGAAGTCAAATAACATTTTTTTGAAAAGATTTATTGTAGCTCCCTTTATTTTGTCATTATTAAGTATAATACACCCGAATTACCATACAATTAGCATTTCGGTAGGTCAGCTGTAATCGTTGAATTGGCGTGAATAACTTATGAGGATATCTACTCGGACAAGCTCTTTTTATGGTGGGTCAAGGCTAATGTATAAGGCAAAAAAAATCACTACTTAACTGTTACTTCCGACAACTGAAATTAACAATTGAGGACGCCCGACGTCTCAATAATAAAGTTTAATAGGTCACCCCTACCATAGATAAATTAATAGTGATCATTTCCCTATCCCACGACCCAGAAAAAAAAACATAAATTGATGTTTGATAGCACACCGACGGGCAAAGGTATATTAAATTCTTCTTAAGCACGAACGCGCGAGACCCGCGTCGACTATAGCTAAAATAAATTATCCGCGCTCCGCAATTGATATGACACAGCTTTGCCTCGGAATTGCATGAAGAATATTATCCGCGTCCGCGCAAATATGAATCCTATGCGACTAGAGAAAGTGTTCAACCAAAATTCAAAGTTTACCAAATATATATTATCCTTAAGCTAAAATTAGTTGCACAATACTGTTTATATTTATGCTTTATAGATTAACCTTTGACCACTATCCCACCTGATGGTAAGTGATGATGTGGTCGAAGATGTTGATCAGGCTAACTTAGAATAAATGGCTCTCAAAGGCAGCTGCCGGAACACACTGTTAGGTGCTTGACGACAGATTTTCTACTTGAGGATAGTAGCTAGCCAGACGGGCATTCGCAAAATGCCCTACCACTATTCTATAACGACTGCCATCCTAAGACGACAACCGAGACTGAAGACTTAACGTGCCCTCTGAAGCACGGAAGCTCTCAATAGTAATGTCACTAGCGGTCACCCATCCAACTCATATAACCGCGATGGACGTTGCTAAACTTTGCTGATCGGTTAAGAACAGCTAAGTAAACTTCGCTACGAGCGCTTCAGATTTATCTCAGAAAGTATTTTTCTGAGACTACTAGCTCTGCTTTCCTAGATAGTTCTTATAAAATAAGAGTTGCCCTACAAGTCGTGGATAAAACGGAGCTTCGATTTTCGTGACGCAATACAAACGAGAAAAGTTACTGTAAACTAAAGTCACCAACCAACATTATCGCCATCTCACTACGTCAACCGGAACATCTACTATTGAAGAAGGTCTCCCACGTTTTAGGGATTTGCCATAATCCTCACGCTTGGCAGGCGTCTTCGTCGGGATTGCACTAAAAGTTGGTAGTTTTTTAGAAAGCGCTGCCTCCCTCCGTCCCATGTTTTTTCCTCCGATGCCTCTTACGACACCCACGGGGAATGAAGGGGTAACATTAACCCGGCACCGCAATTGGCAACCAACCTAGTTATCTAAATGTAGAATTTAATTCGGTAATGCCACAAATTTTGGAAATTTAGGGCATGATGATAAATTTTAAAAGTTTATATAGGTAGCAATAGGTAAAATCAATCTAAGAGATTAATTATGGTTATTCGAGTTTTATTTCACAAATTATGTACAATTATTATACAAACTAAATAGGGTACTTAATATAATTAATTTTAGCAAAAAGCTATGGCTTGTATGTTTGTCTAGTCTGTTATTTGCACAGAACCTACAGAAAATAATTTCTTGTATTGTAGTCCTTGTATACCCTTCAAGTGTACAATAATATTAAACAAGATAATAAAAATTGAACAATTGTTAAGAAGTTGTCTGTGTATTTTCTTATGATTGATTTAATAAAGATTATTTAATGTTTTTTCTAGGCTGTGACGAACTACTGCTTTCTAGAAATGATCATGGTAGAGTGGAAAAGGATCAAATTGTGGATGATAACAATAGTAATGTTAGTGTGTTCTGTGACTGCATACTTTACTTTCGAATTTCAGGTATGTATTACTTATTAGTAATTCTTAGTTGAATGGGGAAGAAAGGTTCTCGAGTGGTTACCACACTACACCGGAAGACATCGTGAAAGTCGCGGGTAGCCAATGGTTACAAGCGGCTAATAGCCGTTCTTTGTGGCGCTCTGTGGGGGAGGCTTTTGTTCAACAGTGGACGTCTTCCGGCTGATGATGATGAATTCTTAGTTAAAACTGAATGGACCATATTCTTCGATTAAGTGGCGATAGCGTCACTTCCGAACGTGACTCGGCTTAGATCCGTGCAAATGTCAAACATGTTTTTTTTTACTTTTAATACAAAAAAATGTCCCAGATGATTCACAGCGATAATAACAGTTATTTTAAATAATTCAAATACATAGGAATCGATTGCACTAATATTAATATTCTGCGCTCTCTATGTACTGTAATGAGGAAATGAATATTATCTATTGTTAATGAGGACCACCTATGGAAGTAAAAGTCTCCTACAACGGCTTGCATTGACGATATCATCATTCCACCTTCTAACTGGCCTTATTATTTTCCTTTGTTACATTAAAAACCAGTTGCTACTAGCTACTTTTCTCTATGGATAACCTGCTAACCTTCATTAAAAACTGTTTGTTTTACTACATTTTAAGTTTTGGTGTGCTTGTTTCATTACATTTTGAGTTTTTGTTTCGTGTCTTATCTTTGATGATGATGTCCAAAAAAATTTACACGCTTCATCGTTGGCGTATTTTTAATTCATTAATAACTTTCATGTTGAGTCATGGTCCGGGTCTGGCAGGTCATAGATAAGATGGTATGGGTCCAATATTAATTGCCATGGATTTTTATATTGTTGATGAGGTTCCCTTTTAAATATCTTTTATTAGATAGTGAATTTATTCCACGTCTTTTTTATTATATTGTAACTATACTTCTCTTTCTGTACTTGTTCAAAAGGATTGTTTTTTATGCTGTGACCACTAGTAACATTACTACTGAGCGCTTTCGTGCTTCGGAGGGCACGTTAAGCCGTCGGTCCCGGTTGTTATTCTCGCCTGGCTAGCTAACACCCTCAAGTAGAAAATCTGTCGCCAAGCACCTAACATTGTGTTTCGGCAGCTGTCCTTGAGAGCCAGTACTTCTAGTTTAGCCTGAACAACATCTTCGACCACATCATCACATACCATCAGGTGAGATAGTGGTCTTAGGCATAAAAAAAATAAAGAAAAAATTAAATGTCATAGTGGAACAAACACGAGGCCTACCTGATGATAAGCGGTACCCTATAACAGGTGCAGTTTATCACATGTGGCAAAATGCATTGCGCCCATCACCCTGAGACGTTAAGTTATTTCATCTCACCTGTAATTTTACCACTTAAACCGGAATACAGTTATTTATTTTTTTATTATTGTTATGTTTGTAATAACGCCTGCTATGCGGATTACATTACAAAATTACAAATATACGATAAGAAAAAATTAAGTCATGTGCAAGATTCGAACCATCCATCCCTTTAGCCGGGGTATGCTCAAACCAATTGAGCTCACATGACATGACGTCATAACTCAAATCTTTCCTATCTTTCTTTTATCATCATTATACGATTTTGTGCTCCAATAATTTGTAAAATATGATTTTCACTTATAGTTTGACCAATACCGCTGTACCGCGCCTTAGGTATGAGCGCCGCGAGACGTGGGCGAGCATCGGCTGTTGCGCTCTGTCAATCCGCGCCGTCAACGCTCATGGCGGTCGCTAGTGTCATTTGTACCGGACTGTCTATGTCAGAAGCACGTCAGATAAATATTCAAAGATGGGTCGTATGTTATCTCGTGACAACTGTAAATTTTAAGGTGGCTGAGCTAAGGTCTCATTTTATGAAAAGAAAAGCAGACAAAGAAAAATAGTTGAATTTAAAAGTGATGCAAATATTACCAAAATCGTAAATCGTCATCGTAAACTATGTATAATATTTAGTTAAATTCAATAAAATATTTAGGTAGTCTTATTTTATTAATTTCCTATTAAATTAAATAGTTTAATACGTACGATAAAGAACTGGCGCGACTTAAAACAGTAAACTGATATCGTAAGATCTATCCGACAGTATCGATATCATGTAAACTCATGCTCTTTCCTTCCCGGCCCCCACTTCGCCGCGCTTTCCTAAGGCGCGGTACAGCAGTATTGGTCAAACTATAGCACGGGATAGTGATTGTAATCATATTTCGAAATAAAGAAGAAAGAGTATGATTTCCTTTTATTTATAATTTTATTCTTCTTTTCAGACACGCCTGTTATTTCAAATGTATGTGAAAGGGATGACTACATTGGCTGAACTTGTGGTTGTATGTTTTTTTTATCCAGTAGGAAGATTAGTGGATGATATAACCTTTCATACTGGAACGTCCCCACCTATCCTCAGGATTTTGACATTGAAAATAATGCCTATTTATTACTGCGTAAGTTTCTTTGAGTACGTAATGAAATAAATTCCTACTAATCTAAAAGCGTGTTCATCTGTTTGTTTCTCTTTAGTCTTAACTTAAAGAGGCCCCGAGTTTCTTGCCCGTTCTTCTCGCAGTGGTTCTATTCATATTTTTTTTCTGAATGTGGTAGTACAATGTAGAATATTTAAATAAAAAAAAATGTAATTGACCTTCTTATGAGTGTCGTAGACGCCTAAATTGAATAATTCATTTTGACGGAGCACACCGTTAGGTGCTTGGGGACAGATTTTCTACTTGATGGCGGTCGCTAGCCAGGGAGGGGGCCATTTGCCAAATGCCCTTTCACCATGCGGTAAAGCTCAAGCCTCTTTTAGACCGCTCATCTTTCTGTTATCTATATAGGTTTGGTATTATCTGGGATACACAGCCTTTATTTTTTATTAACATTTTAAATATGTTTGCATGGTGGAAGGGCATTTTGGGAATGCCCGCCTGGCTAGCGACCACCCTCAAGTAGAAAATCTGTCGCCAAGCACCTAACGGTGTGTTCCGGCAGTAGTCCTTGAGAGCCAGAAAAATTACAGGCTAATATGAGACCTAACAACTGGACGTCTCAGTGTAACGGGCACAGTGCAATTCGTCGTTGACGAAATGCGTCTGTTATAGGCAGAGGTTAGTCCACTTAACATCAGGTATGCCTCGGGCTTGTTCCGTCACTATAACATAAAAAAAAAAAAAAAAAAAAAAAAAAAAAAAAATAGGATAGTTTGTTGCGTCGCAGTAGGCCTAACAGCAACAGGCTGATTTTAAAATTTAACAGATTTTATACATTTTGTTTCAGATAAAACTATGCATCATGTATAATACTTTGAATTATATTGTAGGTACCATAGCTCGATATAAGCATATTTTTTGGTTCTGGACAGCAATCGTTGTACCAATCATTTTGGGGATTGTTTATATTGCATACAAATACATAATAAAAGATAAAAGGGTAAGTAACTAAAATAATTGCATACCAACTTGAGCGTTCTTGTTTAGGGGTTAATCATTGTTCAAAGGTTTAAATTGAATCTCAACATCGTCTACCTCTAACAAGACGTGTTACGGGATGGCGGTATACGTAATATTATAGATGTCCAAACTTACACCTCTACCTCAGTAATCGATAAGACGTCATGTTATGACGGATTGTCACTAGATGGCGCTACACATAAAAGCTATCAAGCAAGTGTTTGTGGCGAGTTAATTAAGTTGCCAGTTTTTTAAGTTTAAATAAATTTGTCTTCTGTCACTAGGTTGAGAGTTTTATTTTATAACGAGCAACTGGTTGAGGACGCTAGTAATACAGTACGTGAATGTACAATTTTAGTTTTTCCATGCTGTCTCATTTAGATTCAATAAAAGAAAACATCAAATTAATATTTTAATAAAACACTTAAAATATATAAAAATAAATCTTGTGACAATTCCGCCTAATTTTCGTGTTAAGCCAACGTGACGTCACAAACACCACGCAGCCAAACCGGAAGAATTTTCGACGCGTTTCGGTTCTACACGAAGCACCCTCAGGAGGTCTTGACTCTACGAGCGCACGATCGAGAAATGATAAAAAAATTATCTTGTCACTAGATATATTTTTATATTTTTAAAGTGTTTTATTAAAATATCAATTTGATGTTTTCTAAAAATATACTAAAAATATGTGTTATTATTAAATACATATGGATTTCCGCAAAGTAACGCCTGAATCTATTAATTAATAAATGTCTGCCTGCATGTATTATTATTATACCCCCCGTGGGGTGTCGTAAGAGGCGACTAAGGGAATAATTATACTGGAAGGTGGGCAGCAGCGCTTTCTAAAGAACTACTTTTTACACTGCGATTCCCAAGCCGCCTGCCAAGCGTGAGGATTATGGCAAATAACCCCTTAATAGGGGAGGCTGTGTTCAGCAGTGGACGATCCGGCTGATACAGTACTAAATAATAAAAAATGCAAAGAGAAACAAAATAGAGTGGGTAATACTTAAACACCAATTGTCTCCTCTTAACAATGGTGTTACGAGTACAAACAAAATGTAAAATAATAATCCAATGCTGACGATGTCTGGATATCACTCCAGTTAAAGCCAATGTGCGGTATCAATATTTATAAAACCGGAAAATGCAAAACACTCACGTTCGGGATGGAATACGTCGTCGACCCGGGTTTTGAGCATTGTACCTACAACTGAAGCGCTTACCCTATTACTTATAACTAGCTCAAAAAGGATTGCGTTTTTTTTTGTTATTGTGATGGAACAAGCATGAGGCCCACCTGATGTTAAGCGGACTAACCTCTGCCTATAACAGATTTATTTCGTCACAAGTCACGAATTGCACTGCGCCCGTCATCTTGAGGCATAGTTGTTAAGTCTCATGTGCCTGTAATTTCACTGGCTCTCAAGGACTGCTGCCGAAACACACCATAAGGTGCTTCGCGACAGATTTTCTACTTGAAGGTGGTCGCTAGCCAGGCGGGCATTCGCAAAATGCCCTTCCACCATGCAGTGAAGCTCAAGCCCGCGGCGGGATTCGAACCATGGACCTGCGGCACGGCAGTCCATAGTCAATGCCACTGAGCCATCACTGCTTCATATAATAATGATATTACAAAAAAAAAAACATGATTATTGGTAAAATGCTCTTAGGATTGACTTCTGGTAGTCCTAAGAAATATTTTGAGACATTATTTTTGTTTTGAAAAAAAAAAAAAAAAGTTTTAATGGCTACTCCGAGCCAAGAGCGCCCGCCGCGGCAACACTGGACGGCGCCATGGTCCCTTTGAATAGAGTTTTGAATATTTACATCGAGTAAAGTAATAAAAAATAAGAAAAAATACAATACAGGCACAAGAGACTTATGACATTAGGTGGTCCTCGTGCTAATTCAGTCATAAGGATATTAAAAGATAGAATTTAAAACAATAAACAAAATCATCTCATAATGTTTCTTAGGACTAGCAGAAGTCAACCCTAAGAGGTTATTAGCATTTTACCAATAACACTGTATAGCAGATAAACATTTTAATAAACTACATATATTAAAACCTTTTCACAGGGTTGGATACGCTTATTCGCACCTAACAGTGAGTGGGGCCCACAAGACCATGACAAAAGGCGTTTAAGGAAAATCTATGACTCTCGTACTGTAAGTTTTTTAATAAACATAAATTAACCTCACTACAATAGAATAGAATGGTAACATTATAACTAACTTTCCCGTTCTGAGGAACTGTTCGATTTACTACCTGCGGCTCAACTTCGCCATGTGGGCTTGAGCTTCACCGCATAGTGCAAGGGCATTTTGCAAATGCCCGCCTGGCTAGCGACCACCCTCAAGTAGAAAATCTGTCACCAAGCACCTAGCGGTGTGTTCCGGCAGCAGTCCTTGAGAGCCAGTGAAATTACAGGCACATGAGACTTAACAAATGTCTCAAGGTGACGGACGCAGTGCAATTCGTGATGAAATGCATCTGTTTTAGGCAGAGGCAGAGAGGCGCTTAACATCAGGTGGGCCTCGTGCTTTTTCTGTCACAATAATATAAAAAAAAGATGGCGGCATTTTTTCGGTTATATTGAATCCGCTGCTTTAAAATTTAAATACAATGCTATGATTAGAATTATTCATGAACACAAAGATACTGCTAAATAAACGCAATTACATGTCCATTGGGCCCCTCTTGGGGTACCGGGCTAGAACGTCACCCCCCGCCTTTCTACCCGGAGGTGTAGTAAGAGGCGACTACAGAAGGTGAGCAGCAGCGCTTTCTGAGGAACTGATATCTTACACCCAAGAAGCCTGCCAAGCTTGGGGATTATGGCAAACCCCCCATAAGAGGGAGGCTGTGTTCAGCAGTGGACTATCCAGCTGATACGTAAGTATGTACACGTCCATTGCGTCCATGCACAAAGCCTACAATTTATGTACCTACAATTTCAAGTGCCATCTTTCTTGACTTAATATTTATTTTTCAGTACATTGGTTCACAAGCAATCAGAAGCCTCAGTCGATACATGTTTGAAAAATCTGAATCTAATGCATTCCATTTGGACTTGAACTACAATCTAGAGAGAAAATTTTCTTCTGTGTTCCAAACGAAAAACGAAAAGAAGGTTGATTAGTAATAATTATGAACATTTCTTTATATTCCGTGCTGTTTTACTTTTGGTTTGACATAGCAAATTGTGCTTTATCTTACGAATAAAAATATGTTCAGAGCAAGTTTTCTTATAATGTGTATATATTTATTTACTGAATTTGAAAACTTACATAACATGAGGTTGATTTTTTCCATATACGAAAAAGATGGGGAACATAGGCATTAAAAACAATGTTTGATTAACATACATTAGGATTTGTTCAATCTCAATTATTATTAAACGATCTGTCGCTACTTATTTAATTTAAACAGACTTATTTTTTTTTGCATTGATTTGCATGTTGGAAGGGCATTTTGTGAATGCCCGCCTGACTAGCGACCACCCTCAAGTAGAAAACCTGTCACCAAGCACCTAACTGTGTGTTCCGGCAGCAGTCCTTGAGAGCCAGTGAAATTACAGGCACATGAGACTTGATAACTATGTATCAGGGTGGCGGGCGCAGTGCAATTCGTGACTTGAGACGAAATGCATCTGTTATAGGCAGAGGTTAGTCCACTTAACATACGGTGGGCCTCAATCTTGCCCCGTCACAATAACATAAAAAAAAGATTACTTAAAACTGCACTTTTCCACAGAATTTAATAGGGTAGCGCAAAGTCAAAGAATTGTTTAAACTTTTGTAAAGGATAAGAGGTATGAGAGCGTTTCGGTGAAGATGTATAAGGAACCTAAGCTGTGATTTAATTTGCGCAAAAAATAAATTTCATACACAGGTTTTGACAAATCTGTTACATTTGAGATCAAAGGGGAGCTAAAATGTACTGGAGGTTGGGGGTTCAAGTCCCGCTGTTAGTTATCTTTTTCCATCTGAAATTATTTCTAGGTTTTATAATGTTATAGTAAGTATAATTTTGTATATTGTTTAACTGCTAAATAGGGCTCGCGGAAATTTGAACAACACGGTGGATATCCTGACTCAGATAGCGTCGTAGGAATTACCAAGTGCGTACGGTGCTTTTCGGGTTGCACGGTAATCCACGGGCAAAGGCATCAACTCCAGCTCGTAGAAATTCAAGCACCATGCTGCCCTTGCCCGCTTTGGGACCCGGCAGAATACCAGTTAGAATAACGTTAATGCATCCCAAATACGTCCCAGTAAGTGCAGATAACGCCGAATGCATTTAACTGCGAAATTTATTACGTAGGTGGGTGCATTTTGCGTTTTGATTCTACTTTCAAATACAGCCGACGTCGGTCTAACACTACTGATTTATTTGTTCTCAATGTTTACACAAACAACATCTCGTACTTTTTTTTTATATGCCTGATAGGTTAGCCTTTGACCACTATCTCACCTGATGGTAAGTGCTGATGTTGTACAGGCTAACCTTGAAGTACTGGCTCTCAAGGACAGCTGCCGGAACACAACGTTAGTTGCTTGGCGACAGATTTTCTACTTGAGGGTGGTAGCTAGCCAGACGGGCATTCGCAAAATGCCCTACCATCATGCTGTAACGACTGCCATCCTAAGACAACAACCGGGACCGACGGCTTAACGTGCCCTCCGAAGCACAGAAGCGCTCAGTAGTAATGTCACTAGCGGTCACCCATCCAACTCATGACCGCGGGCGACGGCCAAGCCAACTTCGCTACGAACGCTTCAAAATGTTATCATGTGTATATTCTATTCTTTCATTCATATGCATCAATTCTTCAATTTTGACGCTCAATTTTATTCAGATTTGTAAAAATACCGTCAATACTATGATTATTATATTAGTTGATAATGGCTACATGGCAACGGTTATAGACTATACTGCACCGTGGCGGGGCTTTAGTTCAAATACTTGCTTGAGTTTCCACGCATTATGGCATGATATTTAACGTATGCCCACGAAATAGTATACATTAAATAGAAATACACCATCATATATAAACTTTGTCAACAAGTACTGTGTTCTAGCAGCAGTCATTGAACGCCTGTTTTGGTCATCCAAATCTATTTCCAAGTGACCATCTACAAAATATCCGTCGTTGATGACGATCAATGCTGCGTGAGTATTCAATAATACGTAAATTTCCTGGCTCTCAAGGACTGCTGCAGGAACACACTGTAAGGAGCTTGGTGACAGATTTTCTACTTAACGGTGGTAGCTAGCCAGGCGAGCAATCGCTAAATGCCTTACCACCATGCGGTGAAGCTCAAGCCGGTGGTGGGCATCGAACCAAGGAGCTGCGGCACCACAGTCCATATTTATAACCACTCAGACACTATTGCTTCGAAAGGCTTAAAATATACCTAGGTTAGTATACTGTATAAAAATATTATTCGCTTTTCACTTTTTTTTTTGGATTTTTGTATTTTTGCCTGCAAGGAATAAACTTAAAAAACTAGTGGACGGATGTGGATGGGATTTGGTATGGAATACGTTTGAGATCTTGGGAAGGACATAGGATAGTTTTCATTAAACGGCGCAAAAATAGATTAATGGTTTTGCGCGATAACAAACATATACTTTATAGGGCTTTTTGCGAATGCCCGCCTGGCTAGCGACCACCCTCAAGTAGAAATTCTGTCGCCAAGCACCTAACGGTGTGTTCCGGCAGCAGTCCTTGAGAGCCAGAAAAATTACAGGCTAATGAGACCTAACAACTGGACGTCTCAGTGTGACGGGCACAGTGCAATTCGTCGTTGACGAAATGCGTCTGTTATAGGTAGAGGTTAGTCCACTTAACATCGGGTGGGCCTCGGGCTTGTTCCGTCACAATAACTTAAAAAAAAAAAAAAATATACGCGGGTGGAGACGCGACCGGAAAGCTAGTAAGTTATATGTTGGTAGGCCACTAGTTGGACTGACGAAACCGTCAAAGTCACGGGTAGCTAATGATTACAAGCGGCTAACAGCCGTTCTTTGTGGCATTCTATGGGGGAGGCCTTTGTTTAACGGTGGACGTATTCCGGCTGATGATGATGATTAAGTTATATGTATGGTTTCTAATGTGACGTAGCTAAGACTTTATATGTAAATTAGTCTCTAAGAGGGTTTATTGATACTATTAAATCTTGAAACAACGAAAACCGAGTGGAAATAACTACACACTGCCGTTCCGGAGGTAGTACTCATTCATGGTTCGAATCCCGTACTGACGCAGCATTGAGTTTCACCGATTGGTAAAAGGGTGTTATGATGTATATTATTACTTATGTACCTACGAATAAATATGAAAAGAAATGTAATTCAAGCTCAAAAACAACAGAATGCAAACTATACCGCAGCGGGCGTGGCTTAAAAAGTGTACCGCGCAGTTCGCCGCGTGGGCTCGAGTCATGCGGTTGTACCGCGGGAATTTTCAATAGCATTTATCAATGTTTTTCTGCTTTGTTTAATTCTGCAAAAATACCATAGAGTGAAATAAAATGGCTGAGAAGCCATATGGATATCAAAAAAATCAGGAATACCTTTTATAAACGAGTAAAGAACAAAGTTTTGAAAACCCATACTTGACTACCCTGGATAGTTTTATGCAACATGAATTTTACATTAAATCAAAAATAACTTTGGAACATTGTTAGTCTTAGAATTTTTTTTATGAAAACATTTCCCAATTTTTTTTTTGAATCCTCAGTTTTTATGTCAAACATGTGCTAGAAATGTCATAAAATACTTTGAAAAAGGTCTTCAATTTTAATTTAGTATTTGTGCTACTAATGACACAAAAATATCCTAGAAGTAGGGCTTAGGTCTGACAACTGTCAAAGTGTCAATTGATGTCGTATTTTTCAGTATTTTATTTTAGGGATATAAAGGACTACACATAACAAATAAATTGATGTTAGGTCTTATAACTGTCATGTTTGAGATCTATTTCTAGGTAACTATTATATCAATTGTATATAGCCAATATATAAAATGATCACAGATAAATACAACATTAATTGTCACGTTGATAGTTGTCACTCCTATGGCTGCGGTATTGTTAGTTCCAATAGGTATATATAATCGATCTACTTCAGTTGCTACAACGGAATACTAGAATAATAAATAGTTCTGGGCATGCTGGGCACGCTGCCAACTAGAAGAGTGTTTAGACTGCCTGCAAGCCTGCAAAAGCAGCTAGGTTGACTAAATCCTTTATTTTAGTAGCTAAAAATATGTATTATTGATTTCAGCATTTTGTTAAAAGATATACCGCCAAAAATACTTATTAATGTACACACACGCCCATTCTTACTCTTTTAGCGCAATATATATACCGACTTTTAAATTAAAGAATATTATGTTCAAGAAAGTAATTCCAATCTACTGAAATAAATTGCATGAATCACCATAAATCAATTTTATTGAAAAAAGATGTAATAAAAATGAATACGTAAACAAGCTAACATAATTTGGCATAACGCCATCCACGCCCCTCTTAAGCTGGGACCGCACTACAGAGGTGCAGCGCAACGTGGTATATGAGCGACCATCACTACCTTATGCATTTACGGAGGTGCAGAGCAGTTCTGCAGCGGCTAAGTACGAAGCAGCTACGGACGAACTTACAAAACGTATCTTGACGACATATACAACATACAGTATAGAATACTCAGACTAAAATTATTGTACCTCCTAAAATTAAAAATAAATACTCAGGTATGGTTATTTAAACATTTGTAACATTATTCCAATCCAGAAAAAAACTGAAATATACTTCACGAACAATACTTCCGAACAGAAATCCAATCTCCTATAAGTCCAATCTTCTAAATTCACCAGAAGCATAAAAATAGAAAACTACTTGTACCTAGAGACATTAACGTATACGGCAAAAGAACCTCTCAATTCATAATTTCTCACCTCATTAATAATCTGCCATGTAAAACAAAAGATAAAATCCCATAAAAAAACATACAAAAAAAATTATAACATAATTTTATAGCTTTATAAAATAGAACATCCTTTGTAGAGCGAAAGCGCACACAAATGCGATTTCATTGATTCATGTCATACAACTGGTTCGTATTTGTTGTATGCTCAGTGGGTCGCTGCTTACTGCACATACAATAAAATAATTCATTGAGCGCCTGAGATAACAGTTGTGTGAGCAAAACTCACGCTTGACTCTAAAATCTATGTCTATCTAAAATCTATCTTTTTACTGCTTTGTTTAGTTTTATTATTTTGTTAGCTATTTGGCTGAGTGCGTAAGACATTGTACCTAATTAAGATATATTGTGATAATATATACCAATTTTTAGTGAGAATTCAATGTCTAGACAAACCTAACATAGGTTTTAAGACATTACTAACATAAAGCATAATGTTTTTTATGAATTTTTGGATAATAAATTTAAAAAAAGTAGCGCAACTTTTTCGTTCATTACACCAATGCGGCGTAGCAGAACGGTTCTTCCAACTAATGGCAAAAATTTGAAATGGATGAAGTCATCGAAGGAGAAATAATCGTGGTGCAAAAGGCAGATAGAGCTGAAAAATTAATAAGTGTTCTATTTGGGTGAAAGATATAACATATTCTCGTTTGAAAAAAACTGTTTTCCACGATTCTCAGAGATAATAATCAATTTCACACAGATTTTAGAACGTAAAATAAGGTCTTTTTAATTTTTGAAACGTGGAAGTACCGTGAAATGACTAAATCATTTTCTGCACCGCGTCTCTCCGGTGCTGCAAGGTAAGCACTTGTGGCAGTGCCGCGGTGGCGCGGGGCAGCCGTGACGCATAGTTGCCTTCCGAGACATCTCTGTAGCGCTGCGCCGCCGTGCCTCTCCGATGCCGCATCACTGTAGTGCGGTTTACGCTATTGATAAATCCATACAAATCAATATTTCTCGACCCGCGCCGCTTTGCTGCCACGCTGTGCCGCAGTAGTGCGGTTTGGCCTTAATAAGTTGGCATCGGACTGGACCACTATGGCCAATTTATGAATGAAAGGCTATGATGGCGGTGACAACATCACCTTGACGCGACCAATCAGATCCGATAATTTCAAAGCGCCAAATCAATTAACCAATCAAATTGAATTTGGAAAATTGTGCGTGTTTTGTTACTTGTGAACTTGATGAGTCCGAAATCAAAGCGGCCACTGTATCAGAGTTATACTTCTTTACATTATTTATTCGTAGCTATGTACCTACAAATTATATTGACAAAACTACCTTTCTATAAAATTTCTAGAAGATTGGTTAAGGCAAACCATCGAGAAACTAAATTCTCGAAGAGGCAAACGAATATTATTAACGGATAAAATATACAAGTGCTCAGATCTCTCCTTCTGCAAAGCGGTGATGGCGCAGAAGGAGGCAGCGGAGCGGGTCAGTCAGTGCGATATCACTTCTGATGTAAACTTCTGTTCTGCCGATTTTAATAGTTCTCGAAACTCCATAGTTTTTATGACGCTTCCCGTAAGTCGAATGATGCAGTGCGATTGAATATTTTCATTTTATTATACTTAGGGCCTGTTTTAGAATGTTCGAGTAAGTTCCGGTTCAACTACCAAGAACATAACATAACTCAATGATAAAAATGACAGTTAACATGCAGCGCGTTTCAAGCTTTAACCGATGGATAGGCTAAATCGATGACTGTGAAACGCCAAGATAGTGTTTTATTTATTAAATATGTTCTGGGTAGTATAACCGGATCTAACTGAAACAGGCCCTGGTCTGAAGTTAACACCAATTTCTTTACTTCAACCCTAATTAGAATTTATTTTGTTAATTCAAGATAATGTTATATAATCATTATCTTTATTATATTAACCTTGTTTCACTTCCAAAGTACTCACACTAAAAGCTAGCCATGAAAACCTCTTCTGAACTACGGCCCCCGGTACTTAGAATGTCAAGTGGATGAAAGAGGTTCGAAAACTCTATTACAACGTTCTTTTCAATAAAATTTCATCTAAATGGTTATTATTTTATTAGAAAGATACAACACATAGTAAACATAAATTATTTATTACTAGTAGCACAGAAACTAAATATATTATGTTCATATTAACAATAAACTAATCTTCTTTTATTTCATTTTCTATTCGGTACATGGATGTGGAACGTCTTTCTGGATCGTAGTTTAAATCCAAGTGGAATACGTTTGACCCAGATTTTTCAAACATATATCGACTAAGGCTTCTGATTGCTTGTGAACCTATGTACTGAAAAATAATCATTAGATTCACTTTGAAAACCATCGTGAGTTTTATCCATATTAGCCTATAAGGAACCAGATATGACCCGCGTTATATTTACCGAAAAGATTCCGACCATTTTTGGACTGTATTGAAGTCCTTCGTCTGTGAGACACGATTGCGCGATGCACGTAACGCGCTGAAGGCCGTGCTCGTCAAATCATTCCGGTAAATTTAACACGGGTCCTAGCCAGTACCTAATAAGTTAATTATTAGATTAATGTAATCACCTTGATTGCAAATATTGTACATAATGTACAATATTGTCTGAATTTTGTTCATGAACTTTACTTTATGATGAAAACCATTTAATACAGGTATAAAAACGAAGTAGTTGATTATAAATCACAAGTTTGAAGCTCATGATCAAAGACTACTTGTATCCTTCTCCATGTGGTGTCAGAACAGCACATTGATATTGTTTATCTACTCCGTATGATGCAAATAAATTTTTGGCCAAGGTTGGTTGTTGGTCACCAATGATGAATGGCCAATTATGCCAATATAATTTGGCCTAGGTTCGTTGTTGGTCACCAATGATGAATGGCCAATTAATTTATGCACTTATAGGTAGGGACTGGATGTACTTAGCTGGTAGGGTACGCGGGATTATAAGCGAAAGAAATCCAGGCATAAGGTATAGGCATAGTCCAAGTTAGGCACATATAATATCACAGTCACAAATTGTACAACACATAAACAGTTATTAAGAAGGATGACGAGCACAGCAGATAGGTAGAAATAATATAAATCTTTCGGGGGTAGTCAAAAAACACACATCAACCAAATAATAGTGCAACTTTAATTTTAACATAAATTGTATTTACAAATCAATTATTACTAAATTTGATGTTTTATTAATCTAAGTGTTACAATACCTGCCAGGAAGTGTTTTCCCTACAAACAAACTGCAATTCACTAAGTTATTATCACACTTGTTTTTTCACTACACTTTGCACAAGATGGAGGCAATCAAGGATACAATTGCCCAACTAACTACTACTTTCCACTCCAAGTTGGCGGAATTTGAAGAAAGACAGCAGAGGATGTCATCACTTCCATCTCCAGATGCTACAAATTTAGCTGCAGAGTTTGGTGCATTTAAAGCATTCGTCATCAGTGCTCTCAAGACATTGCAGACCCAAGTCGAAATGATTGCTCGCAGCAATGATAACTTGGAGATGCACAATCGCAGAAATATCTTCCTTCTTCATGGTGTGGCGGAGAGTAAAAATTCAAGTGTAGAGGCCACTATCGTTGACACGGTAGTAAAGAAGCTGAAGTTGAAGGATTTCAAAGCCGAGGATATCACCCGGTGCCACAGAATGGGCCGAGAATCTTCGTCAGCTAAGCCTCGGCCTGTATTGTTCGAAGTTCATAGTTTTTCAATGCGCAATAAAATCTGGGCCGTTAAGAAAAACCTCAAGAATTCTGGCATAACACTATCGGAGTTCTTGACGAAACCACGGCATGATGTATTTATGCTCGCGCGGCAACGATTTGGCATATCCAAGTGCTGGACACATCTGGGTTATATATTCGCCCTTGGAGCAGATGGTGTGAGACATCGCATATGTTGTGTTGCTGATTTGGTACAGCTCAGCGGACTGGACGCCTCCGTTCCTGCCCTGAAGCAACCGGCAATGACTGCGAAGGAGCCTGCAGCTGCCAGTAAACCCAGGCGTGCAGCAAGCGCAGCCCGAAAGTGAACGACTTATGTAGTTTGTATCGAGTTCTTCCCATTTTCACACTAATGCACACATACTGTAGAATCTACCCTGTCCTGGGCATTCATTTTTTTTTAAACGCAATTGTGGGTGAACTCAATCTTTATCTTACTCACTTTGTTATCATTGTACAGTATCAATCACTCATTGAGTTGATTACTATTATTGACAGATAGACATGCCATTGTCAAAGTCAATGCTATACACTTTTTTTGTTTTTGTTTTATGGACTCGTATGATTTGTAAGTTTTCCATTCCTCATATTATAATATTTTTTTTTCTATACGGCCACCTAATTTCTGCCGCTGCAACTTTATATAATGTCAATATAGGTAAAGATCGTGCTTGTTTCGACCAGGATTAAGGTAGTTAGGTATCAATATATAAATTATTAATATTAGGTGAGATTTATAACTGTTATTCGATTAGTTTTACTTATTACTCGCTTAGATTTATATTGTAAATGGCAGGTAGAATGGACACTGTTTATATTTAGTTTTTATTTTTATTTATTCATTTTATTATTATTTATAATTAGTATTTATATATTATACTTAAATCTATTTATGATACATACCTAATGTTGGATATATTTAGTGATTGCAATGATAGCGAAAGTTACTTGTCCGTTTCTTCTTCTTGCAGTAGTAGTGATGATAGTTTCTCGAGCATACCTTCTCTCTCTGAAACTTTACAGTCTCATTTCTCTGACGTACCTAAGAACTTAAATATCGTTCACATAAATGCACAGAGCATTCCGAAACATTTTTCTGACATGCAGACATCCTTTGACAACAAAAATATTCATGCTATACTAGTCTCCGAAACTTGGCTTAGGCCATGCCTTCCATCTATTTCTTATACTTTACCCGGTTTTAATCTTATTCGTAACGATCGGACGGGAAGTGTCGGTGGAGGTGTGGCTATTTATCTCCGTGCGCATATACCTTACTCAGTAATTAGCTCATCTGCCCAACCACCTCACTCCAACGTCGGTGAACATCTTTTCATTGAAGTCCTTCTCTCTCACACCAAAGTACTTCTCGGAGTCTATTATAGCAATTCGTCTAATAATAATTTCTTTTCCTCATTTGAAACAACCTTGTCAGATCTTTCTCCTTCTTACAGTCATACCATAGTACTAGGTGACTTTAATACGTGTCTTTTAAAACGCGACCATCGTTCTTCCTCCCTACAAACTACTGTAGCATCTAGCAACATGCATATTTTGCCTCTCAATGCCACTCACTATTTTCCAAATTGTACTCCATCTCTCCTTGACCTTATCTTGGTATCCTCATTAGATCATGTTGCTAAGCATGGTCAATGTACAGCAGATGCCTTCTCCTACCATGACTTGCTTTTCCTATCTTACAAGGTTCGTCCTCCAAAATCTAAACCAACAATTATTCTGCAGCGTAATTTTAGTGGTATAAATCAGGAAGCATTTATAAATGATGCTAAAGCAATTGACTGGTCACCAGTTTTTGAAGGTAACACAATAGATGATCAAATTGAAATTTTCAATACTGCTATTACTCAGCTTTATGATGTACACGCCCCTCTTAGGCCTATAAAGATAAAACATACTCCAGCACCTTGGCTAACTGACGACATCAAAACCTTAAAACACAAAAAGGACGTTGCCAAAACCAAATACAAATGTGATCCTAGTGATGCAAATAAAGCTCGGTACACCAAACACCGTAATCGCTGCAATGTGGTGTGTAGGGATGCCCAAAGACGTCATATCCACGAATCTGTTCAAAACGGGAACCCAGCTAAAGTCTGGAAATTCCTGAAGTCATTAGGAGTTGGGAAATCTCGTCAAGAATCTGTTCCCGTAAATTTAGATATAAACTCTTTAAATCAACACTTTTCCTCATCAAGTTATATTAATGATATGGCAAAAGCCCGTACTTTAAACTCTCTTTCCAACATCTCAGCTCCTGACTTTTCTCCTTTTGTATTTAGTCAATTCACCGTCTGTGATGTTAAGAAGAGCGTACTTTCCATTTCTTCGAACGCTGTTGGTGCGGATGGAATCAGTCGTAACATGCTGATTCCCATTCTTGATTTCATTCTCCCTGTTCTTTGCTATATACTAAATTTTTCTATTACAAATGGCGTATATCCATCTTTATGGAAGGAAGCCCATGTTATTCCTCTTCCTAAAAAATCTAATCCAAAATCTTTTGCAGATTACCGTCCCATAAGTATCCTACCTTTTCTATCAAAAGTACTAGAACGACTTGTCCATAATCAATTGAATTATTTTCTAACAAATAACGATCTATTGAATCCCTTTCAATCCGGCTTTCGTCCAGGACACAGCACAGTTACTGCACTTGTTAAAATCACTGACGATATACGCCTAGGGATGGACAACGGTCAGCTAACTGTGCTGACACTCTTAGATTTTAGCAACGCTTTTAACACTGTTGACTTTGACATCCTTCTTTCAATTCTTCGCTCTAACAACATATCTCCAACGGTGATTGACTGGTTTCATTCTTACCTGTACGGTCGCCAGCAGCGAGTTCACCTCGATGATTCTTATTCTTCTTGGTGTGGCACGTCAGCTGGTGTACCTCAGGGTGGCGTCTTATCTCCTCTTCTTTTCGCTATTTTTATTAATTCCATATCAAAAAACATATCTTCTTCCTACCACCTCTACGCAGATGATTTTCAATTATATTGCCAAGCACCTCTCCTCAAATTGTCTGAAGCAGTAGCAGCTATAAATAAAGATCTCCTTCAAATATCAGATTGGAGTAAAGCTTATGGGCTTCATGTCAACCCATTAAAAACACAAGTCATTGTTGTTGGCAGTTCACGTATGATTAGCAGAATCGATTGGGATGTATTGCCGAAGGTGACGTTGGACGGGGTTACTGTTCCATATAGTGCCACAGTAAAAAATCTTGGCATAATTATTGACAGTTGCTTAACGTGGGGACCGCAGCTAGCTGAAACCAGTCGCAAGATATTTGCTTCTGCAGGTGCCTTACGTAGACTTCGCAATTTTCTACCAACTACCACTAAGATTGCGCTTGCACAGTCTCTCTTACTTCCTATTATTGATTATGCTGATGTCTGCTACCTCGACCTCACAGAGGATATGCTAGATAAACTTGAGCGCCTCCAAAACTTTTGTATTAGGTTCATATTTGGCTTGCGCAAATATGACCATGTCTCCGAATTCCGCACTAAGCTCAAGTGGCTCCCTATTCGCCTTCGTCGGAATGCTCATATTTTGTCCCTACTTTACAGTATTCTGTTTAATCCTTCTTCACCGCGCTACCTCAAGGAACGTTTTAGTTTCCTTTCCAGCACTCATTTATGTTCTTTACGGTCGTCAAATAATCTGACACTTGAAATACCTGAGCACAGGACAAAGTTCTATGACGAATCATTTTCCACTGAAGCTGTACGTTTATGGAACTCGTTGCCGATCGAAATAAAACGTGCACCCTCTGTATATGTATTAAAAAACCTGGTTAAAACTCACTACCTTTCTTGATAACTATCACGCTGCTACTACTATTGTAAAACTAATTCCATTGTTTTGTGTGTTTAGACTCAAGTCACTGCAAATATTGTAATAATGTAACATTATATAATGTACGTATATCTGATGTTTTATGTATGAATAGTTATACTTAAATATATATATATTTATTACATTATACATTTTACTTTTTTAATATATATATATATATATATATATATACATATACATATTTATTTATATATTATTATATTTATTATTTATTTTAAGATACTTTGGTTTGTGAAATTATAATTTTTATGATGTAGGTAATTTACGTCTTAATTAATTTATTGTCCGATTCTTGTGTTGGAAATTATTGTTTAATTTTTATTATTATCAGTATTGTTAAAGATATACCTCCGTGCATATATATATTTATAAATATCCCTTTGTATAGGGTTGTCTGGAAGAGATCGCTCTCAGCGATAAGACCGCCCATTGTCACACCTACTCTTACTTATTGTTTTAAGTTACAAATTTTAATGTGTCAATAAAGTGTTATCTATCTATCTAATATACACAACAGAGAAGAACAAATACGAGATATAACAAATGATAAACAATAGTTAACGTAGCGAGAGGCGCGAGCGTAGCAAAGAGCAGAGGGCAAACAGGCGTGCGTCCAGCGTCAAAAGGTGAAGCGGACTGAGGAAGCGCGATTTGCGCGGGCGACTATATGCAGCTACGGGCGGCCGGTGGCTCGTGTGACGTCAGTCGAGAACAATGGAATTCGCTCGGTGGCGCGTGTGTCCACTGATAGCGCGCGGCCATTGGCATTCGTATGATGTTAAGTAAATGTATGACTGTGAATAAATATATTAATAAACTGTGATGTAAATAAATAAATAATGTTGAATATACATTAATGTGATATATAGTGTATGTATTTATATATAGATAATTAAATATACAATGTGAGAGTAGGCCACAAATTAAACTGTACCCCGAAGTGATTGTCAAATAATTAGAACTTACATAGCGTGAGTCGAACAGTTTTCTTAAATGTTTTTTTTCTTGGTCTTGAGGACCCCAGTCACTCACAGGTGCAAACAAGCGCTGCCAACCCTATAAGATAACATAATATATAATAACGATTACAAAATTAAAAATACGAGGGGAAAAATTTAAGAAGTAATTCTTGAAGCAGTGATGGCTCAGTGGCATTGGCTATGGACTGCCGCGCATCAGGTCCATGGTTCGAATCCCGCCCAGAGCTTGAGCTTCACCGCATGGTGGAAGGGCATTTTGCGAATGCCCGCCTGGCTAGCGACCACCCTCATGTAGAAAATCTGTCACCAAGCACCTAACGGTGTGTTCCGGCAGCAGTCCTTGAGAGCCAGTGAAATAACAGGCAAAATGAGACTTAACAGGTATGTCTCAAGGTGATGGGCGCAGTGCAGTTCACTTGTGATGAAATGCATCTGTTATAGGCAGAGGATACCGCTTAACATCAGACGGGCCTCGCGCTTGTACCTTCACAATAACACTAAAAAAAAAAAAAACATGTGCGGGATTTGAACCCGCGCATGACTGGATGAACGCGGGTTCGAATCCCGCACATGACTTAAATTTTTCCTCTCGTATATTTGTAATTTTGTAATGTAATCCGCATAGCAGGCGTTATTGCAAACATAACAATATGAAAAATATAATAACGATATTAAGAAAATTACAACGAAAGGAAAAACAACAGTCATGTGTGAGATTCTCACCCACGCTATACACTCTCACAGCTGCGGCATGCTCCGACCGCTAAGCCAACATTACATATGACTAACATAACTCCAATTTGTCCTCTCGTTCTTAACCAACGTATGGGGATATAGCGACACCTATAGTTTAACTTACGCTTAACTACAAACAAGACAACTTTTTGCAATTAGCTATAAACTTGTGAACGATGACGCAACCCTACAATTTTAATATTATCATTTCTGCAATGACGTATACTCCTCGGATTATTTAAGAAAACTACTAAGAAAGGAAAAAATATATTATAGTAATGTGCGAGAATCCGGGCTAGGGTAAGTTTTTAATGTTATTTTATCGGAAAAAACTCGAGGCCCACTGTTTAGACGCTAAGTTAAAACCTTGTTGTGTATGTAAATGTAGAAATTAATATGTTGTGCGTCAGCGCCATCTAATGTTTACATGTGAAACTTTAAATATTCAGATTTTCCGTCAGATGTGCGTCAATGCCAAGATGGTAGCCATCTTGGCATTGACTTAGTGTGTCTTAGTTCGGCTGTATCACAATAGATGGCACCAACAAGTCTTAAAACACGCAAACGTTATTATCGCAACTTCTGGTTATTAATTACATGTTTGACAATAAATGGCTTTTCTGTAAACTGAATTGTTGTTTCATAAATTTTCATTACGGAGTTTTGTAGGGTTCGTACACCCACTTTATGTTAAGCGAACTAACACATGATACTTAACTATGTCTCAGTGACGGGCGCAGTGCAATTCGTGACAGTGCATATGTACTATAACAGATGCATTGCATCACAAGTCACGAATTGCACTGCGCCCGTCACTGAGACATAGTTAAGTATCATGTGTCTGTAATTTCACTGGCTCACATGGACAGCTGCCGTTAGGTTCTTGGCGACAGATTTTCTACTTAATTAGGAAGATTTTCTACTTTATTGGCGACAGATAGGTAGATTTCCGGCTATTGGGGTGGATGGTGTGGGTACGAATCCTGCACTTGACTTTTTCTTCTCGTTGTAATTTTGTATCTACATTAAATTAAAAATAAAAATGACCTAAAAATCCTATAATTTGGTTGTAGTATACTCAAGCGCACATTACCTCTGTTCTGAATTGACCATTTTATATTGTAACTGGTTATATAGGTTAATTATAATACATTAAAATAAACCAATGTATGAGGGTAAACGACGATGGCGTGGCCGACAAACCAGGTACAAAAGTGGTTCATTGTGACGTTCAAAAAGGAAGGGTGAGCATTGGAATTCTCAAGGCTTATGATTTTTAGTTTCTCTTTTTTATGCCTGCTAGATATGCTTTGACCACTATCTCATCTGATTGTAAGTAATGATATGGTCGAAGATGTTGTTCAGGCTTACCTATAATAACTGGCTCTCATGGATAGCTGCCGGGACACACCGTTAGGTGCTTGGTGACAGATTATCTACTCGAAGGTAGCTAGCCAAGCGGGCAATCGCAAAATGCCCTACCACCATGCTATAATGACTGCCATCCTAAGACGACAGTTAGAACCGACGGCTTAACGTGCCCTCCGAAGCACGGAAGCGCTCAGTAGTAATGTCACTAGCGGTCACACATCCAACTCATGACCACAGCGGACGTTGCTTAACTTTGCTGATCAGTTAAGAACATGCTAAGCAAACTTCGCTACGAGCGCTTCTGATAATGATGAACTAGGATTTCTTTCATTATTAATAGGTTTGCGTTGATTACTATCTTAGAAGTTGGTAGCAGTTTATTAGCACTTCAACAAAAAATGGGAACTAAGCACTCAATAACAGCTGCCCAAACACTTGAAGATAGGCTAGCTTTCGATAAACGCCATACCACCAGATACTCACTCAATCAGACGAGATTTCGCAAAAACTGTGAATCGAGTAATTAGTTACCCAACTTACCCTCTTATCTCTTATAATGTATTTGTAGGCAATAAAAATCATGCCCAACAGAATTGGTACCATCATCGACGCAACAAACCATGCAACATCCTTCATGCGTATGTAAGTTCTACCGTGTACTAACAAGACAGGTGTCAAGCAACTGTACAGTCTGTAAAGTTTGACCTGAAACAAAATTTTTTAAGACTTCTGTATTGTGACAACCCATGAAAAAATACTTTTGTTTGTTTAGCTTACAAAATACATTATGAATCGTGTTGTTACGTTTTTGTTGTTAAGTTCATCCATGGTATGTATCATATAAAATTTTAAATCCTATTATGCATTATACCCCCTGTGGAATGCCGGCCCCCGTGGGGTACTGACCCCCGTGGGTTGCCGGGTTAGAATTGCACCTTCCCCATATCATCCCGTGGGTGTAAGAGGCGACTAAGGGAAAAATACTGGAAGGTGGGCAGCAGCACCTTCTAAAGAACTACCATCTTACAATGCTATCCCTAAGCCGCGTGCCAAGCGTGGGGATTATGGTAAAAACCCCCTTAATAGGGGAGGCTGTGTTCAGCAGTGGACGAGTTGGCTGTTACAGTACAGTACAGTATGCCTTATACACAGGGTTATTGGAAAAATGCTAACAACCTCTTACAGTTAACTTCTGCTAGTCCTAAGAAACATTTTGAAATTAATGTGTTTTTAACCGACTTCAAAGAAAGTAGGAAGTTCTCTTCTTTCTCTTTTTGTATTGTCTCATAATTTATTTTCAAAACTACTCTTAATAAGTTATGTGAGCGTTGGTAAACTCAATATAAAATTTGGTTTCTGTAGTATTTGTAGTTTTAAAGTTAGAGCGAGTAAAGTGCGAGCAGATGCATTAATTTAAAAATACGGATAATATTGAAAACAGTGTGGCATCCAAATTTTGTTAAAAAATGTTTAACACAAATAAACTTACATAATGATATGGACAGTAAGTTTATTTGACAATATTTGAACATGACTAGTTAGGCCAAAATGACTTAAAACAAACAAGTAGACGAACTGACTGTCATATAATAAAATCGAATACTATTCAATGGCTTACGCAGTAATATACTGGCATTATTCTTAATGTTAGGATCCTAAGGCTAGGTGGAATGCTGCCAGTATGAAAGGTGATGTCATCAACTAATCTTCCAACTGGATAAAAAACACATATCACCACAATTTCAGCTAATGTGATGATTCCTTTCACATACATTAGATATGCGATACGCCTCTGAAAAAAGAATAATAATGTTTAAATAACTTTTCTTTTTTTGCCATATAATGAAACCTGATTTGAAATGATTGATTTGATTTAAAATGATATATGAAAAATATGTTTTTTATTTTTCCATGCTGTATTTTGAGCTGTTCTGTTACAAAAATTAAAAACATACTAAGCATATGTAGAATTAGAATGTAGAAAGCCCAAACTAAAAGTATATCGGTAATTAAATGTTGACGGATAAATGGGCAGAAAAAGAGACAGAATAGACCATATTATGATTAATCATATCAATATACATATAGCGGCACAATCACAGCCTTGCACCAGTCATTTGGAACTCGGCCACTCATCCAATACAAATAATAAAGGCGTTGCATACAAAAATACAAATCTTTCCTCTCTATAATATTAATATAGTCTGGCTTACAACTAATAAATATTACTATATACTCTTCCTAATTTAAAACTTTCGTAAGGATTTGCCACCGTGCAGATTATGGCAAGTACGAGACTCCTGCCTAGCTCAAATAAATAAAATCTTAGCACCAGATTTTGCTCTTTGAGAGTGGTTATTAGCCAGGCGGTGGGATTGGAACTATGTACTTGTTGGACTTGTTTCATTATACATGTTTATATATATATTAAATTTGACCAGAAAAACAATATATATCATACTTACTTTTCCTGTCTAAGTCGACTTTTAGGGGTCAACTTATAATAAATCTTCGTAGACAACACCCAGGTTTCATGATTTAAGCCAGGCTGACGGGGCACTAAGTAGTAACTATGTTAACATCTTTGAAATAGTACCCAGAGATATGGCGTCTAGTATAAGATGCTTAAAGTCTTGTAGCTCGATTGGACCTGATTCAATACCACCTTGGTTCTTGAAACGTGGCTTGAAATTTTTGGTTCAGCCGCTGTATCATATCGTTAACCTAGCCCTATAGTGCAATCTATCCGGAACAATGGAAACTATCTCGAATCACACCTATCCCTAAAAACGCATTAGATATCTGTTGAGGACTATAGGCCCATCGCAATTTTATCTACACCAGCAAAAGTCCTTAAAAGGATTATACACAAGGAAGTTTATAAGCAGGTGGAGCAATATTTATCCAACGAACAACACGGTTTTAGAAAGAGAAAGTCGGTTGACACAAACTTGCTGGAGGCAACCGATTTTATTGCGGGCTGCCTAGAGCGAGGCCACCAAGTCGATGTACTCTATTTTGATTTTCGCAAAGCTTTTGATAGAGTCAATAATGACGTCTTGCAAGTGCTTTGGGTTTCACGCCGGGACTCCTCAAGTTTGTTGCCAACTATCTAAAAGATCGTAGACAATTCGTTTGGTTGGGTTTCTACGAATCACATCCTTACCATAAGCGATCAAGGGTCAGTCAGGGATCCATCTTCGGGCCTCTTCTTTTCGTATTGCTGATTAATAATCTCCCTTCTGTTATTAAGCACTCGAAATGCTTACTATATGCTGATGATTTAAAACTAGCGATTGAAATTAAGTCCAAGGAGGATTGTCTGCGCCTTTAGGAGGACGTGGATGCGGTTCATGAATGGAGCATCAGAAATGAAATTCAATTTAATCCACAGAAGTGTCATGCTATGACGTACACTCGAAGGCGGCACCCAATCGAATATAAATACCGCTTAGAATCACACGATATCAGTAGGACAACAAGCATATAAGATTTGGGTGTCACCTTTGAGTCAACTTTCAATTATCATATATCCATAGTTGCGAAAGAATCATACAAAAGATTAGGATTCGTGATGAGGAACTCTAAAGATTTTAAAGGAACCTATGTGACTCGATTACTCTTTGAAACACTTGTCCGCGGTAAACTCGAAGCTAGCTCATGCGTCTGGAGTTCACATGAGGGAACACACACAAACATAATAGAAAAGGTTCAAAAAACATTTCTTTGCTCTCTTTGTAAGCGGAGATTTGGCTATTATCCTTACATGTACCCAACGAGTTTTCTCCTTGGCTGCTTAGGATATAACTCTTTGGAGATCCGGCGTCATTATCACCAAATGGTTATAATGTGCAATGTACTTGCCCTTCCCTCCGAGACTCTGGCCAGTACAGACGTGTTTTTATATACTCCGTAATCATATTTTCTAATTATATTACGTAAAAATAAATCAAAAAGTCACCGAAATCTAAACAGAAAAAATAGGAGAACATAAGCTGCGCGGAAGTGCATTGCATTGGCACTACTGAAGGAAGGACTCATCCGCCCGGTTCACGCACACAGGCTGCATGCTTCCATGTGAGTGTATAATTATTTAACTAATACACGCTGCACACATAAGGACAGCAAAGGATCTACGTAGACTGGACGGAAAGCGATTTTGTTCTAAGTTGTCGATCCCGACCACTTTAACTTGACCTCCACTGCAATTCGAAATCAGTTAACGTCTTTGCATTGCTTATCGCCTGGTATTTGTCCGAACTGTGACTGACAAAAAAACAAAATGCCGCTAAAGCGCACGCCGCCTTCATCGCCAGCGCTCAGTGTCAGCGCCTCTAAGTTGACGCCAGAGGCAGACACGGCGTCGTCGGCGCCTGTTTCTGCGCCAATCTGTTCTCTGACGGTACCTTTCCATCAACAACAGCTACATCACTCCTCATCGGAGCCAAGTATTACTAACACTCTTCGTAAAAAACGCCCTCATGGAGATGATGAGAAGTTAGATGACTTTATGAAAGAGATGAAATCATTGCTTAAACATTTCAAGGAAGACCAAGATAAAAGAGCGGATAGATTGTGCGCTGCTATTGAGGACTTGCATACGTCACTGGATTTTTTTGGGTAAAAACCTGGAGCTGGCGCAGGCCAAGATTGTCGAGCTGGAGACTGCCCGAGGGGCCGATCTGCAGCACTTTAAGGCATTGGAGGAGAGAATAGAGTATTTGGAGCGAGGTACTAGATCCAGTTGTTTAGAAATAAGAAATATCCCAGTTGCTGCCTCGGAGACTAAATCGTCTCTATTGGACACCTTTATTAAAGCCGGAGAAGCCCTAAAAGTGCCCATTCAAAAATCTGAGGTCAAAGATATCTTCCGCATCAGAACCAAGGACCCAGCTAGTAGAACTGTGATTGTAGACTTATGTAGTAATATCAAAAAAGAAACAGTCATCAGTATGTTCCGCAAATTTAACAAAGGTGCAATGAGACTCACCACGGAACATCTCCGCATAAACGGACCGCCGAAGCCAATTTTCATTTCTGAAAACCTTACACCTAAAATGAAGAGACTATTCTTCCTGGCTAGAGAATATGCTAAGGCCAATAATTTTAATTACTGCTGGGTTTCCCATGGGAAAATATTTCTGCGGAAAAGAGAGAATGGGCCTCTGATTCGAGTGACAAAAGAAGAGGACCTGAAGGGGGTGGATCTACCAAAATGACTAGTTTGTTCCGTTAAGTTGGAAACCTACTGTCTACTAGGCACGGTTCATACTAGTTTTAATTACTTAAATTTAAGTAAATATATACTCTGTATATATAAACACCTACTCACACATCCTTACAACTCACTCACTCACACACACATACTATCATATCAACAACAACTACTGAGGTATTTTCTACATTTACGTGAAAATGTGATTTTTTGTATTTTGGCAATGCATTTTTGCTCTGCTGTATATTCATGTGCTATTGTCCAATTGTTCCTCATTTTGTCTCATAATGGATGACACCAATCGTTTGCTTAGTGATATAGAACAAATTTCTGTTTCGGAATCTGCTATATGCTCACCAGAAGCTGTAAAGGCTCACCTTGGTAATAATATCGATGGTTTTAATATTCTCCACATTAATATTAGAAGTATTAATTGTAATTTTGATAAGTTTTTAATACTAATTCATAGACTTAATCTCAGGACTGATGCTCTCATTCTGTCAGAATGCTGGCTGAGTGCATCTTCTGTTGTACCTCCTATTCCCGGCTTTGACTCCCATAAATCTGGTTTTAGAAATCAAAATGACGGTGTTGTAGTCTACATTAGAAATAACATTAACTATAGTATCATTGAGCCAGACTTTAAAGACGCTAATTGTCTGATTGTCAAATTTTCGGATAAGTTGGCTGTTATTGCTTTGTATCGATCTCCATCTTATAAAAAATTAGATCCGTTCTTTAATAGCTTGGACCTTGTCTTGACCTCTTTAAAATCATTCAAAACTCTTGTTATAATTGGCGATATAAACATTAACATCACATCTTCCATAACTGACTCCGATGTCGAAGAATATCTTGACCTGGTAGCATCACACGGGCTCCTTCCCGCTCATCGATATCCAACCAGAGAAAACAATTGCCTTGATCACGTCATTGCTCGAGCTCCTTTTAATGCAAAAACTTTGATACTTGATTCAATGATCACCGATCATGCTCCAGTTCTTTTTAATTGCAACTTACATCTAGAAAAAAATATCTCTTGTCATAGTTCTCAAAGACTTGATATCGCAGCAATAGCTAATGACTTGAAAGATACTGACTATTCTACAGTTCTTCTCTGCAGTAATCCTGATACAGCTTCAGAAAACTTAGTCAAAATAATTTCTAGCATTGTTAGCAAACACACTCGCATTGTTAAACTTCCCAGTAGAAAAAGGTTGCTCAAGCCATGGATTTCTCCTGGCCTTCTGAGATGTATTCGCCATAGAGATAAGCTCTTTAAAATATTTAAAAAGAACCCAGATAACCTTGCAAACAAATTAATTTTTACTCGTTACCGTACATTCTGTAACAATTTACTTAAAAAAGTTAAACGAGAATACCATCAGCAGGAATTTCAGAAGGTTCGGAGAAACCCCAAAGATGCTTGGAATATGATTAACAAGCTTGCACATATAAGCAAAAAGCACTCTTCTGCAAGTTATTTATTAAAATTGTCTGACGACCCATCCACCTCAGTTGATATAGTCAACTCACATTTTGCTAGTGTTGGATCTAATCTGGCCTCCAATATACTTCCTCAATGTCAAAGTAACACTTTATCATTATTAAATGCTCAATTTGCCGGCGCTCATAGCCCACCTCCTTTACATTCTATGGCTTTATTTAGCATCGATTATGATGAAATTGATCAGATCATCATCAATCTTAAAGATAAATGTGCAAATGGTTGGGATGGCATCTCAACATCAGTTATTAAGGCCGCCAGAATTATACTTGTTCCTATATTACATCATATATTCAATATCTCGTTCTCGGCTGGTATTTTTCCACAAGTGTTTAAAAAAGCTATTGTACATCCCATATTTAAGAATGGTAATAGAGACAGTGTCACAGATTACAGACCTATTTCTGTGCTTACAGTTATGTCAAAAATTTTTGAGAAAATTATCAACAAGCGATTAGTAAAATTCCTAAATGAAAATAATGTTCTCTCTGAAAATCAATTTGGATTTAGAAGAGGTAAGTCCACTGAGGATGCAGTGTTAGAATTCTCGGATACCGTAGCCAAAAATATTGATAAAAGGCTAAAAACTGTCGGTATTTTTCTAGATCTTTCTAAAGCGTTTGACACTGTCTCTATTCCTATTCTTCTTTCCAAACTTGAAAGTATAGGCATAAGAGGCAGAGTTCTAGACCTGTTCCGCAGCTATCTCAGCAATCGGACTCAGCAAGTTTCTATAGACGGTATTAAAAGTGGCGAGAAACAGCTCAGTTTCGGCGTTCCTCAAGGAAGCGTCTTGGGACCTACTTTGTTTTTAGTTTACGTTAATGATTTGTGCAACCTTTCCCTTCCAAATTGTAAATTAGTATCTTACGCTGACGATACAGTCCTTCTGGTCCATGGCCACAGCTGGTCAGATGTACGCAGACTCTCTGAGAATGCTTTACGTCATGTTATGATCTGGTTCTGTTCGAACCTATTAACCCCCAATGTTTCCAAAACGAAATTCATTGCTTTCGCTGTCAGTACAGTCGGTCTACCACCTCCTACGTTTGTTTTACGTGCTCATCTGTGTGATAATGGCGTTGGTTCTACCGACTGCAACTGCATGTCAGTAGAACGGTCCTATCACATTAAATATCACTAGGGGTGACGATAGACAGTTCAATGGCTTGGAATCAACATATTGCATCTATGGTGTCTAGAGTCAGAAAATTACTTTATGTTTTTAAAAATATTAGACAAATAGTTGATTTCCAGTACCTAAAGACTATATACTACGGCCTAGCCCAATCTATCATGACATACTGCATAACTTCGTGGGGTGGTTCTGTTAAATCAAATATGATATATTTGGAAAGGGCACAAAGAGCGGTACTAAAAGTCCTCTCTTATAAACCACGTCGATTTCCTACTAGTGAGCTATACTCGTTATGCAAAGTCTTAACTGTAAGACAACTTTTTATTCTGCAAACTGTCGTAAGGAAACATACTCATATGCCATATGATCCAAATCTAATAAATAATAAACGCAGATGGGATATAGTATGCACCACAGAAAAAAGACGGACGGTATCTGCAAAACGACATTATCGCTTTATGAGCTCGATGCTGTACAATAAGCTAAACAGACAATTGAATATATATCCCCTTACATTATATAAATGCAAACTAAAATGCATTGAATGGTTGCAATCATTGTCGTACCAGGATACAGAAGACCTCCTTGTTGTTTTAAAATAACGTCACATCACAGCTCATTTCACTTTGGCGCTCAAAATATAACACTCACACACCATATACACACACACACACACACACTCACCACATCACACCGTAACACACACCACATCACAACACAGACATATAAATACCCATATTTAAATACCTATACCGTATGCATATATAAAAAACATTCCATTTAGTTTCCATGCCCAATCGATACGATCATATATTATTACGTTTATTAGCTCTAATAATTATATATACATTTATTTTACAACTTTTTCCATAGTTAGTCTTCTCGTACGTAAATACATATTTGTTAAATAGTTGACTTTTAATAGTTCACTTTGTTTGCTACTGAGGAACTATTTAGTTAGTTTACTTTCGGAGGAGGGCGTTGACATCTGCGACACAGTTTTATACTTCTGCAGGTGTCATCGATTCTCATGTGTTTATAACTAAATTGTGTTATGGTTCCAATTAAAAATTATTATTATTATTATTATTACTTCGTGGCAGGATCGATGCGCCGAACTTGCTGAATAAGTTATCGCGACTTTTTGTCCCCAATCCCGGTAGTTGCACTCGTCGCGGGCGTCATCAACTACTTTGAGTCCCCTTGGGAAGAACGACGGCGCACAGTCATTCCCCTATACAGCACACTCTTACGCACTTCAATCGTCTCTTGACCAAGATGCCTGCATGTGACTTGTTTGCGGATGAATGGAAGGATATTCTTTCGGAGTTCTTGGAGTACTGTGAGATGAATGCACGATATACGAATGAGGATAATAAATGTTATTTTGATCTTTTGACATAATACGTATTTAGTTCAAAATGAATAATTATTTTTCAGTTCGCTTCAATATGATTTTAATATTATGTTGTTTGTTTTTAGCTTTGTCATTATGCTGTATATTTTTATCTAATAAATTTATTTTAACATCATTTTGACATTTTATGATGCACATGCTACATGATAGTAGTGAAATTTATTTGTATGATAATTCTTCAACTATTGTTATTGGTTTCATGTTAATCGTTTTAGTTGTTAACAATAAATAAATAAATGATTTGGAGATGATGCCGATGATGATTATGCTATTGGAGCAATGAAGTCTACCAGACTACAATTACGAATTATTTTATGACAATACATACTTGAATAATAACAGCATAATATGGAACTAAAAAGATGACAACCATTCCTAATGCGACCATCCAGCTCTTAACCCTCTTCCATTCAACAACAATCATTTCAAGAAAACAGTAGTAAGTCACAGCCTGAAAAAAAGGTACAAATGAATCATAGATCAATTAACTAAAGCTGGAAAGATTCGGAACCGATTCTCAGTGAGCTCAAATTCAATTCAAAAAATCAACGTATGTTGTTCTTTCACATATTTTTTCCAAATTATGTCTTACGTGGAAGCAATAGTTTCACGTAAGACATGACGTAAATACATTTAAATGTACAAAAATTCTCTGAATCAAGCGATTTGGTATATATTAATGTTTCAAATATCCAGGCGTATCTTTACATTAAACTAGTTTTTTACTGATGCTTGAGCTACTGGACATTACATTTACAGTCAATATTGAGTTCTAAATTGAATCCAGACTAAATTAGGTGCAGAAAGGCTGGAAGTTTTATACAAAAGACAAATTTAGATATTTTGTATCCGGACCGCTTTGTCACCTTATTAAAGCTAAAACCACGATATGGAATGGTTCCACTAAGCTTCGAAATTCACAACTCTTATCTTTGAATGCTACAGTTAGTAACACAAAAAAGATGACAAGCCGATGTGCTAGTACAATGCGATTAAAATAAGAATAGGACGGGCTCTCGGCTAACTTCACTCATATTCACTCTAATAAGTACGATCAGCAGAACAAACTTAAAAATAAATCAGTACCATATATTTATAGGTAATTTTAAATGAGTGACCCGAAATTGTTAATTTTAATAAATTCATATTTTTAAGGTTGACAGCAAATACGCCATTTTTTTGGTTTGATGAAAACGCTGACGTCAGGGTCTTATTTTTCCGACAGTATACTACGACGCGACACGTTTCCAAGTGTTTATTGATCTTCTCGTATATTTTTTTTACTGTTTAGTTTTGTTCTTTTTGACTTTATAATATGTTTTTGATGATTGTTATATTTGTTTTTGTTACCCGTAACGATGAGTCTGACTCAGTGGGCCTTCAGCACATGCGGCATCGAAGAGCTAAGCGATTCAAATAAGATACCTTAGTACAAAATATTGTTAACAAATAAAATTAGTTCAAATTATTTCGGTGTTTACTGTACCTACAGTCACCTACAACTTCGTTTACCTACCTATGACTACTTGTTTTTTTACACGACTGCCTGCATAAACGTGTGTTAAGTTTACAAGTTTCATGTATGCATATAGTAGTTGTTTGTGAGTTTCTTCATTTCACAATAACTTCTAAACGGCTTAACCGATTTTAATGTACGAGATATCGTTAGATTTATCTTGATAGCTCAAGTGACACTATGTACATAAAAAAATAAAAACAAACTGGTGGATTTTAGACGCCATATAGGGAGAAAAACAATTTATTTTTCTTCCAAAGCCATCGTGTTGGGTATCAAAATGATTGGCTTTAAAAAAAGATTCCATAAATATATTAACTAGCAGTTTTAATTTCCATTGATAGATAAAGCACTTAACGAAAATTAATTATTTGCATTCGGGTGTTACATTTTCTTAATTAATTTTTACATGTTTTATCATTTCTTTTTTTGCACACTGTACCAATTTCTAGTTTTGACGTCACAACATGGCGCTAGGCCGATCTTATTCTTATTTTAATCGCATTGTACACATCCAACCTCTATGTAATCACCAAATTATTAGCTTTAATTTGAAGATTTGCAACTGATATTCCTAGAACATCTTTATCACCTTTCTTTTATCGGACAAAAAAAAAGCACAGAGTAGCCGTAGTAGAGAAGTATTGTACCACCAACTTAACTGTACAGTTCTCGAGGGCGCTACTGGTCATGGAAATCAACTACAAACTGTCAGAATTTGAAGGTATGTTGTAGTTCTTCTTTTTGCCGCCTGAACAGATAAGTTGGTGGGACTGTAACAGAGTCTTTCAGTGAGTTGTAAATAGTACCAAAGAAAATTTTATCCCCATAAAAGAAGTGCGTTTCATTTGTTTGAATATCGTTTTACGTCTTTTCAATTTAATATCGTTTACTAGATATAATTGACTTTTCTCATAATGAAATATACCCCTTTATTTAATATACCGATCTTTATTCATACAGATACCGGTGGTAGATATTGCATTACCATCATCATTGCATTAATCGAGATTGTAAAGTGACTGTCAGCTAATTTTGAGAAATATTTTGTTACCAAAGCTGACGGATAATAAAATGGGAATCTGAAAATAATAATGTAAGAAATTATTATCAAAGAGAGCAGCAAATGCTACCGGAAATTCAAGTACAACTGTATACCATTTAATCAAAATTAATACCGAAGTACAATCCAGTGAAATTAATAATTATAATTTATTGTATTTCCACAAACATCCTTAAATTCTTAGAAAATCATTTAATTACAGATAAAAATATTTTCTTACTAATTAGAATACATTGGTACCCAAACTAGGAGCACTGTGTTATGGCATACCTTTGCCCTCCACCGGACATATGTATATAAATATAACTATATTCAGTTCAATTTGATCACATAATTGTGGTTATCTAAATTAACACTTAGTATTAATATAATCGTATTTAAGGGTGTCTGTGCGTGTATACAAATGAGTGATAGTGTGGGAATGAGTGTGTATATAGTGTAATTTTTCTTTTCGTTTGTAATGTTATCTGTAAGCATACGATAGAAAAAAATAAATATATTAAAATTTTAAGGTTGCTTCATCAATCACAAGTTTAAATCTAATTGCAAAATTAGTCTTGTTTGTAGTACAACGTAAGTTAACGTAACGTAAGTTTCTTTACCATGGTTAAAGAACGGGAGTTTTTTATTTTATTTATGAGTCATTGTCCTGTTAGTTCAGTCGGTCAGAGCATACCCTGTTGCAAAAATAAAAATATTAATTATTAAGTTCATTATTTATTTAAAAATATGAGTTCCAATTGAGCTGCTCATCAATAGTGACATAAAGATATTAATGGATCTAACTCTATCAATGAATCTACAATTATTAGTCTTATCTGGAAATGTATCGCACGTATGTGCCTGGATTTTAAAAGTATCTGATGATTTTTTTTGTAAAACACTAAATGACACAAATTTACTCCTGTGAAAATTCAGTGTCAGTATGATAAGTTGAAGCCATGTAATAATGTCTCAAAGACCCTGTTCAGCATAATAACGTACTACTTCCCAGGAGTTTCCCTCAAATATAACGTTAATAATGAATCATCGGCATAATATGCGGATGAAATAAAAATAATAATAAATAAATAATAGGCATAGGCAGGCAATATCTAAATGGAATATGACAGCACAGGTCGTTATTAAATATGAGAAAGGGAGTAGGGCCCGAAATTGATCCTTGCGGTAATTCAAAGGAAACTCTTTTATCTTCACTTACTATATTATCTATATTAATACGTTGAGTCCTATCAGAGATGTAATCTTGTAAGAGTATAAGTGCCATTCCGCGAATCCCAAGATGGTCTAATTTTACAATTAAATGCAAGGTGGGGACGGTGTAAAAAGCCTTAGCCATATCTAAAAAAATACCAACACATATTTTCTGCTTGTGCAAATTACTAATTATGTAGTCTGTCATGTTGGAGACGGCTTGTTCGGTAGACTTGTAAGCTTTAAAACCTTTTAGAGAATCTGAGAGTATATTTTCATTTTCAAGATATTGTATTAATCTTCTTTTTAGAGCTTTTTTGATTATTTTGGATAATGCTGGTAAAACAAATATAGGTCTAAAGTTACTGACATCGTCTTTTAGTCTACATTTATAAATGGCATGGATAATAGATCTTTTGAACGCTTTTGGAAAAGAACCAGTACTGAAGCAAAGGTTTAGTATGTAATTTAATAAGTTGGCATCGTCCTGGACCACTATGTCCTAGTTATGAAATACATTCTATAGTTATCATTATCGCCGATGCCAATGGGTTAAAAACAGTTAAATCTTTGGCAAGTTTGTAGAACACATATTTTTTAGCCCAAAAATAAGCCTTTTTACTTTATTTTCATTGGAATTCAGCAGTACAAATTGGAGTCAAGTGGGGTTGGTCAAAAAGGCTAAATATATGTAAGAATAACCGGATATATTTGCAAAGAAAGAGTTGGCAAATGGCCAGGAAATGAAGGCGATTTGCCTTGCTTGTGGGATGTTTAACCACAAATACTGGTGAAGACTTTCCACGCATACCTATATATTTATGATGCACTTATATATTTGGTTGGTCTATTTAACGCATTGAAGTCCTTTACAGCTTCAATTTCCTTAATTTTCTGTATCGTCGAAGACAGCTCTGCAATGATAGGCTTACTCGCTTCAGGCTTGCCGGGAATTAGGAAAATGTTTTTAATCTCGCTACCTGATGTCATTTGAAAGAACTTCTTAGGTCACATTAATACTATGGGGAACGTTTCTAAGCTCGATTGTTGAGCTTTTGGCATTGCGAGAAAACTGGCTTTTAAACTGATTATAAAATTATTTCTCAATTTTAATGCTAGCATATATCATGACTTCGTCCGCAAAGAATCAATCAGGTTTTGGTTCAATCTAATCTATAGACCACTAGATACAAGATTTTTGTGCTAAACATAACTTACCACCGTCATGAAATCAAGAATGGAGTTGATTGTAAAATACAATAAGGTTAATAGGTTTCCGAAATTGAATGTTGAAAAAAAAATTGGCCAAAAGAAAAACCAAGAATATGGATCTGAAAAAAGGCAAGAGAACATTGTAACGGTATATTGCCGTAGTGATTGTTTAACGCAAATAATAAGTTTGGGATCACATCGTTACGATTGTACTAGAAAAATTTGTGAAAAAACACTGCCAGTATTTGCTTAAATCAAAATGTAAACTAACAAACATTCATTGCATTTTAATTAGAGATCCAGTTTCCATTCAATGTTAACTTTTTTACCACCTTCAAACACACCATAACTTACCATCAGGTGAGATTGTGGTTAACGGCAGAAAATATAAAAAGAAATTATATTTGTAAAAAGATTGAAAACACTTACTTAGAAGTGTGTAGCTCACTGGTGTTCTAAACATGTTTTCACAAAACTGTCGGAGCTTATTATTAAGGAATGCTTTTAATATGTACATCAGTAGATATGACAAAATTATAGCTGCACTATCCATATTTGGGTTTATCTGCAAATTTAAAGAAGCTATAATCAACGTAAATGGTTGTCTGTAGTTTAAAAAAATACTCGTTGCAATTTTACATCCCATGTTAAGTAGGAAGACCACCTTCCTTTCTTTCATCTTTTCTATGTATTCTGAGCAAATTTATAACCATCTTCTAAAGAAGTTTTGTATGACTCTTTATTGATTTTTTTATATGAAATTTTACCTACTGTTACAGATGCGTCATAGCTTCCATTACTGCCAACCCGAATATTTAATAGGTCTTTTGCAAATATTTAATACCATTACAAGGCCAATAGATATTAAGAAGAAAATACCTTGTAGAAGTAACAAATGTATCACCTACTCGTTGTACTTGCAATTCTATCGTGGGCAGAACTTTATCCGTAGTTGGAATTTAAGGCAAAAATTGTTAGTATACTTTTTATTAATTTAAATACTTGTTCAAATTGCGAAAGTGTGTTACGGATATGGATTTGTAATGTATAAATTTTGAAGACCTGGAATACATATCAATCGTTTCCTATACTAAAAAAGTTCTAAATGTAATTAATATGTCTCGTAATATATACAGGAGTACATTATACATATTAATTTAAACTCAAACATAATATTATTCTGTATGTTTATGATATAAACAATCCGCAAGGAGTTTTATGAACCGTAAATTATTTGTTATTTCTACAAGGAAAGACTGGTGATACTACCTCTTGCGTACTCTTCGCTGTTAGCACATGAATCACAGGTGGAGATGTAACCGATTCTGACAACAGGTCTAAATCAGCAAGCTGAAATGTTAGCTCAAATTTATTTGAAGAAGAATAGCGGAAGCACATGAATTTCATAACATGAAGAAAAAAACAAAAGTAAAATTTAATTAATGTTTACGTATTTCAAAGATTATATATTATAGTCACGGAGTGGCAGCTAACAAAGTTATGGCATGTAAATTTCAACGACACTACTGAGGTGTCCACCGTAGTTATTTTATATTGCGCGCGTAACTAGTTGGCCGCGCCTTAGGTGGCGACAGGGGCGGCTAGGGGGCAGGTTGTTTACTGCTCGCAACGCACATGAGATAGGCATGATGACCAAAGCGCCCCCCGCCTCTCCGTCCCACCGCTCACATACCTAAGGCGCGGCCGCGCCTTAGGTATGTGAGCAACTAATTCCGCTTAATTATTTATCATTCGTAAGATCACGACATGACATCACATCTTCAGTAAACCTCTCTTTGCAGATCTTATTTTCTGTAACAAAAATACCTACATTGCTTATTTTTTTTTATTTACTGTTATGATAGCGAATGAAGTAAATTAATGCTACGGGGATAGTAGCTCAAAGCGATATCAGGCCGAGTCTTTTTTAAATTATCATTGATATTTTTCTTGTAAAGAATACAATTGTTTCAATTTTTGAAATCCATCGTGAACTCAACGTATTTCAGAATTAGCGTCATATATTGACCATAACAACTAAGCATCTAGGCAAGTCAGTATAAAATGTAATTTATTTTATTTAATTATTTATATTATCATAAATCTTTAATAAAGTCTATAATTTCAGTATAATATGCATCTTATTATACTATACCAATGAATATTAAACCTACGAAAAAATAATAAAACATTACCATCACAGTTGGCGGTATGTACCACAAAAAAAAATTACACCCCAGTGGTGTAGTCTAGTAATGTATAGACAATACATGCAACTAGGAAATGGTTTCAGCAGAAATAAAAAACACGTGTAAAATAATAGTTAATAAAAATACCTCCATTTCTTTCATTTTTTCCCTCACGAATGGTCTAATATAAGGATAATATATTTTTGTTGAATAGTCTTCCCAATCTACTATCATTATATACAGTAATGCCATCAAATCCATGGCAATCACTGAACATTGAAGTATATTAAACATCTGAAAAAATATAATAAAGAAGTGCTCAGTAGTAATCTCATTAGGGGTCACCCATCCAACCCATGACCAAGTCAGACGTTGCTTAACTTTTCTGATCGGTTAAGAACAACTTAGCAAACTTCGCTACGAGAGCTTCAAAAGCTTTGATCAAATGTCACTTTGAATACAATTGGTTAGCTGATAAAAAAAAAAAAATTTTAATGATATGTATTGGATGTTAGTGTGTAAGTTTTCACTGATTGATATGAAACCAAACTCATACCTCAAGAAAAAATAGATTTTGATTTGAATATTGACATTTCGATTAAGAAAGAAGAATCAGCGCAAGGGCTCTAATTTAGCTCGATAATTTTGACAGCTCACTGTAGGGATGGAGTGGCGTATAATCGTTAATGAATCTATTCGATCAGAATTCTCATAGAGCTTACAATCGATAGTTGCATGTTTATGCTGTATGGATTAGGACTTTAGAACAATTTCTTACTATTGCAGTAGTGATACTGTGAGAACCGTAGATTTATAACAAATTATATATACGACAATAAAAGTCCCACAATAACAAATTCGCTTCGTGCATATGTTTATTTAGTCAGGCAAACTATTTAGTAGAATATGTTCGAGTCAAAATATTTTTTGTAAAAGGGCTCTTAAGGTGACCTAAAATAATGTTTAAAGTTACGTGTGCGTAAGTGGAACTTAAAGTTATTTATTATGAAAATAATGGTGCACAACCTAAATCAAGTTCATTATCAGCATCATCAACACTAGGCTCACTATTGAAACTCTTCCTAACGTTGATTATTAATTCTTGTCCACACACGCAGTCAAAGTGGAAATGTCGCTCCCAGTCTTCTAAAATATATATTTTTTTGTGTCTTCCACGACTTTTCTCTAGTCATCCTCAGTAACTTTATCACAGGCATTTTGCAATGAAGTCAGCATGTTCTGAGCCGTAAATAGTGGAGATGTGTTATGTGGAAATATCAGCCCGTGACCACGATCACTGCAAATTGTTTGAAACGTCGCGTCGGGACAAAAATAATGACAAATAATACGCGATTTAAACCGTTTCCAATTGTCTAATTACTAGATGTGTTATGTTTGGCTGCATGACCTAATAAAATAAAAATTAAGTATTTTTACAAATTATTGAAGCACAAAATTTTATGCCCGGGGTTGGAATCGAACTCGTGTCCTACGATTTTGCGCCGGATGCTTAAGCCACTCGGCCACCCGGGCATGCTTTTTCTGGCTGAAATTTCGTGCTACAATGTATTACTTTAACCGTCATAGGGGACATTGCGCGGCCATCAACCAGACTATTAAACTTCATCTGATCGAAAGAAGTGTTTTTTCAAACACTTTACCCTCGGAATGATGTCGCTACCCTTCTATAATTCTAAATACGATTACAAACAAACAGTAGATATCAGATAAGCTCAATAGATGTACGAAAGCGTATACAATCACAAACGGCGAGGCGTCAGAACTCGAACTGATTACAAAATGGTTGACCAGGTGGACTGACAGAAGTATGACAGCAGTGCTGCCAACTGGGCGCGTTCAGCGCTCAATTGTGCGCTTTTTAAAAATCGTAGTACCATAGCGTAAAGCTGAACGCATCCTTCAATAAATTCAATGTCAATTAAGAGCCAATGCTAATTAATATTTACGTGATTTTTATATATTATATTCGAATTATTTCAACACCGATTTTTGATTCCGGTTGTTCGTTATGCGTGGTACAACAGGTACATCACTATCAGAAGTCGGCGGTACCCATCCATGAAGTACAACATTATCTGTATGACAGTTTAGCTAAAAAAATCGAGAATTTATAGGCGTGAGCTATCCAAATTATCAAGCTAAATTAGACAGACCATAACGTTTACAGCTAACCACCAGTATAATTATTTTCCTTATTTAATTTCAAGCTTACCTTCCAAAAACTTCTTTTAGTGACAAACTTGTAACTCAATAGTGTCGGTATCATAATTAATGTCAAACATATCATTTGCTTAATTTTGGAGAAATTCATAATAAACCATCTGAAACAAAAATAATATTACGCCTGTATATCCCCAAATAAGAGAAGAACAGAGGACAATTTTATAATAAACTTAACTAATATGTTTGAAGATCCTTAGTGTATACCTAATAAAATATATAAACCATACCTTATCGCTACATATATATTACGAATTCGTTTTGTCTGGTTGCAAAACATGTCAATTTAACTGTACTGGTATAACTGTAAATTTTTCTTAATAGTAAAAGTCCTTATGTTATATCAAAGTCAAAGTCAAGGTCAAAATAATTTATTCAATTTAGGCGTCTACGACGCTCTTATGAAGGTCAATTACAAATTTTAGTATTGAAATATTCTACATTGTACGTTCAGCAAATATATTGTATAGAGCCACTGCGAGAAGAACGGGCAAGAAACTCGGGGCCATTCTTTTAAACAGCTTTTAACATACTTACTTTATAATAAAGTTATTACAATATTTGTTTAAATTATGTAGGTGACAGGCTTGCTTGGCAGAGGCGGAATTGTCAAGGCATTTTTTTCGTTTAAGTAATCAGAAACTGTGTAGTAGGTTTTTTTAATCAATAGGGTTTTCACGTGCAACTTGAATTTCCCTTCCGTTAGCGTTGTAATATGTTTGGGAACTTTGGTTCTTGGTTTATCACATTTTATTTCCAACGACATCGTTAAAAAAGTTTTTAATATACACTAAATTAAATGAAAAATGTATTTGCGTATCTACTCTGACTACAAAATTATTCTGCGTATTTACTAGATTTTGCGAGTAAGATGAGCGAGGAAAGTTCCACCAATAGGATCCAAGCGTTAAGCGAGGGTATGGAAATTAAGCGATTCTATTGGTGTATTTTTTCCTGTTACACCTTTTCCTCGCATATCTCTGATAGATACGCAGCTTTATTGGGTAGTCATCTGTAGATACAGTCTCACCAACTTATCTGTTCAGGCGGCAAAAAAAGAACTACAACATTCCTTCAAATTGTGACGGTTTGTAGTTGATTTCCTTGACCGCTCTTGAGCGCTCTCGAAAACTGCATAGTTAAGTTGGTGGTACTATACGCCTATTTGGATACGCTTGGCTCTAAGGGCCGGCTAGGGCACGCTTACTCTCGTCTCCCGAACGACTCGCTCACCGGGCTTCCCGGATGAGGGATTCCCCCGGTGGGTTGACATTGACTATGGAGAAAGAAGAACCCGGATATGACCACATACCACGATTGAGAAGAGGATGTCAGCACCAGCTGATAGTAAAATCCCACGACCCGACTGTATCGAAACAGCCGGCGCAGGATTGCCGCATAAAGGGGCCACCCATGCCCGAAGACGCGTCCGTGCGGAACACGCTGTTCCGCGGGAAGAAGAAAGAAGATACGCCTGGACTAAATACGCAGCCATATTTACAATAATGCCGAAAGTGTTTACTCTCGGCATGATTGTGTGAGTATTGTGACTAGTGACAATTGATATTGTAAGCAGTATGCATAACTGAAATGGAATATTTTATTTTAAATGTTAAAACAAAACCGTCTTCCAATACTGGAAAGCATGAAATAATTATTAGAAGTCAGATCATGAAAATGTGTGCAATTAGTGCACACAACATTTTAAATTAGCACGGTACCAACATAAACAAGTTAATCAATTAGACGCTAGTGCAGTTTAAAAAAAACACATTATATCATCTTACCTAAAATAAAGCAATTGAACAAGCTGGAACTTTTCGCCATTTTCGGTTATATAATATGTACGAGTGAAATTCCAAGATTCGTTACTAATTTTTGCAGCAAAATCTATGGGTTCGTAACATATAACGCTTGACTTTGCTTGTGATGGATTACTATAACACCTGAAATAAAATAAAAACGAGTAAAATCTTGGGACAAGATTCCTTTCCTAGAGTAGTTTAAAAAAATGTCAGATCAGAACGTTTTCTTTATTATGATATGAAGCAGCGACGGCTCAGTGGCATTAGCTATGGATTGCCGCGCAACAGGTCAAAATTTCTTGAGCTTCATCGCTTGGTGCACTGAGGAAAACGACTTAAAGGCTTAAATCAAATTTGACCTTTTACCGTTGAATTGTAAATACGTAAGATGAATTCACAACTCTTAAGGTTGAACTGGCCGGTAACTTTTCCATACAAACGCCGTAGGATGATCACTCCCTTATTTGAGGTTTTAGGTCCAGAACTAAGCATGATATCGATTTATCTCTTCATTATCTAGGCTTGTCTTGGCACTGATTTGTAAAAAAAATCTTCACATGATAGTTATAAGCCTCGAAACATCCCTGTAATATCACGAATTTTAGCGCATGTTTAGTCGTAAATAAACGACTTATAGAGCATGAAATCCCTAAAATTATTTACATAGAAGCATAGCTCAGTTCATGATAATTTTAGATAACATTTTGGAAAACAAATACATCCAGTAGTATAATCATAAACATCCTAGAGCCAAAGGTCGGCACACATAGTTTTGCGCGCTAGTTTTTCGTTCAAAATATTGGGCATCTCATGTCAATACTTCCATTCCGCGGTGAGGGAAGCGGGCGGGCGGGTCTCATGCGCAGCACACTAATATATAATTAACAAAACGCACACTACCAAAAGTCACGTGCATCGCGCCGCGATCTTAGAACATAATATTATATTGTAGGAATGCCCTGTTGCTTTTTGGTGTGCACGTATGTATACACTACCAATATGTAGTGCCTATGCCTACTTACGTACTTATATATATATATATATATATATATATACATATGTTGGGAGTTGGGGACCGGATTTTCTTTCGCATTTAATTAGTTTGTTCGTGATAGTAAGTGTCGGACGCCATAATCCATATAGATAGGTACTTGGGTAATATAAATACGTAACTATGTCTAGGTACTCACCTACTCTCACCTAAGTAAGTACCTAGTAGGTATTAGTCAATACGCAGGTCATGATAGCTATGGTGAGTACCTAATCATTTTAGCAACACTTAGACAATATAAAAAGCTGCATTTGGTTAGATATGGTATGGACGTAGGTAGTCCGCATTCTTTTTAGAATATAGTCTAAGCAGTAATATAGCTTCGAGAAAGTACCTACCTAACACAAAGTAGTAAAGGGTTAGAATTAGAAGCTCAATGGAAGATACCTACCTATCTACGATATAATTATCATGTATCATATAGGCCTGCCTAGGCACGCAACTGTCAGCGATGTCAAATCGACATTCGCGGGCGCGCATTACATTGCATACCTATCTACATAGCTATAAGATCACAACAAATAATAAAGTTAGTACTATGTATCTACCTGCGTAAATTAGTAGAATAAGTATGTATATTTGTAGTAGGTACTTATACCTAAGGTAGTACGAAAGTTTATATGGTAAACTTAGCGATGATTGTAGGCACTTACCTAATCAAAAATAACCTATGATTAGTTATTGCTTTTTATTGGAAATAATTTAAATCAGTTACTTAGGGTAGGTAGAGAATTTTTATTCCAAATGTGTTCTACCAGGATTATAGAATTTTTATTCCAAATGTGTTACCGCTTAGAGACAGATTTTGAAATCGGTACGACACACTCTCATCTCAAAGCTCGCTAGCCGGGCGAGCATTCGCAAAACAACCTTCCACCATGCGGTGAAGTTCATGCCCGCGGCGGGATTCGACCCATAGACCTGATGCGCGGCAGTCCATTGCTAAGAGCCATCACTGCTTCCCGTTAAGTGTTTAGTGACAGAATTTCTACTTGAGGGTGGTAGCTAGCCAAGCGAGCATTCGCAAAATGCCCTTCTACCAAGCGGTGAATTTCAAGCCCGCGGCGGGATTCGAACCATAGACCTGCTGCGTGGCAGTCCAAACCTAATGCCACTGAGCCATCACTGCTTCCCGTTAGGTGCTTTCTAACAGATTTTCTACTTGAGGGTGGTAGCTATCCAGGCGAGCATTCGCAAAATGCTCTTCACCAACGCGGGGAAGCTCAATATCGCGGCTGGATTCGAACCATGGACCTGCTGCGCGGCAGTCACTAGCTAATGCCGCTGGCCCATCACTGCTTCCCGTTAGGCGCTTACTGACAGATTTTCTGCTTGAGGATGGTGGCTAGCCAGGCGAACATTCGCAAAATGCCCTATGCCCTTCCACCAAGCGGTGAAGCTCGAGCCCGCAGCGGGATTCGAACCATAACCATGCTGCGAGGCAGTCCATAGCTAATGCCACTGAGTTCACGTTAGTTGCATGGTGACAGATTTTCTACTTGGGTAGCTATCCCGGCGAGCATTCGCAAAATGCTCTTTTTTATGCCTGATAGGTTAGCCTTTGACCACTATCTCACCTGATGGTAAGTGATGATGTGGTCGAAGACGTTGTTCAGGCTAACCTAGAAGTACTGGCTCTCAAGGACAGCTGCCGGAACACACCGTTAGGTGCTTGGCGACAGATTTTCTTCTTGAGGGTGGTAGCTATACAGGCGGGCATTCGCAAAATGCCCTACCACCATGCTATAACGACTGCCATCCTAAGACCACAACCGGGACCAACGGCTTAACGTGCCCTCCGAAGCACGGAAGCGCTCAGTAGTATTGTCCTAGCGGTCACCCATCCAACTCATGACCGCGCGCGACGGTGCTAAACTTTGCTGATCGGTTGAGAACAGCTAAGTAAACTTCGCTACGAACTCTCCACCACGCGGTGAAACTCAATATCGCGGCGGGATTCAATATATGTACTATGGACCTGCTGCGCAGCAGTCCATAACCAATGCCACTGAGCCCTTTAGGTGCTTGGCGACCGATTTTTTACTTGAGGGTAGTAGCTATACAGGCGGGCTTTCGTAAAATGCTCTTCTACCACAGGGTGAAGATTAAGCCCGCGACGGGATTCGAACCATGGACCTGCTGCGCGGAAGTCCATAACCTGTGCCACTGAGCCGTCACTGCTTTACACAATATGTTGTAGTAAAAGCAGTAACTTGCTAATTATGTAATAAATAATTATTGTAGGTAAATATTTACTACATCAATATGAAAAGAACAAACTAATACATTTACTATATGTACCTACAAATCATTGTCCCTACTTACTAAATATTTACCTACTATAGGTGAAATAACATCAGTATGTTATTATAAAACGAACGAAAATTATAACAACAGGTACCTACTGTCCGAACCTAAATGTATTCCTCTGTGAATATATAATATTTTATAAGAAATACCTACACACGTCGCGTCGTGACGTAGCTTGAGACACTATCTCCGTCCGTCGTCAAACATCGTAATTCGTTCGGCATGGTTCGGCTTTCATTGATATATCGCAAACAAGTGTGCGTAATTAGCGTAGATGCAATACGGGTGTGTGATGCGCGAGCACTATCTTCGTACCACTCATCACGGAGTCTTACCCTTTCCCACAAAGGTATAGGTGAAATAGCATGCTTTGTGGCCTCGCCCGCTGATAAGTTCGAGCCGTCGGCAAGTGCATCCTTAAGATGATTTTCTCCAATCAATAAAAATGTACCATGTTTTATATTATTATATATATATTATATATATATATATATATATATTATATTATATTTTTGACGGTGGTGTTTATACACCACCGTCAAAAACGCCTTCCGTGAAGTATTTTCAGAATTGAACTTGTTATACGATAATAATTGCAGTATTGACCATAAAACATACCTTACTTTTACGGCGGTTTATATACGGTGATTATCACTATTACGTACGACTTAATCAGCCTCATCGAAAAGTCAATATTTAAGAAAGACCACAAAATACACCTTAAATGAAGACGAAAGGAAACATTCGCCTTCAATGACCTCGTTTAACGCCTTCTAGTTGGAAGGCGTTTTCGTACGTATTGTAGTGGTACATGTGGAAGGCAATTATATTTTTTTTTGATTCTTGTGAAAGATAACTTAAGCAAGAAATCCGGCGTTTCAAAGGAACTAGCATCTGGTCAGTCATAAAATGCAATAAACTGTCTGAAAGGAATTATCTACAATAGAGAGACCCTTTTTGGAATAAAACAATGGACATCCGTTTTGGAACGTTATTCGAAACATGTTTATGACGCAAGCCGTGTGACTTTACAAAAATACACCATTTGTTGCATGTTAAAGGATAATGATCTTTATTAAGCATATATCAATGATAGCGTAGTTGAGCTATAACATAGGTAACGATTTATCTGCGAGTTAGCTTATAAATAAACTGTTCTCATGTAGAGGGGATGCGGCTTGTCACAATAGCGATATATGGAAGGATTGCCACTTTAAATACCTGGATCTGAGATTATGGTAAACGCCAAGCTTAGGGCGTATGTAATCATCAAACACATGTTATATACACTTGTAAATGTTGTGTTACAGAACAGACATGGCGCCAAAATCGAGCCCGCCATTATTTGACCACGTGGGTTAACGCTGGCGCTGTCGATTATCCAATCACATAGATCAATTTTGCTTCGGTTGGGTGTAACCAATCAGGGCCTTTCGCGGCTATGACGGCTTGGCGCTGTCCACGAGGGTGGGAGCGTGAGATGCCGGGACATTCCGACGTGCGGTGTGCAGAGGACCACCAGTCTCCAATAATTAAAAAGTAGTTTTTAAAGTGCAGTGATCGTGCGTCGACCGTCCGTGTCCAGACATTTACATAAGTTAAGTAATATCGACATCTAGACGGAGAATTTAGATCGCCCAAATGATAATCATAGAATAATTATTAAATTTTATAAAACCTTTGGTTTAGTCACAATTACGATCTAAATTCACCGTGATACTACTATTCGTGTGTGTGTTCTTTTCAGCTCTTAGATATAGATCTATTGTTCTAAATTTTGTGTATATTTATAATATCCAAATCATATGAAAAGAGTGGCCAAGGTTTTTTCCACGTTTTTCCTTGGTATCCTACAAACTTGCTTGTGAAACGTGTGGGTAAATGTAGAATCAAACTCTTGAATTAATATAAATTTTAATCTGAAAGTAAATTCCTGAAACTTATCTTGTTTTTGAATAATCACTACCCCTAGCCCCTTAATTAAGGCAAAGACAGTTAGGAAATATCTTGGATCCAGAGTAACGTATCCTGTAATTGACGTAGTACAGCTTATAATATTTACCAGGTTTAGAAGTCTTTAGGCATAACTATTCACTATTATTGATATGTGCTCGTAGAAGGTCACGGTATAATAATATTTATGAAATATAAATATACGTGTTGATTTCCTTTGAGTTAGAGAAGTTATGATCACATACTTACATTTCATACCTAACAGACAATAAGCTAATTGAGATTAAATCTATTTGCAGTTATCAATTTATGTGATTTGTCCCTGTCATTATCTCGTGTAACAAAAGAGTCGAATGCCGTCTTATATGACGAAGGTGCGATCTCTGATTTTGTAGGTAATCATACAATATATTTATAACTAAAGATCAGTCAACATGTTCTGACAAATGTGAAAGGTCAGTCGATATATTCCTGACAAATGATAATTGAATTGATGGTTTAATACTATCAAGTCAGTAGACAATAGTCCTGACACACATGATATAATTTTAAGGATCAGTTAACGAAGTTCTGACATATTGCTAAAAGACTGGCTAACTCAGTTCCGGCTCAGAGAGGACACATACACTGCAGGTGACTGACAGGTCTGGTCTTGACCCGCAAGCAGAGTTGATTGCGTCAGCCGTTAGTCAATTTCCGGGATTGACTTATCAGGCAGACATCAGATAATCGTACTTAATTGAAAGGTCGACCTCTACAAATCCATATTTAAATTAATGTTAAACTCTTGTCTTTAACCTTTGGTTGATAAAATTCTGACAGCCAAATCAGTAAAAGATATTCTTAAGAACGACAATACGCAGGGTATCTTTGGTAAATGGTGAACAAAGATAAGACACCATTACTTCAGTGGACGAGTCCTTGATAGCTGAGATTTCAAGAATTTTGCAGCTGTGATAAGTATAAGGGAAGTATTAGTACTATATAAGAAATAGGTCACTTAGCACGTGCGGGTCCATTACAGTTGTTGCCGCGGACCAGAATCTAGGAAATAAAGAGTATTGCGTGTAGCATACCCCTAGAAGAGAAACTGAGTTATTTTGTATTTATATACTAAAATTAAATTAAAACACAACGTAGAATTGAATAAAACACAACGTAGAATTACTAGACGATCATCATCACCTTTAAATTATTAAGTGATCCTTTGTTATAAGCGTATTGTTGTTCAGGTTATTGTCTGTTGGTATGAAGGTATAAGGTTTAACCGTGTAGATATAATATAGTGTATGGGAAGGCAAGTACCTAGGAAACTTGTTTTCTTATATAATATATAGTATTCATCAGAGGAGATCAGTACTTGTATTATTTGACTTGTGCTTAATATTGCATATTTATTCCGCTTGCTATTTATTGTTGTGCATTTGTTTGTGTGATATATAGTATTGTGTGGTATTTTATAGCATCATTATGTCTGCTGTTAGAGGGAAAAGGCGTGGTCGTAAACATGTTTCAAATGCGAATACAAATAATGAAAGTCACGGTATGACTGAACCGAGTAATGCAATCGTAGAAAGTCAGTTGGGGTTCCAGATGATAAGCTCTCAATTAGAGTCTATTATGAAGCGTTTAGACACAATAGAACAGGAACGCGCTACTAACTCAACCGTCAGTATGGCTACTACAAGTTTAAACTCGATTTCTAATGATTCGTTACCGCGAGCAAATAATTTATTAGATTGTTCAGCAGTTCCTGGGTCAAGTTCGGAGGTTACGTATATAATGCGTCCTACTATCGACAAACCTAAGTTCAATGGACGAGACGACACAAACCCTATGAGATTTTTAAAGAAATTAAAAAAATATATTTGTTCCGTTAACGGTCAAAATCGTGCCATCGATATAGCTACGGGTTGTTTGTCAGGTTCGGCACTTACAATGTTAGAATTATATAGTGATAATTGGGAAACGTTATCTGATTTTGAAAAGGATTTTCAAAAGACTTTCTGGGGTCAGAGACAACAAGAAAGAGCTAAATATAAATTAATTAACACCACATGGAAGGAGAGTTCCGGGTTGTCCATGAGCGAGCATTTTGCTGAACAAATTGATACGGTTAGGTTATTAACTATTCCGTTGAGTGAGAGTGATATGGTTAACTCTGTCATGAGGCATTTCCCAATAGAAATACAAAGGTTATGGTTTACTAGGAAAGATCAAATTTCAGTTTTTACAGCGGCAGAATTTATCAGAGATATAGAACAGAATGTTGTAGTCAGTTCAACTGATAAACCCACAGTAATCAACAACAATAATTATAGTAGAGGCGGTAATCGTGGACGAGGTGGGTTCAGGCACGTAAACTCCATGAACACAATACCTGTTGATAGGAGTAAGTATCATTCGTATCGCGGACGAGGTCCACGTAACGTTAGAAATAATTACCGTCGCCAGCGTCCGTATCCCGCGTTAAAATGGGAAAAGGCCACGGAAACTAACTCTACCTCAAACACAGGTAGGCTGGGGGTCGGCTTCGTAGAAAATCCTAAAACTAACGAGATGGGTACATTCGCTCAGGGAAACGAATTGTTGTCGGACGTGCAAGCCTCGACGAATCGACAATAAATAACGATAGAGGCATGTTGAATGATCAGAGTGATAACGACGTAGATAATAAAGCTCGAAACAACGCTATTATTGTTGCTTATAATTATATGAAAAGGACGGGTTGGAGGCCGGGTAAAGGATTAGGTAAAAATGAAGATGGAATGAGGTATCCTATTATACATAAATTTAACTCTAGCGAAAACTCTATAGAAGACGTGGTAGGGGTGTTGTTAGGTAGAACGGAAAGTGAAGTTTTGGTTTGTGAGGAAGTAGGGCGGCCGTGTATTACATGTAACAATCGCGAAAGGGGTTTGTATACCATATTAGGTGATTCAGATTATTATGAAGATGGTGACATAGTACATTCCCTGTCTCGGTTGCCAGAGATTACGATCAAAATAAATAATCATGAAATTAAGACCTTAATCGATACGGGGAGTCAGATTACTGCAATTAGTGTTGATTTATATGATTCTATTAAAAGGGAGATGGGTGATTTGCCTAAGGTACCGACACCTTCAATGCAAATACAAGGAGCTTTCGGATCGAAAAGTGAAAGGGTTAACAAACTTATTGTTGTCACGATCGAGTTAAGTAATGTCCAGGTAGATACACCAGTTATGGTTTTAAAGAGGCTACCATATTCTATGATACTAGGGCATGATTGGCTAGAACGCATGAAAGCAGTTATATCATGTGGGCCAGATAAGGTTCTGAGCGTTGAACACTTAGGTATTAGGACACAGATAAAGATTGGCACAGCATGCTTAGATAACGACTGGGAAGGGACCATCAATAATTTAGAGACAACAGTGATTTCAAGCGCCATTGTAACAAAGGAAGATATCACAATAGAACAATACGTTCAATCTTTAAATAAATCGGATTCTCAGAAGGATCTGTTACTGGCTGTGTTGCAACAAAATAGTACTGTATTTTCAAGCAAGCCAGGACGCACAAATAAGTACATACATAAGATCGAAATGATAGACAATACGCCGTTTATAAAACGCTCCTATCCAATTCCTTTCAAACACAGAGAATTGATAAGAGATAAGATAATTGAACTCGAAGAGCTGGGGATAATAAAACGTGAGGCTACACCTTATAGCAGCCCTATGACTTATGTAATTAAGAAAAATGGGAGTGTTAGGTTATTGCTTGACGCGAGTGAGTTAAATAAAAGAATGGTGGGAGATGCTGAGGCTCCATTATTGACATCCGAGATATTACAATCTTTTCACAACGTAAAGTTCATGAGTGTGCTAGATTGTAGTGATGCGTATTTTCATATACCGTTGGATAGTAATTCAACAAAGTATACAGGGTTTACTTACATGGGAAAAACATATACCTACAATGTACTACCACAAGGTCTCAAGACTTCGGTGTCTAGTTTTAGTAGAGCGATGGATATTATCTTAGGTCCAGAAGTAAGGGATTTCTGCGTTAATTACTTGGACGATTTGGTAGTATTTACATCTGGGACGTTCGAAATGCACCTAGAACACCTAGATAAAGTGTTGCACCGATTACGTGATGCGAACATGCGATGTAGTTTGACAAAGTGTAGTTTCTTAGAAACGGAAGTTAAACTGTTGGGCCATATAGTAACTGTTAGCGGTATTCAGGTAGACAAAGACAAGACCCGCGCTATCAGAGAATTCCCAGTCCCTAAAAACATAAAGCAATTAAGGGCGTTCTTGGGACTCATAAACTATTTTAGAAAGTTTATTCATAGGTACGGGGAGGAGACGAAACCTTTGTGTCAATTGCTAAGAAAGGGTATAGCGTGGCAATGGACACCTGAGATTCAAGGTGTCTTTGACCGAGTCAAGGATTTATTTATAACCACTGTGATGTTAATACATCCTGACATAAACAAACTGTAAGGTATTTAGATAGAAGTATGTTTATATCATATAATATAAATGTGGGTAGGCTCTTGTCTGTTTTTGCTTTGTGTGTCAGACATTACACGATTGAGACTAAGCGTTGGTTTTATTATAATTAATAGTGGAAAATATCACAGTGGCGACGAATCATATATCGAATCCGCGTATTTAAGTTGTGCTTCTGAATAATAAGTTGTAGTTGGTAATTAATATCTCGGCATAATGTCGATCGGCAAGATTTCGGAATTCAACATGGAAACCGATAACTGGCGGCTGTATGTCGAACAGCTCGAGCAATATTTTATTGTGAACAGTATAAAACAGGATTTACAAGTGCCAACGTTAGTCACAGTGATGGGTGCGTCAAGTTATGAATTGCTTGTGAACTTGTGCACACCAGATAAACCTACCACCAAGACTTTTAAGGAGTTGGCAGACATCTTAGAAAAACATCTACAGCCACGGCCGAGTATATTAGCTGAACGATTTAAGTTTCATCATCGGAAGCAAAATAGTGGCGAGAAAATATCTGATTATGTTGCGGAACTAAAAAAGATGTCGAAAACATGTGAGTTTGGACAATGGCTGAACGAAAGTTTGCGAGATCAATTGGTTTGTGGGTTGACGAGCGAAACAATACGTCAACGGCTATTTGCGGAAGACAAGCTGGACTTCCAGAAAGCTTACAGCTTATCTTTAAGTATGGAAGCAGCAGAAAAGGATGCAGCTCTGGTGGAAACCCAAACCAGTCGCAGGAATGCATCAGCGGATTGTCAAGCGATGGTGAAGGTTAAAATGAACAGAGAAGCGGAATCTGTGACGTCACACAACCAAGGTAGGTGGCGCAGCACACCTAACGCGAGCACTGCTGTTGGCGAGGCACGGGGAGCCTCAAGAGCAACGAGCGGAAGTGCAGCGGAAGGAAGAGGCGGTGCTGGTCCACGGATGTCATGTCGAGTGTGTGGCGGTAACCATGATGCTTCCACATGCAAGTTTAAGCGTTACGTTTGCCGGGTGTGTAACCGTGAAGGACATCTGCGACGAATGTGCCCGAGACTAAATAATCGCCAAAATCATAACTATGTTCAAGAAACGGATGAGTTGAGTAGTTGCAGTAGCGAAGAGGTAATAACAATTAATAAACTATCATTAGATGCATGTCCACCGATTTTAGTTTCTGTCAATATAGATAAGTATGTTTTGGAAATGGAGTGTGATACAGGAAGTGCGGTGTCATGTATTAGTTATGAGATGTACGAGAAATATTTCAAACACATGAATTTACGAGATTGTGCACTCTTACTTAGGTATTATACGGGGGAAACAATTAGACCGGTGGGCGTAATAAGACCGCTTGTTCGGTACAAAGATAAGGAGAAGTTTTTAAACTTATACATAATAAATAACGGTAAAACTATGTTGTTGGGAAGACAATGGTTAATAGAGTTGGGTATACAAATTATACCTAACTATAGCAATGTAAACAATATATCGAATGAAGGCTTTAACTTAGTAAATTTCAGTTCCAGATACTGTGAGGTTTTCGCGGATGGATTGGGACGGTTCACCGGTGGCCAGGTCAGCATTCACCTACGTGCGGACGCGCGCCCTGTGTACATGCGCGCGCGCCCCTTAGCATACGCACTGCGTGAGCCAGTGGGCCGTGCACTGGATGAGATGGTGCGCGATGGCGTGCACACCCCCGTCGTTAGCTCGGCTACACGGTGGAGAGAGATTCACAAAAATTGACCTCTCGCAGGCCTATGCTCAATTAGAACTTGATGATACTAGAAAATACACCGTTATCAATACCCATAAAGGCATGTTCCGTTATAATCGCTTAGTTTACGGTCTTGCTTCTAGTCCGGGAATTTTCCAAAAGATATTGGAACAATTATTTGCTCATTTACCCTACGTGGGAGTTTTCCTTGATGATATTATAATCACGGGGGAAAACACATCTTCCCACTTAGACAATTTGAACAAGGTCTTTGATATTTTACAGGCGAAAGGTCTTCGTGTTAGAAAAGATAAATGCACGTTCTTTGCCGAATCAGTTACGTATTTAGGATACATTATTTCGAAGCATGGAGTACATACATGCCCAGAGAAGGTCAAGGCTATCACTGGTACACCGACACCGACCAACGTTTCAGAATTACGTTCATTTCTGGGCATGGTTATGTATTATGCAAAGTTTATTGAAAATATGAGCTCAGTTGCGGCGCCTTTGTATTACTTATTAAGAACAGGTGTAGACTACGTGTGGAGTGACGAGTGTCAGTTGGCTTTTAATGCAATAAAGCGTGTATTGTCGTCTAGCAAGGTACTCGTGCATTATTCGACCGAGTTACCTCTTATTCTGACCGCTGATGCCAGTAGTGTAGGCGTGGGGGCAGTGATATCGCATGTTACTGAACAGGGTGAAAAGCCTATTGCTTATGCATCGCGGGCGCTTAACAAAGCCGAACGCGCGTATTCCCAAATAGAAAGAGAAGCTCTCGCTATAATTTATGGGGTCAGGAAATTCCATCAGTATCTGTACGGTAGGAAGTTTACTTTGAGGACCGATCATAAACCATTGACAACGATATTCGGTAGCAAAGTGGGGATACCGGTTATGGCGGCTAGTCGAATGCAAAGATGGGGAGTTTTACTTTCGGGGTATAATTATGAGATAGAGTTTGTTTCATCAGCTAAAAACAGCGCCGATGCTTTGTCGCGCTTACCGTCGGGCAAATGTCATACCGAAAAATCTGAGATTACGTACATTAACTTTGTGGAAAAGTTCTTACCAATTTCGCACAATGACGTTAGGAAGGCGACGGCAACAGATGCACTACTAAGCAAAATTCTCTCGTACATTCAGTCAGGCTGGCCACCGTCATGTACAGATGATGAGATCAAGCCATATTATTGTAGACGCAATGAGTTGTACTCGGAAGCAAACTGCGTTATGTGGGGCTATCGAATTACGATTCCAAAATGTTTGAGACCACAAATTTTAAAACAATTACACAACAGTCATATGGGTATGGTCAAAACAAAGTCATGTGCTCGATCGTACGTATGGTGGCCAAATATCGATGCGGATATAGAAGACATGTGCCGGCGATGTGAGACATGTGCTCTGGAGATGCCAGCACCAGCCCGAGTGCAGCCTCAACCCTTTTTTTTTTTTTTTTTTTTTTTTTTTTTTTTTTGACCCGGGAAAATCCTTTATGGATACCACCCGGCTCCGGGGGGAGCAGAGTGGTTATGTGGGAGTCCTCGCCTGAGGGGCCTTACTACCCCCACGGGGGGGTAGTAAGTGAGGTTACCCACTAAAAACCCGGGATGAGCAGTCTGCCGCCTAGTCGGGGCGAGATGGGGTAGCGTTAGCAATCACCATCTCGCCCCGGCGGTTGGCCCGTCACCGGTGACGGGCCCCGGCCAATGGAGGGATGACCCAGCTCATTAGGGCCATCCCCCAGACGTGTGGGATCGTGCAAGTCAGTGGAGAATCCCCCGACTCTCCACCGATGATCCGCACAGCACTAGGATAGAGCGAGAAGGCGCCCGAATCGCCTTCTCCTTCCACCAGTTCGTCTACGCCGGAGCGGGTCTGCGAGGACGTCGTCCTCCCTCGCCCGCTCCGCAGCCTCTTTCTGCGCCATCACCTCTTCGCAGAAAGAGACCACCGCCTGCCACGATCCGTCGCTGCCGAGCATAGCGTTAACCACGCTCGGCAGCGACAGATCTGCGCCTATGACCGCTGTGAGGGTGTGCCGCATGGGACTCCACGCGGCGCACTCCTCCAGCGTGTGGAGCGCCGTGTCTTCTGGCGCTCCACACTCGTGACAGGCGGGGGTCGCCTCACGTCTTGCGATGTGATGCAGGTACCTTCCGAAACATCCGTGCCCGGAAAGCACCTGCACCAACCGGAAGGTGAGCGACCCGAATCGCCGCCCTACCCACCTCCGAAGGACCGGGCGAATGGCATCCACCGTCCTCTGTCCAGGGACCGGTGGAGCCAGGTCCTCCGTCCACCGCCGCAACAGGGCGGCCCGCGCCTGCCGTCGCATGCGCGTGACCTCCTCCCACGCTGGAGGCTCCCCGCGGGATCTCCTCGCCGCCACGAAGTGGTACACTTCGGCGAGGATCTCCGCTTGGAGCTCCCAGGGGGGATCACCGGCCAACACGCATCCCGCCGTCCAGGACACCGTCCGGTACCCGCGTATCGCCCTCGTCGCGATGACCCGCTGCGGACGACGCAGCAGGGCCTTATTGGCGCGACCGAGGGCGTCCACCCAGACAGGTGCCCCGTACAAGGCCATACTCCGGATCACTCCGGAGTACAGGCGACGACATGTGGCGCTCGGGCCGCCCACGTTGGGCAGCAGCCTCCCAAGGGCGGCAGCGGCGCCTATGACTTTTGGGGCCAGTTGAGTGAAGTGGGCCCCAAAAGTCCACCGCCCATCCAGGATGAGACCCAGGTACCTCATCTGGGTCCCAACCCGGACCAGGACCCCGTCCAGGTCTATCCTCGTTCCTGGAGGGGGTCCCCCCCGAGGCCCATGGAACATTAGGGCCTCGGTCTTGGAGAGGGCGACCTCCAGCCCCAGGGCACGTATGCGGCCGACCACGAGTGTTGTGGCCACCGTGGCCCGCCGCACCGTCTCCCCGAGGTCCCTCCCCTTGACTACGACTAGGGTGTCATCTGCGTAGCACGCAACCCGCATACTTGCGGGAAACGTGCCGCGGAGCACCCAGTCGTAGCCAATGTTCCACAGGAGCGGTCCCAACACCGACCCCTGTGGAACCCCGCAGGACACGCGACGTCGCCTCAGACCGTCGCGTCCCTCCACCAGGACCTCGCGGTCCCGGAGGTAGTCGGCCAACAGCCTACGCAGATACAGGGGCACTCCGTGATAGCGGAGCGCCTCCCGTATTGTCCCGTGCGGTAGGCTGTTGAAGGCGTTGGCAATGTCAAGCGAGACAGCCAACGCCTTTTCCCCCCCGCCGACTGCGTCCTGCGTCCACCCCTTGATCCAGAGCAGGGCGTCTATCGTTGACCGCCCTGCCCTGAATCCGAACTGGGCCTCTGAAAGGTCAGGCCCAGTTCCCCCCAGGTGCCGGATGACACGGAAGGCTACTATTCTCTCTAGCAGCTTCGCCGTGTCATCCAGCAACACGATTGGCCTGTATGCGGCGGGCGAGTCTGCGTCTCGCCCTTCCTTCCGCAACAGGCACAATCGCCCGTCCTTCCAAAGCTTCGGGAACTGACCCGACGTGAGGCACGCGTCGAACAGTTCCCGAAGCTGACCGCCCATCTCCCTAAGGGCGATCCTGAGGACCCGCCCGGGAATCCCGTCTGGTCCCGGGGCAGTCTTCTTGCCTCTCAGGCGAAAGACTGCTGCCTCCATCTCCACCTCTGAAATAGGCGGAATGGAGGCTGGGTCCTCCTCCTCCTGGAAGGACGGGTGCAGCCTCAACCCTGGCCCTATACAACTTAACCTTGGTCAAGGCTACACATCGACTTTTTAGGTCCGTACCATGGTTTAACATTCTTAGTGATCATAGACTCGACGTCGAAGTGGATCGAGGTATTTGAAATGATACGTACTACTGCCGCAACAGTAATAAAAATCCTACGAAGTCTATTCGCTAGATTTGGCCTACCAATCGAGGTGGTTTCCGACCAGGGACCTCCATTTACTAGCGGGGAATTTGGGGACTTTCTTAAGAATAATGGCATTCGGCAGACGTTTTCCCCCGCATATCACCCGGCATCTAACGGGGCGGCGGAATGTGGGGTAAAATTGTGTAAGAGGGCCATTAAAAAAGCAATGACCGACAAGATAGACGTAGACGCGGCATTGCAGACATTTCTGTTGGCTTATCGGAACTCTACACATAGTACTACAGGGGAGACCCCAGCTTCAATCTTACAGCGACGGCCGCTTCGTAGTCGCCTAGATTTATTGCGTTCGGATAGGGCGGTGCTCAGCCGAGTGAGTGAGGCTCAGAGCAAACAAGTGAAATATGCGGGTGGTAATAAGATGCGTAAATTCGAACCAGGGGAACAAGTGTGGTGTAGAAATCATAGAGGGCGTGATAAGTGGGAAAAGGGTACGGTTGTTAGCGAAATGGGCTCACGTAGGCTTCACATAAGAGAGGACAACGGTCGACAAACTACTAAACACGTCGATCAAATACGTCGCAGGTCACGCATGTCCGATGTACCATGTCCGATTGAGATCGGAGTGGAACCAGAGGTCAAAGATGCTATAATTAGCGAAGATGATAATGTTGTCAATAAACCTAGTGTTACCACTCCTCAAGCGACTAGATTTAAGTGCCTGAGAGGTGAGCACGACAACGACATTATCAATACACCATCGACTTCGACAGTAACGGCGCCAGCGACACCACGATCGTCCCCGCCAAACCAGGAACTACCTCAAAGACCAGAGCCACTTGTAAATCGTCCCAAAAGATTGCGTAAGCCAGCGAGTAGGTTTCAGATAGAATAGATTCAACTATATTAATTGTATGGTAACTTGATTGTTATGAATGAAGCCTATCATGTAAATTGTATTTGTACCTATGTTATTGTAATTAAGTGTAGAGGTGTAAGGTATTTAGATAGAAGTATGTTTATATCATATAATATAAATGTGGGTAGGCTCTTGTCTGTTTTTGCTTTGTGTGTCAGACATTACACGATTGAGACTAAGCGTTGGTTTTATTATAATTAATAGTGGAAAATATCACACAAACCATATTATGTTCAAACGGATAGCAGTGCAGTTGGGATAGCCGGAGTCGTATACCAGCTATCGGAAGAGGGTGACCCAATGGTCGTTGGGTTTTGTAGTAAAGGGCTAACGGATGCGGAGATGCGCTGGACGGTCTCTGAGCAAGAGTTATATGCTATTGTTTACAGTTTAGCTAAATTTGAAACGTATCTTAGGGGGGCACAAGTGATAATTCGGACCGACCATAAAAGTTTGACGTTTTTACATTCGTGGAAGTTGCTAGGTGCGCGCTTGATTCGTTGGGTTCATTTTATGGGACGTTTCAACTATAGAGTTGAACACGTGCCGGGAATAACAAACGTAGCGGACACAATATCAAGGTATATACCGAACATTGAATTGGGTCGCGGAACACGTGTTGTAAATCCTCAACTTAATATGTTCAAGACGAAAAATCCGCAACATATATCGGAACAATTAAAATGTATTGGAAAATTACAAAAGGAAGATGCGGAATTGCGAACCATAATAAGTAATTTGAGTGACGCAAAGGCAAATGAGGTAGTTAGAGATAAGCAACTCTTTAGTTTGGATGAAAACATTTTATTCTATAAGAGATTGGGGTCGGGGAAAAAGGTTGTCGTCGTGCCGGAAGCCATTAGAGATGAGTTAATAATGAACATTCACGAAGAAATAGGTCATTTTGGTAGGTATAAAGTCCATTCATTGATGAAGAAGAGGTTCCACTTTGCACGGATGTCGCGAGAAATATGTAGGGTAATACGAGCCTGCGATATATGTCAGAAAGCTAAACATCGTTTAAAGACAGAAGTAGGGCCTTGTAAATCAGTAAAAGCTTTGGCGATAGGTGAACTAGTATTTGCGGATTTGTACGGGCCGCTACCTACTGGGAAATTTGGGAAAAAATAGGTTTTTGTAGTGCAAGACGCGTTTAGTAAGTACATTAAACTTTACTCCTTGCAAACAGCAACGGGAAGGAGTGTTTTAGCTTGCATAAGAAAATTTCACTCTGAAGTAACGATTAAATGCATAGTAACGGATAATGGTGCACAATTTACGTCTAACGCATGGGAACATGGGTTGACAAGCTTAGGTATTTCGTTGTCCCATACTTCAATAAGAAATCCGCGACCAAATTCCACAGAACGCGTAAATCGGGAGTTAGGGAGGTTGTTCAGGACATATTGTCACAAGTCACACAAGAGTTGGGTTGATATTTTGCCGAAAATAGAGCGCTGTTACAATCACGTTGTCCATACAAGTACGAATTTTACCCCTATGGAGTTGATAACCGGGGAATCTACTAGGTTATCAAGTGATGTGCATATCTCAAAGAAAGGATTCGATAGTTGCGATAATGTTGATGTCATTAGAGAGCAGGCGAAAGAAAACATTCTAAAGGCAGCCAATTTGCGTGAAACCGCCTATAATAAAAATCATAAGCTCATTACCTTCAATATTGGCGACAAGGTCAAATTGAGAACTTTGCCACGGTCAGATAAAATGCAAAAGCTCACAAAGAAGTTTCATTTACTGTATGAAGGGCCTTATGTTGTTACAGCAATATTACATCCAAATCTATATGCGTTGGTCGATGAACAGACTGGAGTAGTTAAAGGGAATTATAATGCGATACACCTAGCGAGGTATTACGAAGGGAGACCATTAAAGACTACTAATTGATTAAAATATAATAAACAGGACTTAATAATTAGGTAGGATCTTTAAGTGCCATACGTTAAACTTAATTATCGTGTGTCAAGCTGTTGTGTTAATAAATAATGGTTACGAAACTTTGTAATGTCAAGGGTGGTTACGGAATTTTCTTATTCAAGGGTGGTTAGTTATTATTAAATTGCGGTAAATAAGACACATCACTAGAGCTATGTTGAGATTATAGATTAGTGAAAATTAATCGCTCGAGTTCTGCGCGCTCAATTGTCAAGGGTGGTTATGTAGTGGTACATGTGGAAGGCAATTATATTTTTTTTTGATTCTTGTGAAAGATAACTTAAGCAAGAAATCCGGCGTTTCAAAGGAACTAGCATCTGGTCAGTCATAAAATGCAATAAACTGTCTGAAAGGAATTATCTACAATAGAGAGACCCTTTTTGGAATAAAACAATGGACATCCGTTTTGGAACGTTATTCGAAACATGTTTATGACGCAAGCCGTGTGACTTTACAAAAATACACCATTTGTTGCATGTTAAAGGATAATGATCTTTATTAAGCATATATCAATGATAGCGTAGTTGAGCTATAACATAGGTAACGATTTATCTGCGAGTTAGCTTATAAATAAACTGTTCTCATGTAGAGGGGATGCGGCTTGTCACAATAGCGATATATGGAAGGATTGCCACTTTAAATACCTGGATCTGAGATTATGGTAAACGCCAAGCTTAGGGCGTATGTAATCATCAAACACATGTTATATACACTTGTAAATGTTGTGTTACAGAACAGACATGGCGCCAAAATCGAGCCCGCCATTATTTGACCACGTGGGTTAACGCTGGCGCTGTCGATTATCCAATCACATAGATCAATTTTGCTTCGGTTGGGTGTAACCAATCAGGGCCTTTCGCGGCTATGACGGCTTGGCGCTGTCCACGAGGGTGGGAGCGTGAGATGCCGGGACATTCCGACGTGCGGTGTGCAGAGGACCACCAGTCTCCAATAATTAAAAAGTAGTTTTTAAAGTGCAGTGATCGTGCGTCGACCGTCCGTGTCCAGACATTTACATAAGTTAAGTAATATCGACATCTAGACGGAGAATTTAGATCGCCCAAATGATAATCATAGAATAATTATTAAATTTTATAAAACCTTTGGTTTAGTCACAATTACGATCTAAATTCACCGTGATACTACTATTCGTGTGTGTGTTCTTTTCAGCTCTTAGATATAGATCTATTGTTCTAAATTTTGTGTATATTTATAATATCGAAATCATATGAAAAGAGTGGCCAAGGTTTTTTCCACGTTTTTCCTTGGTATCCTACAAACTTGCTTGTGAAACGTGTGGGTAAATGTAGAATCAAACTCTTGAATTAATATAAATTTTAATCTGAAAGTAAATTCCTGAAACTTATCTTGTTTTTGAATAATCACTACCCCTAGCCCCTTAATTAAGGCAAAGACAGTTAGGAAATATCTTGGATCCAGAGTAACGTATCCTGTAATTGACGAAGTACAGCTTATAATATTTACCAGGTTTAGAAGTCTTTAGGCATAACTATTCACTATTATTGATATGTGCTCGTAGAAGGTCACGGTATAATAATATTTATGAAATATAAATATACGTGTTGATTTCCTTTGAGTTAGAGAAGTTATGATCACATACTTACATTTCATACCTAACAGACAATAAGCTAATTGAGATTAAATCTATTTGCAGTTATCAATTTATGTGATTTGTCCCTGTCATTATCTCGTGTAACAAAAGAGTCGAATGCCGTCTTATATGACGAAGGTGCGATCTCTGATTTTGTAGGTAATCATACAATATATTTATAACTAAAGATCAGTCAACATGTTCTGACAAATGTGAAAGGTCAGTCGATATATTCCTGACAAATGATAATTGAATTGATGGTTTAATACTATCAAGTCAGTAGACAATAGTCCTGACACACATGATATAATTTTAAGGATCAGTTAACGAAGTTCTGACATATTGCTAAAAGACTGGCTAACTCAGTTCCGGCTCAGAGAGGACACATACACTGCAGGTGACTGACAGGTCTGGTCTTGACCCGCAAGCAGAGTTGATTGCGTCAGCCGTTAGTCAATTTCCGGGATTGACTTATCAGGCAGACATCAGATAATCGTACTTAACTGAAAGGTCGACCTCTACAAATCCATATTTAAATTAATGTTAAACTCTTGTCTTTAACCTTTGGTTGATAAAATTCTGACAGCCAAATCAGTAAAAGATATTCTTAAGAACGACAATACGCAGGGTATCTTTGGTAAATGGTGAACAAAGATAAGACACCATTACTTCAGTGGACGAGTCCTTGATAGCTGAGATTTCAAGAATTTTGCAGCTGTGATAAGTATAAGGGAAGTATTAGTACTATATAAGAAATAGGTCACTTAGCACGTGCGGGTCCATTACAGTATTTACGTTTGGTCGGTTTTTCGCCTTATACCATATAAATTGGCCGTCATTAGGGCGCTTTTGACTTTAGATTTTTCTCAGTGTGGAAGGGAATTTCTCGAATGCCCGCCTGGCTAGCGACCAAGTAGAAAATCTGTCACCAAGCACCGGTGTGTTCCGGCAGCTGTTCTTGAGAGCCAGTATTTCTAGGTTAAGCCTGGTAACACCTTCGACCACATCATCTCTTACCATCCGGTGATATTGCGGTTAAAAGGCTCACCTATCAGCAATAAAATATATATATTATATATAAATATCTGATGATGCGGTTCAATATATTGTTCAAGATAACCTTAAATCACTGGTTCTCAAAGAGATCTACCAATATACACCGTTAAGTGCTGGGCGATTGATTTTATACTTGAAGTATAGTCAGGCGGGTATTACCAAAACGCACTACCATCATGCTACTTTTTTGATTAAGTTGAGCAGTAGAAAAAAAAACATTTACAGTATTATATGATGCTCTACTGCTTTTTTCTACTACGCAGTTGAAAATTTTTGGTTCTCAGAGGGGAAATAACTGTCTGTACAATACAACCAAATAAAGGTTTTTTTAATACATTTGTTTTTATTACCAGCTTTTCCTTTTATGATTAAACTAACTCCGTGGAAGTGAGCTCGTGGGAAGGAGCCAGTTCAACTATACTTAAATAATAAAGATTAACACACCTGTTCCAAGGATTTTGCCATATATATCCGTCGATTGTATATGCAAATAGAATAACTAAGTTGTATACATATGTGTGTATTTCGGCGAAAGATGTTATAATAGTAGCAAATTTAAATCCTGTAAAATAATTTTATTCATATTATTTTCTCATTTTAATGCTATTTGAGACATAATTAGCTCGTATGCGCTGAGCATTTTTGATATATTAATAATCACCTTATATATATTTCTTTAACCACCCCTGTTGCAACCACTATCTCATATGTTTGTAAGTGATGCATCTAAGAAGGTACACAATTTTAACCTAGAAGGTACTGACTCTCAAGAGCAGTTGCTAGATGAAACCATTAAGTGCTTGGTGACAGATTTTCTACCTAGGGTGGTAGTTGTTCAGGCGATTATTTAGAAAACGGCCACCGGGTAATGCATCTCAAGCTCGCTGTTGGATTAAAATTAATTACTCCCTTCGTGGCAGTATATAGCTTTTGCCACTGAGCTATCACTGCTTCAGAAACAACTGACGAAATTCTGATAAAATTACAACTATGTAACACTTACCACAGAATAAAGGAACCATTTTTGGTACAAATATATGTTGATCAGGGGTATAAGACGCCAGAAACATATTTATGTATATATGTGGCAGACTTTTGAAAATAACGTTGAACACATTATGCCAGAAAAGTCTAAAAAAAGAGTTAATCATTTAGCTTCACGACATCTAATACATTATTGAACAAACATATATTTCGACGACATAATAAAATATTTAATAAATAGCCATCACTCACCGTACATGGAGCAAATGTTCCTGCAAGTCTAGCAAAGTTTCCTCAGAGACTCAGCAGTTTTGTACCAGTTAAGAATTAAGCTGTACTGTACTGTAACAGCCGACTCGTCCACTGCTGAACACAGCCTCCTCTATTAAGGGGGTATTTGCCATAATCCCCACGCTTCGTAGGCGGCTTGGGGATCGCAGCGTAAGATGGCAGTTCTTTAGAAGGTGCTGCTGCCCACGGGATGATATGGGGAGGTGCAATTCTAACCCGGCACCCCACGGAATTAAGCACTGCTTTAAAATCTTGAAGTTTTGTATTCATTTAAAACAAAAAACAACATTTATATTCAGACCTGGCGTGGGAGTTTGCATTATGTCCTGTTTTTAAAACTGAACCTCGTCCCTACCTGAATTCTCTCAACCTGAATTCCTTAAAGAATGAGGCAGACTTATCACTTAACACCCACGTTTTACCAGATATTATGTAGGTTGTATGTAATATGAATTGAGCCTATTATCATCTACTGGGTACAGTTTTGGCCTTTTGACTATTACTGATATACAGTTTAGCAAAAAACCCAAACTCTCTGACCCAGTGTCAAATTTCGAAAGCAGCGCTTTTAATCACACACCATCAAATCAGCAGTTGCATAATTATATGATGCACTATAGTTTTTACGTATTGAAATAAGTATTACACGTCATGTATTTTGTAACACGCAATAAAATTAGGTATTTTCATTTTAAAACTGTGCAGCAGCTTCTGAATTATATCAGATCACTAAATCTAGAGATATGTGTTTGTGAGTTAGATGTGAAAATTCATGATCGCTGAGGGATTCTAGAAAAAAAAGCGTCTTTATTACAAAAAAACATTCAAACTCATAAAAGAAGGTACAAATTGGAAAAATTGGAAGGAACAAATTGAAAATATTTGCAAAAGACTACATCAATATTAATACTAAAACAACTTTCCAGCGCAAAAGCATATTCTGCGTGTTGCCTATAATATATAACAAAATTCCAACCAATGTAAGTGCTGAAGATAATGCGGTGATTTTCAAAAGGGCATTAAGCAAATGTAACTAAAGAAAGCTTACCACAATATTGTCGAATTTTTTAAGAATTAACTTTAACCCCTCCTACATTTTAAAGGATAAAATATAAACGTTGTTTATATATAGGTAATTTTATTATTGTGTCTAAATGTATCGGTTTGATATTTTATCTCTAATGAAAAATTCGTTTAAATTTGGTATGTATAATGTAATCATAGTAATTTCATGTTCTGTTTAATGTTTTTTTATGTTAATATCTTGCTTCCAATAAATATGAGATATATACGTTTTTAATTACGCTCCGTAAGGAAAGGTCGTAAGGAAAATAAAATACACCATGAAAAGTCAAAGAAGTAATTTTTAACTATTTTTATTTACTTACAAGTTGACGTTATCAGTTTGCCTGCTCAGAAGTTGTGATTTCAACATCGATGTCATGTATTGTCTGTAAAAAGCCAATCTATCCATTTTTGTTGAAGGTAGCGTTATTCGATCGGGTAAAATCTCTTTCTGAAAATAAATATAGTGAAGTAAGTAACTACATACATTTATAAATCCCTTTATCAAATGAATTAACTAATTTAATGAATGATACAGAAAAACAGCTAAAATATTCTATGATTCATAAAAATTAAAAAAGTCTTTCATAAAATTACTCCATAATGTTGTCTTAGGTTTACGCGATTATTTCACATAGTAATTAAACAACTTTAAACGGTTTTAATCGTGGGGTGACACCCCGTGACCACGATCACTGCAAAGTGTCTGAAACGTCGGGACAAAAATAATGATAAATATACGCGATTTAAGCCGTTGAAAGTTGTTTAATTACCATAAATTAGTACAAAATGTGTTTTGACCATTACGTATTGATTTATTGGTCATACAAGTCAAAATATAGCTGAACTCCATATAATATTACTATCGGGCTTATTAAAATATTAATTGCATGTCAAAGACGTGTACTGGAAACAATTTCCTGGTGCTTATTAGCAGATTTTCTACTTAAGTTAGAGGCGACTAAGGGAAAAAATCCAGAAGGTGGGAAGCAGCGCCTTCTGAAGAACTAACAACTTTTACTGCAATATCCCAGAAACCTGCCAAGCATGGGGATTATGGCTTATCCCCCCAATGAGGTAGACTTTGTTAAATGGTGGACGTTACGGTTGATCTGATGATGATGCCAAAACCTAGAATATTAATAAAGGTAAATGTATACCTAAATGAATAGTTATGTGTGAATTAATATGAGTTCAAAGTAAATATATTATAAATTATTGTAAAGTCAACTGATACATCAATCTGAGTACATAAAAAAACAAAGTTATAAACTAGTAACTTTGATTTTTAAATGCACGTAATAGTCTTCATTTCAAATATTATGACTCCATATTATGTGAAATTCTGCGCAACAAAAAATTTGGTTCCAAGTATTCGGCAGATTTAAATAGAGTAAAATCCAAAGATGTACACAAACCTTCTTACATTACAATACCCCTAATAATTTGCTTAGGAAACACCACTTATAAATATTATTGTACAAATCCTGCATACTCATATTCATGACACACGTTACAAACTCTTTTTTTTTTATGTTATTATGGCGGAACAAGCTAGAGGCCCACCTGATGTTAAGCGGACTAACCTCTGCCTATAACAGATGCATTTCATCACAAATCACGAATTGCACTGCGCCTGTCACTTTGACACATATTTTTTAAGTTTCATGTGCCTGTAATTGCACTAGCTCTCAAGGACTGCTGCCAGAAAACACCGTTAGGTGCTGGGCGACAGATTTTCTACTTAAGGGTGGTAGCTAGCCAGGCGGGCATTCGCAAAATGCCATTACACCGGTGAAGCTCAAGCCTGCGGCGGGATTCGAACCATGGACCTGTTGCGCAGCAGTCCATAGCCAATGTCACTGACCCATTACTGCTTCAACTCTACGATTAGGTATCTGATTTTGTACAAGTAGGATCTACCTTTCGTATGAGAGACTGCTACTTACGTTCTCCATGAGATGCAGATGGTTGTTTTTATACAACAATACTTTTTTTGAGGACTGTTGTTCCAGTAGGTCAGTAGTATTGGCGTGGGTTATAATCAATTGAGACGAAGCCCTTCGTAACATTTCTTCACTACTGTAGTAGTGCAGCTTTTCGTCCATTTTTTTAAATTGCGAAGTAATTAATAATCTATCCAATCTCTACAGAGTAATTGTGCTATAATAATATACTTAACGGTGATTAGAAATATCGCTGAAAACTATATGATATTTTAAAATGAAATATAAATAGTTTTTGTTGATAACGACTCCAAGAGCAAAGATCAGGTATATTACTTTTATCTATGGCAAAGACTACTAATCAGTATATACAAATATATATATTTCAGCATATACAAAGTTACTTTATGCTGCTTATCTCTCTCCATACAGAAAAGTCACCCACATATATACAAAGTTACTTTATGGTCACCCAGTGGCATCGGCGATAATTATATCAATAGAATTTCATTACTAGGCCATAGTGGTCCAGGACGATGCAAACTTATTAAAACGAAAAAGTAAAAAGAATTGCGTCTCTCTATGGATAGTATAGTGATCTGTGCTCTACGTTGTGATCCTAAAGTAATGGAAGTCAGATACGCCTATTAGGAATGTGCACTATGCAAAAAAAAGAGCCAACTGAGATAGTAAAAACGGACTCATTATGTCTCGCTCTTTAGAGTCACTGTTCTTTTTGAAATAAAGAGGAGCACTAGTTACAATGTCTCTTTACCCCAGAGTACGAAGCAGCCTTAAAGAGGAAATGTTTTTGAAATGAAAGACACTTAGGCTGACATTCAGAGACAGTGGGTCGAGTTTACTTCGACCGGTCTCACCGGAGTTCGAACTCCAGGTTTGACGAGTTTACTCCGCCATTTTAAATTCACAGTTGAGAACGAACGATAGCTCCATACCTACTCCATCGAGTTTGACTCCAGCCATAGACAAATATTATTCAACTTCTTTGATTTCATTTTCTTTTTTCTTGCCTGGTATCATTATGTTAGAAAAGGACAATTATAGAAAAAAAGTTATGAGAGTAAGTGAAACAGAGCACAGAATTGAGGTTTTGAATTTGAATCTTCGCGGTATACTTAATTAACCCACATAACAATATCGGATTATAATATTATTCCACTATTGAGTTTCTGTATGCAAGTCCAGGTTTTGAAGCAGTGATGGCTTAGTGGCATCAGGCTATGGACTGCCGCCGCCCAGCAGGCTCATGGTTTGAATCCCGCCGCGGGCTTTACTTCACCGCATGGTGGAAGGGTATTTTGCGAATGCCCGCCTGGCTAGCGACCACTCTCAAGTAGAAAATCTGTCGCCAAGCACCTAACGGTGTATTCCGGCTGAACAAATATGTCTCAAGGTGACGGCTGTAGTGTAAATTGTGACTTGTGATGAAATGCATCTATTATAGGCAGAGGTTAGTCCGCTTTACATCAGGTGGGCCTCGTGCTTGTTCCGTCACAATAACATAAAAAAGATGCAGGGTTAGTCTGTACATATGAGCTGTCAGCTTCTTCACTATCGGTTGCCACTTCCAAGTCAAATGTGGTGTCAAATTCTTCGCATTTCATCCTCATGTTGTGTAACACCGCACAAGCCACAATTATATTTGAGGATGTAGTCAACTTTGTAGCGAGACTGATTTGAAGACAAGGAAATATTAAATTATCCGCCAAAAAAGAGCACAATTACATTCCTAGTGCGTGTACTACCTGCACATAATTGAATCTCATCAGTGGTGGTGTAGTCGGATTAATGAATGGAGTCAACATATAAGTGGCAGCTCTGTAGCAGCTGTCCAAGTTATGTGACTAAACAGTATTACTTACTTGAAATGAATTTGTGGCATAAAATCGTAGATCAATTAGTACTTCTAATTCAACTGAAATTGGCAGCCCTCCCATAATGCATGTTATAATGTTGGAGAGCCTATTCCCCCAGCGCCAGTATGATGACATTCAGAATGGAAGCTTTTGAGAACCTGTAACGGTTTTTGAATTCCGCGTTGTCATAATAATATGTAAAGGGATTCTTAATATTGCGAATGTACATGTTGGAAAATCGGGGCAGGTTCATCAATAACATCAAACTCATGATAATTATCTATTTGCTCTAAATCCGGAGATACTCCATCGTTATTATTCATTATAGTAAAAATATTATAAACAAAACATATCACAGTTCCAAATACATAGCAAAGATGGTGGCGTTTTGGCGCCCCGCGCCGTTTGAGTTCGGCTGGAGTCACCGATTTGGTGACTCAGCCCATCTCATTCTCCGCTGAGCATATACTCGTTCTCCATTGGGGCAAACTCGACTGTGAATAAAAAACTGTTTAGAGTTTGAGTCTAGACTCATATTTTGACATAAAAAAGCTTGAGTTTAAACTCGAACTCGTTTGTGAATGTCAGCCTTAGTACCACGTGATTCAAAACTCTTGTTCATGCTACTAAATAATGTACTCGTATATTTAAGTTTTGCAAAAATTATACGTATTCTATTTAGTCTATCAAACGTTTCGACATCTATCGCAGATCACTGTATGTGTACCTTGAATGTATTTTTTATTATTATAAGCTTAATCTAAAGCGTATGTTTATAAAATATGATTGTGCTAATTTGTATCAGGCTTCATCCAAAATATGCTTTTCTGTAAGTTCCGGTTTTGGTACAAATACGATTTGCCAGAGTTTCACATATTTTACGTGCTACAAATCTCATTTTGGAGGCATTTTCACAAAAACCAGTCCACTGAATGCAACATTTTGCTCGTATGGCTGCAAATAGAAACAAAATAAATTAATACTCAATATAATACGTTATCAATTAAAAAAACAGTAAAGTACGTAATGGCTACGAATAAATATGTATTTATAGCACTTTGGTTTTGGACTCATCTAAATAACAAAACTCGCACAATATTCCAAATTAAATTGGATTGGTTAATTGAGTTTGTGCATAGAAATGATCGCATCCAATTGATCGTGTGAGGGTAATGTTATTGCATCACATACGTTTTATACCACGCCCACTGCTGCTGTTTTTGACCTTGACTGACATTTCTTTACATATTTATTCGTAACGTAATGTTTATATCAATATTCTTTCTTGGGTTAAACCAAAGAGTATATATAGTAATTAAACAACTTTAAACGGTTTAAATCGCGAATATTTATCATTATTTTTGTCCCGACATTAAAATCCCATAGCCGACACAAATCTGCAAGACCTCTGGACACTGTGAGCGAATACTGCGTGAATAGGGAACGTTATGATTAATATAAAATTTCTGACGGTAGACCAAATAATTTTCTTAATAACTCATGTGACAAATAAAACCAATTAGTCACCCCGTGACCACGATCACTGCAAAGTGTTTGAAACGTCGGGACAAAAATAATGATAAATATACGCGATTTAAACCGTTTAAAGTTGTTATAATAATCGCGAAAACCTAAGACAACATCAAAGAGTATATAATTAATAAGTTTGGCTTATATTCTGTGGTTTGGCAAAAGTGGACCTTATATTTACAGTCCCACCAACTTATCTGTTCAGGCGGCAGAAAGAAGAACTACAACATTCTTTCAAATTGTGACAGTTTGAAGTTGATTTCCTTGACCAGCAGCGCCCTCGCGAACTGCACAGTTAAGTTGGTGGTACTATACAGTTCGACCAACTTATCTGTTCAGGCGGCAGAAAAAAGAACTACAAAATTCCCTCATATTGTGATAGTTTGTAGTAGATTTCCTTGACCAATAGCGCCCTCGAGAACTGCACAGTTAAGTTGGTGGTACTATAAAGTCAAAGTTTTGTTTACATTGACCATAGAGAAAAGTAATAAATCAGCATCATAGAGAAATACCTATATTGTTTTCTCTTTTCTGTGATCGGCATGGATCTATAAAATATAGCCCATGTATATCGGAAAATTAAATATTGATTTACAAAAGCACGTTTTCGAGATTCATCTGGAAGCCCATAGAGAAAAGTAATACATGTGGTAGCTACTCAAAAAAGTAGTTGGTCCTTCTGAGTGGGTTGTAGTTTTTAATAATAAATATTAGTCATAATACAGTTACTGACTGTATGTACTTATTAAAAATAATAATGGATTGCTCGTTCATTTGCCGTGGTACCATGTATTAGACAGTTCCTTTGATGGTAGGTACTACGGCAAACTTTATTCTATGCTAGGTACTGGTATCCAATATAATATAATAATATGTTCGAATGGTTGTAGGGCATATTCCGAATGCCGGCCCGGTAATCACCCTTAAAGAGAACATTTTTCGCCAAGCACTTTGCAGTTTGTTGTCATTGTGGAAGCGAATAATTCTAAGTTAGCATGATCAATATCTTTGCCTGCATATAAAAATACCTCGTTAATGTGTGTGGAAAAGCGAACTTTGGAATTACGAGGTCCTAGGTTCAATCCATAGTTTTATTTTTGCTTGATAGGTTAGCCTTTGACCTCTATCTCACCTGATGGTAAGTGATGATTTGGTAGAAGATGTTGTTCAGGCTAACCTAGAATTAAGTTTGAACAACATCTTTCCCTATTGTCTAGGTATTTTTATAGGATATGTCATATATAATATTGCGTCATTACGCGATTAATATAAAAAAAAAATTTGTTGGCTTATTTTACAATTATTTTTTATATGAAACGATAAACGTTTATAATTATAAGGAGTATTTTTTTGCTTGATTTATGTATAGGTATAATAATAGCACTTTTAATATCTTCATGAATAATACAAATTTAAGGCTTTCCTAATAAGAATACTTTAAAGGAAATATTATCCCATCCTGGAGCACTATTACTTATTAGTAATATAATAATGGCATCTACTTCTTTTAGGTCTGTGAGAAATATTGGCGTAAAATACATTGGGGTTGAATATTGATGTGACATATTTTCTAAATATTATTTAGTTTGTTATTACCATCAAGTTTTATCATGATCGAATTCGCAAAATTATGACCAATTGTTGCAAATTGATTATTTACAATATTAAGTGATTGTCAATAAGTCATTTGGTAAAGTTTTAGGTTATTTTAGTCCTAACCTCTCTAACAATGTCCATGTCCATTTCATGTATCCGATGTTGTTTTGAAGTAAATTGTGATAATATTGTCCTCTAAGTTTTCTTATTATTTTATTAAATAGTATCTGAACGTCACAAATTTTTAAAGCTTAATATCATCTGGTATTTTCAGATGATACTAAGTTATTATCTTGATATTTTTGTGTAGTCTACTTTTTTCCGAATCAATTTGATCACATTGTTAGTGATAAAATTGATTGGGAAAAAATTGATTTAAAAAAATAGATAGATTTATCTATTTTTTTTTCAGATACATTATTAGTTATCAAATTGATTCGAAAAAAATAGACTCTTATTAGATTTTTTTTACAGTTTAGCTGCAGATTCCTTTTAGCATATTTTTTTAATAGTTTTTAGCAGAGTTCGTTCGGGGAAGTACTTACTGACATCATATCTATTTCTACCGAAAAGCAGTAATATTTTTACAGACTTCAAAAATGGAGAAGGTACTCAATTCTTCATGTTTTTTTTTGTGTTTGTTACCTCAGAACTTTTGCCTGGGTGAACCGATTTTGATGATACTTCTTTAATTTGAAAGCTGAAGTTTACCGTGTGGTCCCGTTTAAATTTAATCAAAATCGGTCAAGCCGTTTTTGAGTTACATTCTGAAACTAACTGAAATGTATTTTCCTATCTTGGTGATATAATCATTGACAGTGAATGACAATCTATCCCATAAGTAGCAAGGATAACTAAAATGGTACCGACTTTAACAAGTTGTTCCATAACTTTATGTGTTAGAGTGATGGGTGCAGTAAATTTTGCCACTTGTATTGAAATGCTTCTGTCATATGTTACCGCTTAACACCAGGTGGGCCTCGTGCGTGTACCATCACAATAGCATAAACAAATAAAAATCAAAAAAAGTCAAGTACGAACAATAATAAAAGTACCTAATATATTTAAAAAAAAAAATGATCTTCAGCCTTGTAACGAAGTCATCCTCTTTTACCGCGTAATCATCTCCTTTCATAATTCGTTACTAACCACAAAAAAAATTTCATAATTTCTATTTTTCATTCAAATTCAAATAAATGCTTTTTGAAGCAATTATTGCCGAGCGGTAATATCTATGGACTGCCGCGCCGCAGTACCCTGGTTCGATCCCCACCGCCGGATTGAGCTTCGCCGCATGGTGGAAGGACAGTAGTAAGGGGAAGTAGAAAATCTGTCGCCAAGCACCTAGCGGTGTGTTCCGGCAGTAGTCCTTAAGAGCCAGTGAAAAAGTGACGGGCGCAGTGCAATTCGTGACTTGTGATGAATCTGTTATAGGCAGAGGTTAGTCCGCTTAACATCGCGTGGGCACTCGAACTTATACCTTTACAATAACATACAAAAAAATATTTATATATAAAAAACTCGCACTTGCTTGATTTGACCCATTTCTATTTTAGATTAAAATGTTACTTGATAAGTGCGTAAAATCTTATTGTGATCGGAACTTATATCTTACCGATTCTGAATATAAAATATTTGAATTAAGTTTATTTACCGGTAAGTAAGCTGATTTCCTCATTTTCACTGTTTCTGGTTAAACATATTCCTAAATTGTTCTATTCCTTCATCATCCAATATCAACGGTAGTAGGCCTCGGGGAAACCTCCGCCGTAGCACCCTAACTCCATAAAATCAGTGCGGCAGAATCATACTAGGGTTCCGATTCAATTTAGTTAGTGGACTGGCGATATCGTCAAAGCAAGTTGTCAATGGTCACACACAGCTAATAGCAGTATTTTGTGGCGTTCTATGGTAAAAGCTTTGTACAACTAAAGTTTCTTGAAAAATGGAACTGACTATTGACACCCGAAAAGCGGTTAAACCGCTGTTTTCATCATAATAAAAGAGCACTTTAAAAGCCTTCTTTTGGATCCATGAATCCAACCTACTCCTGAGTTATACATATAGCTCATATTATGAACTCTATCTATATATTTACGTATAACAAGGATGAAACATTCATAAGAGACTTCAACTAACGTTTTCAATTAGATGCAGATGGTAGTTTTTATACTGCAATGTTTTTTTAGTAGACTGTTGTTCCAGAGGGTCGGTAGTACTGGTGTGAGTATAATTACTAACATAATTACTGACTTATGTCAGTAATTATGGATACTTTTCGATTTTATGTTATTTACTTTATTGTATCACACGGGTCATCCACTGCTGAACACAACCTCCCTCCATTATGGGGGGTTTTGCCATAATCCCCACGCTTGGCAGGCGTCTTGGGATCACAGTGTGAGATATCAGTTTCTAAGAAAGCGCTGCTGCCCACCTGCTGGTGTGTTACCCTTAGTTGCATCTTACGACACCCACGGGTAGAGATGGGAGGGGAGGTTGACATTCTAGCCCCACACCCAAAGGGCACGTTATTTGCTGCTTGTAAATCTAATACTTTTGCAATTTAGCTTCCAATAACACGAAGCAACAACGATTTGCGAAACTCATACGTGGCTAGGTATCAGTAAATAATCGAACATCCTAGTAAAGTGCTCTCAAGGTGCTCACAAACTGCTTCGTTCCCGAACCATATAAAATATTAACTCATTCCATACGAGTTGATTTGGAAACACCACTACTAATGTTTCACAAGCTGACAAACAACCTGCTAAGCTGACAAACAACCTGCTGAAACTAAAGCGTGAGGAACTACGCATTGGTAGCAGGCCTTATTACAGGTCATTGTAACCTGAATTACTTTCTGCATAAAACTGGAGCAACAGACAGTCCTCTATGTAGAGGCTGTATGCTAAAAGATGAGACCGTGGCGCATGTACTATTGCACTGCAAAGCCACGGAACAAATACGATTTGCAACCGGACTACAAGAGTCATTCTCATCGACGACATCCTCACCACCATCACACAAGTCACTGGAGCAGCTATGCCAGCGACCCAAGGTCCTTCTCCGCTACGTTATGGAGTTGGGATGGCTTGGGTAGAAGCTGGCGGGGGAAATGGACAAAACACCCCAAGCGGGACGTCAGTGCAGGACATATCGCCCCCAAATAGAATAAGAATAAGAAGAATGTTTCACTTATACGAAAATGGTTCAATTCTGTGATCGTTGATGAAACCTATTTTTTTGCACTCAATTATACTATAATGTATTTAATTTTGTGTTTTTTCTATGATGATACGATTATTCAAGGTAGATTTCTAAATTTTTCCCGGCGTTTGATTTATGTTTTATCTTTTTTTTTCCGTATGTCAGCCATTGACCACAATCTCACCTGATGGCAAGTGATCAAAGACAGCTGCCGGAACACACCATTAGTTGATTGGTGACAGATTTTCTACTTGTAGGTCGCTACCTAAGCGGAAAATGCCCGTCCATCATGTGGTGAATGAAGCTCAAGCCAGCAGCTTAGGATTCGAACCATGGACCTGCTGCACCGCAGTCCATAGCCATCACTGCTTCAAATTTTTATAAACTTACCATAATATGGCACACATTTTCATTGTCAACCAAGACAAATACTGCCTCTTTCGACAACAAACTTTCACATCGAGTGATTGGATTAGCTTTAATATATTCGTCTAGATAGTCACTGTTTTGTATTTCTGTTGTCAATCTGTCATTACCATTGCATTTTATAGGAACCTATTTTTAGGCCTTTTGAGGGGAGATGTGTTCATAAGCTGGTGCTTTCGGTCACAGACACAAATCCCCAGTTTGTTCTTTGTATTTGCTGGGAGTCGAACACAGGGTCGTAACAAACCAAGCACTTGAGTTGTTTATCACTGGTTTTAATGCTATCAGACGACACAGTTTCTTGTAACACAGGTTAACACATTGAGATGAACATTTAAGGGACATTCATTAATCAATTATACAGTTATACAAAAGCACAAATAAAATCGTAATACATTTTATAATCTCTTGTAAAGTTACAGAAATTAGGCGCGAAAAAGTACTTCCATAGACAAAAAACTTATGACAGTCCACAGACGGACGAGGCGTGTTGCCATGTACATGAGCTGACGCTACAGGCCCAATAGCATAATTGAGAATCATGTATTTGATTATATTTATTTTTCTCTTGATATTAAAAAGTGACTTACTTTCTAGGACCTTTAGTAACATAACCTTTATACGGCGACGTTGTCACAAGGGAATCCGATGCTACGATAATAACAGGTCCACTTCATCACCCTCAAATGAGGAGATGAGTCTTATTTGCTAGTTTATTCAGAAAGAGAGTGGAGATGTTATGTGGCCTTGAGACTGTGCTATATTGGTAATAATGATACTATATAATAATTTACATATAATTTTTTTTAATTATGTTGTCAACATAAGATAATGATAGAAGTACATTTGCTATGGTTTAAAATTAATAAAATTTGAATTTAGTTATTACTCCCAAATGCATTTTTTCTGAAAATACTCTATGGTTCACAATCTAAGTTTGGATAATACAAGTTATCTAATACAATTAGGTATATTCTGTCTATGGCATCGAGGATCCGAACATGTATAGTACCACCAACTCAACTGTGCAGTTTTCGAGGGCACCACTTGTCAAGGAAATCAACACCAAACTGTCACAATTTGAAGGAATGTTGTAGTTCTTTTTTTGCCGCCTGAACAGATAAGTTGGTGGGAATGAATGAAATGTCAGTGAAAAGGTATAAATTAAAGTTGACACACTAAGCAACTAATACTATGTTTAACATTGTGTCAGTATTAATGTGTGTCATTAATGTTCAGCTAATACCAACCTTTAACTAATACATATTGTTTTTGTTACGAGGATGAGCCAATATGTCCATATGAAGGTTCTTTGCTTAAAAATCTTAACAATTTTTAATTAATTATTATTTAGTAAACGGCTAGAACTCACGTAATATTTACCGGATATTGTTCACTGTGCACAATCATGACTCCCAGACGAAGAACTTCAAATAAGTTCGAAACTGGTCGGAGCAATATCCGGTAAATATTACGTGAGTCCTGACCGGGTACTAAATAATAATTATGGACAAAACTCGCGAAAGTTTTTTAGCTAAATTTTTTATATTGCTATCACTTTCTGTTCGTCCATAACCGTTGTATATCACAAGTCTTTACATGGGTCTTTAATTATATTCATCAAAATAACTGAATGTTTTTGTCTCTTACTTCTATTAAAAGTCGCAAAATCATTAGATCGTTGGAATACTCACAAGAGTTACCTTAAGCGGTAACCGTTACCTGTAACAGATACATTTCATCACAAGTGACGAGTTGCTCTGCGCTCATCCTGATCACCCTGAGACATACTGAACTGTACTGCCGTCCGTTAACTAAAAGGTCGCTAAGCCACAAAACCAAGTTTTGAGATATGAGCATAAAACGGTGGTAAAATTTAAAATTGATGCTGTTTTATAGGTGTTGGTCGCAGAAACATTCTTGAAATATCCAAAGAAAGCTCTTTTTATATTCTATCAAATATAGCAATATATATCTGCAATAATTAGTTCTAAATAGACAAAAAACTCGTTTGGCCTTCTAGCCATGTAATAATTGCTTAATTTACCATTTATATACTACACTAAAAAGCCACTAAGTATACCCTAGTGACCTTTTAGACTAGCAATTGTCTATAAATATATGCACAGTTTTTTTATGTTATGAAGTTATATGCAAAATCTACACTAAAAAGACGCAAAGTTATTTAACGACTTTTTTGTTAAATATTAACGAATTTCAAAGATATCCAACCCAAGCTAGAATGTCGTTATAGTTTTTTAACTATTATGTAGTCTAGTTTTGTAATTTATCGTTGTTTTTGTGATTATACAACAGCATATTATCTTTAAATTACTACACTAAATGGCAGTTAAATGAGAAACCTTGAAATTAAACGACTATTTAGTTAAGTATTTTAAAATGGCCATTTCAAGTGAGGCACAAGAAAAAACGTTATGTATCAAAATAAAATAAACGCAATGTGTTAATTATTCGTAAATTTAAGTTAAATGACAGAATTTTTAACACATAATTGCTTAGAATCTATTTTCCTAGGAAACAAAACAACTCAGTTACTATAAATAACATTTAAATCTTTAAAACATCGTATTTTAAAAGTAGAAATTACACACGCATATTTAGAATGACAATTGCAAACACCACAAAGAAAATTAAATGCTTATTATTAGATTATACATCCAGGAATGTAAAATGATTAAATATTAATGATTATTTAAAATAATATTTCATAATTAATAAATTGAGGTCTTGCTTTTATAAAAATCCAAATCACTGCTAGAACAGTACAAGTAAAAATATGAGAATAAATTTCAATAAAAATACTTTCACAAGGAACAAATGAATGGAAGTGTTGGAAGGGGAAAACCTAGGCGAACATTTCGAAATCAGATTGAATACGTTCTGAAAAAAGGCCAGGTGAAGGTTACCCTAAACCGACGCTTATGTATGATAAGATTGATGAGTGACATGAATGTATATGAAACGAAAGAGATATGTAAGGATCGTAGTAAATGAAAATATGTGGTATCTGCCTACCCCTACGGGAAAGAGGCGTGATGTTATGTATGTGTGTATTTAAAAATACTTTCGTAAGTATGAACTCTTTGTACCTACACTTTAATGTCTATAATAAGTAATACTTAAATATTAGTCTATGAAGGCACATTAAATCAGTATTTAAGTTATTTAGTTGAGCATATTTTTATTTCCAGGATCATGTTCATAACTTGTAGGTAAATTTCTCCATAATAATAGTTTATATGGGTATATTATTCAGGCTAGTTTGTGTATGATACCATCTATTCTTTGTTTTTGTTGATATCTTTCGGGATGGTCCGAAAGGTGATTGACAAGGCTCTTGGATTTTCTAAAGTATCTATATTACATGAACTGTAATGTTGTAAATTCGTCTTAAAAATCATTTTTGTATCGAAGACCAAAGTTTTTATGTTTCAAAGTAAACTGAACCATGTTCTTAGATAACCTCTGGGGTTTGGTTTTTGTATGCACCTGTCGGAGGTGTAATTATATGAGTTAATAAAATATTGTGATGTAAGTGATACAACTGTCACTTTTCCATTATTTATGGAAGCTATTGCATCAATAAAAATCTATAAAATCGTAGAGTTTACCCTTCTTTTTCACTGCCAGTTCAACTTGATGATGCATTTGGTCAGCGCTCATAAAAGTACGCCCAGGTCAGAAAAAATAGTAAGACATTGTTGCTGTCGTTGTTATGTCAGTGTTCACCAAGTGAACTAGCAACGAAAACATTAACCAATTTTTATTTTGGGCACTGCAATTGTCAAGCCAAGTGTTCAAATTTTGAACATCACGTTATTCGCACTCACGAAGTCTTCCTGTTTCCTTCCTGAGATCCCATCAAGCCAAATAACAGTCACCGGTCCAATTTCAGAGGTTATTTTTCCAACAGGCGCAAAAGTTTGGTTAAAGGCGACAAGTCTCTGACAGAAAATATCCAATTTCAGTGTATTCATTCTCGGTAATATTATATAACTTTAGTAATTAAACAACTTCAAACGGTTTAAATCATACACATAAAATCGTGGTCACGGGGTGATCACACTGCAAAGTGTTTGAAACGCTGGGACAAAAATAATGATAAATATACGCGATTTAAACCATTTATATGTGTAATAGTCGCGAAAACCTAAGACAACATTAGATAACTTTTTCCAAATCTGAGGTGAAAATTATTTGATTATCACTTTGTTGCAAATTTTTACGTGAATCATAAAGTTGTCTTACTTCTATATAATTACCATGACTAACAAACTCAACATCTGCCTACTCTTTCCGGGATATATAAATGTGATGATATGACGATATGTTTTTATTAAATAAAGAAATACTACGACATGATTCAAGTTATGGAAATTATCATATTCACCGCGAAACATATTGTTAAACTACGGTTTTACCCGTGTGGTGATGAAAAATAGTATCTCCATACCAAATTTCATCCAATACTCTCCAGCCGTTTAGGCGAAACAAACATCCATACCTAAACACAATCTTTCGCGTTAATAATATTACTAAGGATTGATTGATACACAAAAACCTCGCTACAGACGACTTAATTTCCGAGAAAGGAGGCAGCGGTAACATTTCTTCCCGCTCCTCGCTTGTTTTGTTTGCGCGGTACGTAAGAATCAATGAAATATCTGTTCCACACGTTAATATAGCAAATAGGTACACCTACTTTGCACTTAGAGTCGTTAATAGCAATAGAACTCGGTTGATTATAGTAATACCACTATTATTTTCATACCAATAGACATAAACCGTGCCAAGCTAACAAAACTAGCAATAATAATATAACTTAGCAAGAAATATTCGCCACCATTGAAACCATTTGACGTCAATCAAAACCTGCCCGGTGACGTATGTCCACCCGATATAGACCTAGGTGACACTCAACTAGAGTGCGTGCGGGGCAGGTCGAAACGTGAGAGCAAATTGCGACTTTTTAGCTAAGTATTGTCGCTTAACGTAATTTTTGCTAAGGATGTGTACGCAAAATGTTGTTTATGGAATAATTTGAAGGCGCTTTGATTTTTGAGTAAAGTAAATCATTAGGTTTTAAAACAGCCATCCTACGCTATAAAGCCGTTATCAGAGTTTAACGTTCATAGAGTGTAGTTTTTTTGTGAAACTGCTTTATAGTGTAGGATTACCAACATTATTTAGCTATGAAATCAAAAACTTAAAGATAGCATTATTATTTTAACGACTATATAGCCTAGTAAAGTGAAATAACGTCTTTTTTGTTATGTGACGAATGTAACAATTTTACTATGATAATGTCGTTAAGGGCTGTATGTGATCGTGTAGCTAAATATTGCAGGTTAACGTCAATTTAGCTTTGTAAAATATGTTTTTATCCACATTTAACGGCCTTTTTACTAGACCTATCTCTTGATTCTAAAAGGTGATAAAAATTATTCCAAGACAGATCGATAGAGAATTTTTTTCTGTATAGGATGACATTTAAAGCTCAAAATCGACCCCCTGTGGCTTAACGACCTTTTAGTCAACGGACGGCAGTGTATCCGCGTCGTATTTTTTTCCGAATCGACGTCTTGGCGTTAGTGACGTCACGTTGGTTAACCAGGAAAATTAGGTGGAGTTGTATTTTTTTATATTTTTATACTGATATATATTTTTATGACTGCCGTACCGCAGGTCCCTGGTTCGATCCCCACCGCCGGCTTGAGCTTCACCGCATCGTGGAAGGGCATTTTGCGATTGCACACCTAACGGTGTGTTCCGACAGTAGTCCTTGAGAGCCAGTGAAATTACAGGCACATGAGACTTAACAACTATGTCTCAAAGTGACGGGCGCAGTGCAATTCGTCACTTGTGATTAAATGCATCTGTTATAGGCAGAGGTTAGTCCTCTTAACACTAGGTGGGTCTCGAGCTTGTTCCGTCACAATCACTTAAAAAATAAAAACCATTATCTCTTGATTTTCCAAAAAAATTAAATTATATAGATTTTTTAATTATTTTGTTGAACAAATATTAGGCTTGACCTTGATAAACACAAATAACTTTTTAATAACTAAATAACTCAAAATAACTAAACTAAATAACAAAGTTTTCCTAACAATTACAAAATTACAAATATACGATTGGAAAAATTTTAGTCATGTGCGGGATTCGAACCCGCGTCCATCCACCCCTTTAGTCGGGGTATGCTCTAACCAATTGAGCTAACATGACATGACGTCATAACTCAAATCTTTCCTATCGTTCTTTAACCATCGTATTGGGATGGAGCGACTATAGTACCACTTGCGTTGTACTACAAACAAGACCAATTTTGCAATTGGTTTTATACCTACTTCGGACACCGGTCGGAGACTACGACCAAACACCGTGAGTGCTAGCCGGTATAATAGTAAACTATCCGTGAGACTTAGCTCTGCTGCATATGCAGTTTGTAAGACAAGAAAATTATTAACAGATGTGGTTAATTTTGGCCAATTTATAGCGTACAATCATGTGCCTCCACAGTAATATGACGTAGGACATAATGCAGTGGAGCAGCAACTGAGATGATGATGATGACCTTTATCCTACAAAATAGTGCAACTCGTGCTAAATATGAAATAGATGCTAGCGAAGCTACAAGGCATTATTATTCGTTTTCAGCGGGGTTCAAGCTCACGTCCTCCAGCTTAACGCTCCGGGTCCCTTAACTGCTTGGTCATCGAGACTGGCGAAATAGGTGCAAATTGTGTGCTGTTAATTTGTTATTACAAAATAATTAATAAAATACTTCTTAATAAAACAAATATTTTAAAATTATTTTAAGAATCTATTTAATTATTTAATAAAAACTTAAAAAATCTTTATAAAAATAATATATATCTATTAATAATTCCGCCTAATTTCCTGTTAAGCCAACGTGACGTCACAAGCGCCACGCAGCCAAACCGGAAGAGTATTCGACGATCAGTCTCGATCGTGCGCTCGTAGAGTCAAGACCTCCTGAGGATGCTTCGTTTAGAAGCGAAACGCGTCGAATACTCTTCCGGTTTGGCTGCGTGGCGTTTGGGACGTCACGTTGGCTTAACAGGAAATTAGGCGGAATTATTACTAGATATATATAATTTTTAAGTGTTTTATTAAATATGGATTTCCGCAAAGTAACGCCTGAATCTGTTCATTAAAATCCTTTTTAATTTCGTTCTGTACTCGTTATAATAATAATGAAAAAATTTGACCGTTACTAGTAGAGTACTGTTACATGATGTCTATGGTAGAATGGTTTATTCTTTATACTAACCATCTATGTTATTGTCATTGCTATGTTTAAGAGTAAAAATGAGATTGCTTTTATGAAAAAACTTTAATTAATATGTTTAATACCACCTCAGCTAGGTACTACATCATTTTGTTATAAATTAGCTGTTATAACACACAATTTTCATGATATAAAAACTAATAAAATAGTGTAGTGAAGCGCTCGTAGCGAGGTTTACTGAGCTGTTCTTAACCGATCAGCAAAGTTAAGCAACGTCGCGCGCGGTCATGAAATGGATGGGTGACCGCTAGATGGATGACGTTAAGCCGTCTGTCCCGGTTGTCGTCTTAGGATGGCGGTAGGATGGCCAATGTCCGACTGGCTAGCGACCACCCTCAAGTAGAAAATCTGTCGCCAAGCACCTAACGGTGTGTTCCGGCAGCTGTCCTTGAGAGCCAGTACTTCTAGGTTAGCCTGAACAACATCTTCGACCACATCATCACTTACCATCAGGTGAGATAATGGTCAAAGGCTAACCTATCAGGCATTAAAAAAAATAATTAAATAGATAAATCCATGTTTTTCTGTTGATATCTCAGCTGATGGTAAGTGATGATGTGATCGAAGATGTTAACAGGCTTAACCTAGAATTACTGGCTTTCAAGGACAACTGCCGGAACACACCCCTAGGTGCTTGGCGACAGATTTTCTACTTGAGAGTGGTAGCTAGCCAGGCGGGCATATGCCAGTCCATCATGTGGTGAACCTCAAGCCCGGCTGGATTCGAACCTAAAACACATTTATCAGGTATGTAGTCGTTTTTATATCCAAGTTATATCTTATTATTATCGTCATCTTGGGAAAGTTCTTTAGCCGCAACAAAAAATCGGCAATTAATATTATTTTCGATATAAGGATGATGCCAATAACGTTTTCATTTTTTACGTAGGCGATAAATATAATAACACGCCAAAATATCGTCATCACGAGAAGACGACATCTTCGGTACTGCAGAATTTTATACCGACAATATACCGGTAGGTCTACAGCGCGGCAGTCCATAGCCAATGCCACTGAGCCATCAATGCTTCAAAGGTGTTTAATTTTTATTATTATTTTGATTCCAGTGTATGCATATTAGCTAAATCTAAGGCGAATTTATCTCAGTAACGTGACTTTAGTACAATATATTCTGATATTTTATTTTTTCTTTTGTGTCTTCTTCTTTTTAAATAATGAGGTTATACTGTGGACCATTGTGTTGAAAAAAAAAACAAGAAAGCAAATGTTTCAATATGCTTAAATAAAATAGCCCTTACGCTGTAAATGACACTAATTTTTTAGTCACCTTTCTCGTTCTTCACGTTTTTATGGTTCTTATAACATGCTCATTAGAGTTTGCAAAACATAATGTTAATATTAATATTTCGGTGTTTGTACGTAATAAATTTCGGCAAACTTTTAAACTAAACAAAACAGTAGGTACCCAAACAAAGTTTCACATCGAAACTCTAACAGATGTTGGCGTAATTTAATCACCGCCCATCAAAAACTTTGTCATTATTTCTTCAGGGACCGGCTTCACAAACATAGTATAGTAGTAAATGTATTAAAAAGTTGCACACCTATTTCACTTAATACAGAAAAGGACGTTGCCATTTTAGGCTTAGCTTACACCACAGAATAAATAGGACCCTGAACACACATTATTTAGATTATGAAGAATATAAGAAAAGAATAAAACTCCCTGTATGTATATCTATTGTATAACAAGTATCCTGTATCAGCTGGATCGTCCACTGTTAAACACAGCCTCCCCTATTAAGGGGGTATTTGCCATAATAATGCCATTCCCCGTGCTTGGCAGGCGGATTGGCAGTTCTTTAGAAAGCGCTGCTGCCCACCTTCCAGTATTTTCCCTTAGTTACCTCTCACGACACCCACAGGATGATATGGGGAGGTGCAATTCTAACCCAACACCCCACGGGGATCAAAAACAAGTATCAATAATTATGTATTGTGTCGAATTTAAATCAATTTAAATTATTTGAATAGATTGAATATAGAAAAAGTCTATATCTTTGTCGTACAACCTCATTGTTTTCAGGTACCAGGCATCAAGCTTTGTTTTAAAGAAGGTATATCTTTGCTTTATTTTACCAGTTGGCGATCAGAAAAGAGTAATCTTTGTGGTCCTATTAGCAGGGCAAATTATAAGGACCACGAGAAAAACGGCTATGTTATCTCTAACAGCCAGCAATACGAGAACATAAATTAAAAATATATGTTCGGTATCAATACCATTGATAAATTGTTTCTCTATGTCAATACATAGAAAACATACTTTTAAATAGTATAATTTTATAAAGTAATAGGTTTTATGGTGAGCCACCTACCTGACGCCTACCATCAATTCTGGTGCTTTCTTTAATAGTTGGTACCTGCCTACTTACACGTAACTATGTTGAAATGATTCTCGGTACAATTAAGAGATAAGGAGAATGAAAAATTATCCCAGTTAATTTATGAACAACATTTTCTAGCGACACATGTGTGAAATCTTAAAATGCCTAACCCATCTAAAGTGGAAAGCGTCTCAAGGCTTCTTAAAAGGGCCTATATATTACCGTCTAACCCTCTGAGGTTGTTTGATACCGCAAGGAACAAGTAATGGGACAATTAAGGTGGATCCGTGACAAAATTTTGTCACTTTTACGACCGGGCTGGCAATTTTACTGCTGGCGTTTGACGGAATACAAGAAATATGCGTTAAGTAAAGTTGAGCTTATGTGAATGGTGGGCTATTTCGAAGATTTTTTATTATGTGGGCTTTGTGAGAAACTGCATGTTTTCTAATGTCAAATAAGGTACCTAATATGTTTTCTATTATGCAAGCAGTTCCGTGTAATGGTACTGAATGAGCCAAATTGTCCTCTGCTGAACACAGCCACCTCCAAAGAGGGGTATAAAAAGTAAAAACAACATTAATTTTCAACAAAACAAAAATCTCAATTCGCGCACAAAACACTCGCAGCGGCTTAGAAGCCCGTAAAATTGCGAGGATATCCAAATAATATTCAAATCATGGAGATTGGCTGCGCAAGTCTTCACGAAAAATCCCGTACCAAACTTTTTTGACAATACCAAAGGCGCTAAAGAGGTTTACAGTCCCACCAACTTATCTGTACAGGCGGCAAAAAAATGAATTACAACATTCCTTCAAATTGTGAAAGTTTGTAGTTGATTTCCTTGACCAGTAGCGCCCTCGAAAACTGCACAGTTAAGTTGGTGGTACTATAGTAATCTTTGGCGCTAAAAATCCATCGATCACATTTATTTATTTTATCTTCCACTTGGATTCGGACTTTTGTACAGCGGGGTGCATTGCAGCATTGCAGGGTTCAGCAACGCACGCGCAAACAGTACCGAACAGTAAATCTAATGTTACTTCGTAAAACTTAGCTCTTTGTTGATTGAAGTTTATTTTTGATGGTATAATTAAATTACATAGTGCCTGTACGTGACTCTGATAAACTTACATAAATATTTGTTACAGCAGCAAAGTTCTTGTTGAATCAAAATACAATTGCTCTTTATACTATTTTTTTTTTGTTAGACAAGCTCATTATATATAAAGTAGGTATATCAATTTTTTTTAGAGCATACTAATATTTACCTACCTATCTAGAATTCCAATCCGTTATGAACTTCCCGGGTATACATATACATGCATTAAAAAGACGTTTAAAGCAGTAATGGCTCAGTGGCATTGGCTATGGACTACCGCGCAGCAGGTCCATGGTTCTAATCCAGCCGCGGGTTTTGACTTCACTGCATGGTGGAAGGGCATTTTGCGAATGCCCGCCTGGCTAGCAACCACCCTCAAGTAGAAAATCTGTCGCCAAGAACCTTACGGTGAGTTCCAGAAGCTGTCATTGTGAGCCAGTAATTCTAGGTTAAGCCTGTTAAAACCTTCAACCACGTCATCACTTTCATTCACATAATCAGGTGAGATTGTGATCAAAGGCTTACCTGTGAGCTATAAAAAAAAACATTTATTTTTCCAAATACGCGTCATTATAATCTAAAGTCATGTTGAGTGTCCAATTAATTAAAGAGTTTGATCTGGTTTAATAAGTGGGCATCATCAGGACCACTATATCCTAGTTATGAATGAAATTCTAATGTTATCATTATCATATATTATAATAAAATTTTAAATGAAGGGATGATTACTCTAAAAAAGTTGAATGACGTATAATTTTCATGAAAATTTAAATTTTAAGAACCTAAGTACATTGAACAAATTGGCAGAACCAAGGCTTACACCTACCTAAACAAAATGAAAGACAAAGCGTTTTGGCGCTAACACACTGTACTCTGAAGTTAGGTATGACACATAACTATTACATTATATTCTAAAGTAAATATATAGCGGTCAACGTGTTTATAGTGAAAGTGACCAAAGTAGTATTGAATATAGCAGTTGAATAATTTACAAGGAAAACTTTACAATACAATTTCAAAAAATCATCAGTGAGAACAAAAAATTGACCTTATTTGTGACTACAAGTTTTAGCTGGAAGAATTTTTTTTATATACAATCAACTGCATTCATTGAAAGCAGTGATGGCTCTGTGGCATTAGCTATGGACTGCCATGCAGCAGATCCATGGTTCGAATACCGCCGCGGGCTTGAGCTTCACCGCGTAGTGGAAGGGCATTTTGCTAATGCCCGTCTGGCTAACGACCACCCTCAAGTAGAAAATCTGTCGCCAAGCACCTAACGGTGTGTTCCAGCAGCAGTCCTCAAGAGCCAGTGAAATTACAGGCACATGAGACTTAACAACTATGTCTCAAGGTAACGGCTTCTCATAGAATAACAGTATTTAATGCATGGTGGTAAAGCATTGTGCTCATGTAGAAAATCCATCACCAAGCACCTAATGTTGTGACCCGACAGCGGTCCTGAAGAGCTAGTAATTCTAGGCTTGCCTGAACAACATCGTGGCCGCACAATTTCTTATCATCAGGTGAGATATTGGTCAAAGGTTACATATTAATAATAAAAAAAAGAATTATCAAAACAGCCTAATCAAAATCATATAACGAAAGCTGATGTAAAACAAAATCAATGAAAAAAGTCTGTCTTTTTTTATATTTCTAAAAATAAATATAAGCTTTAGTACAGACATACACTAAGGGTATCATAAATAAAGCTTATTTCTAAAACATAAACATATTTTTCTAACACTTATATTGCGGCCTTACTATTGTATCATAAAATGCAACTACAGGAGCAAATTGCAAGTTATTCTTGTTATGTGTGTTTACTAAACATTATATAAGATGTGAACTTATACGGCCTTTACGACCCAACGAGATTGTGTTAGTAGTGAAGAAAATTGCACGAATGGCTGTGGGTTAATGTGAGTAACGATACAAAGAAGATAAAAAAAACTGCCTAGCAAACATTGAGAATGTTGAGAAAATGTAGAACAGCGCTACTGGCTTTGCTCTATCTATACTTAATATTATAAAGAGGAAATATTTGTAATTACATTTTTGTATGTATTGAATAAATATATTAAAAACCGGCCAAGTGCGAGTGGGACCGTGCATGAAGTGTTCCGTAACTAAATATTCAGTGAATAGTTAAAGCGTCTACCTGTCACCGTTATGAGTATCGAGCAAAAAACGGTAAAAAATTAAGTTTGTTGTATGGGAGCCCCCCTTAATTTTTTTTTATTTTTGTTATTACTTGTTGTTGTAGCGGCAACAAAATACATCATCTGTGAAAATTTCAACTGTTTAGCTATCACCGTTCTTGAGATACAGCTTGGTGACAGACGGACGGACAGCGAAGTCTCAGTAATAGGGTCCCGTTTTTACCCTTTGGGTACGAAACCCTAAAAACTGCTGGACCGATTTAATTATAATAATGGTGAATGGTGAAAAATTATTTTACCATTAGACGTGTGAAAAATGCATTGACGCGTTCCCGTCCACCCCGGGGAAGGTGGCCGGGATATGTCGGGCTCAACACCAACTACTCCCACAGCAGCAAGTGCCCCTACCGACTAAATAACACACGGTGTTCCATCTCTACCGCTTCTCGGCGGTATCGCAGGGACACTTTAGCATTCAGCCACGAACCCGCCACGGTTGTCCGTTGCCGGAACCCTCCTGGGGTGCTACCCCTCACGACGCACCAGAACACATGGCACGTCGCTACCACCCGGGGACCAAGCCCGCAAATGGGCGTCAGACAACCCCGCTGCCGACGCCCAAGGTCCCCATGCGACGGGTCAGATGAGTAGCCCCGTCGCCTGCTACTTCGCCCGCAGAGGATAGTGATACCGGCACTCCTCTCCCGCCGTCGCTCTTCCCGCCTCAGTAGCGGTGCCGCCCATACGTCTCCGCAGCCTACCCGTTGCCGCTCTATTCTGGACTAAGAGGCAAAGTCCAGTACAGCGGCCTCTCTCTGGTTTCTCTTCGCTTCACCGTGGGTGACGAAGCCACGGCTACTAAGCCCCACCGCCACGGCAAGGCGGGAACCTTTCGAGGGGACCATTACAATCCTACACTATTCCTGATGAACATAGGCTATAGAATATTTTCAAAAACTTAGAGATCCCTCCGTATGAAAACTTCGATAATGTTACCCAACGTTTGAAAAAAAAACGTTATATCACGTACACTGCGGAAATTGTTGACAATAAAGCTACGTCACGTACTGCAATTTTATAGAGGACATCAATTCCACAAAAATGACCGGAATACTATATGACAGTATTAGACAACCTAGGTCATTGCAGACTTAGGCAGTCCAAATGCTCCAGCCCACTACCAGTTGGTCAAAACTGACTAAAAATAATTTAATTTATTTTGTTATGGAGTATTTAGGTTTGGATATATATTGACCACTAAATTTTAGCCTTGTATCCCACTCCGTCAAAAAAAAGGCAGACAGCATAGTAACATTAATAGTTTCCATATTAAGGAGCCTCCGGAACCCAAAATAATAATATATTAATAAAGGTAAATGTGTGGAGGTGAATGTTATAACAGTAAATTAATTCAAATAAGATAAAAAAATATATTATAACTTTTACCTGTACCTGCGTACTTAATGAGTAAAGAAACTGCATTTCTTAATAATGTTACAATCGAACTTATAAATCAATTACCTATACAGTTTGGATGATAATAATATGCTACGATCAGAATAACCTAGTAATGAAGCCTGAAGGTAGGTAATAGATTAGGTTACATCTAATAATAATAGTAGAGAGTAATAAGAAAGTCTACTCGTATTATGGGTCCAGGGTTCGAACCACAGAATTAAAAAAATCGTATCAAAGACTACTTCGCCGACATTAACCGATTGCAACCGCAATGGTCATTACTTTGATGGGTGATCGCTAGTGTCATTACTACTGACTTACTAAGCGCTTCCGTACTTATGAGGGCATCTTAAGTCATTGGTCCTGGTTGTTGTCCTTCGATGGCCATTATACCATGGTACATAGCGCACGATCGAGACGAATTTTCTCGCTCGTAGAGTCAGGACTTCCTGAGGATGAGCATCGAATAGAATCGAAACGCGTCGAAAATTCTTCCGGTTTGGTTGCGTGGCGTTTGAGACGTCACGTCGGCTTAATTTAAAAATTAGGTAAATTAGGCGGAATTGTCACTAGATATATTTTTTATATATATTAAATATTTTCTTAATATATTTGTTATTATTAAATTCTAGATAAGCTTGAACCACATCTTAAGCTGCATCATTATTTACCAACAGGTGTAACTGTGCTAAAATGCTTTTTAACAACAAATATAAAACACCATTAAAATTATTAACAAGGAATACCTACCAAGATTCACTACAGCATTGCCGTAATTCAAAAAGTTCAGCACATTTATCTCCAGCTTAAAAGTTTGCAATTTTCAGCCAGTGTAATAAATTTTACTTTAGTTATTCAAAACAAGTAGGTAAATACAGAGGAACTCCCTGCAAGGAATAAAGTAAACATCTTCCTACCCTTATGCCCTTGGAGGAAGATAAAAATATGTCTTTTCTGCAACTTTAAAGATAAAAATCCGGTGGAGCTGAACGACAACGGAACGGTACTTTTAGTGGACGGCCTTATCACTAAAAGTACCAGGCAACCTTAGGAAGGAGTAGAACAAATAAAACAGTGTCATAATATCATCAATAATCATCAACACACAAATGTCATAAGACAAGAAAAAAATAAATCTATTAAAAAAATGTTGAATAAAATTTAAAATAACCTATAGGTCTGTAGTATGATTGATTGATATATAATGAAATAAATACCTAATAAAATAAACACAATAAAATGGTAGGTAGTCATGTGAGCATTCTTCCACCATGCGGTGAAGCTCAAGCCAGCGATCGGGATCGAACCATGGAACTGCAGCACGGCAATACGTCACTCGGTTACTAATCTGCTACTCTATAAATGTAAATAATAGATAAAACAGAATAGAATAGAAAACTCTTAATTATTACAACACAAAACAAGAAAATACATATTGACTTAAAACAATAAATAAGTAAAGTGTTACAATGGGCGGCCTTATCACTAAAAGTGATCTCTACCAGGCAACCTTAGGATGGAGTTTTAAACAAGTTAACATTTTGAAAGCGGGTGCAGTTATAATATGAAGATGAATAATATTTTAAATTCTATTTGAAATAATGAAATATATACGAGTACACATTATACGAGTAAAATAAGTGTTTGGGTATTATGATACAGAACCTTTTTTTTTCGATTTATTGAGTTAGTTCCGCGAGTAAAATTCAAGCAGACGTAGCTGCAAACGGGAACAATTAAAAAAATTACGACATATTATTACATACACATTAGTTGTATTTTTTTGTATATGCATAAATTCTCATTTTAACTCAAATTAGTTGAATCTTAGAGTTGGCAAGTGTGCCTACCCTCCTTCCGCACTAAAGAACATTTTCATCACGCCACCGCGCATGCCATTTCTCTACTCGGTTGCACAAGGCTAAATAAATAACTTAGCATTTCGGTATGGTATCAAGTGTACGGGAGATACTGATTGTTTTATTTACGAGAACTGAAGTTATTTGCGGAAAGTTTATGAATATTATTATTGTAGTTATGTGGTAAAAACCTGGCCGTACTCATTTGTACTGGTCGGTATTGCCATAGAGAAATAGTTCTATTCATTTATCTATGGTATTGCCGACCTACGTTGATAACTTCGAAAAACTCAAAAGAGTATAGTACCACCAACTTAACTGTGCAGTTGGCGAGGGCGCTGCTGATCAAGGAAATCAACTACAAACTGTCACAATTTGAAGGAATGTTGTAGTTCTTTTTTCTGCCACCTGAACAGATAAGTTGGTGGGACTGTAAGTTAAAATCAATTAAAATATCTCTCACAAACACTCGTCTCTTTATCTTTGTAAACTTGACTGCTTCGTTAGTTTACTGTTAAATTGTCGTTTTTAAATCCCGAAATCTTATGATTTAATTCCTGGGTTGGATACTTATAGAAGTTTTCTGACAAAAGAATCCTTACGTCTCTGACGAGTGACTTTATGTATGGTAAGCTTTTGAATTTTCAATTGCTTGTGCATATACTATACATATCAGCCAGATTGTCCACTGTTGAACTCAGCCTTTCGCCACTTTCTCTCAAAGGTGCGTGTGGTACCGGGTTAGAATGTCACCCGCCCATCTTGACCCGTGGATATCGTAAGAGTCGACTAAGGGTAACACACCAGAAAGTGGGCAGTAGCGCTTTTTAAGGGACTGATATCTCACACTGCGATCCCCAAGACGCCTGCCATGTGTAAAGATAAGTGTAAACCTTCCCCACAATGAGGGACGATGTTTTCAGCATTGAACAATTCGGCTGATACAGCAGAGTACAGGACTCAGACAGAATAAAGTGGGGGTTTTCAATAATCTCTACGCTAGGCAGGCGTCTTGGGAATCGCAATTTAATATATTAGTTCCTCAGAAGGTGCTGCTGCCCACTAACGGTATTTTACCTTTAGTCGGAGGGGGGGACATTATAGCCAGGCACCCTACAGGCATATTCAGGCTTTCATATCAAATTTGGGAGATAAAACGTTATCACCATATACACACCATCTCAATGGCTCTTAAAGTGTTTACTGGCTGCCCTTAGAACATTATGTTGATTCTGGCCCTAGTTTTGGTGGTTGATAACGCGTTCAACCATTATAGCTTTAAAAACAGTTTTGAGAGTAGAGTTGGTTGTAAGAACCTGTTTTTATTGAATTCTTACTGAACAAGATCGAGGCCCACATGATGTTAAGCAAAAACCGCTGCCCATAACAATTGGGACATAAAGTTATAAGTCTCATTTGCATGTTATTTTTCTGTCTAAATGACTGCACTGGAACACACTGTTAGATGATTGGTGACAGATTTTCTATTTGAGAATGGTAGCTAGCCCAGCAAGCATTCGCAAAATGCCCTAACACCACGCGGTGAAGCTCAAGCCGGTGGTGGATGGTGATCAAACTATGGACCTGCGTCACGGCAGTTCATAGCAATTACATACTGGCTATGATTGCTTCAAAAATCTGCTCAATTGTATACCATCGGTACATGCCTTAATGAATATAATTGGAATAGTATGTAGACTTTGCCACGCGAGAAATCATATTTATCCACGTGTAATTAAAACCAACAATGGCTTCTAAACCACACATTCTGTGAAACTAATATCACTGTACTGTTTACACTACACACAGCAACCAAATTGTAGGAATTGCACCCAGAGCAATACTTTTCCAAGTCAGTGTACAAATGCACGAAACGTCTTGGTTTTTAGAGCTTTATTTTCTCAGTACTTTCGTTAGTAGGTACGTACTAAAATGTTGCTTTATTGAATCCCTTGTATTAATATATAGTTTGAATGAGCACGTATCTGTAACTTCTATCTATTACAGGTAGAAATCGTATTACAAACGCCATATATTATATGAGATTAAAATGATAAACCGCGCAGATTAAATGCTTTTGAATAAACACTGGTACATAATGTGATGATGATTATGATTGCCTTGATATTAGAGTACATAAACTGTAGCCATGGAATTAAGAGGTCTAGGTCTAGTCTCTATCTTCGCTTCTGAGATTTATTGGAGTTTTCATACAAAAAAGGTTCTTTTTGCAATTCGGAATCAGGAACTATCCGTAGCTTTTATTTTCTATAATAATATAATATATTCTAAGTCTCGTTATAAAAATTGTCGTGTCTGTATATACACAATTTGATTTGCTATGGTATACCTATAATTTTACATATCCTGCATATCCGGAATGGCGTAGGCATTTTATTTTCTTACGAGCCTCAAGTTTAATTCATTTTTCGTATTACTTTCGTATAACAATGTCATCATAGTTTTTGCTTGTATTGTTTGTTTGCAGCGCTTTGCGCGAACCCCAAGATGCCTGCCAAGTGTGGGGATTGTGATACCCATAATAGGGAAGGATGTGTTCAATTCGGCTTATAGTGTTGTTTGTTAAAACACTAGATTGCAAATGTATGATTATTTCTTTAGAAAAAAAAAACAGTTTAGCGGCTCTCGTTATGATTTTGGACCTAGGTCTTTCTTCTGGAAAATTAATAATTTCTTATTAGACCAGCACAAAGTATCGCACGGAACATATCACTCTGCTTCGACACTTCATACATGGTACCCAAAAGAGTAAAGGTCCAATTACCATCATTGCGGGTCTTTCTGAACACGGGTCTTTTTTTACAGCCCTTTTACCATCCTGCTATTGATCTTCTGTCTTTCGGACCGCGGGTCTTTTTTTACAGCTAATAATTTACTCTTTACCGCTATTTCACCTGTTGGTAAGGGAAGATCTGGTCCAGATAGTAATCAGGTTTAATCTATAGCTACACTGTTTCTCAATATATGCAGCTGGCATACACTGTTAGGTACTTGGAAACTTTTTGCATCGTGAGAGTAGTAAATAGCCAGACGTGCATTTAGAAAATGGATTACCATGCAAAAATGTAAACAATAAATTTATTAATGTCTTTACGCTAACCAAAAGTAATGTGTTCAACTCGAATGTAACTTTTTTTTATGTTATTGTGAAAGAACAAGCGCGAGGCTCACCTGATGTTAAGCAGTATCCTCTGCCTATAACAGATGCATTTCATCACAAGTGACGAACTGCACTGCGCCCAACACCTTGAGACATACCTGTTAAGTCTCATTTTGCCTGTTATTTCACTGGCTCTCATGGACTGCTGCTGGAACACACCGTTAGGTGCTTGGCGACAGATTTCCTACTTGATGGTGGTCGCTAGCCAGGCAGGCATTCGCAAAATGCCCTTCCACCATGCGGTGAAGCTCAAGCTCTGGGCGGGATTCGAACCATGGACCTGCTGCGCGGCAGTCCATAGCCAATACCACTGAGCCATCACTGCTTCAATGTAACTGATAACTTCCTTGTATTATTCAGCAAATCAGTCACGGTAAAACTTAATACCTAGTCACTTAAAAGCCTTTGATATAGGTTGTTGATATTTTTAATAAAGGAATATTGCTACAATCGAACCAAACAAAGGATTACTTGCTAGTTAGTACGTAGTTACCTCACATCTGTTCCATTAGAACAAACTGTATACATACAAAGACACACACAGTGGTCCGAACAGGGCATTAGGACAATCAAGAAGGCACCTGAGAGACATGAACTGAATTGTAAAGCGGTGCTCGCTTTACAAATTGTATTGTACAAGTACAATGCACGGCTGCATTGAGTTTCTTGGTGCTTACGTAAGTATCTCTTGCACAAAAGACTGCAATAATATATACTTTTGGAGATATACTTAAATCTCCAAAGCTATAACATATAATCATGTTCCTACCCTTCTTCCATGAATTTGTGGTTGAAAAATATATTTCTCTGATAAAAACGAACAATTTTTTAAACCTTCAGTCTGTACTGTACTGTATCAGCTGGATTGTCCACAGCTGAACAGAGCCTCCCTCATAGAGGGGGTGTTTGCCATAATCCCCACGCTTGGCACGCGGCTTGGGTATCACCTACAGTCTACCCAACGATAATTCTCCTTGTTAGTTGTGCACTATATTTCAGTTATTGAGGACGTTAAGATGGTGGAGCAGCGTGTTTAGCACGTAATGTGCAACAACACCCTACTCACTTTCGTGAGAGGTGGTATATATCATTTGGCGCATTCTTTCTCAACAATATGCATGAAAACAAGCCACTTGGTATAAATCTAGTATAAATATAAGTTACTATAGGTAAACCATTTATCTTAGTCCTCGCTTGCGCGGCTGAGAGAGGTGCGGGCGGAAGTCTCGTGTGTATCACACTAAGCTGACTAAGCGCTCCTGCCACCCGCACCCCTCTCAGTGCCCTTTGTCGTCATACCCCCGCGCCTCTGTACCGCGCAAGCGAGGACTAAGATAAACGGTTTACCTATAGCGACCCACCCCAAACCCCACTGAAAATTAAAAACAAAATATAAAAAAAATTTAATATTCTACAGTCAAGGTTTACCAGGAATAATGTAGGATAAAGAATTTTTCAAACGTGTCCAGTTTTTTTTATTTGTATCCGTTACAAACAAAAATACAAATGTTTCCTCTTTATAATTTTAATATAGAGGCATATGGTTGGCAACAAGAGGCCAATCTCCGCTTGCCGACGATATTGTACTCTTTACTTTCTCTCAAAACAAGCCTCGAAATCGCATATGTACATAATAAAGACCATGCTTATGACAAAGACCACAGAGAGGAAAATATGCATAGAGGATAATGTAGAGATTGAATCTTGGCCAAATAGTCACTTTGAGACAAAACCAAAAAAGGTGAACGACGATCTTGAAAACCATTATATTGGCTATGAAAAACTTTATAAAATGCAATTTACCTATGAGCGTAAAACGAAAGCTTAAGGACATATGCAATGTACATAATCATCCTCACACAAGGGGCTCAGTTTTATTTTTTTATTTATAGGTAGTGTATGTGTGTGAGTGTCGAAGGTGTCAACAGGCTTAACCTAGAATTACTGGCTCTTTAGGACAACTGCCAAAGACAATTTATTTAGGGTTCTACTATAGCCAGGAGGGCATTCGCAAAATGCCCTTCCACCATGCTGTGAAGCTCAAGCCCGCTGTTAGATTCGAACGATGAACCTGCTGCGCTGCAGTCCATAGCCAATGCCACTGAGCCATCACTGCTACAAATGTCTTGACAGTCCGGCACTCGCACAAAGGTCCACTCTTTGGGGTGCCAGTAAGGAATGGATTGCAGTATCAGAGTCAAATTTATACGCTAACGTTACTGTACTCAAAACGGCAAACATCACTGTTGTCACTTGTAAAACCCTTTCTATAAAGTGAGACTGAGCTGAACACTAACACCGCAAATGAGTTTTGAGCAAAAGCAACCACCGTCTGGGTCCCACTGGGAGATAAATGGCCACATGGTTAGCCTAAACGGAGCTGGAAGAGCTTGACTCTTTTGACATGGATTGGTCTCTCAGTAGCTGGAAATTTTGACTTATCTAAAGTAATATAATAAAGAGGAAAGATTTGATTGTTTGGTTGCATTGAATAGGCTCTAAAACTACTGGATTGATGAGGATGAAATTTGGTATAATAGTTTGAGATACGGGAAAGGACATAGGATAGCTTTTATCCAACTGCGTAGAAAATAGGCGCTAATATAAACTTCAAAAGCAAACCCGTACACATGTTACGTTTTCCTTAAAATAATCATGTTACCCCCTTTCCTCCCATTCGCACTTTCTCCAGACTCCCTACCACATTATTTCTGCTTAGCGACTAAATAAAATAAATACGGATTACACGGAATGTCTCCTTAAGAAGTAGTGATGTGCCAAACGATATACAATGGATGTTTTTATATCGATAATGCCGAAGGTGCCGAATTTTTTTTAATACACTTATAGTTAATACGTAAATGACCTTAATTCACGCTAATGTGTTCGGTGCAAAATCTACTCTTTTATATATATTGCTAGTTATTTCACTGTTCTACGTGTTTTGACGTCAATATCCATTTTCATTTAGTCTGCCCGTAAATTATTTGGCCTTTTTCAATCCATCCACATATTTAAACTTATATACTATTTTAAAATAATTTGCCTTATGATCCTTCCTCATACCATGACTAAACTTCGCTAGTTATTACTCCAAATTTTTTCGGTTTCATGTTGGTCCTTCATCCAAGTTCTCTTTTATATCAAATCAAACGACATGATTAGATATGCCCATACCGTGTCTAAACCATTCTAGAAACATAAAGTATGTTTCTAGAATGGTTTTATGATTTCATCACTGCAACATGTATTATATTTTAATATTGTTATGTTTGTAATATGCATAGCGAATCACATTACAAAATTACAAATTCACGAGAGAAAAAATTATAGTCATGTACGAGATTCGAACCTGCGTCCATCCACCCCTTTAGCCAGGATATGCTCTAACCAATAGAGCTAACATGACACAATGACTCATAACTCTAATTTTTGCTCTCGTTCTTCAACCATCGAATCCCGCCCACGACTAATTACCTCTCTCGTTAATTCTGAATTTTGTTACATGTATTATAATTTACTAATCGTGTTGTCCAACATCCAAGCCAAAGATTACGACTCCTATAGGTATATAGGTTACATTTCGCAACTAATTCACTTGAAATTATGTGAGCACGTTCGATAATTCTGTTTTTTTTTCCTTGATTCCTTACATCTCACATAGTTACTAGTGCGTGTTGGTATATGTAATGTATCGGTAGTAATATAAGGTACCTATGTATCATAAATCAGTGTATGGTGAAAATGTCCGGAAGTACCTTTTAAATATAATGATTTATTACTATTGATAAGCAAATTTTGGAAGTTGTCATAATTTCTTGTAATTTTCTATTAGTAGTAGACATTTATGTCACGTTTTATTTTTATGTATTCAATTTTTTTTTTATTATTGATAGGTAAGCCTTTGATCACAATCTCACCTGATGGTAAGTGACGATGTGGTCGAAGGTATAAGAGATATTACAGGTATAACCTGGAATTACTGGCACTCAAAAATTTTGGAGTATGTATGAACGTTTACATTATATAATGATAAAATGTTGCTTTATAATTTTTATAATACAATATCAGTGTCTGAATCTTATCTATCGAAACGATGTCGTATTTTTTAAAACGCCACATCACTATCGTGTGTACTGGTGATTTTTTCACATTTCCTCGGCGTTCCAGCAGCTATGCACATCAATTCGCGTATTAGGTCCTTGCCTTCTCGTACTCCCTCTGTTTACTTTAATGGATGATAAGGTGAAACTAAGCGGTGTTATTATTGTCATAATGGCTTTGTTGCTATCTTGGACATAAATTCATTAGGTCTGTTCTTGGTAAGGCTAAGTAATGTTATAATTAGTCAGCAAGATTTAATGGTTTAACTTACAAGTATCATGTTACCAAATACTTTTTCATAATAAAACTGATCACTCTGAAACCCAGCATAATGGAGATGGATTTTGTGATGTTCTCGAGCAGTGATAGTTACACCCCTAACGTATTACCTGAATTGTTAGGTTTCGCCTCCAAGTATACAAGATAAGTATTGTGGCTTTGTGTAGATATTTTTTTGTATAGTTTGAATACTCTAGTTTACGTTTAATTTTACTATTAGAGAAAGACATATAATGAGTTTGATCTAAAAATGTTAGTAATATGGTAACACCTCCCCAAAGAAAAAGAAGATGGTGGTATTGTACGAGTTTATAATCTGTTCGAATACTTTACACTAAAATTAAAATATTGATATTACGAGTAAATAAATAAAATAATAAAATATTAGGATATTTTTGAAATAATGCGTAATATATTTTTCTGGTTTTACAATTCACTAGCTTTCCGGCCGTGGCTCCGCCTGCGTTTATTTCGGTTATCGTGCAAAACCATTAACCTCATTTTGCGCAGTTGGATATAAAGTATCCCATGTCCTCCGCGGGTCTCAAACTATTTCCATATCAAGTTTCATCCAAATTGGTCCGGGTGTTTTTTTATACGTGTAATACCTACAAATCTTTCCTCTTTATAATCGAAGTATAGATGTGTTCTCATTGCAGGTAAACCAGAAATATTATAAATAGTTTTGATTGATTTTACGTCCCGTAACTTTTTGCCAAATATTAAAAGTGATAGTATTTTTTTTTGTTATGTTATTGTGACGGAACAAGCACGGTGTCCACCAGATGTTAAGCGGTATCCTCTGCCTATAAAAGATGCATTTCGTCGCAAGTAACGAACTGCACTGCGCTCGTCACCCTAAGACATACAGTTGTCAAGTCTCATTGTGTGCCAGTAGTTTTACTGGCTTTCAAGGATTGCTGCCGGAACACACTGTTAAGTGCTTGGCGCCGGGTTTTTGGGCGGGCATTCACAAAATGCCCTTCCACCATGAATTGAAGCAAGGTTCTTATTGTAATGTTATTATTAATAAATAATTATTATAAATACGTTATCGTACCGATTGGATCCCCTAAGCACTACGAAAATCTCGTTTTTTTAATAACATTCCATGGATGAGTATTTTTTCCTAGTTGACAAACAGCGCATCACAAAACTAGTGATTGTCTGGAAAATGTCTTTCACAACTTTATATATCAAAGGTAGATGATGCGATGATCTGGAGTGTTTGTGATTCATTCGAACATTATTTTTTTTATTTATTTATTTAGATGCACAATACAAATAACAATCATAACATCAACTAAGTGTACAATATGTATATATAATAAATATATTTAGTTTGAACTGGATTGTGATTTAAACAGATGTGCATTCAGCAAAAACTAAAAGTATCGAACGGGCACTTTTGTGTCCAAATAAAATAAAGATGTCCTAATAAAATAAAGAGTAATCATTTTATAAATTAAACCGGCAAAAAACACTCACGTTGAGGATCGAATACGTCGACCCGGGTTTCGAGCATATCAGATGCTCATCATCAGGGCGAGTGCGCAGCTGCGTCTGCGAGTTCGGCGCGACACCGGCGCCGGCGGCGGCAGCGGGGAGCTGGGTGGGGGTGGAGCGAGTCCCGCGCTGCTGGTGCTAGGTGATGAAGTCCTTGCGTGCCCGGCTGAAGACGGTGGGCCTACTTCGTCGTCTGTGTGAGCATCATCATCATCAGCACACGCACCGTGACATACAAAACTGACTGTGTCGCTCTCTAGACTGCCCGACAACTTTTGCGTCGAGGTGACATTAAGGGTAGGAATCCAGGCTGGTGGTAGCGTCCAACCCCCATCTCTGTTAAAATTGGGATGTCGGTTGATTTCTATAGCCTCACGTATTTTGCGAGACACATAAAACTTTTCTCTAGCTAATACGGAGGCTTTATCAAAACGAATATAATGATTGGAGTCCAAGAGATGAGCATGTTCCGCAAGGGCCGATTTAGTAATGTACATGTTCTTAATGCTCCTAATGTGTTCGGTCAGTCTAGTAGCGATGTTGCGTCTAGTCTCTCCCACGTAACTCTTGCCACAGTCGCATGGTACTTTATATACGCCCGGTACGTTTAGGCGGTCTTTGTCCTTCGGTGAACGTAGCATCTGTCTTATTTGACCGGGTGGACGGAAGAACGTTCTGATATCATATTTTCGTCGCAAGAGATATCCGATTTTGTCCGTTATTCCTCTTACAAACGGAAGATAAGCAGGAGAACGCTCCACTCTTATTGGTCGCTTACGTTCACTTGTCTTTGCCCAGCGGCAACATTGTCGCCAACTGTATCCGTTGTCCTCCAGTACCCCTCTCACGTGCTGGAGCTCTTTTTCTATGTATGGAGGGTCACATAGCCTAAGTGCTCGGTCCATCAATGCTCTTGGTACGGAGGACAAATGTGCAGGATGATGATGTGAGCTAGCATGAAGATATCGATCCGTGTGTGTCGGTTTTCGATGAATCGTGTGCGTCAGACTGTTGTCTGGCATCCGGATAACACGCACATCTAAGAACGGCAATACCTCTTCCTTTTCTTCTTCTACGGTGATGCTGATCTTATGATTAATCATATATTTACAAAAAGGTAATTTATAAACCTGCAACTTAATATAATGATGCTTATGTGGGCACACGTGCACGAGCGAGCAAAAAAGCTAAGCGATATGCTTCAAACTATGTAAGAACACATATTTTTATTTTCTTGGTTACTAATAATCAGTTATGCACATAGCTAGCAGCAATTAGTACCAATTCACCCTCCACGTACATACATGCCCACTCACGTTACTTATATATATTATTTACGGACACGCCTCACCAGACGTGACCGAAATTTCTGTTTTGGGATAGAGGATATCTTTCACAATTTTAATGTAACCGCTGAGTTTGGGATAGAAAATATCTATTTCTGGATATTTTTTTGATAATTCATTATATTGACGGTACATTCTAACTAGAGGGTTGAAGTCCGAGATGTTGTTTGTGTAAACATTGAGAACAAATAAATTAGTAGTGTAAGACCGACGTCGGCTGTATATAATATTCAGGGATATATTTGTAAGTTTTAAATTGTATTTGTAAACTTACTGAACTTCATTGAGATGTTTCAATATATATCGATTGGTCAGAGCTAAAAACTTATAACAGGATACACACTGAGAGATTGTCATAAATAATAATAGTTATCTAGTATACCGTGATAGTTTAAAAAGTGTTTAAAGTGTCATTTAGTTTCAGATTATTAAAACCCTACCGAAAATCAGATATTAAGTTGGCACATAACAAATGAAACGTATGTCTGTCTGAATTTAAAGGGAAATAGGAAGCTGATTAAAATGACCACAGAATATCTGTTAGTAAGTGGGTTAGCCTACAGAATAGTAAACATGACAAATACAAAAGTTATAAAACACGAGTGCCGTCCTAAAAACTGTTTTACTCTCACTATGAGTGAGAGTAAAACACTTCGTTCACAACAGAGTTTGTTCACAAACTCAGACAAAAGGAGTGGAAAGTTTTCTGGTTTTACTTTTACATGAGGTACTTCTACACAAAGCATCCTTAGGAGGTCTCGATGCTTCAATCGAACGATCGAGAAGTAGAATCGCAACGCGTCGAAAATTCTTCTGGTATGGCTGCATGGCGTATATGACGTCATGTAGGCTTAACAAGAAAATTAAGTGGAATTTTCTAAGTTTTACTTTTACGTGGTGTCACCTGCCAACCTAAGATTGGTAGTAGAGAGTATGAAGAGAAACAAGAATAGAATTTTTGACCACATCATCACATACCATCAGATGAGAGAGTGGTCAAGGGTTAGCCTATCAGCAATATATAAAAAAACTAACTTAAAATCAGGTGTGTTCTAGCAAATAACAAATGAAAGTGGCATTATTCATATCGTGTCACATATAGAGCCAATGAATGTTTATGTGACAAAAAGGTTTGAGTAGTAACCACACAGTACGAGGCTGACTTCCAGTATCCAGATAGCAGTATCCGAGTACCTAACTTTCGACTGAACTCCGGCCGTCCCCTGACCTCCAGCACCGACCGCGGCTAACCCGTCTCTACAGCACCTAGCTGGGACAGTCTACCGGCGCGGCAGAGTTGGAGCTGAGCCACTGCACGGCAGACCTGCTGCTGAGCATCGACTCATATACTAGCGGACCGGAGATAAGTACTACAACAAGGAAGCTTGCCAAATTGCCATACCTGTCTGTAATCCACGACCCTTCTCTCTATTATACTTCACTCTATATTCTATTCTTGTTTCTCTTCATACTCTCTACTACCAATCTTAGGTTGGCAGGTGACACCACTTAAAAGTAAAACTTAGAAAATTCCACTTAATTTTCTTGTTAAGCCTACATGACGTCATATACGCCATGCAGCCATACCAGAAGAATTTTCGACGCGTTGCGATTCTACTTCTCGATCGTTCGATTGGAGCATCGAGACCTCCTAAGGATGCTTTGTGTAGAAGTACCTCATGTAAAAGTAAAACCAGAAAACTTTCCACTCCTTTTGTCTGAGTTTGTGAACAAACTCTGTTGTGAACGAAGTGTTTTACTCTCACTCATAGTGAGAGTAAAACAGTTTTTAGGACGGCACTCGTGTTTTATAACTTTTGTATTTGTCATGTTTACTATTCTGTAGGCTAACCCACTTACTAACAGATATTCTGTGGTCATTTTAATCAGCTTCCTATTTCCCTTTAAATTCAGACAGACATACGTTTCATTTGTTATGTGCCAACTTAATATCTGATTTTCGGTAGGGTTTTAATAATCTGAAACTAAATGACACTTTAAACACTTTTTAAACTATCACGGTATACTAGATAACTATTATTATTTATGACAATCTCGACTTGCTCCCATCCGCCCCGGTGTGTTTGTCCCGCTAAAGGGGCAGATGGGAAAAACAGTTTCATCGACCCCTTTGGTGACGGTTTTGGAGTTTAACGGGGTGGATGGCACACATTAAGTATCGTTTACCCCGGTATCGCGTTTGACGGGGCAGATGGCACGGATAAAGGTTTATTTGTCCCGCTATACTAAATACTGATAAAATGAATGCCTTATAAATAAAAAAGTTGTTATAATAAAAATGAGTGTTTATAACATGAACAATTAATCAACGGTAAATAAAAATCAGTTTTTAACAAAAAAAAACTGCGTCACATATCAAGAGTATCATAAATACGTTATGCTAGCAAACAATACTTATTAATCTATGTACTTAAATATCTCTAGTAATCACAGATGCGTACTATATCAATCATCATTATGTATTCCAAAACTCCTACTTGTCGTCGTAGGTCCAACGAAAACTAAATGCTTTTACATTAAGTCAGTGTTTATTCAACAATCACCGGTAATATCATTATAAACAAATAGTTTGTATAAAATTAAAGGTTACTATTTATTACTTACAAACAAAGGTAAATAAAAATCAGTTTTCAACAAAAGTAATATAAAGTCGTTCTTTTAGCCAACAATATAATTAGGTAATTAATTCGTATTCATAATAATCACAGATGCAAACGAATTATTCAGCTAACTATAGTTTTGATCAGCCTTCAATAGTCATCATTGATTCCAAAGCTACTAAATACTACTATCTATATTTCCAGACATACATACATTATTATGTATTTAAGCTTGAATAATAGTAATAATAACGAAAACGTCACTCTAGGCAGTAACGATGAGAAACATGAAAGACAAAAGGATACCGAATATTTCTTACCTATCATTCAACCAATAGGAAGCATGGAATGTGCGGGTTTGCCGCACAGATTCACTACTGTTAGTGACGTCACTCACTATTATACGGTCAAGACAGTGCGTGGTGTTTTATGTGTCATTGTGAGTGAAGTTACGTGTTTAATTATTTGTCTGTGTAATGTACGAATTTGTGATTACATAAATTAAGTAGGTATAGTTAACTATTTTTAATAACGGCATCTTTGTCTATTGTGACGTTGATATTTTTGTTAAGCAACTATTTTTATGAATATATTATTGATTGTTTGTTCTTATAAGAAAATGTATACCAATTATTATACAGAGTAAGTGGTTTTGTTAGTCATTCATACTGATTTTTGTAGGCTGTTCAATGTAGCTACGTATCTGTAATCACTGATGCGTATTTTAGTGCGATAGTATTTGCTAGAAGAACCACTTTGTGATGCTCTAGTTATATGTTTTTATTGTTTTCCATTTAGAGACAATTTACTTTTGTTAACCAAACTATGACAAATAGGATTTAGTACTTTTGGAATTCATGTTTATTATTGAATGCTGATTAATAAATAGCATGTATCAGTGATTATAGAAATCACGCAGGCGCCTAGTTGTATTGTTTGATAAAGGAACTACTTGGTAATGCTTCAGTTATGTAACGTTGATATTTTTTTTAAACTATTTTTCGCCTTTGATAATTAAAAAAAACTTTTTGTTACTTAACAAAAACAAGTGTGATTATAGCAATTAAGTACCCAATTATATTGTTTTATCGAATGACTACTTTGTTATGATCTAATTAATCTGACGTTCTCTTTTTGTCTAAAACTATATTTTTTACCGGTGATTATTGAATAAACACTGACTTAATGTAAAAGCATATAGTTTTCGTTGGACCTACGACGACAAGTAGGAGTTTTGGAATACATAATGATGATTGATATAGTACGCATCTGTGATTACTAGAGATATTTAAGTACATAGATTAATAAGTATTGTTTGCTAGCGTAACGTCTTTATGATACTCTTGATATGTGACGCAGATTTTTTGTAAAAAACTAATTTTTATTTACCGTTGATTGTTTGTTCATGTTATAAATACTCATTTTTATTATAACAACTTTTTTATTTATAAGGCATTCATTTTATCAGTATTTAGTATAGCGGGGCAAATAAACCTTTATCCGTGCCATCTGCCCCGTCAAACGCGATACCGGGGTAAACGATACTTAATGTGTGCCATCGACCCCGTTAAACTCCAAAACCATGACCAAAGGGGTCGATGAAACTGTTTTTCCCATCTGCCCCTTTAGCGGGACAAAGACACCGGGGCGGATGGGAGCAAGCCACAATCTCTCAGTGTGTATCCTGTTATAAGTTTTTAGCTCTGACCAATCGATATATATTGAAACATCTCAATGAAGTTCAGTTAGTTTACAAATACAATTTAAAACTTACAAATATATCCCTGAATATTATATACAGCCGACGTCGGTCTTACACTACTAATTTATTTGTTCTCAATGTTTACACAAACAACATCTCGGACTTCAACCCTCTAGTTAGAATGTACCGTCAATATAATGAATTATCAAAAAAATATCCAGAAATAGATATTTTCTATCCCAAACTCAGCGGTTACATTAAAATTGTGAAAGATATCCTCTATCCCAAAACAGAAATTTCGGTCACGTCTGGTGAGGCGTGTCCGACTCATGACCGCGGCGGACGTTGCTTAACTTTGCTGATCAGTTCAGAACAGCTAAGCAAACTTCGCTACGAGCGCTTCACAACGATGATATAAAAATATTGTACGTTGTATAGATTTAAAAATATCTTTACATCAATGTCTGGGCAACAAAACAGGGTACACTTTTTTTTTTTTAATGTTATTGTGAAAGAACAAGCACGAGGCCTACCAGATGTTAAGCGGTATCCTCTGCCTATAACAGATGCATTTCATCACAAGTGACGAACTGCACTGCGCCCATCACCTTGAGACATACCTGTTAGTCTCATTTTGCCTGTTATTTCACTGGCTCTCAAGGACTGCTGCCGGAACACACCGTTAGGTGCTTGGCGACAGATTTTCTACTTGATGGTGGTCGCCAGCCAGGCGGGCATTCGCAAAATGCCCTTCCACCATGCGGTGATGCTCAAGCTCTGGGTGGGATTCGAACCATGGACCTGCTGCGTGGCAGTCCATAGCCAATGCCACTGAGCAATCACTGCTTCAATTAATATTAGATATTAAAATGATAGTCAATAATATAATGATATAATGATATCACTATTCCGCATAAACAGGTAAGTACTAAATATTAAAAGAATATTGCCGCAGGACGTCATGTGACAGAAACCAAACAATAAACAAAGATACTCTGTACCTATATGTAACTTTCTCTAAGGGTATTATAATCGCCTTTTGTACAAGAAACGCTAAACAAGTAGCTAGAAAAGTATTTTATCTCGGTCACAGTCGATGACACTGTGTATGGTTCACCTCTTTGTATTTTTATTTATATATTACTTTTATTCTGTGATCTTACTACCTTGAACAGTCTTCGAATTATGTCAGCTTATTGTTGTGTTATTATTCTTCTTAATAATAGTTTTAGGAAACTAAAGGCGTACAGTTACGAGATTAGGTAAGCTATTGTACAAATTATTTTAGATAAATTGTCTGAAAACTTAAAAAATCATTTCATCAAGACCTACCAGGTGATATTATCTCGTTAAAAGCGACGTAGCTTATGAATACGCCAAACAAGTAGCATGTCCCTATTCACGTTGCTGTGAGTACGGTGTTGGTGAGCATAAGGCGACCAACAGGACTTTTAACTTATTATTTATAGCTGATAGGCTAGCTTTTGACCACTATCGCACCTGATGGTAAGTAATGTGCTCCAAGAAGTTGTTCAGGCCTAGGATTAATAGCTCTCAAGGACAGCTGCCGGAACACTGTAAGGTTAGGTAAGAATGATGGCCGAGCAATGACGCAATGATGGCCGAGCGGTAACAGCTATGGACTGCCGTGCGCGGATGTATAGTTTGACCCCATCGCCAGCTTGAGCTTCACCACATGGTGGAAGGTAATTTTGCGAATACTTGCCTGGCAAGTAAGTAGTAATCCTCAAGTAAAACAATTGTTGCCAAGTACCTAGCAGTGTGTTCTGGCAGCAGTCCTTAAGAGCCAATAAAATTACAAGCACATCTGACTTCACAACTGTATGTCTAAGGATGACGGGCGCAGTGCGATTCGTCACTTGTGACAAAAAGCATCTATTATAGGCAGATAAGTCCGTTTAACATCAGGTGGATCTCGTACTTGTTCCGTTATAATAGAGAAGGTGCTTGTCGAGAGCTTTTTTACTTGAAGGTGGTGGCTATTCAGAGGTATTTCTGGTTTAGTTATTTTGTAGAATGGATTTGAAGGAAAGAAAAAAACTAAACTGAAAAGTGATCTTGCCAAGCAAAAAAAAATTACAGTAATTGGCATACTTAAAAGTTTTTGTATTGAATATATTATATTATAACCATCGGCACAGTAATTGAAGAAAGAATTGAATTTAATTGAAAAACAATAAAGATATTTGTATTTGTATTGGCTATGGAAAATAACTTATAACGTGGCTCTAAAAGTTGTGTAACCAAACCTTACGGAAAATCACTAAGATTGTTGCATAATAATTATAAATCTCTATTTTCTCTTGGCATAAGAGAGCAAACACTGTAAATGTAGAAAACACTGTTATTGCAGTAATTTACCCCTAAAAATAATTTAGAATTAGTATAGACTCGTATGGTGAAAGGGCATTTTGGGAATGCCCTCGAGTGGTCGCTAGCCAGGCGGCTCGCGACCACTCTCAAGTAGAAAAACTGTCGCCAAGCATCTAACGGTGTGTTCCGGCAGCAGTCCTTGAGAGCCAGTGAAATTACAGGTACTTGAGACTTAACAACTATGTCTAAAGGTGACGGGCGCAGTTCATTTCGTGACTTGTGACGAAATGCATCTGTTATAGGCAGAGGTTAGTCCGCTTAACACCAGGTGGGCCTCGAGCTTGTTCTGTCAAAATTACACAAAAAATATTACCTAATATAAATTTAAACACAAAAGGCACATTTTAGTATTTGATTTCACCAATTACTTCTCAAGCCAAACGGTTCCGAAAGAATTGTCGAGATCGGGACCTCTCATCCATCAGTCAGGGCAACGGAACGCCGAATCATCACCCCCTGATGAGATATTGATGGCGTTTCACTGAGATGTACTATTTGTAATATTAAGTGAGGGTTCAGAATGAATGACACGATAGTTTGTGCTACTATTATTTTTCCTTCACAGTTCGTAAATAATATTTCTTTATTTTTAGGAATCAATGTTTGCTTTCAATCTTGCTTTGACACTATTTTATCTTGGACATGAACACTAATAAGCGCAAAACTATAAAAACATTTTTAAGCGCTCGAAGAGAAGTTTGCTAAGCCGTTCTTTACTGATCAGCTAAGCTAAGCAACCTCCGCCGCGGTCATGACTAGGATGGGTGACCGCTAGTGACGTTTCTACTGAGCGCTTCCGTGCTTCGGGCCATCGGTTCCGGTTGTTGTCTTAGTATATACTAACTGTGCTATATATACTAACCATGCTTAGAGAGCCATATGGCAATCGTTACAGCATGGTAGTAAGGCATTTTTCGAATGTCTGCCTGGCTATCTACCACCCTAAAGAAGAAAATCTGTCGCCAAGTACCTAACGGTGTGTACTGACAGCGGTCCTTTAGAGCCAGTAATTCTAGGTTAGCCTGAACAACATTTTATTTTATTTTATTTTTTTATTTTACATTTATTTGGGGGGCTTACAGCTATCATTACAAAAAGGTTTAATAACTTAATTAAGAAAAGCCATTAACAAGCCTCCACAGATATAAAAAAAAGTATTTTACACACACGTAATAAGATTATACAAAGAAATAGTGTTTTTTTTTTTTTTTTTATCGTACGAAGCCACTTCTTTTCCAAATACTTGAAAATTTTACGAATTCAAAGTGACATAAGCAAGGTTGACATGAGACAATTTGCTAGAATAAAGGTCGATGGTGTGACCTTCGTGCTCGATAAACTCATTAAAAGCGGTTTGTGATCTTAATAAAAATGAGTGTCTGCGATAGTTTGTACGCGCGGGTGGTACGTGAAGCAACCTGTCGCCAAGCACACCGTAAGGTGCTTGGCGACAGATTTTCTACTTGAGGGTGGTCGCTAGCCAGGCAGGCACTCGCAAAATGCCCTTCCACCATGCGGTGAAGCTCAAGCTCTGTGCGGGATTCGAACCATGGACCTGCTGCGCGGCAGTCCATAGCCGATGCCACTGAGCCATCACTGCTTCAATATAGGGTATAGGGACATGAAGTTGAGGCATGGGCACAAAACTATAAAGTTGGCCAAACGCGTTTAACGCCCCAGTAGCCCCTCTCCCTATGTACCGTACAATACGTCAGCCCACCTTGTCGAGCTAACAACATATTTTCATATGAGTAATTTTATTGAATTTTCAATATTGAACATAGAATATACCAGAAAACTATGTCATTTAAACGTTGGTAGACGAAACATGCCGAACATTTATGATATACGTGCACTTTGCCAACTGTCTCAGTTTGCCTATCTTTCAAACCAGCATTCCCATTTTTACTACTCTCTTTTTTGCTAATATCGCTTACATTTCCAGTTTGCCTACATTTTTATGAAAAATATGTTTGGTTGAACACAAAATAATGTTTATGTAAATTGATACATTTTGTGAATACATTTGTTAGATTAAAATATCTCATATAGCCATACTTAATTTGTAAAATATATAACACAAGTAGAAAATCTGTCGCCAAGCACCTAACGGTGTGTTCCGGCAGCAATCCTTGAGAGCCAGTGAAATTATAGGCACATGAGACTTAACAATTATGTCTCAAGGTGACGGGCGCAGTTCAATTCGTGACTTGTGACGAAATGCATCTGTTATAGGCAGAGGCTAGTCTGCTTAATATCAGGTGGGTCTCGAGCTTGTTGCGTCACAATAACATAAAAAAACAAACACGTTTTGAAGCGATCGTAGCGAAGTATGCTTAGCCGTTCTTAACCGATCAGCTAAGTTAAGCTACGTCCACCGCGGTCATGACTTGGATGGGTGACCGATAGTGACATTACTAAGCCATAACGTGCTTCGGAGGGAACGTAAAGCCGTCGGTCCTGGTCGTTGTCTTTGGATGGCAGTCGTTATAGCAAGATGCTAGGGTATTTTGCGAATACCCGCCTAGTTAGCTACCACCCTCAAGTAGAAAATCTGTAGCCAAGCACCAAACGGTGGGTACCGGCAGCTGTCCTTGAGAGGCAGTTATTCTAGGTTAGCCTGAACAGTACCTTCGACCACATCATCACTTACCGTCAGGTGATAAGGTGGAAAAAGGCTAATCAATCAGTTATTATGAAAAAAGTTCATTAAATTATTTAATTTGTATTAAATAATTTAATGAACTTTTAATTATTTTACCTGAATGGTTTTAAAGGTTCTGAGACACGTCTTATTCCTACCCTTTTATGAACGTATATAGACGTGAAATATGAAATGTCTTGGTTCCTTTGTCATTATATTTTTTATTGCGCAAGCAAAGTCATCAACAAATAGCCATTGTAAGCAAATAAATACAGGGATATATTAGGTCCTTACATATGAAATTGGCGTTTTTCGTACTGGCCACTTTAATCACGAATTTCTCCTCTTTGGTGAGGAATTCCAAATTCAAATTTGTACAGCTATAGACTCATGTATTTGTGCTTCGATGATCGTCATTCATTTGTTTTTTTTCTTCTGTTTTTTTCTGTTTGCGTCACTCATTTTACAAAATGGAAAACCTTAAATATCGCATTATTTACGAGTACGAGTTCCGCCGTGGCACTAGTGCTGCGGAAACAACTCGAAGGGTGAATGATGTGTATGGCGGTCGTGTTGCAAAAGAAAACACAGTTCGTTTTTGGTTCCAACGTTTTCGTTCTGGAAATTTCGACCTGCAGAACAAGCCCCGTGGACGGCCTGAGACTCAAGTTGATAATGAAGAGTTGAAGGCTATTGTGGAAGCGGATCCATCGCAAACCACGTCCGAGTTAGCTGCAGGCTGCAATGTTAGTGATAAAACTGTTTTAATTCACTTGAAGCAAATTGGGAAGATTAAAAAGCTTGAAAGGTGGGTACCTCACGAATTGACTGAAACAAACCGGCAAACGCGCGTCGACTGCTGCGTTACATTACTAAACCGGCACAATAATGAAGGTATTTTAAACCGAATCATTACCTGTGATGAAAAATGGGTTCTTTACGATAATCGGAAGCGCTCAGCGCAATGGTTAGATCCTGGCCAGCCAGCCAAATCCTGCCCCAAGCGAAAATTAACCCCAAAAAAGTTACTTGTAAGCGTTTGGTGGACTAGTGCCGGTATTGTTCATTACAGTTTTTTCAAATCTGGCCAGACTATTACGGCTGATGTCTATTGTCAGGAATTGCAAACCATGATGGAAAAGCTAGCGGCTAAACAACCTAGGCTGGTCAATCGCTCCACGCCACTGCTGCTTCACGACAACGCTAGACCACACACTGCGCTACAGACGGCTACTAAATTAGAAGAGCTTCAATTGGAAAGTCTAAGACATCCTCCGTACTCCCCGGACCTTGCTCCAACAGATTACCATTTTTTTCGAAATTTGGATAACTTCTTGCAAGGGAAAAAATTCAACTCCGATGGGGCAGTCCAAATCGCCTTCAAAGATTTTATTGATTCCCGTCCGACTGGTTTTTTTAGTAAAGGGATCAATGAACTACCTATGAGATGGCAAAAGTGCATAGAAAATAATGGTTCATACTTTGATTAATTAAATATATTATATTAAAAAATATTCGACTTTTTGTTCCTCCCATACAAAACGCCAATTTCATATGTAAGGACCTAATATTTTGGTAGCGGCATATAATACAAAGTTATCCCTGAAGATTTGCCGTCGGCATATCTTTCCACGGAACTCTGATTTATTTCTTTATGTACAGTTTCCGGTTGCTCGGCCCAGGAAAGGATTATATATTTGTTTGAGAAATCCGGATTTTATTTATTGAGCTTATACTTTTAATATATTTGTCACTGTTTTATGGTTTTTTTATGTTTTTTATGTGTTTCTATGTTCTTTCATAGTTAGTCATCTAGATCTGTCCGTGGATATATAGATATAGGGAATTGCTTACGACGACGGACCAATCACAATGTAAGTAATTTGAGGTTACGTATCCAAAGGGTAAAAATGGGACCCTATAACTAAGACTACACTGTCCGTCTGTCTGTCTGTTAGCAAGCTGTATCTCATGAACCGTGTTAGCTAGATAGTTGAAATCTTCACAATTGATGTATTTCAGTTACCACTACAAAAATCGGTCAAGTTCGAGTCGGACCCGCGCATGAAGGGTTCCATACCCGTGAAATTTAAAAAATAGTTATCTAATATTGTATTCACTATATCTATATAGTGCGAAGGGGGAGCGAATCCGACTCACACTTAGCCGTTTTTGATATTTGTTTAGTCGAGAAACAAACAACGTTTACAAATGTGTATATATATACAGGGTGGAAACTTTCAGCGGGGCAGTAAGGGGAAGTACCTTATCCGTTGCAGCTACTCGGAAATGGTCTTAGGAGACTATCCATATTTTTTTATGGAATTTTGATCCACATTAACTGATTTAAAAAAAAAATACTGTTCACACAAAAACATTTTTTGATGCCAATCGATACTGATCAAAAACTTCTATGGGACCAACCATCGTTGGAGTACTCAAAAAGTCACAAATTGCAAAAAACTTTTCCCGCACATTTTATATGAAAATTTTACGCGAAAGCTTTTTTACTGACGGTTGAGATTTTTTTGTTGAAGCAACCAACCTCATGTAAAAAATCTGCCGCCAAGCACCTAACGGTGTGTTCCGGCAGCAGTCCTTGAGAGCCAGTGAAATTATAGGCACATGAGGCGTAACAACTATGTCTCAAAGTGTTGGGCGCAGTGCATTTCGTGATTTGTGATGTAATGCTTCTATTATAGGCAGAGGTTAACATCAGGTGGGCTTTGAGCTTGTTCTGTCACAATAACATAAAAAAAAACTCAAAGACAGCACCCGGAACACATAGTAAAGAGCTTGTAGGCTGATTGTATACTAGATATTACAAGCGAGGTGAGCGTGGGGTAAAAGATTTTCACCATGTGGAGAAATCGAAGTTCAGAGAAGAACTCAAATTGACACACGACTGTCTGATTGTCAGTCATTGCTACTAAGTTGCTGATCTGCTCCCTTTCTTAGGTAAAGAGCTGACAAAACTACTAAGAGTCTATACTAAGAATCGCGTAATCATATCTTGAAGCACTACGCATCAAATCAAAAACCCAAGAACTCTCAAAAAAGCGCAACTAGGCTCAAACACCTATAACATTTTGCCAAAACTACACTTTACACCAATCAAAACCCCTAGAGTTCAACTCGGAACAGGACATCACAAAACCGGAATTTAATCAGCCGGAATTTGATTGTACTGTCAGAAACGATAATTATCTTTTGACATGTGACACACACAGTGCATGACGAAGTGTATTATTGTGACCAAAACAGCACACAATCACGTTCTAAACTAGAGTTATGCCAAATTGAACCCAATTACTTTTATGATAAGAATAAATTGATGTTTGGTGACCTGAACCTCTGATGTTGTCTACAGATATCGGCTATTCTCAATCGGATTGCCTTATAATTTGAACTAATTTGGTTATTCTATTTGACTAGATAGTATTGATATGGATTGCATGGGCATACCTTATAGTACCACCAACTTGACTGTGCAGTTCGCGAGGGCGCTGCTGGTCAAGGAAAACTGTCACAATTTGAAGGAATATTGTAGTTCTTTTTTCTGCCGCCTGAACAGATAAGTTGGTGGGAATGTAACCTTATATTTAACACTGGTCTACAGTGGTTTTGTTGCCCTAGATGTGAAAATGATTTTGGGTCCATTTATGCACACAATTCATGAAACTATCAATGATTTTGTTAGACTTGCTCTGTTTTTTTTTAAATCTTAATTTTCATTTTACAGTTCACTCCATAAATAACAAAATGAATCACTAGAATATTTACACTTTCTTCGTAACGAACTCATCTTTTAGAAGACAAGACAAATATATTAGAATGGACATTTAGTAATTAAAATTAAATTGATATTAATATTAATATTTAATTAATATATTGATCCATGACAACTTATCCAGTTTCACGTGCACGTACTTCAATATTGTCAAATAACTGAGATATCAGCTGTCCTGTGGAGCAAGGGGTCTGAGAGTGTGGATCGCGTGATGTTTGTATGCGCGAAAAAGTTGCGCAGAAGCCTAATCACGACTGGAAAATGAAATTTTATTTTTAACAAACCGATAATTGTTCGAAATATAAGATATGCAAAAATCATGACAATACGAGCACATTGGGAACTTTAATGAATGTATTCGTAGTCTGGGCACTAGAAAACGTGAAAATTTGCGATGATATCCAGGGCAACAAAAAAACTTTTTTTTAGAGCTGTGTTATTTACTAATATCCCCCTGCCGCTTTGCCCGCATGAAAATTATTAATATTTCGCCCCGTCCATAAGTATTTGACAAATTGTGTCAAAAATTATCAAATGTCATCTTCTGGGACTATTGTCATTCTATCTATCAGTAGGTACAGAATTTTAACAAAATTCGATTGGCTGCTCGGAGATGAGTTGCAAAAAATATATACCTATCCATACAAACATATTTTTGTATGTATATATATATATATACATACAAAAATAATATGTATGTGTAGCACTATATGCACTCGCTTTGCTCATAGTTCAGTCCTAGTGTAACCTGAGGGATAGATATGCATCTATTCCTCAGGTTACAATAATTACTCGCGCCAAATAACAAATTTGCAGCCTTGTAAACAAATAACTATTCCATATAGCTAAGTTTATGTCTCCAACAGAAAACAACATCTTTGTTTCACAAAAGCTGGAGTCCGAAACAATTCACTCAAGTTAGCCTATTGTCACGATTCCCTGATAAAAATCTCTTCCTGTGTTACTAAAGGAGCACAGATATGGACGTGATATTACTTTTGTAAGGATATGGCTATTAATATTTTATTTTTATATTATGTCAGCATCACATCAACCGGAACGTCCACTGTTGAATAAGGTCTCCTCCATTGGGGGTATTTGCTACAATCCCCATACTTGGCAGGCGTTTTGGGATCTTAGCAACAGTTGACAGTTCTTCACAAGGTGATACTTCCCACCTTCTGCTATGTTTCCCATAGTCGTGTCTTACGACAACAACGGGGAGAAATGAGGGGGTGACATCCTAACCTGGCACCCCACTAGGTGCTTATATACATATTTTACTATCACTGTTTTAAAATAAGAGGAAGTCGACATTAAATGTTACTGACAGCATTTTTTCTATGCCCTCTATTTTAGCGTTTTACTACCTCATCTGATGGTAAGTAATGATGTGGTTAAACATGTTGTTCAGGCTGACCTAAAATTACTGTCTCTCAAGGGCTGAATTTATTTATTTATTTCACCTTGATAAAGCCAGAACGCTTAATTTACTGCACAGAATTCTAGAAATATAAGTGTACTACTGTGTATTTGGTACAATTATTTTATTCGTAGCTGATGATCTAGCCTTTGAAGATTACCTTCTACCATCACATGATGGTAAGTGATGATATGGTCAAGGATGTTCTTCAGGCTAACCTACTGAAACATATTTGAACCCTTTGGTGTAGAACATTGAGTCAGTAGAGACCAGGAACTCATTTTAATTACTTAACTTATCAGAAATCTTGCGACGATTTCTGATAAGTTTAGTAATTCGATGCGACGCCTGATCCATATTAATTGCACATACATTGAATATAGGTACTATACTCGTATTTGGCTAAATGAATAAAATAATCACTATCCAACAGGGCAATGCTGTCAGCATGCTGGGTCCGCTTCCGACTGGTATTGCACTAAACGATTTTGACTGCCTGTAGTTTTGCAATGGCCTTTAGTTGCCTAAACGCTTTCATTGGCTGCAGTGTTGTATTTAGTTTGTAGTGTGTTGTTAACATATGATATTGATATTGCAAAAGTCACCTAATGCGCTCAGTTGCCAACCCCCCCCCCCCCACGTTTGTGCCAAGCGTCCGTATTGCAGCCCACTTTATTGGTACAACCTTTTGGTAACTTGTAATGACGGCGTAATAATTAATGGTGATCACCGAAATGTAGTATTATAATTTACCCTTCCCAGTAGACAGTCAAGAACACTAATATGGAAGAAATAAGGGCGCACATATAAACCTTGATAGGTGACGTGCACCACGACAGCAGATAACGATTCATAGAACATTACATACACACCAAAAACATTAATAGGACACAGAATAACAAAATGAAACAAGAAAGTTAGTAAACAGTTTCCATGACCGTATCCTTCGATATAGTACTATCAAGGACAGAACTAATGTGGCCCGCATCGGCCTACATTGGCCTATATAAAGGGAAGATAAAACGCACCCTTTCACCCACGTTTCTCTAATTTACTGCGGAGATAACGATCGTCTTCAGTCGAGACGGAAGAAACTAGTTTGTGTGTGAATATACCTTAATTCATATTGTAGAAAAGAGGGCATCGGGCAGAGAATCTGTTACCAAGTACCTAACGATGTGGTTTAGCAGCTATCCTTTAGAGGCAATATCTGTGTACATCTACTATCTGCTAGCGTCCCAAAAATGTAGGATTAAAAAAATGTTTCTTTTCTAACAAAAAAGTCAACACAAGAACATTTTAAAATATAGATTTACAGTTCTATATTTCTCCAGCTTATATTTAATAAGTAACGTATTAAAAATAACACTTCTGAGAGCTAATGACATTTTGTCTAATGTTTTTACCAAATAACAATACAATAGTAGGTATCATGGCATGCCTAGATAGAGTTAGGTACCTAGTAAAGGAGTCAGACGTTAGGCGTTAAGAACTGTTAATCGTTATCGGAATAACGTATCCTTGCCGTGTCTCAAAATGAACGATAGTAATACATTGTTTTGCTTTAATAAAATGAATAACCATCCCTACAATTAGTAGGTACTTCAATAATAATCTAATGTGTGAATTGAGATTCACTAGAGTGCCATCTAGGGATGTCTTAATGCAAACTGTATACCATAGATTAATACAGTGTTTCTATGAAGGTACCTCAACGGTAAACTGTTTTAGTTCACGAGAAAAATCTAGATGGCAGTGTTTACAAATGCACTTTTTCAAACGTATTTTTGTAATATTATAGGGCCTGTTTCAGAATGTTCGAGTAAGTTCCGGTTATAATATATAATATATAAGGCCCAACACACAGCGCGTTTCAAGCTTTAACCGATGGATAGGCTAAATTGATAACTGTGAAACGCAAATATAGCATAGTAGAAGGAGTGACTTTCTACTATGAATATAGTGTTTTATTTATTAAATATGTTCTGGGTAGTATAACCGGAACTTACTCGAACATTCTGAAACAGGCCCTAAAAGTAATTAAAAGAATGTTTAAATTGTTATCATAAATAAATGACATAATACGATATCTTTTTCTGTGTTAAACTGTTCTATGTCTGACTGATGGATATGGAAAATTAGAATATAAGAAAAATACGCCTAATTAGCAGCATGCTACCACTCACGTTGATGGATTAGAGTGGGGTGCATCACATTGTATACACAACAGGGCTCTTGTGCTTACTAAGTACAAGACTATTAATGCCGAGGACAGTTTGGTATCATGAAGAAAATCCGGTCATACAACCGATGTCAAACCTTTTCACAGAGTATGTCCTTGTGTTGTCATGTGTGTTTGGGAAATCATTCTTTTGATATGTTCACGCGCATTATAAGCAATATTCAGCATTCTCTGCAATCACTACTTGGGTGTGTGACCGCTATTTTAATTATATTCTGGACACACTGGCTAGCTACCACCCTCAAGTAGAAAGTCTATCGCCAAGCACCTAACAGTGTGTTCCGGCAGTAGTCCTTGAGAGCTAGTGAAATTACAGGCACAATGAGACTTAACAACTATGTCTCAATGTGACGGGCGCAGTGCAATTCATGACTTGTGATGAAATGCATCTGTTATAGGCAGAGGTTAGTCCACTTAAGATCAGGTGGGCCTCGAGCTTGTTCCGCCACAATAACATCACTTTCATTCTTTCCGAAGCCTCGTTAAGCCATTAGCCCCGTTTCTTGTTAGAATAGCAGTCGTCGGACTGCACCGGAAGCATTCGAGTGCCTGAGAATGTCAGCAATGCACTTTGCATGGTGGTTTAAGCGATTGCACACCTGGCCAGGTAACACTTTCAAGTAGAAAATCTGTCGCCAAGCACTTTACGGTGTGTTTCAGCAGCTTTACTTTAGAGCCAGTTTTTATTGTTGGTTATGGAAATTTTCTGCCTTTGACCCCAAATAAACATAGCTATAAGATAGGAATATATTTAAAAAAAAACAAGTCTTATATTATTCTTAGTGTATTAGAATACAACAAATTTCGTCTTCAGTACAGTCTGTAGCTTTAACATATTGAAGATTTTGAGGACAATTCCAAGACCTAGGCATGCACTCTCCAGCATTCCTACGACAGGAATCCGGTGATCTGGGCTCTTCATCAATATCGACTAAGTTTGATATAACATCTGAAAATAGGAAAACATATTTTAACTAATAGTACTAAGCTAGTCTATCAAGTCGCAGTATTTGCCCGGATAAACATTGAAAAATATCCAAAAGTAGGTGATTCACAGCGTACCCAACCCGTAGCAGTGGTCAGCTGGCGGCCGTGAGCCGTTCCCTCACCAAATATACAAAGTTAACTAAGGTTATGGGACCGACAGTCTATATCAGTGTATCTCATAGACATAGGATTTTTTCACTACGCTCCTAATATAGCCTATGGTGTATCTACAAAATACCTTACCATATTTTAGAATCAGCAAGTCTTGCTGTCTTTAAATGGCGATTAAAGAGCTGGCTTATTGACTAAACATTTTCCTCCATTAAAGAATTTTTGATTATAACTTTGATTGTTTTTTTTTTTACGTTTTTTGAAAATGTTATTATTATTGATTGTATATACGTATAACTTATGTGACCCAATATTGTAAATATGATACAAAAAATTAGTTATCAATAAGTATACCTGTATATATTTGTACCAATAAATACTATGAACTGAAACTGAAATAAATATCACAGTTTTATTACAAAAACTAACGTGATTTTGACTTACTTTGGTAAGTAATAGCCTTTTTATTCTGTGGTAATAGGAGATATCACGTATAAAAGTAAATTGTAGTTATTTGATCATATTCACGCGAGTATCCCGTCACATTTCGTTCACATTTTCACCACTTTTATCTTCGGTGAATTTTCCTTCGGTTTCCTTTTACTTACTAAAGTTAGTATACATTTCTTACCCTTATCGAACTTATGTTGGTTTAATGTCTTCTCTAATTACAAAATGGACAACACGATAGCATATTAAATAGATTTCATGGACAACGGTTAAATTATAACTTTTTAAAGCATCCGAATTCCTCAATATAAGTATAAAACGGAGGCTTTATTAACTTGGACGAAATATAGATTTTTTCTAGTTATATTTATTTATAACCAATGAACCAGTATTGGTAATATTTAAATGGGACCAAGTCGTATGTAGTTAAGCGATAAAATATTCATCAAAATCAATTCATAATTTGGCAGAGTAATCGTAATGAGTTTAATTCAGTAACTCCTCCTTTATGAAGGGGGTAAAATATTTTTTATGCCTGATAGGTGAGCCTTTGACCACTATCTCACCTTATGTTAAGCGATGATGTGGTCGAAGATGTTGTTCAGGCTAACCTAGAATTTACATGATTGTATAAAGTTTTGGCTTCGGTTTTTTGAATGGCTACAAGAATGACCCACATTGAAATAATCCGGACATTAAGGTTGTATAATATCCTGTTGTGTAGCAAAAGCCCACTCTCATCAATGTGGGTGGTGGATTGCTGCTCGTCAAGTGAACGCATAACAAAAGAACTGAGAAGCAGCAAGCACTGCAGTCGTTGATTTTATTAAGAAACACTGCGCTGGATAAGTTTGGACTACAGGACCTTGCATTTTAGAATAAATTCGATGACTGCAGCGCGTGCGGCTCTTGCGGTGCATCTAGGACTCTAGGTGATGTGCTACACACTCAGCAACAATGTTTTCTAACCAATGACCTTAGCAAGTGGTTAGTTGCTCACCATCGTCGTAGTTTCTTACTATACAGTTGCCAACCACAGTGTGTTCCAAACGAACTCCCGCATAGAAAACAGACATCGTACAAAAAATAAACAACCACGATATCGCTTAAAGTAAAAAATAATTATTTCGCAGCGTAAGAAATTATATCGTGTGTGGCCACTATACAAAAAAGCACGACGTTGGCGTGCAACTATATAACCTCCCGCAAAGTCATTGCTTGGAAACCATGGTTGCCGACTGTGTAGCACAGTCACTCGTAACCATAAGATTATTGAATGGTCCATACATTTTTAAGCTGAAATTTGTACAAATTAAACCCCAGAAGAATTTGAATCGTAAGCTTTAAATCATATAAAACTACAGAAACTTACTATGAACGGATTTACTGCCACAGCATTCCACTCCTGCGCTTCGTTGAAGAGGACACAGCCCTTCCTCATCCAATATTCGCTCTTCAGGGCATTCTCCCTTTGGTAAGCATAATCCGCCGCGAGCTACACATTCTCTTTCAGAAAAAGGTTGTGGGTTATATTCACCTGAAATAAGAGTACCTACTAATGAATCATGTTGTTTTCTATCTATAAATGCATTTTTACGTGGCTGCCCAAAAATGGAGTGTTACGTTTTCAGTGTTCATGTATGTATGTTTGTGAGTTTTTTCATTCCACTTCAACTCCTTAAGGGCCCAAACGATTTTAATGAATATATCGTTAGATTCGTCGTGATAGCGCATGACACTATGTACATTAAAATGAAAATATAAACAAAAACGGAGATTTTAGACGTAATATTAGTAAGTAAACATTTTTTTTTGTCTCCATCGTTGGTGGTATCAAAATGAAGAGCTTTAAGAAACAATTCTATAAATATTTATAACTTGCAGTTCTAATTTCAATGGAACGATAAAAAGCTTAACGAAAAGAAATAATTTGCAGGCGGGTGATTTGATTTTTCCCGCGGGGTGCCGGGTCTCCCCCCATTTTTACCTGCGAGTGTCATAAGAGTCGACTACAAGTACATACCGAAAGGTGGGCAGCAGCGCCTTTTGAGGAACTGCTATCTCAAATTTCGATCCCGAAGACGCCTGCCAAGCGTGGGGAATATTGCAAACTCCCCTTATATGGGAGAAGCTATAATAAAATTAAGTTATACTTGTTTTAGTATGAGAACCTATAGATGTGTTTGTGTATAACGCATCACCTATAGGATTTAGATCTTACCTCAGTGTAAGGCATTGCTTGCATGGCTACGAGGCGGAGAGCTATTGGGTTTTAAATTGAGGTTAAAATGGTATTCAACTAAAAAAATCGCCTTTTTAACAGGATTACAATCATGGCGCGATTTCCACAAGAAAACGTAAATTTTTGTTTAAATAAATTAGTAAATAAAATATGCTTTTATTGCCTTATTACAAAATAAAGATATGTGTAGAATAAAACAATTCATAAAAAACAATAAAGGGCATAAGGCAAAAGGGTTATGCTCAGCATTATACAACACTATCATTCACTTGCATCAGGGTGCGCTACGCTGTTTTTCAGCATATCCCCACTCTTCAGCATATCTTTAGATGTAACCCATACCCTACTCCTACGAGGCTAATTTTCCATATAATGTGTAGTATATAAAAAAAACCTATACCCTACTTGAACACTGAAATGATGAAGTTTTTAATGGGATTGTGACGCAATAAGGACTCGTCCCGTCTGGTGTTAAGCGGTAACATATTAAGACCATATCAGGTGCATTTGACGAAATGCACTGCGCCCATCACCCTCAGACACAAAGTTGTGTGCCTATATTTACACCGGCACCCATATCCATCAGACCAGAAAACAGTAATCGAACATTAACAGCAGCATTGGCAACACAAATACGTACGGTACCTAGCTTTAAGTCCCCGGATAAACTTGTTCACAATATTGTTCTGTACTGTATCAGCTGGATCGTCCACTGCTGAACACAGCCTCCCCTACAAAGGGGTTATTTGCAATAATTCCCACGCTTGGCAGGCGGCTTGGAATTCGCAGTAAAAGATGGCAGTTCATTAGAAAGCGCTGTTGCCCGCCTTCCAGTATTCTTCCCCTAGTCGCCTTTTGCGACATCCACGGGATGATATGATATGGGGAGGTGCAATTCTAACCCGGCACCCCACGGAGAATATTGTTCTTCATATTTCATATTTTAAACATATTATTAACTATTGTTCTATTTTTTATCGCTTACCGGCTAGCCATTTACCACTATCTCACCTGACTGTGAGGGATGATGTAGTCTAATAAGTTGTTTAGGCTAACCTAGAATTACTGGCTCTCAAGAACAGCTGGCGGAACACCGTTAGATGCTTGGCGACAAATTTTCTACTTGTGCGGGCATTTGCAAAATGCCCTACTACCGTTTTGTAACGACTGCCATCCTTAGATAAAAACCGGGACCGAGGGCTTAAAATGCCCTACGAAGCAAGGGAAACGTTCAGTAGTAACATCCCTAGCGGTTACTCATTCAAGTCATTACTGCAGCGGACGTTCTTTAACTTAGACAACTTATCTTTTTATGATAATAAAGCGTTCTAAATAGTCACAAAAGTTTTCTTTTTATTAAATTATTTATATTTTTAATATGGTTAGAATTATTTATATTTACAATTATTACAAGCACTATCGCGTGCTAAGCGAAAATATATTTAACAAATTATTGGAGTACAAAATTAATGACCAAGGCGGGAATCGAACCCGCGTCCTCCGATATCGCGTCGGATGCCTATACCTCCTCGGCCACCTGGACACGGCGTTTGTAGCCGAAATTTCATACTCCAATCGTATTACTTTAACCATCATAGGGGACGGTGCGCGGCCATCAACCAGACTACTAGACTTCAACTGATCGAGATACAAATGCCGTGTCCAGAAAAGTTTTATATTAGAGAAACCATTTGCTCTTAGCCATGTTTCCTTTAAATTCAGATCTACGAGTACTTACGTATTGATATAGCCGATGCACCAAACATGATGCTCACAAACGCGAAGACATAAACAATTTTCACAAACATTTTTATTGAAAAAAATCTTGACTAGTGTCACAGCCTACTTGTAATTGTATGATAAAAAAACATTGCTGAAACCAAATTTATAGTTTACCCGCATGCATGCTAATTCTGTGTTCAAGTTGATAAGGCAGGTTTTTTAGAGTTCAGTAGTGTTGTATCTTTATTTTTTATGTTATTGTGACGGAACAAGCTCGAGGCCCACCTGATGTTAAGTGGACTAACTCCTGCCTAGAACAGATGCATTCCATCACAAGTGACGAATTGCACTGCGCCCGTCACCTTGTGACATATTTGATTAGTCTCATATGCCTGTGATTTCCCTGGCTCTCAAGGACTGCGCGGCAGTCCATACCCAATGCCTGTAAGCCATCACTGCTTCTTTTATTTTAAATGGCTTATAATATGGCACGCGAAAAAGACGTCACCATTGTCGCTTTATGAAAAAGTGGGTCAGATTCCCGTGAAACTAGTCGAATGTCGTTGCGTTACTCGATTATTAACCAAAACAGTCGTTATAGCATGGTGGTAGGGCATTTTCGAATGCCCGCCTTGCTAGCTACCACCCTCAAGTGGAAAATCTGTCGCCAAGCACCTAATGTTCCGGCAGCTGTCCTTGAGAACTAGTATTCTAGGTTATCCTGACACTATCTTAGACCACATCACTTACCATCAGATGAAATAGTGGTCAAAGCCTAACTTATCAGGTATAAAAAAATTAAGGGGTTAATGGCGTTGTTAAGGCTAATCTAGAAAAGTATTCCATTTTATAACACATATTTAGAAGTTTCCGAACGAACTAACTAATAATTTTCTAATGTTGAAGCAGTGATGGCTCAGTGGCATTGGCTATGGACTGCCGCGCAGCAGGTCCATGGTTTGAATCCCGCCCAGAGCTTGAGCTTCACCGCATGGTGGAAGGGCATTTTGCGTATATGCCCTCCTGGCTAGCGACCACCCTTAAGTAGAAAATCTGCCGCCAAGCACCTAACGGTGTGTTCCGGCAGTTGTCCTTGAGAACCAGTAAAATTTCAGGCATATGAGACTTAACGACTATGTCTCAAAGTGACGGGCGCAGTGCAATTCATGACTTGTGATGAAATGCATCTGTTATAGGCAGAGGTACGCTTAACATCAGGTGGGTCTCGAGCTTGTTCCGTCACAATAACATAAAAAAAAATAAGAAGTTTCTGAACTAACTAAATAATAATCTTCTAAAACATACATAATATATTATATTTTATCTATGGAACCCACACACACACGTGTTCAACTCAGTATAACCTACTTTATTTAGGTTGAGTTTGCGAAACAAATATCCGCTAGTTTATCGAAGATATGAAGGGCAAGTAAATAAAGGATACGGTAGTTTTGATAAGAATTTTATGAGAAAGATCTATGTTACTTTATTTGAAGGCTTCGACATTGACTTACGCAAAATATATAGCTGTTTTTGTAAGCAAATATTTATTAGGTACGCCTAGAACATTCTTAGTCTAAAATTAATAAAAAAAACGGTACTGACTTCAAATACGTGTTAAATTACTTGGAGAAGCCGGTACAACGTCGATTCAAAACACTGATCTTTACTGACTTCCAAACTTACTGGAAAAAATTCCAACACTGACAATTTTTAAATAACTTGTATTTAATAATTTTCAGTGTTGGAATTTTTTCCTAGTTTTTTTTTTTTTATAATATGCCCGTGGATTGCTGGGCTATTCTCTATCCATGGGTGGCGTAAGAGGCGACTAAGGGTAACAGGTGGGCTCAGCTCTCAGCAGCGCTTTCTGAGGAACTGACTGATATCTCACACGGCGATCCCCAAGACGCCGGCCAAGCCCGGGGATTATGAAGAATCCCCTATGATGGGGGATGCTGTGTTCAGCAGTGGACGATCCGGCTGATACAGAACAGTATAAAAAATAAGGTTCTGTTTTTCTTTTTAAATCCCTCTTTTTGGTTTGCTGCTTACTCTTGTAACGGTCTTTCATTGTCACTCACCTTAAATACTGTTGACCATTGACAAGAGTTCCAATTACCATGAAATCATATAGGTATGAAAGTATTTGCTTCAGAAGCAGTGATGGCTCAGTGGCATCGGCTATGGACTGCCGCGCAGCAGGTCCATGGTTTGAATCCCGCCGCGGGCTTGAGGTTCACCGCATGGTGGAAGGGCATTTCGCGAATGCCCGCCTGGCTAGCGACCATCCAGTAGAAAATCTATCGCCAAGTACCTAACGGTGTGTTCCGGCAGCAGTCTTTGAGAGCCAGTGAAATTACAGGCACATGAGACTTAACAACTATGTCTCAAGGTGACGGGCGCAGTTCAATTCGTGATTTGTGACGAAATGCATCTATTATAAGCAGACAGGTAGGCCTTGAACTTGTTCCGTAACAATAACATAAAAATAAAAGTTAAGGCTAGTGTCTTCGTTGCTCTATCGATACAAATGTAGTTTTAACAAATCAGGAGTTCAAACACTAGGTATAATATAATATTTTATATACCAAGTGTTCAAACTTTTTGCCAATTATTTGTTTTCATTCCAAATAATTAAAAAAACCCGGCAAGTGCGAGTGAAACTCGCGCACGAAGGGTTCCGTAACTAAATATTCTGTGATGGTTAAAGCGTCTGCTTGTCACCGTTATTAGTATCGAGCAAGAAATGGTAAAATAAAAAAAAGTATGTTGTGTGCCCCCATTAATAATTATTTTATTTTATTTTTAGTATTTGTTGTTATAGCGGCAGTAGAAATACATCATCTGTGAAATTTTTTCAACTGTCTAGCTGTCACGGTTCTTGAGATACAGCCTGGTGACGGACGGACGCACAGCGAAGTCTCAGTAATAGGGTCCCGTTTGTATCCTTTGGGTACGGAACTCTAAAAATACACATATTTACGTAACCAGATACATCCGCTAAGTTGTGCTAAAAGCGGCACTGTTGTACCATCCTTTTCTCGACGCTGTTCAGGCCATTTTCGACGCCGTATAACTTTTTTGTGGATAAAACTAGAAGCCTCAATTTTCAGTAACCAAGCAGGCATTGTATAAACATGGTATATCGCAAATTTAATTAAAATCTGTTTTATTTAGAACATAAAAGATTTTAATTTTTTTTTTACCCGCGGTATGCCTTTATTAACAACATACTACGAACTATATACAACACTACAGCTACTACAATGAAAGGATTTAGATTCCTATAAGCCATTGCTGACTCATAGGCAGTCCAAATGCTCTAGCCCACTACCAGTTGTCAGCGTGCCCAGCATGCTGGCAGCATTGCCCCGTTGAATTGCAATGCTTATTCTTTGAGCCAAAGAGGTGCCAGCATTTTGATCACGTGTCGCATCGACCAAGCGCTCTGATAAGTTTTGGAAAATACGATGAGCTCCCGGTCCCCACGGATCCAAGTTCTCTACACCAAACGGCTCAAATATGTAACCAATACCGAGGTTAGCATACTTGCGCCGCTTGAGTCGCTCCGCCGAAGTAGCCGCGGCGCCAGCCCTCACGTTGGAATAATAATATAGTTTTTAATATTGATATGGTCACTATAATATGTTGTTAGGTTAGCTAATTACGTAATAACTTAAGGCAACATGTTCCTTAAGTAGATACTGAATAAATTAACCGACTTCGTATTACAACTTTTTACGGTAGAAGAACTGAGTTGCGAGACTTTTTTTTTTACTAGTTTGTTTTTTCTATAAGCTGGCTTGCTTAGTAGCTAGCGCTAGGCGGGCATTCGCAAAATTCCCTACCACCATGCTATAACGACTGCCATCTTAAGACGACAGCCAGGACCGACACGACGGCTTAACGTGCCCTCCGAAGCACGGAAGCGCTCAGTAGTAATGTCACAATCGGTCACTATCTAACTCATGACGTTGCTTCATTTTGCTGATTGGTTAAGAACAGCTAAGCAAACTTCGCTACAAGGGCTTCAAATCTTCTAAATAAAGCTTAAATTTGGTTTAACTGGGTTTGAATCCCGCACATGACTAGGTATAATGTATTCTCTCGTAACTTTGAGATTTTGTAAAATAAACCCTGTAGATGTTGAAAAATAAAAAATGTATTGTGACTAGTTCATCATCGCATTTAGACTAGTTGCATCGTTCATAGTGATAGATGTTGAGGCTAGGCTTTACTTAGAAGTACCAGCTCTCCAAGCCAACACCGAAGGTGCTAGGAAATGGTTATCTACAAGAAAATAATACCACCTTCCAACGTGCCTAAATATAAAACAATAAGGCCTTTGCACTAGTGTATTTCTATGTTAATTTTATTGTCATGTTATATTTAAGATCTTGTGCAAATATCGTGTTTTCTTATCTTTCTATAGTTTGTAGTAGGTATTTTATTAATAGAAGCATACAGAGACGGTAAAAAAAAACATTTGATTTTCTTTCAACAGCCCTGATGTCTATTGAACGATCAGGTTGGCTTAACAGGTTAATTAGGCGGAACTGTCGTTAGTGTGTGTTAAGTGTTTTTTTTTAATATAAAGTATTTTCATAAAATAATTGTTAATATTAATTATGGATGACCGCAAAATAACGCCTGAATGTATTCATTATAAAACGTATATGTACATTTACTTCATACATATTACTACCTGATTGTGACTATCTACGCACGCAAACACTCAGCAATTTCATTAAATCTATTTAATAAATATTAAATGAAATTTCCAAAAGAATTGTGTTGTTATAAAATATTATGTATTCATATTTATCAAAATTATAACGGAAGGAAAAAAACACATCCACACTTTTATAATACACGAAATAATATTATTCCGGTTTCGCATAAAAATTTATTCCGCTTTGTACCTACCAAAACTTTAGTTGATATATATTCCGCTTTCTACCTACAACAGCTTCTTTTTAATTTAATACCTACATGTATAAGATGTTGAAGTAACAAATAATAGATTCAAGCCTTTTTTCCGGATATCCATGTTTAATAGTGTCAAATATCTTAATAACACTTTAAGAACATATTTAACTCATATACAAAATATAAAAATATATATCTAGTGGAAATCGCAACATTTTTTTCTGTTAAGCTGACGTGATGTCATAAATGCCACGTAGCCAAACCAAAATAATTTTCGACTCGTTCCGTTTCTACACGAATTATCCTTAGGAGGTCTTGACTCTTAGAGCGCAGGATCGAAAAAATTCTCTCGATTTCTCGATAATATTATTTAAGAGCGGCCAACCCGTCTTTCTTTTCATACAAACGCTCGTACGTGATTATGGCGTTGTAACAGATCTTTCTTTGAAATTTTTGAGTTAATAGGTATCTTGTGCACTATATCTAGGTTTGTATGCAAACAAAAAAGTAAAATTTGTAGAAACAACTTCAATATAAGCATCCAAAAATCAGCTTTTTTGCACAAACTTTACCTGAACTTTGGGCGTTCAGAATGTACTCATAAATTGTAAAAGTAGAGAAAGTATTTTGATCGAAACCTTGAAAATATAATGGAGATTCCAAATAATAAACATTTACTTTAGAAACTTCTAAGGCTTATTGAAAAACACGTAACTCCTGGATCAAGTTTTATGAATTTTACGCACGCTATTTTTCGTTAAATGGTATCTCATTCTCACTTGCTTGTTAGCCAAGTGGCGGAAAGAGGTACGCGGGGGAAGGAGTGAGACGGAGAATTGAATGCCAAGCGCTGAACATGAAAAAAGATGAAACTACAAGCTTTTCAATCATGCGCGCTTTGACGATAGACGGACCGGGAAGGGCCCTCTTAATTAGGACGCTGTCAAATGCTGAAATTTTGTCACTATCGGACTGCGTAGGAGTGAAAGAGAGGCGATGGTGAAATCGCGATGAATTTAGGTAAAAACCGAAAGTTAGCTTAATACCTAATACAAAACTAGCAACGTAAATCGAAAATGTAACTTTTCTTGTTCCTTTTGATAAGGTTTTGCTATTTGCAGCCGTTCGAGATACACCTTCCACCGTGACGTTTAAAATAGACTAAGAACCTGGTTACAGGATAAACTGTTCTTTGACATAAACGATTAGGTACTTAAAATTAGACATGTCAATTTAAGTTATTTAATTATTATTATTCTGTTATTTCAATTAATATTTATGTTAACATATTGACGTGTAGCAAAGGAGCTAAAACAAATTATTTATATTTATATTTTATTATAATATTTTCATATTCATTTATAAATAAATAATTAAGATATTTACATTACAAGCGTAATTTAAAGTCAACTTTACAATTTTATTCAATCGATAAAATTATAAGGAACCGTATTTCGGACTTTTCTTGAATTTTTTTAAACTAAATTCATTTTGCTAAAAATCTTTTCATGTTAAGCTATTTGGCACTTGTCAGCGCCTTAAGCGCTTTTCTAAAATATTATTTTAGAAAAGCGCTTAAGGCGTAATTGTTTAATGTTCATTTGAAGAATATAACAAATTCATGCAAAAGCAGCAAGTGTGCGTCGCCACTTACTGTATTACTGTACCGAATATTAAAATACAATTATTAACTTTTGGAGCACGTCCCATTTTATTGTCGACCACAAAACGGGAAGTTGGGTAACAGTTTGTGCAATTTGAAAACTCAACTGAAAATAATTGGTCAGTCGCGTAAACCATTTAGGGGGATTAAATTTTCGTTTATTTTGTGTTAACTCGTCCGTATTGACTTTCGAGTTTGGGGTCTCTTCAAACAAATTTAAATTGAATGAGAATAATTTTCAACGCTTTATAGAATTGTTTGTTGGGGTGTTTGGTAGACTATAAATAACTAATTTAAGTATAGCTAGGTACAAATAACATGTATTGTGTTAACAAGTATCCCTGAATCCCACACTAGGATGGCCCTGTGTCGTGGGATTTAGTCCCTTTCTTACTAACATATTAATTTGCTTACTATACGTAGGTACTACTAGTTGTACTCTAATATATTGAAGTTTAATGATGTTGTGAACGAAGTTACAGCGGCAGGCCTGACTGAAATGGTTTTGTTGCAATCAAATACACTTGATTTTTTTTAATGATATTGTGACGAAACAATCTCGAGGCCCACCTGATGTTAAGCAGACTAACCTCTGCCTATAACAGATGCATTTCATCACAAGTCACTAATTGCAATGTGCCTGTCACTTTGAGACATATTTGTTAAGTGTCATGTGCATGTAATTTCACTGGCTCTAAAGGACTGCTGCCAGAACACGATAGGTGCTTGGCTACAGATTTTCTACTTGAGAGTGGTAGCTAGCCAGGCGGGCATTCGTATAATGCCCTTCCACCATGCGGTGAAGCTCAAGCCTGCGGCGGGATTTGAACCATGGACCTGCTGCGCGGCAGTCCATAGCAAATGCCACTGAGCCATCACTGCTTCACACTTCAAATGCTTGACTGAACAAACTGTGAAAAGCTTCAAGATGTTTTTTTTTTTCTTAAAAACTTCACAAGTGCTAGACCTATTAAAAAAATTGGTAATTGATTACTAGCGGCCCGCCCCGGCTTTGCATGGGAATTAAGCAAAAATTATAAATTGAAACACATAATATATAGATAGTTATTGTGTCATAACTGTAATAGTTAAACATATGATATTGCGGACTTTTTTGTAGATATTGATGTCTTCTATAAAATTGTAGTAGGTACATCACTTTGCTCCATTGTCAGCAAGATCCGCAGCGTACGCAATATAACGATTTATTTGGTATTTTGTTATCTTTTGGATTACATTATCGAAGTTATCATACGGATCCCTAAGTTTTTGAAAATATTCTACAGCTTATGTTCACATAGGGATAGTGTAAGATTCTAATGGTGTAGGAGTTTTTCAAATCGGTCGAGTAGTTTTCAAGTTTATTCGTTACACAGAGATATACAAATATTCAATATTAGTATAGAGTATACTCGTAGATATAGAAAATCATAGCTTTAGAACTACAATTTATTTATTTTTGAAGCAATGATAGCCGAACGGTTATAACTATAGACTGCGGTGCCGCAGGTTTATGGAGAGCAAGATGGGAGGGCATTTTGCGAATGCCAAGCACCTTGAAGTGTGTTCCGGCAGTCCTTGAGAGCCAGGAGGAATTTAAATTTCAATTTTTCATTCTAGGCTAGCCTGAACAAAATCATCCACTAACCATCAGGTGAGATAGTGGTCAAGGACTGGCCTATAAGCCATATATATATATATATATATATATATATATATATATATATATATATATATATATATATATATATATATACAGGGTTATTGGTAAAATGCTAACAATCTCTTAGGGTTGACTTCTGCTAGTCCTAAGAAACACTTTCAGATGTTTTATTTTGTTTTAAAAAAAATTTTTTTTTTTTTTTTTGTGTTTCAATGCCTACTCCGAGCTTAGAGCGCCCGCCGTGGCAATACTGGACCACGCCATGGTCCCTTTGAATAGAGTTTTGAATATCTACATCGAACAAAGTAATAAAATATATGAAATAATACATTACAGGCACAAGAGACTTTTGACTTCAGGTGGTCCTCGTGCTTATTTAGTCAAAAACATATAAAAAAACAAAAGAAGAATACAATAAAAAATGATCTCAAAAATAAATGATCTCAAAATGTTTCTTAGGCCTAGCAGAAGTCAACCCTAAGAGGTTGTCCGGGTTTTACCAATAACCCTGTATAAAAAAAATAGGTAAACATATTGCACTAATATTCCTATATATTTCTGATGGAGGGAAAAGTGCCCGAAACGTTGACTGCATTACCTATGTACTTGTAATAATTAATATTTTACTATGAACAATAATGTCTTTGATGCAAAGAAATAAGTAAGTACTAAACTTAGTATTATGTATGTAAGCAAAACTAAACAAAATATAAAATTAATTATTTACAATTAAGAAAAAGCTGTTCATAATTGCATACCGCAATAAAACCACAGCACCTGTGGAAAGGTAAACACTTTAATTACAATTTGTGATACATTTTCGCCGTTCCGGTGATTCAGGGTTACGCTTTGTGTAACGCAAAGGCGTAATTTGCTTACATGTGTACAGTTACAGGTAAGTGTTTGACACGTTAGATTATTACTATAAGTTACTTATATATTACCAGCCAACCTGTAGATCAGTCTGAAATCTGTCGCCAAGCATCTAACGGTGGGTTCCGGCAGCAGTCCTTGAGAGCCAGTGAAATTTCAGGCACATGAGACTCAAAAACTGTATATCTTAGGGTGACGGCCGCAGTGCAGTTCGTCACTTCTGATGAAATGCATCTCTTATAAGCAGTGATTACCACTTAACATTAGGTGGGCCTCGTGCTAGTTCCGTCGCATACATAAAAAATAAATAAATAAAAACTTTTTTTTAATATTGTTGGGTTTGCAATAACGCCTGCTATGCGGATTACATTACAAAATCATAAATATACGATAGGAAAAAATTATGTCATGTTAGTTCAATTGGTTAGAGTATACCCCGGCTCAAGGAGTGGATGGACGCGGGTTCGAAGCCCGCACATGACTTAAAAAATTTTCCTATCGTATATTTGTGATTTTGTAAAATAAACACATTTGTTTATCAAGATCAAGTCCGGTTAAATTCTTCTTAAGCTTTCATGTTAAACTTTGACCCTAAAATTCCCTTTCCAAGAGGTGCTAACCCTACCAGTAATAAAAATACTAGGGAAGCATTGCATCTCGCTTATGTACAGACAGTGTTTTATGACAAGAAGCAACTATACATCTTTGGAAAGGTGAGGCGGTACGTCATAAAACAAGTGCTGAAATAATACTAAGAAATTATGCGGGCCTGCATGTAGTACAGTCTCACCAACTTATCTGTTCAGGCGGCAGAAAAAAGAACTACAACATACCTTCAAATTGTGACAGTTTGTAGTTGATTTCCATGACTAGAAGCGCCCTCGAAAACTGCACAGTTAAGTTGGTGGTACTATAATTTTATACTAGTGTTCTATGGCAGCTTGTTTTAGTTCCAACTTTAAACACATGAGTTAGTCAGGAGATTCCAGGAGACAATCCAGGTGACTCGTTTGATATAAATTACTTGTTGAGAGAATATTACACTTACTTCGTCTACGTCTTACAGCATTGGTGTGAATTCACCGACGTGAACAATGTTTTACTAAAATAATATCCAGAAGTGAAATGGGTCCTGGCATCCCTCATCCCTTTTCCATTTTTTGACAACTAGATAGATGCCACAAAGCAGTTTGCTATTTCGTTCATCATATCTACGGCTATTGACTGTAATAATTATTATTTACTCGAATCTATGCTTTTTGATTTCAGCATTTCATATAATCTCTAAGGCAAGAATGCAAAGACAAGCAAGCTTGTGCCATAGTTGGATGCATTATTACTAAACTTGATGTGACTGCCAGTCAATTGTAAGCCTAAATAGTGAAGAAATAAAAGAAAAATATTTCAAGGTATGAATTTAGCAACTTTGCGCACGGGTTAAAATTTATTGTAATTAAACACCTTCTAATTGTTTTTTTTTGTTTGCATTAAACATCATGTAAATTAAAATTTTGCACTTACCACATTTAGATTTCAATTTTTTGATTGAAACCTACGAATAAATGTAGATTGAAACCTTATGAATAATAAAATGAAATTTTCAGGGTAGCTTACCCGATAAATATAGCAAGTATTTTTTTATGTGATTTTATTTTTTTAAGGGCCCTTGCAGTTGTGAACATACTGGGTAATTTTATCTTTCTTGGTTTTTTTTTTATTCCATTTAATGATCTAACGATAGTAAATGTTATCATACAGAATTGGCCTATCTATCAGCTTAGCACAAAAAAAATATCAAGCATCTACCGCAATAATTCACGTCACCATAAATAACAATTTAATCGTACTCGGCGATAGGTGAAATATTAAATAAAAAAAAAACTCCGAAAATACGAAAAATCGCGGAACATTCATGGGGTGACTCAGATAGCCCTCTAGGTCCTCTACCTCCCAGCTTCAGTATATCACTACTTCTTGGGACACCTTGTATATATGATAATAATACAGTGTCAAACAGTTCCAGATTCCTAATAATCAATTCACATGCACCTGTTTCATATCATGAGTAACAGAAACATACGAATTACTGGTCCTGTTCACCGGAAACAGTCAAATGTAAAATTGGAATGTCTTTACGGTTTCTTCCGTCTTTGTTTTCGAACCAATTTTTCCAAGAATATATTTAGAGGGACTGAGAATTCATAAGGTAATATTTACCCCGTTTCCATGTTCCCGAGAGAATACGATATGAGCTGATACCAAGCGAGGTGTAGGCTTTTTTCTGTTGACATTTTCTATTATCTTCAAACAACATAGATCAAAACATTAAACAAGGTACAGTTTACTTACAGCAGTGATATAACCCGCATAAAATTCATTCATCAACGTTGCATGACTAAATAAATTATGTTAATGACATCAAACAAAATTGATTTTGAGGTTAACGCTATGATGACGTCAGTTTAATTGGATTTTAAGTGTGAATGAATGTTTATGAAGTTTTTGAAAAGTGTGAACGCGAAATGGCAGATATAGGGGACTGATAAATGATAGCATAGAACATATGATGATAGCTAAGAATTTAATGTGCTGGGGTGCGTTCCTGCAAAGCTAGGCCAAATGTTGGTCGAGCTAGATTTTATCGATGCTCCTGAAACAACATTTACTGCTACTGTCATAATATGAAATTGTTTTTAGGTGACATTATATTTTCTGCATGTTTAAAAATCGGGCTCATTACATAGTTTAATAATAATAACATTGAAATTACTAATCTAAGGCTTAGCTTGTCCACTATTTATTATTTATTGTTAAATCTGTCACATTTGACATCTGGACAAGATTTGGCCGGTTCAAAATGTGGTAAAATTTTGGCTAGGCAGAGCATAATAATTAGCTGTGATAGGTCGTCCGTAACGGGAATGATCAAATTTTGTCAGGATCCAATTGAGCTCTATTGGATTGCTGGATCGGTGCGGCGTGTTTCCGTGTTTAGACCAAAATTTGTCTGCCGAAGGCTTGCAGGAACGCACTCCCGTACTAAAAGTGGGTCAATATCACTTGTACCACAACTCTGCTTACGTATAATCAAGCCTGTATTCTCCGAAGGGGTAGGCAGAGGTGTGTTAACACCCACGTTACGCCAATTGGGTATTTTTCCTGTGTAATAGGGGGCGAGTCTATTGCCATTCACCTGGCACTATTCATATAATTATATATGTACAATATAACTTAAATAATCAACTCCCATATTAAATAAATAAGTACATAATAATCCACTTTCCCCTCGGAGCATATATGGAAGTTTACTGTAATTTAAAAGCTAAAACAGTTTTTTAAATTTAAATTTTAGTACCAAGCAGTGTATTTATATTGTTTAGTAGTGGTGTCGGAAACGCATCTTTTGGTATATTACAGTCCCACCAACTTAACTGTTCAGGCGGCAGAAAAAAGAACTACAACATTCCTTCAAATTGTGACAGTTTGTAGTTGATTTCCTTGACCAGCAGCGCCCTCACGAACTGCACAAGTAAGTTGGTGGTACTATACACGCTATGGTACAATGTGGAGTTAACTTTGTTAATTTTTGAATGATAGCATAAAAAAAAAAGTTTCTGAAAAAAATCTGTATTTTACCAATATTTTAAAACGCATGGCACCGTTCGCACTGTCCAATAAAATCTTTCAATTGTACTTTAACTTGCACTTGTGACAGGCGGAGTGCAGTTAGCTTAAAACATCAAGAGGCCTTCGTGTTTGTTCGGTCAATGATTACAAAAACAATTTGTGAGTATGTACCTACGAATAATATTTATTCAGGTTAAGGTTAAGATATTATCATTTTTAGTATTTGTTATTGTAGCGGCATTAGAAATACATCATCAGTGAAAATTTCAACTATCTAGCTATCACCGTTCTTGAGATACAGCCTGGTGACAGACGGACGGACAGCGGAGTCTCAGTAATAGGGTTCCGTTTTTACCCTTAAGGTACGGAACCCTAAAAAAGACATTACATTTTAGAACAATACTGAACATTAATAAAATTACAAGTTTATCGTCCTAGAAAGGATACCTACACGTTCATTTGCTCAATGGATTGCAATCTTCAATTAGATATTGAGCAAGTTATAGGTATGTACCCATTATAATTGCAAGTAAGTGTACGCAGAAATATTGTTCGTGCAACCTCCTTTGTACGTAGAAGAGTGAATACACGTCATCTTTACATTATAAGCCTAAGTGACGATTTACTAAAACCGCCCCTTTGTTTGAGGAGTACACGATAATTACCACCGGATTCAACAGTAGGTATTTTAACGGTTCAAGCTTATGAATGTAAAAAAGCGTTACTCTCACACAGTTACCGCTTTGATTTCATACTCATCAAGGCAGTCTTTTTTTTTGTTACTGTGACGGAACAAGCCCGACGCTCACCTGATGTTAAGTCGACTGACCTCTGCCTATAACAGATGCATTTCGTCATGTGACGAATTGCACTGCGCCCGTCACTTTGAGACGGAGTTGTTAAGTCTCATGTGCCTGTAATTTTGCTCGCTCTTGGACTGCTGCTGGACCAAGCCTTTAGGTGCTTGGCGACAGATTTTCTACTTAAGGGTGGTAGCTAGTCAGGCGGGCAATCGCAAAATGGCCTTCCAACATGCGGTGGAGCTCAAGCCGGTGGTGAGTATCGAACCAGGGACCTGCGGCACAGCAGTCCATAGCTATTACCGCTGGACCATCATTGCTTTATCATCAGTCTTCCGAATTCAGGAAATGATCGCATCCTATTGGTCACATCGAGGTAATGTTGATGCGTCGAACAGTACGCTTTTTAAAGCACGCCCGCGCGGTTGTGTTTGCGTTCTGCTGATTAATTTGTTTTGTAATTATTGCTAATAGTCTAGCCTTTGACCATTATTTCACCTGATGGTAAGTGATAAGGTGGTCAAAGATGTTGTTCAGGCTAATCCAGAATTACTGGCTCTCAAGCACAGCTGCCGGAACAGACCATTAGGTGCTTGGCGAGAAATTTTCTACTCGAGGCGGGCATTAGCAAAATGCGCTAACACCATATTGTAACGACTGTAATCCTAAGACACGTAAGACACGTAAAACCTAACGGCTTTACGGTTCCAGCCGTAAAGCCGTTGGGCTTTACGTGTCCTCCAAAGCACGGAAGCGCTCCGTAGTAATGTCACTAGCGGTAACCCATCCAACTTATTACCGCAGCGGATGATGCCTAACTTAGCTGATCGGTAAAGAACGGCTCGGCAAACTAGGCTACTAGCGCTTTTTTTACTACTACGTTGCGTTCTGCACAGTCCATAGCTAGGGCAATTGGGCCATCACTGCTTCTAAAGTCATTTAAATATTGCCGTTATTCATTATATTTCTATACTTCGTTATGGTAATTCAACCTTAATGAAATTGAATACATAAACAAGTGCGAAGAGCCACGAGGTAGACCTATTCAGAAGCGTGATGGATTTATTTATCACGGTGTTGAGTATTCATTAAGACCTTTTCAGGTGCTTCCTTTATTTGCATCTCTTTTCCGTTGAATATAAATACAGATTTTCAGTTTCAATTCAATTAGTAGCTTTTCGCTTATATATTCAGTTGCAATAAGTATTTAAAAAATGGCCATACATAAATTTGAATCTGAATATTTTATTCATGTTTCTTAGAGTTATAAAACGGAAAGGCTGGGGCCGGGGCCCCTGACTTCTTCAGCGAAGCGATTCAAGCAGTAAATGTATGTCAATCTAGGTATTAGCAACATAGTCCGTGGTATTCTCTTACAAACTCTTAAGAAATCATATAAGCTGTCCTGGACTGTTGAGTAAGTTTATTTTTAAAATTTCCAGGAGTTACCCGCGTGGATATATAGAACTTTTATGACCACCCTTTCGACATACTGTTTTAGGAGCAAATTCTGTGGTTCCCAGACTGAGTAGGTCTTTTAATAATTGTGCCGTAATAGCCGACGCATTTGCGGAATCCCTAGGTCGGTTTTGCAAAAATATAACTGACTTCTTAATTAGTAAAAGTGAGTAGAACCGCACCTTCTACTTGTTATTTTTAAAAGTAACTAATATAATTTTTATTTTAATAACATGTAATTACTAATAGCATGTTGTGTTAGCCTTTAAGAGATTATATATTAAGGAGTGTACTATATTATCTAGAATAATAGTCGTGTATGTAAAAATGTAATAATTGTTGGCTGACCAGAAATAAATAAATAAATAAAATATTATAACCGTTTGGTGTCGAGAAATGAGGTCCACGGGAGCCCGTGTGAGCAAAATGCTGGCAGTTATATGGCTCAACGAATTAGCACTGCAATCCAATGGGCAACGCTGCAAGCATGCTAGGTAAACTGCCAATAGGGTAGTTGACACAGTCTAAAATAAAATACAGTGTAACGTTAACATGTTCGTAGTTGGAGCACATAACTCTATGAAATTAACAAATTATTTATTCTGCATTGGATTACCTTTATTTTGAATAAACAAAATGTGTTTAAATTTTCTTTAAGTCACGTGATCTCAAACGGAAGTAAAGGCGGAAATGATGTCATAAGGGCAAAAACAAAGCCACAGAATAGGTAATAGTAATCATGAGAGTTTGTTTCCAAAGGTTTTGACAGTGAAAATTGACATTAGTAATTGCTAATAGCAAGCAACCCACAAAATGTCGCATCACTATCGATTTACTACTTAGGCCCCTATTACACTATCAAATCCATTGGATCCCATATATTTAATAGTATAATACGTACATTTGACTCATTTATCTTTGATCATATTTCGCCGTGAGATTTGATCAAAGATCAGCATAGATAATAAACCCAAACTCGGAACAAGAATCTATGGAAACATTCTGCAATTATTACTCATAGTAATACAACAACTTTAAACAACTTTAAACAGTTGGAAAAGCTTATGTTTATCATTATATTTATTCCGATGTCACTGCACGCCATTGTCTTGTCATTGTCATTTCGGGATTACAAAAATGTTCAATAAAATAGTGATTTTGAACCGATTATAGTTGTTTAATTACCATGTATGAAACATAATTGATAATGCTGCCACTCATATATCCGTGCTTCAAACTGTGTTGGTTGTGTGATTGTTTTATTCAGTCTACATACACCCCTACACTATGGTACACGTTCTGCCGAACAACCTGTATAATCGATTACGCACAACACTACAAGAAGCAAGCAAAACGTATTACATTTCAGCACTATTTGTTTTTGCACTTGTGACGTCATAAGCATACAGGCCGCCATTGAATGATGTTTTAGCGCCAATTTTAAAAGTTGAAATAAAAACATGGATTTCTAGTATTTCAGGACTCCTAAAAAAAATATTTAAAAATGCTAGGTGTATATTTCAGTGTCCTAAATAATTTAACATACTTTAAAAAAACAAGTCAACAACCCTATTGGTAGTGAGAGCGTGTATTTAGACAGCCTATGTTTGTAATGGACTTTATGTTGCCTTAATGCTTTCATTGAAGTATCTGTAATGTTATATCTATAATAATTAGGAATATGGGTGGTTCGGGGAAAGTTTTTACAGTTCGCTTCGTGCATATATTGATGCACTGGTGGTTTTGGTACCAACACAATGTAAGATATTCGAAGGCACTGGAGCAACTAAAATTATTGGGCAAACGAGACAAGAATAAACGTCTCGAATGAAAAACGTGAATAAACGTCTCGAATGAGAATGGAAATATTGGTACTGTATTGGCAAGGCATGGCTTCCTATCAGGCTGTCCGTATCGCGACTTCATTGCATAAAAAAGTCACATCTTATAGGAATACGGGCGTGATGATTATGTACTCTAACAACTACGAAAGGAATAGCTTCTCATTTACTTCTTCTTGCTACCCTTATCCCACATGAACTGGGGTCGGTCCAACACCTGTTCTTCATCCACTCCGTTCTATTATCTGTCATTTAATATAGGGTTGACTATAACGACAGTTTTAACTGGTGGTTAGTGATGATTACGTGGTTTAAGGTGTTTAACAGGATTAAATCTAGAATAGAGTCCTGGAATTGGTATTTGTGTCTGCCCCCTCCCCCTCTACCGCCCCTCTTTTTGATGTAATCGGAAGATGAACAAAGGCGTATTTTGTGGTCCTATATATTAAGTGGGGAAATTCTAGGCCGTAGGGTGCCGGGCCTTTTGGGTATCGTAAGAGGCGACTAAGGGTAACAAAGAGACGGTGGGCAGCAGTGCTTTCTAAGGAATTGATATCTCACACTGCGATCCCCAGCATGCCTGCCATGGGTAGGGATTATGGCAAACTCCCCCAGAATGGGGAAAGCTGTGTTCAGCAGTGGAAAGTCCGGCTGATTCAGTATATTACGTGCTTTTCCCAAGAAACATGTTTTTTTTTTATGTGTGTGCGAAGACTTCTCCTCTTTGTTCAGAAAATACGCATTGTGTTATGAGCAGTAGACGTTGCCATTGTTACAGTATACTCTTTTGCAATCTCCAAATCAAAAAACTTTCTTTTCCGTTCAATTGGTACTTACGAAGATTAAAAACAACTGCAGTTTATCACTGTACATTGGAAAGAGTGAAAGCAAAAAAGCCTTGAGTCACGCCGTTGAAGATTTTAATTCAACTGAAAGCAAAACTTTTCTTGTTTTCTGAGAGTTTTCATCGTAGTGTTTTGTACAAGTACACAGAAAACAAATATTATAGAGAGCAGGTATGTTAGAGGAATATTTTTATAAGCCTTATAGGGTTCCGTACTCACTACTTTTGCATGGTGGAAGGGCATTTTGCGATTGCCCGCCTGGCTAGCTACCACCCTCAAGTAGAAAGTCTGTCACCAAGCACCGAAAGGTGTGTTCCGGCAGTAGTCCTTGAGAGCCAGTGAAATTACAGGCACAATGAGACTTAACAACTATGTCTCAATGTGACGGGCGCAGTGCAATTCGTGACTTGTGATGAATTGCAACTGTTATAGGCAGAGGTTAGGCCACTTAACATCAGGTGGGCCTCGAGCTTATTCCGACATAAAAACATTAGGTGAGTTTACGCAGACTTAATTACAGCGCCGAATACGTGCAGCTCGAGTTGCGAAGTATAAAGGGCATTGGATATAGCTGATACCTCCAGATAACCTCTATTTCTAGGTCAACAATCTTGGCCCATACGCGTGAGTACAACCGGTTGTTTAAGAGGAAACGAAGCCTGCAAGGAATATGAAGAACCTACACGAGATCAACCACCCATTCTGTTTGGCTATAAATTTTTAAGATAGAGTATATCTCGGCTTCCTTTTTTTTTAATCCTTAAATTTAACAGAAATCTTAATTGTAGGATTACAGTTCTTCAGATGGCGCAGTTGCAAACCCACAGGTTAAGTTTTTTAAGTTTTTTTTTTTTTTTAAGTTTTTCCTTACGTCGTCACTTACGAATTTGCAACTAAATGTATGAAAATTGAATGTATGGAGACGTGCTGGCTCAGTGGCATTGACTATAGACTGTCGCGGAGCAGGTCCATGGTTCGAATTCCGCCGCGGTCTTGAGCTTCAACGCGTGGTGGAAGGGCATTTTGTGAATGCCCGCCTGGCTAGCGACCACCCTCAAGTAGAAAAATCTGTCGCCAAGCACTTAATGGTGTGTTCCGGCAGCTATCTTTGTAAGCCAGTAATTCTAGGTTAGGCCTGTTAACACCTTCAACCACATAAACACTTACCATCAGGTGAGACTGTGGATTAAGGCTTACCTATAAGAAATAAAAAAAAAAATTACAAATCTCCGTCAACCCACGAGTTTCTAACATTTACTAAACATAAAAATTCAGCAACAGTGTAAAAAGTTTATTTTGAACTAATCGCATTTATGCTCAAAAGCTTGACACAAGAATATGCTTTTGTGTTATTGCCTAGTCTTTGCCGGTAATTGCACTCTTTACACTCTTTAGGCACGCTCGACTCCTTTTGGAAAGCAACTGTTGACCTCTTCAATTTCAAGCAAACATAACTCAAGCTTTATCTTTTTTAGGAATAAATAACCTATATATTTATGAGAAGTTTCGATATACCACCATTTCTCTATAGGATTTCAACATTGATAAAACGTTTGATTAGATAAGTTGGAACTCTTTGTAGTCAGTACAATAATTAACTACTGTTATGAAATATTGCGCCTCACTAATAACAATATTACATCAATAGCTTAAAAACATTTCCCTAGATGACGTCACTTCGTGGCAAGCACTATGATTAATAACCGTTAATATTATAATTTGTGGCGGTTATCGCTCGCAGCAGACGCGCCTGCCGCCCTCTGATGTTTGGAAACTATGTTGTGACGTGGAAACTTGGATAGAATGTTGTCTATTAGTTAATGGAAATCTAATAAACATTAGATCCTTTAACATCTACAAGTACGGTAGGTATATGTTGACTGCAAGTTAAATTGTGGACTCAAAAATGAGTTCTCATTTGAAACTATCAGCGCAAAAGTGGTGTAATCGCAGAGTACATCATTAGGAGATAATAAGGAATGAAAATTAGGTTAAACCGTTTTTGAATTTAATTTATTTCGAGAACTATATTTTAGTTGTTTTGTTTTTCATAAATAGAACTTGCAAATCTATAATAATTGTGTGTTTTTGTATGCTAATAAATAGAAAAATTTAATAAATGAAAACACTTTTCTCTACTTATAAATCTTTACTGTACCAAACTTACAATGTTTGCTAAATTAATAAAGTAAACGAACGACATAAAAGATAGAAGCACACGATGGCGTGGTGGTGAAAAAAGTCTCTCTCCCCAAGTCTTGGGGTTCACACGATCGGCGGCCACGCGCAGTGATTCGTCCTTCAAATGACAACCGAGCGCGCGGCAAGACTGCGCGCAATGATTGGATGAATGGCGTCGAGACGTCAGTCGGCGAGACGATGGCGGCAAAATTCAAATGACCGAATGCTCACGTTACAAAAATAAATTTGTTTACTCCACATCTGCATGTTTCATAATTTAAAAAAAACAGGACAAGTTACACTATATATATGAGCTCAAGTAAGTCGAATATTAGGAAACAATAAAAGTAGTACAGAATTAGAGTAATGACGCTTATTATGTTGAGATAGATGAAAATCTGTCTCAATTTAAACAAATATTGTAATAACTCTATTAAATAGTAAGTATGTAACACATTGTTAAAAGATGCTTAAAAGAATGGCCCCGAGTTTCTTGCCCGTTCTTCTCGCAGTGGCTCTATACAATTTATTTGCTGAACGTGGCAGTACAATGTAGAATATTTCAATACTAACATTTGTAATTGACCTTCATAAGAGCGCCGTAGACGCCTCAATTGAATAAATTATTTTGACTTTGACTTTGACAAAATAAGACACGTCATCCAACACTCTGTTGGAACTATTTAGGTTATTGTATAAAGAATGATGTACTGGCGTAATGAACCGGGACAATTATATACTCTAATATTTAGTAACTCCTTCGTTTTGAAGACGGTCACTTGCCACCTCAATTAACATCGGAGTACTTGGCGTCGATGCATCAAATATCGTTAAATTTCGCTGTCACTTGGAAGATAAGGCTAAATTAGCCTCTAAAAAGCATGGTGTGATTGGAAAAGCGAGATGGTACTTTACGTCAGCCATGGACAGCACATAGTGTATTGCTCCTCTGGGCGGGAGTTCCCCAGTACCAGCTTCTTCCATTTGACCGCAATCAACGCAGAGCGACTCGAATCGTAGATGATCAAGTTCTCTCCGGTCGGCTCGACCCTTTGGCACTGCGTAGAGATGTTGGATCAATCTGCATCTTTTACCCCATCTATCACGGGAAGTGTTTTGAGGAACTGTTCGATTGACTACCTGCAGCTCAATTTCGCCATCGGACTTCTCGACAAAGCATGATATTTCATATATTTCATATCGATGTCTGGATGTCCTTGCGATTTTCACGGCATTTCCTATCTCGCATTGCCACAATTTGGAACCAGCTGCCTGGTGAAGTATTTCCGAACAGATACGACTTAGGGGCCTTCAAGAAGAGATTATATTCTCCTTAAAGGCTGGCAACGCAACTTCGAGACCACTGGTGTTGCGGATGTTCGTAGGCGACGATGATCACTAACCACCAGGTGAGTCTCATGCTCGTTTGCCCTCCTATCCCATAAAAAATAACTTTGCGTTTTCCACAAAACAAATTGTGGCTAATATTCATACAATTTGTACGTATTCGAGCTATAGTAGGTATAATCTGTCTGTCATGAACAAAAGTGATTTATACGCACTCATTGTACGGGATGTCGTGATTAGTCTGATTTACTAATGCTCTAGTAGAATAAAATTAGCATTTAGAACAGGGAAGCATTGGGATCAAAGTTATTTTGATAATTGGGTAGCTATAATACACAGCAAAACATAGTTGTAACATAGTTTTTTTAATAAACTGCAATTAAATGCTATAGACAGGTAGGAAATACGCCTCCTACTGTATCTGAATACAGTCTCCTCCATTACGTGATGTTTTGCCATAATCCCCACGCTTTGCGGGAATATAAGGGATCACAGTTTAAAATATCTGTTCCTCAGAAAGTGCTGCTGCCTACCTTCCGGTTATTTTACCTTTAGTCGCCACTTTCGACACCCACAGGTATCAGTTGGGGGGTGACATCCTAACCCGGCACTTCACGAGACAAATGTTTTAAAATGATTTTGGAAGTTGTTACGAAGGAATTTATACCTAACCTATTATTAACAGCCATGTTCTCATATAAATGACGTATGTCTTGAATGAGAAAAAAGATGTATTTATAATATTGTTTCTCAGTACGGTTGCCAAGAATTGCACCCCCCTAAATATTCTAGTCGTAAGAGGTGACGGTGGGAAAACATGATGGGAAGAAAGCGCTCGTAGCGTAGCTTGCTTAATTGCTTAACCGATCAACTCAGTTAAGCAGCGTTAGTTGCGGCTATGACTTGGATGGGTGATCGCTATTGGTATTACTACTGAGTGCTTCCGTACTTCGGGGAACGCGTTAAACCGTCGGTCTCGGTTGCTTTGAATGGCAGTCGTTATAGCATGGTGGTAGTCAAGTCAAAAATCTGTCACCAAGCACCTAACGGTGTATTCTAACAGCTGTCCTGGAAAGCCAGGTAAATATCATAATAAGCCGGAAGTCGGAAGTCTCTGTTGAACAAATTCCTCCCCCAGAGAAAATAATAATAATTTATAGACAATTCTGCCTAATCTTCCACGACCGAGAAAAAGACTTGAGAAAGTTCTCAATCGTGCGATCGAAGAGTCTTGAGGATGCTTTGCATAGAAGCGAAACGCATCAAAAAATCTTCCGATATGGAGGCGTGGCATTTATGACGTCACGTCGGTTTAACAGAAAAATTAGGCGCAATTGTTATATATTTAAGTATTTTCTATTACATTAATTTTATGTTTTTTAAAATATTTATTATTATTAAATATGGATTACTGCAAAGTAACGTCTGAATTTATTCATCCATCCTGTTAGCTCTACACATAGAAATGAAGTTAGCGTTTATATGAGGTTTTAATATGAGGTTAAAGCTATTACAGGAACTATGGTCATGGATTCACCATTAGGCTCTTGGCAACAGATTTTCTAGTAAAGGGTATATACAAAATATCCTATGACCATACTTAAAGTCTCAGTTGAATTCCGTATAGATTTTGAAACGATTCCCCATAAGTGCCCCATACTCCCAAAGCCAACTAACTCAACACAAGCGAGTCTCAGTCCTTTAATACACAAAAAGCGCCACATGCAGCGAATATCTACATATTGTTGGGTACATCGAAACTCACTTTAGTTAACGAGGGCGCGTCCTCCAGTCGACGGTTTGTGGAATAGCTACCTACCCCTTTATGCATTATGATATTGGTCCTTCGATGTCGGCTTACAGTGCTATGGGGAATGAGATTTTTTGAAGACTGACATTTTGTTTATATATTTTTATGTATTTATAATAAAGACTTGGAGATCAAGTGGAGTAGAGTGGAGGAAAACAATAGTTTCGCGATTAAGCTGCACCTTTGTTGCTAATTAGTAACTTAAGTCTATCTTTGTAAATATGATAAACACTATCATGTAAGAGCACTAAATTTTTGTGTATCTAAGCGAAATCACAAAAATTTTGTGCTCCAACAATAATTTGTTAATGTCCATCTGTTTATAACAGCTTTAGTTAGTAACAAATTTGATTTTTTTTTTGTGAAACCGCTTTTTTGTGATTCCAATCAAATTTTGTTAGTAACGAATTACATAATAGGATGCCTGATGTAGTATTTTAGTAACATTTCAAAGTATTAGGACTTGACTGGTAGCTGGAATAGGATGCACCTTATCAAAAAAATATCCTAGCCACGTTATTTAACAGAAAATTGTGAAAAAAATGAATGTTTTTTTTTTATTTTTTTAATATTGTTATAGGTTTGCAATAACGCCTGCTATGCGGATTACATTGAATGTAAGTAACATATTTAGAATTCTTTATTTACAATTGATTCAAAATTTCAAAATTCATATCTATATCTTAAAATATGCAATATTCTTTATAACTATTATACTATTTACTTAAAATGTTCTATATCAAATCACAATAATATACTGAATGTAAGAAACAGCAAGCCTTTGTTTTGTTTAAATACTGTCAGTTTAGCCTGTGACTTTAACCTTACCTGATTGTAAGTGATACTATAGTCAATAGTTTTAACAGATACAATAAAACTATTTTCATTAATTAATATAAATTAAAATACCTTCTATGCTATGATTTATTAAACAGCTACGAATAAATATGTAAAAAAAAAAAATCAAGCTCAAAAACAACTAAATTCAAACCTTACCGCAGCGGGCGTGGTTTTAAAAAGAGTACCGTGCGGTGCGACAACCTACCTTGATATCGGATGCGATTATTTCTAAGCACCAAATCAATTAATCAATCCAACTTAATTTGGACGATGTAAAAACGAGAAGAAAAAACTGGTGACTCCCGCTCCAGCTCGTTCCTGGTGCAGAGGATGGCCATTGCCATTCAACGCGGAAACGCTGCAAGTGTTATGGGCACCTTTGCACAGGGAGCGATCAGGGGTGGGTTGTTTGATTAGGTTAGTTTTAAGTTTGACTTAAGCGGTATCCTCTGCCTATAACAGATGCATTTCATCACCAGTGACGAAGTGCACTGCGCCCATCACCTTGTGACATACCTGTTAAGTCTAATTTTGCCTGTTATTTCACTGGCTCTCAAGGACTACTGCCGAAACACACCGTTAGGTGCTTGGCGACAGATTTTCTACTTGAGGGTGGTCGCTAGCCAGGCGGGCATTCGCGAAATGCCCTTCCACCATGCGGTGAAGCTCAAGCTCTGGGCGGGATTCGAACCATGACCTGCTGCGCGGCAGTCCATAGTCAATGCCACTGAGCCATCACTGCTTCAAAAGATCAAAAATCTTCTTAGTTGGAAGATTGTGTGTGTTTTGTTAATTGATGATGAGTCCGAAATCAAGCAAGTGTATGAGAGTTACACTTCTGAACATATTTGTTGTTAGTCAAGTAGCAAAATATACCAAACGTTCAAAACTTACCTTCGATCAAAGGTACTTACATATATCAACAGTGCTTACACGATACAGTTACTTTTGCTTCGGTCATCAAAGCGCAGGTCAGTTCTCTAAGCCTACATTCACTAATTGGTAAGCCCATCAGCGTTCGAAAGTTTTACTCGCTCGTTTGTTTTCACTGGCTTTGATGGTTTAGCTGCGTTCGGAATCCTGTTGACGGAGTGGTTTGTTAAAAACTGCATCATTTAGTTGTGTTTTTAGTTTTTTTTAAAGATTTTTCTTTTTCAAGAATTTTACAGTTAAGAGGAAAGCACAATGCTATTGCAAATTGATGAGTTGCATGGTGTAAACTACTTTGAACATGGCATCACATATATAATCTGGCGAGATCGTGATCAATTGCTAATCAGTCAGCAATAAAAATAAAACTTGTCCAGAAATGAATTATGTGCCTTAAAACTTAACTTGTACACAATGTGTTTTTATCAAAATGTATACAGTTTGTAGCAGTAGGTAGTTTCTAAGGCTGACTTGATTACAAAAATTGTTTCTTTAAAGCTTTTTCAATAGAATAAAAAATAAAGTTTACTGTAAATTACGTTTGTGATGAAAGTTTCTTATATAAGTATATATGTATCTGTACAAAAATATAATAGCAAATTTTATCAAATGGAACAAGTTGAGTAATATTTTCGTTTAAGGTTCTAGTATTGTGTGAATTTGAACAAATATTCCATATATGGAAACGAATGTTGATTAATATTGCTGTTGATTATGAAGAACCGTTTATGAAACAAAACGTATGACATATTCAAGTTTTATATCCCCAAAAGATCAGACAGAATTGTCTAATTTATAATCTCACATTTAAGCAAATCATTAAAAATACCATATTTAAGCATATATCTTTTAGTTTCCTGCATTTTATCATAATGTTATCAGCTAGTACTGACGTAAACGCACTTCCTTTTTTTATTTGAAAAATCTTGATGCTGTTCCAAAAAACGGACTCCTCCTCCTCTATTCGATGCTGAGGAGGAAGAGTTCAATGCGCGAGCGTCGTGATTCTCTCAAGCCTTCTCGTGACCTGACAGAGCTGTCCTCACTTTTCACGATTTCAAAGTTTGTATAAATCTGCAAATTATTTTCATCATTCAGTTGCTTTTGTACTCCAGTTGTCCAGTTGGTCGGTTATTGGGCCGAGTCTCCTTCATCTATTTTCGTCAAGTTTTCTCGTGACAATTAGTATTTCAAAAAGTTTTCGGGCTTTACAGTTGAAATCTGGCGGCAAAATAAGTAATATCTTACACTTTAGTTTTGAAAACATCGTCTTTCATTATTATACGAGTACAGCAATTCTTGCAGCCCATGTGTTTAAGTGTATATTGAGTGTAATGAGTTCATGTATGGTTTGGTGAATATAATATTTATTGTTTTTAAATACTTTATGACTATACACTCAGCCTATAGCCATCTACGGTCACAGTTTTAAACTTTGATCAGCTACTGACAATCTACATTTCTACACTAATATTATAAGGAGGAAAGATTTGTATTTTTGTAAGCAAAGAATAAACTTTAAAATAACAGGACCGATTTGGGTGCAATTTGGTATGAAAATAGTTTGATATCCGGGAAAGGACAAAATAGTTTTTATACCACACCCACTCAGAAAGGGTCTCATTACTCGTTCAAAAACATGTTATAAAGTTCGTCATTTCTCCCTTATATATGAACAGCGTGGAAAGTTATATGGATTTTCATTCCTTCACTCCGTAGTAGTGAAGGAATGTTGTATGATAATCCATACCTGCCCTGGTAGCGTTTTTTTGTTTTCAGCTGCTTACATAAAAAAATTCTATCTCAAAAAGGTTTTATATCAAATAATTAGAAAAAAGAGGTGGGATTTTTATTTGTACTCGATTTGCAATGAAAGGAGGTTGGCAGCCTTTATTTGCAGTACGAATTTACAAAGCGCGGCAATTTGTTATGTTTGGTTAAATTTTGTTTTTTATTAAATTGATATTTTAACAGTACGCTTTTAATTATTCTAAGTAATTTTCCAAAATGTCATCTGATAGTGAAAGTGACGATTTTATAATGATGACGCCACCAGAAATAAGAAATGCAGCTCAAGAAGTCATAAAGACTATCTTATATATAAATCTTCTTATATATAAAATTCTCGTGTCACAGTTTTCGTTGCCATAGTCCTCCGAAACGGCTTGACCGATTTTGATGAATTTTTTTGTGCTTATCCGGTATCTATGAGAATCGGCCAACATCTATTTTTTTATCCCCCTAAAAGTTAGGGGGTTTAGTTTGGTTAGTCCACCCCTAAATTTTTTTTTTATTTTTTATACTAAATTTTTAATTTCTATTTTTTTATGATACAACATACAAAAATACACACAATCCTCAATGTTCACCCTTCTACGATCAACCCTTATTTTTTAATAGCCATTTAATTATTTATATGGCAAAACAACGTTTGCCGGGTCAGCTAGTATATATATAAGATTACTGCCTGTGAAGTCTCGAGGTAAGTACGAGAAAACGTATAATGATTTTATTTCCTCGTAGGTGTAGTATAAAGCACTATGTATCACTCGGGAGAAAGTTCTATTTCTGTTCTCTGAAACAAACTCTCGAATAGAAATAGACCGTTTTCTCCTCTCGATGTACAATGTACTATTATCCAACTGCGCAAAAAGCGATAACTTACATACGCGCGGGCAGAACCGCGGCTGGAAAGCTGGTATAAATAATATATCCTAGAACCTAATATATGTACAATCCGGGCATCAACAACAGACATTTGACAGATGGTCAAACACAGAACCTTATAGTTCTAAAGTGACATCTAACGCCATGTGATCTACGATATTAAATTTTTAGAGCTCATTAAAAACCAAAGTAAGTGTGTTTTTAATAATTTTAAAAGTAATTAAACCACACATAGCATAGCTGCGGCAACCACTGCTAAAACAAATTAAAGTTTAGAGCAGTTTCAATATTAAATTTCCTAAAATATATATTACACAGAAAATATTCACAGAAAGCTTATTACACACTTCATTCCTCTACAAATTGATAGCGCAATTAATTTAACGAAATTAAATTCCAAATTGGAAAGGTTCGGTAAATAAACCACTAATTACATGCCATAAATATATTATAATTAGTTTAGTGCGAGATACGTATTATGGTTATTATAATTAGTTAGTCGTAGTTATTAATACTGTTGTTGAAAATATGAACTGCAAAAATTTGGAGGTAGTTAGTATATTTGGATCTTCGATAAATTATACATTCAATAAAATAAATAAATAAACTCTTATATTATAAATAAATAAAACTGTACAAGTATGTCAGTTATACTTGTACAGTTTTATTTATTTATTTTATTGAATGTATAACTTATATAAATAAACTCTTCATTTCAGATTTCCCGCCTAAATTATATTAAATATTTAGCCTAAAATCTGTAATAATTCATATGTAAATACCAAATAAAAAATAGTCATATTAAAAAAAGAATTGAAGATTAAGTTCCCGTAGAGCCTATGCTGAGATGCATTGGTATCAATAAAAATATATGTTGACTGGAGATTGCATCAAATAAAATTGATTTAAAAACAAAAACCTCAAAATCTGAAAAAGATATACATATATATATATATACATTTTACTGGTCGATCTACTCAAAATAAATGAATGAAAATGTTATTTTTGTATGGTATGGATGATAATATATTGGGTTTTGTGGATATGAGGGTAACATGTTTAGTTTAGGTAAGCAAAACCAACTGAGTAGCTACAAAAAAAAAGTCACGGGGCGTCGAGGGCTGAAAAACTTGGAAAATGCAACGACAGATGCGTCAGACCCTTGAAGCAAATTGGACTAAATAGGGGTATGCTTGCCCGTTCCAATCGTGTGTCCGCTCTAACGACTCAACGGCTCAACTGATTACTAGAAATGTAACGTCATTAGATTCATCTTGATAGCGCAAGTGCCACTATATACAAATACTAAAAACTTTTTCTTTTGACGATGTTATTGTGACGCAACAAGCTCGAGGCCCAACTGATGTTAAGCGGACTGACCTCTGCCTATAACAGATGCATTTCGTCACAAGTCACGAATTGCACTGCGCCCGTCACTTTGAGACATAGTTGTTAAGTCTCATGTGCCTGTAATTTCACTAGCTCACAAGGACTGCTACCGGAAAACACCGTTAGGTGCTTGGTGACAGATTTTCAACTTGAGGGTAGTCGCTAGCCAGGCGGGCATTCGCATAATGCCCTACCACCATGCGGTGAAGCTCCAGCAGCAGGTATATGATATATTTATGAATTTCAACGAAGGTATTGCTTTTAATTATTTTAAATTTTCTTTTGTGTGTACATACTTCAGAGGTAGTCCCACTTAAATGTTTATACCATCTCACCATGTAAACGCTGCCTGCGTTTACATGGTGCGGAAGAGAAACTGCCCTGAGAACTTTCTGCTATGTGTTCCTAAATTGTTCTTTGCGGTTTGTAAAGAAAACCTTATATAGACTTCACATATAAATAAGGGCAGGAGGGTGATTTTAATCACGAAACAATTATTTCTCTACCAACTTAGACACTAGCTGATTCAGTCCAATTAGGTTAACAGCTAGATTTTTTTGAGGGCGGGTAATGCCTTTTTACTGGGATATGCGGGACTTGGACACACTAAAACCCCTCCGCGAGCAGTCCTTTGCCAGTGGGGCAAGAAAAGGTCACGTTGGTATTCACCATCTACCCCGGCGGTAGGCCCGAGCTTAATCGAGCCTCTGTGCTTGTAGAGGACCTTGCTCACCAAGGCCGCCCATTAAACGTGTGGGGCCATACGAGTCGGTGGAGTAAACCTCGACCACCGTGACCCCACTACGGAGAAGGGAGGAGGCGGGCGAACTGCCACCTCCTGGTCTGCACCGGAGTGGGTCAGCTTGGTCATCGTTCTCCCTTACCCGTTCCACAGCCTTCTTCTGCGCCATCACC